>CM028344.1:20426716-21026716 GCA_016618105.1 Dendrobium huoshanense
TGGGTCGGGTCAATTTTTGACACCCCTAACTCTTGTAATGGATTTGGATTACATCTCTCAATCCCAAGAGAACCTGAAACAAATGGAATATGACTAACATAGTTGTTGTCCATGAAGAGAAATCCGCCATACTAGTGTGTTCACAAGACTGAAAATGAACAAAAAATAAAAAATATTTCTGTTTTAGAAATCAGGAAGAAAAGAAAGATAGAACACTTGAAAGAAATTTCCTGGAGTCTGATATGAAACAAATTAGAGGATATTTTGTTGCATATTTCATTCCAACATGTACAAAATTTATAAAATCCTAAAAGAGCTTCTATAGGAAAAATACAAAATCAGGAAATAAAAATAACTACAATTACTTACAAGAAACCCATGGATTGGAAAGTTGACAGCAAGGATCTGAAGCATTACCAAGGTGGCAATCAAGGAAGTGAATGGAAGTCAAGCAGGAGGGCTCAAGTCGGGAAGTTTTTTTTGCAGATGCAAATTTTTTAAATTAAAGTTTAAAGCCTTTTTTTCAAAAATCTCACTGATGTGTTTTACAAACTATATATTGTAAAGCTTTTGAATTTATTGTTCAGAACTAGCAAAGTTTAAATACAAGGTAAGGTGCTTGCTAAAATTCCACCAGGTTAGCTCGTAATATTCATATAAATAATCAAAGATGGATGTTTGTAAGTCTCTACGATCACATGGCAACATGGAGTAGCGTTTAGAATATCCGAAGGATGTTTTTCATGGGTATAGTGCATTTGTATCGTGGTAAATTATCAAATATATTATCTCAGATTCATTGAAAATCATGATTCACACAGCTGGCTGCAAGAGTGTGCGTTTTCACATATTAAAAATAAATTAAGAAGAAAAAAAGATCCATTGTATCCGTTAAATTGCATAAAATAGGATGTTTTAATAGGAGTCCAGTTCAAGTTGGACAAAGCAATACCAAATAGAATTTTCTAAAATGAAACTTGAAATTCTTTATTGAGCTCATAGTTATGCTGTGGTTTCCTAGAGTGTGCTCAGACATATATATATATATATATATATATATATATATATATATATATATATATATATATATATATATATATATATATATATATATATATATATATATAACATGTTTATTTTAAAGATAATAAATGGTGGGATGTTTGAGCATTTGTTTTTGTGAAAGTGTCTTCTAATAATTTGATGACTTAGAATCCCCCAAGATGACTACATTCTCTAATGAGATGCAGATCGTGACATTCTCCAGCCACCTTCACGAAAGCTCCTATTCATGGTTTAAAAATTTGGGAATGAAAGGTTTTTCATGTAAATTAGTATAACCAAGTAGCAATTCTGAAGTAGATCCATATTAGATGCTGAAGCAAATTATGAATAAAAACCTTCCATAACCTGGTTATTTCTAACATAAAAACTGCAATCTGGTGGAAAAGCATTTGGCGAATTACAGACCAAAATTGTTGCGTACCAAAGCAGAAGTCATGTAGTGAAGGACAACCTAGTGAATTTTCAAAAATAAGACTCAAAATGACAAATGATAAGAGTAGAAAAAAATTTAAATTATAGGGCTTGGCATAGTGTTGAGAACAAGTTACGCTTCTATTCAATTTTCTGGTATTCTAAATCCTCAAAGCTGAATACAGTTTATTTACAACCATATTTTTTATAAGAGAAAAGGACCAAAATACTCATTCAATTCTTTGTGAGTGACCAAAATGATCCCCAACTTTTGTAAGGGACCAATTAGTCCCTAAACTCCTTAAAAAATGGCCATTTTTTTCCTAAAAATAAACTTTTGGGTTAATGGTGTTAAATCAAGGAGTTTTTGATCATTTTTAAATAGATTATTTATTAAATATAATTATCAAGTAATAGTATTTTAAAAAAATTATTAAACATTTCTTCAATAAAAAAATTAGTAATAATTATGGTCTATAATAATCCTAAATTAAAATTAGAATTATTAATAAAAAAATTTATTAAAGAAATGTTTAATATATATATATATATATATATATATATATATATATATATATATATATATATATATATATATATATATATATATATTAAAAATTATATTTAATAAATAATTTAATTATAAAATGATTAAAATACCCCGTGATTTAACACAATTAACCTACAAAACTTGATGTTGGCATCAAAAAAGTCAACTTTTAAGGAGTTATCGGACCAAATTGATCCCTCACAAAGAGTTGAGGGACCATTTTGATCATGTTTTAATAGATACAAAATTTGGATCTAAAATTTGAACCTTTAATTGTACTAGTACATTAATTTTTTTTACAAATCTATAATGGAAAACCATCAAATTGACTTGTACATAACTAGCAAAGTTTGTAAGCTCACATATACTATCATAGGTATTTAACAGGTAGCATGCAGGTCAGGAAATGAACTCACCCTCAAGTGGGACCCATGGCTGGAACTCGCCTGGAACTCACCCAAAGTAATCGACAAGCACTACTCGCCTGAGCCTACCAAGAACTTGCCCTCTATTTGGCGAATTGAAGATTCCCCATCAGGCTAGCAACATGTTACATACCTAAGCCACCACCTCAATCGCTCGCTCCCTATCAGAGCGACTTCATGTGCTCGCTCTCTCCCAGAGCGACCATCCTCACCAAACTCATCAACAGGAAAGCTCTTACTAACGGGACCCTCAGCCTACCTTATTGCGACTGCCAAACTCAGAGCTGTCCCTTCCCGTGACATCATCTCATTCGACCCTCTCTCCATGGGCGACCCAAGATCTCTCATACAATTCTCTGTAAATGACAACAAGTACACCAATCACTAGTCCTCTTTTATCTAAGTATATGCCCACAGACTCGCTAGAGCAAACTAGCCCAACTCTACTTGCCACTACTAGATTCGCCCAAAAACAACTCGTCGAAGCCTTCCGACCATGCTCTACTGAACTAATCAGGATAAGACACATGTATAGGGTAGTTGTAGCATTGCATAGGTCACCTATGTAGCATTTTACTTTTTACTTTTTTCTCTAGATAGCATTTTTTCTATCCCTCATAACCCTATAAATAAAGGGTGACGAGGAATAGCTTGGGGATCTTTTTCAATGGATAGTAGATATTCTACCAATTTGAGAACTATAGTATCCTGCATCATTTCCCTCTATTCTCTCCATTCTCAAGAATTCAACTCATCAGCTTATCATGAATGCTTGCTAGTACGGTCAGATATCATCTATAGACAAATTTTAATTTAACATGGTTTAAATAGAGACTTTAACTCTAACTAAAAGGTCCGCTGCATAAGGTCATAAGATTTATAATTCTCTATGTTGGCATGGCAACGTGGAGTAGCTTTTAAAATGTCCTAAGAACATTTCTCATGGAAACAGTGAACATTGATGCGTTTGTATTAAGGTACTCTATCAAATATACTAGTTCTTGAAAATAAATCTAACTAAGAACCTCCGGATTCAGTGAAAATCATGGTTCGCACAATGGGTCACCAAATAGTAGATATGCTTTCATTTATTAAAAAAAAAAATTAAAACTAATACATTCCACCAGCTCTGAATTGCTAGAATCGTATGTTTCCACAGTAGGAGTCACAAAATGATGTCAAACGAACACAATTTGCAAATATAAATTTACCAAGGCAACAAAGCTTTCTGCTGATATAAATGATTTGTAATCTAGCATCACACAGATCACAATCAGATGAGGCCTTTTCTAACAAAAGATGAAATACCTGGAAATGTGGATCATCAGCAACAATAGCCCTATCATCCCAGGTCAAACGACCACCAAATATATTCCATACACCATTTGCATTTTGATAGTGAGCACATCGATGATTTAGAACGACATCACCAAGGACTTTAATTCCAACTTCATGAAATCTTTTGACAAGGTCTTTCAGCTCTTCCATGCTGCCATATCTGATACAGTTCACAAGAACATGTTAAATTATGTTTCGCATTTTCTAAAATAAATTTAATTCTAAAGTGGGAACTTACACTAGCAACATTCCAAAAGTTATATAATGTCATGATACCAAAGTAGATTTAATTCATTGCTACTACTTACACGCCATTACGTACTGCTGTTGATTTCAAGTTAATAACAATAATTTTGCCTGCCGGGTCATCCTCTTCTGATTTGAGCTTAAACCCCTCTTAGGAATTTGCTATAAGTTCATGTGCTATTTTTTAAGACTTTTCCAACAAGTTTAAGCTTGCTATAGTTGATTTTTTGTTTTCAGAAAAATATAACAGGTACACCTGTAATACCTAAAATTTAAAAAAGTTGAGATGAAAATTCACCTAAAAATTATGCCCCATTTTTTTGCACATTACAAAAATCATTGAAACTATTTTTATAAAATTTGATATTTTACTTTGATCATTTTGATATATATAAGTATATATAAATAATTAGGCATAATAGTATTTCTGAATTAATGTAGTTATTAAATAAATTTTATAATGTTTTATTTAAAGTTAATATAGCAAATTAATGTACTGTAACAAAATTTGAGTTTTTTTTCAAAATTTGACGCCATGCAAGGGTAAATTGACTAATTCATGATGAGCATAGCTTATAAGATAGTTCCATTACATAACTAATCAAGTAGATTGCTAATAACCTAAACAAATTTATCCGATTTCTCCCTGATCCCTATCCTTTCTATCCAGACGAAATCAGATAAGAAGGGGGCTCAGGTAGGATCGGTAAAGAGAAATAGAGAAGAAAAGAAAGAAGAAGGGAAGAAGAAGAAGAATAAGAAGAAGAAGAGGAGAAGAAAAAAAAAACAGTGCAAGGCCAGGGAGGGGAAAAGTAGGGGCCTTGGGGAAAAAGAAATGGAGAAAATAAGGGGGGCTCAGTACTGTAAGAACAGAGAAGGGAAAATAGGGAAAAGAGAGAGAGAGAGAGAGAGAGAGAGAGAGAGAGAGAGAGAGAGAGAGAGAGAGAGAGAGAGAGAGAGAAGGAAAACATAAAAGAGAAAGAAGGAGAAAGGAGGGAAGAAGAGAAGAAGAAGAAAAATTAGGAGATTAAGAAAAAGAAAGGGAAAGTAAGCGTAATGAAGACATGGGGAAGAGAAGAATTCAAGTATGAATCTAATTTTAGCACTTTTTTCCATAAATTGAGTTTGGATTTGAGTTTATAGGATCAAGGTTTGAAAAAGGAGAAATTATTTTGAGGTAAAAATACTATTTGAGCATAATTAATTTAGTCTTGAGTTGGTGTGGGCTCCGAAATTTGCGCTCAGGCCTTTCCGTCCCTTCGGGAGAGTTTTAACAGATTCAGTTCTGAGGTAAATTTTGGGAAGGCATGTGAGTTTGTAGATAAGACACTACCCAGATATTTCGCCCTCATTTTGCGAGAACTTTATGATCTGAGTTCTGATTTCCTATAGGCGCAAGCCACTATAGTTAATTTCCCCTCCCGATCACGAGAGAGAATTTTGATTAAGGCTAGTTGTCGATCAGATACGGAGAAATATGTGTTATCTGGCATATAGTAGCAACATGGGTATAGATTGTGGAAATTGGATATTTAAACTTAGAGATTTTACCATCTTGCACTTAAAGTGTGTGGTGGGGGAATGGATGATGGACCCGATCAAGATCCCATGGTTCTATCATCCCGGGCCATCATGGTCACTAGTCTACTTAGTTAGAGGAGGTAGTCGACTCAACCTAACAGAAGGATCCTTATCGACAATCATGTGTTGCTTCGTCCAAGGGTACCTTGTAGACATGAGGTGAATATTTGTATAAGGGGACAAATTTGAATCCACCTTCATTAATAGAGGGCTTTGTGCCCTATCAATTATATCCTATTAATTCATATCTCAGGGATTTGATGCCATTGGGGAGCATAAAGTCTCTGGCCAAGACCGTAATTTAGGGGAGTCATTTGGCGGAAAACCACTCGGTTCAGAACGCCTCGATCATAATTGTTTACCTGGGTGTCATTTGGCGGTAAAACTGTCGGTTAGATGATACGTGTCATGTCCTTACTGGTAGGACATGATTTGAGAATGTATCCTAGTGATATTCTCTACCATATATTAGCTCTTTATGAGCTGAAGTTATTTTCAAATTTGTCCACCTCGGTAAATTATTATGGAGGGTGGATGGATTTTACTTTAATCGTTTGATGGTTGAATTTTAGTTTTAAATATTTGGATTTTGGTGCTTTTGGGATTTCAGAATTTTTGAGTATTTGGGTGGCACTTGAAGTGTTTGTCAATTGACCCATTCAGTTGAGATTTTCGTTCAAAGCGGCCATCATTAAGGTTATTACGAAAAATTCCTTTTATGGGCTGAACCTTGTCAATTCTGACTTGTCGATAGAGGATCACATTAGCCACAGATTGTATGCTTCTGTTAGTGAATTTCTTTTGTTATAGACCTTGAAAGTTTGATGTGAACATATAAAACAGATATTTCGGTCGACATCTTGATCATATATCTGTTTGATAATTCAAGCTGTGTCGACTTCTATCCATCCATATAGAAGGATCGACTCGAACTGAGGTTCATTTATTAACCCGCGCATCATCCCTAGGTATCACGTGTGTACCCATAACATACTCATCGGGGCCCATGTGGGTTTATGACTGTACGTACACTTTTTGGTGTTTGTGTGTACAAATTGCAGTGCACATGTGTTGGGGGTATTTTGGGACATTTGCAAATGCCTTTTGTCCACTTGCATGGAAGTTGTGGATCTGGTAGCAGAGCGTCGTACTATGATAATTTGTCCGTTTCTAACAAGTGATTATCATGCACTACTTGTTTTCTACAGGTGGATTGTTGTGCACTGATGAATCTCATGTTATTGTTCGTAGGTAATTGCATTCCATGCAGTTCTCTTGTACTAGCTCAAATACAACCCGTTGTATGTACAATGAGTATTCTATAGTAGCTCATAAGCATCTACAGTTGTTATGATCCTTTTGGCACTTTGTTCGTAAGTGACATATGATGTATACGACGGACGGGTCTTCTACGACTGCTACGTTTGCTTGTAGGTGTGCTTGCGTTTGTTGCATTCCTTATGCATTTGTTGTTGTCTTTGGTCTTTTCAGTACATCCGCTATTGCTATCTGTAAGAAGGTAGATGTATTCATTTACAAACTGAAATTGATTACCGGATACTACATTCACGGAAGTCTTTCTGCATCTACCCACAGGTGACATGTGGTGCATATGACGGGTCTCCTACAATCTCGTAGATATTTGCACTTTGCTACGTATCATTTGCTCCTGCTTGTAGGGAGCCAGTACATTCGACTAACGTTGGACAATTTTTGGCTATGGAGGTACTGTAGTGTCTTTGCTACAACAACTGGTAGGTACTTTAAATAAGCTGAGGACATGCTTCCATTGCCCCGCCCATATGTACTCCAGGTGTACTTTTTTTGACTATATAAGACATGATATACATACATCTACATCTTGATTTTGATTGCAGATTGTTGCTATGGTTTCCTTACAGGTGTTGGTAGGATAACTGCCATATCCAAGATACATTCAACATTATCACTTGTTGATGAGCTAGGAAGGTTGATGTATCCTCTTGAGGTTGAAGCGTTTTCGATCATAATTAGGAGACACTAGTCATATGCAGGTTGTATCAATCATATGCAGGTTGTATCAATCGTCTTTATTCATGAATGTCGCATAGCATTTGTCACACCTTCTCCCCGCTTTACCCATGAGCATGACATTGCATATTTCTTGCTACCATTCAAGCATACTTCATTGATTGCATTGCTACGTGCCCATTGCTCTTGCTCATAAATGATGCATTAATCATTCGTTGTATACAATGAATCTTTTGTTTGCTCATTAATGTTTGTATCTCAGTTGGCATGGTAACCTCTTGATATTGAATGAAAACCATTTACATTAATTCCCAGCATGTCATTACTATTCCATCTGATTGTTGTCTAGGGATGAGTTATAGTTGTGCTTGCAGGAGTTTGGTATATCGGCTCATATTTGTAAAACTTGCATATTCCAGCTTTCCTTTACTTGTCAAATTCATGTTGTTTATAAGCAAAACAATAAATTATGCATACTAAGGCTTCAGCATAAGTCCTCCATCCCTTCATTGATCTTTGTTTGCATGATCAAATTCTTTGATCAACATTTATATTTTTAACATGATCATACATTCATCAAATTAGAGTCTGACTCTCTGTATTATTCATTTGAGTTCAAGCTTTATGTAATGTTGTCCAGTTCAAGATTTTCTTGATCAAATCTGATTTAAGTCTTTTGCTCATTTATTCAAGTTTAAATTTAATTCATTTGATGTTCAAATTCAAGCCTCAGCCTTTGTCTTTTGGTCCAAATCAAGTTCATAAGTCTCCTGTTAATTTGTCCAAGACCTTGTATGTTTTAGATAAAATTTAGGGAACCTCCCGATGTCTCCCCCGTTTAGGGGAAATACAGGAAACTGAGCATTCCTGTCACGCTAAAAAAATCGTGTATTATAGATGTCCGTGGGCACCGTGGTCATAATCTTCATCCCACCACACCAATAAAGGCATGTTTGGGTCTTCAAAGGTACCCGTTTGAAAACGCATTTGACTTTCTCCCGCCACGCTACATGAGCGTCTAAGGGTACTTATAAGTATCCACACCTCCTAGTGGGCACCGCACCGGGGTCTCTTCCCACCACGTCAAGAAAAGCGTGTATAAGCAATTTTTCGGTGCGACGCGAACGCCAAAAATAGGTTCTCGGAATTTTGAGTTTAGATAGATTATACTTTCGATGACGTTGGCAACTGCAAAAAAAATACACAAAATACACCAAAAAAACTACAATGCACAAAAATACATGATTGCATAAAATTCCCTCCCTCGTTTTTTGTGCAACTTCTTCCCATTTTTCCTCTCTTCTTTTTTTATACACATTCATTCTCTTCATCCACATTTTTTTATTTTCTCAAACTTCCCTGTTTTCTCTCTTTCCTTTTCTTATTCTTCTCCCTCTCTTCTTATTTTCTCCTTTCATCATCTTCTCCTTCCTCGCTCCTTTTGGAAGCATACAAAT
Organism: Dendrobium huoshanense; assembly: GCA_016618105.1. NCBI lineage: Eukaryota > Viridiplantae > Streptophyta > Magnoliopsida > Asparagales > Orchidaceae > Dendrobium > Dendrobium huoshanense. The sequence goes on from CM028344.1 coordinate 20,435,800, forward strand.
GTGTATATATACACATATTCATATATGTATATGCATACATCTTAAAAATCAGCAAGTTAAAACATGCATAATTATCTAAAAGAAAAAAGGAATGTTAAATGCATTATCCAACAATGATAACTAATGCAAACAGTCAAGGACTCAATGAAACAGGGATTTACTCTTTTTTTGTGTTTGAAATGGGCTTTAGTGGGCTTGAAATAAAACTGTGGCTGGAAAATTAAGTGGATAGTCTGAGATGAAGTATAGGCTAGGGGGATTTATAAGTGGACAGATTTTTGTTGAGCTGTTCTGAAAATGGGCTGCTGTGGTGGGTAGGTGAGGTTTTACTTGGAGAAAAGGGGCAAGTAAAGTGGGCTGATTTGCTTGAGCTGTAGGTGGCTGTTTTGCTACTTGGATAAATGGGCTTTGGTTTAGTGCGGAGACTAATGATGAGCTGTTGGACTGGTGGAAAGAAGAGGGCAGAATGGTTACTGTTTAGAAGGAAAGAAATGGGCTGTTGGAATGCAAATCAAAGAAGAAAACTGTAGGAGGGTTGAAAATGTTCGTAGTGGGCTGCTCAACTAAAGAGGTTGGATCTTGTTGTAGTAAAGTGGGATGTGGAAAGCACAAAACAGAGAAACTAAAGTGATATAGGGAAATGAGCAGCAGTGTTCACGGGCACGGCTTGTCCGTCTGTTTTTTTTATTTTTATTTTTTATGAATATAGAAAGGGAATTTGTCTGGTAGTGGGTTTAGCCTGCAGTGGGTTGGAGTTTCAAAGCTGGTAAAAAGCTGCTGAGACGGGGAAGAAGCTCAAGAACTACTGAATTGGATGATATAGAGATAGGATTACCCTCCAGTTGCAGCATGAGATTTCCAAGAAAATCAGTCATTATTATTATTTTTTTTAACTGCTCCAGCTGCGAAATTTCCTTTTCATTAACTAAATTGAATCTCATTCACTATTGTGTCAACCAATTCGACAGTACCATAACGTGGCAAATTAGCTGATGTTTTCATTCGGTCAAGTGCAACTTGAAGAATCTGTTTTGCTGAAAACATATTTGGGATTGCTATAGAGTGTATTGGGGAATGAGTGTGTGTGGGCTTTTGCTGTAGTAAAAAGAAAATGATGTTGTAAGTGGATTTGGGGTTGAGATTTGTGATCTCTGCAGTGGGATGAGAAGAAGAGCACGTGGGGCAGCATCTTTATGATAAAGGCACATCGGGGCTGTTTGGAAGTAAGGAAAAAAGACAACCACCACTTCTATAAAGAAGCAGAGATTGTGTTAGGCCGGTCCAACCTGGACCGATCCGGTTCTACTCCAGGCGGAGCCAAAAGAAGGGAGGGGGCGGAAGCCCTGTGGGGCCCAACATGCACCAAATCAAATTTTGCGAGGGAAATTTTTTAATAGGAGGGCTGTTTTGGGATTTTGCTTTTCTCCTTTGGCTTTAACTAGTGGCTAATACTAGAATTAGGGTTTCATCTTCAGTTTAAAAGAAATTGGAGATCTAGGGTTTGTGTTCTTGGGCTCTAGGCTTGGCTAGAGAATCGGAGAGTTGTTTATTCGTCTTGAATTGAAGAAACGTGTATCTTTTGTTGTTTTCCTGCATCTACTAGTTAAATCCTTTGTTTTTCTCCAAATTTCCCACTGTTTTCCACACGAAACCTGCTGTGTTTGACTGTTTTACTGCTGTAAACAGCAGTTGGCGCTCTGTTTTCTCACTGATTTCGATTAGGATTGCTTGCGAACTCAAGTATTACCTTAGGGTTACTTGCAAACTCAAGTACTTCCTATCAAATTGGTATCAGAGCATCCTTTTTGGGACCATCGGCGGCTGAAATTTTGAAATTTCAGTGGGTTTTTGGCATTTGGAAGATCTCTTGTGATTCTTGGGAAGAGAAATGGCCGGGAAGAAGGTGGAAGTCTTGGAAGGTGAAATCGATAAATTAAAATCAGATTTGGAGGAAAAATTATTAGATTTTCAAAATCAAATCACCTCCAACAATGAAAGGAAGGAAGGGAAACTCACGGTGATGGAAGCGATGTTGAAGAAACTGCGGGAGATGAAGACCAATCCTATGACATCGAAAGTACAAGAGACCACCGAAGGCCATGGCGTTGGAGGAAATCCGAACCCGTTTAGGGGAAGGAAAAATCCGGAAGTGGATATCATTGAGGGAAAAGACAACATGCCACATCTAGAGCCACTTTCTAGAGAGGAGATGAGTATGGGGTATGGAAAGACGGATGCTGATTTTGTAGGAAGAATGGGAGATTTCCACCACCAAGGGGCTGAATTTGAAAAAAGAAGAGGGGAAGTTGATGATGAGTACGGTTTTGATCGCAGAAGGGAAGATAGGGACAGCTGGGGAGCACCTCTCATTCGCGGCATGGGAGGATATGGAGGATTCAGGGGCCATTGGGGTGACCCGAAGGTCAGAAAGCTGAAGATGCCAATCTTTGAGGGCGAGGATAGCCATGGTTGGATCTACAAGGTGGAAAGTTATTTTTTCGTCAACGAGCTGTAGAGGAAGAGAAGCTAACAGCAGCAGGACTATGCTTGGAGGGAAAAGCATTGGCTTGGTACCAATGACGGGACATGAGGCAGCCCATCAGGAGCTGGAGAGAGTTCAAGGAGTGCTTATTGGAACATTTCTGAATCGGTAGGGGAGGAGACTTCTATGAGTAATTCTTTGCATTGACGCAGTAAGGGGCAGTGGCAGAGTACCGTGATCGTTTTGAGTACATAGCGAGCAGGTTGGATCGTCTATCTAAGACTGTGCTTAAAGGGAACTTCATGAAGGGGCTTAAACCGGAGATCATAGCAGCTGTTAGAGTGATGAGACTGTGCGACTTGGGGGAGACCATGGAGTTGGCGCAACTGGTGAAGGACCAGAAGCATCTAGAGAGGGGGGCTCAAGGCAATAACTTTGGGAGATCCTACATGATGACTACTACTTTTTTAGCTCCCAAAGGAGCGGCAATGGGAGGTTCACGAGAGGCCCCAAAGGAGAGGGCTGGAGGAGGGGGGTCTGGAGGAAATTTGAAGAAGCTGATTGAGAATGAGATCCAGAAGAAGCGGGCTAAGGGTTTGTGTTTCAGATGCAATGAGAAATACATGCCAGGGCATTGGTGTAAGGACCGAACTTTTCAGGTTCTCACCGTCTGCGATGATGAGAAAATTGAGGGAGGTGAGAGTGGGATAGTGGAGGAGGAAGAGAAGTTACATATGGATGTAGCGGAAGTCTCTCTAAACTGTGGTAGGATTCACCCCAAATCACACCATGAAGGTGAGGGGAGAAATAGGGGATCAAGAGGAAGTGATGCTGAACGATAGTGAGGCCACCCACAATTTCAACTCTAACCAGATTATAAATCTGTTAGGGGTGAAATTAGTGGACACAGGAGGATATGGAGTGATGATGGGCACGGGGAAGGTGGAGATGGGGAGAAGAGTGTGCAGGGGAGTGGTATTGACCATTCAATGGCTACATGTGGGGAGGATTTTCTTCCCTCAGAGTTGGAAAGTACCGATGTCATCCTGGGGATAAAATGGTTGCAGACTTTGGGGGAGACCAAGGTCAACTGGGGTGCTCTGAGGATAGAAATGATGATGGAAGGACGGAGGATGATGATCCAGGGTGATGCAGGATTGTCGAGGGCAGGAGTATCTCTCAAATTCATGATCAGATCCATACAGGAGGTGGGAAGTGGATATTTGGTGGAGCTGCAACGCTTGGAGAGGGTCAATGTGGGGGAAGAGGGAGACATTCTACTGGTGGTGCAACCGCTCATACAGTAGTTCAGGGAGGTTCCAGCCACCCCAAGGCTTACCACCACCTAGAGAGCAGGAGCATGCAATCCTTCTGAAGGATGGGGTGTCATCGATTAGTGTTCGACCTTACCACTATCCCCATATTCATAAAGATGAAATTAAGAAGCTAATTAGGGAGATGTAGGAGGCAGTGATCGTCAAACCCAGTTTGAGTCCCTTCTCTAGCCCAGTATTACAAGTCAAAAAGAAGGATGGGTGTTAGAGGTTTTGCGTGGGTTACAGGGCTTTGAACAAGGAGACAGTACCGGATAAATTCCCTATTCCAGTGATCGACGAGTTATTAGATGAGCTGGACGGAGCAGTAGTGTTTTCTAAGATGGACCTTAAGTCATGCTACCACCAAAACAAAATGAATGAGGATATTCAGAAGACAACTTTCAAAATGCACAATGGGCATTATGAGTTCTTGGTGATGCCATTTAGGCTCACTAACGCCCCTGCTACTTTTTATTCTTTGATGAACAGAATGTTTCGGAAGCATCTCAAGAACTTTGTGCTAGTCTTTTTTTATGACATTTTGGTGTACAGCCAAACGGAGAAGCAATTGAAGGAGATTCTTAAGATTCTACAGGCACATCAGCTGAAAACTAATCTAAAGAAGTGCAGCTTCGCCCAGTCTATGGTGGAATATTTGGGCCATGTAGTGTCTCAAGAGGGAGTGACAGCCGACCAGTCAAAGAATGAGGCAATGCAGAAATGGCCAATGCCTAGGAACATAAGGGAGTTGATGGGTTTCCTAGGACTAACTGGTTACTACAGGAGGTTTGTGAAGGGGTACAGTACCATCGCTTGGCCCTTGACTGAGCAACTGAAGAAGGACAATTTTTTTGTGAGGAGGGGACAGCAACCCAGGCTTTTGAGAGGATGAAGAAAGCCAAGATGACGATCCCAGTGTAAGCTCTTCCAGATTTCAGCCAAATCTTTATAGTGGAGACCGATGCATCAGGGTATGACTTGGGAGCAGTGTTGATGCAGATTCACAGGCCTATAGCCTACTTTAGTCAGGTGTATCGACCAGGGCTCGATTGAAGTCAGTTTACGAGAGATACCTGATGGCCATCATCTTAGCCATTCAGAAATGGCGCCCTTATCTTTTGGGTAGGCATTTCATTGTCCGTAAGGAACAGAGGAGTTTGAAATACCTGTTGGAGAAAAGGATGGTGACCGAGGAACATCAGAGGTGGCTGTCAAAGCTTTTAGGCTATGATTTTGAGATCCAATATCGGTCAGGGGTGGAAAATAAGGTAGCTGACGTCATATCCAGATGTGTTGGGGAACTTTAGGAGTTGACAGTTTCAATACCCATGATGGTTAACTGGGGGGCCATCAAGGAAGAAAGCATGTAGAGTGAAAAGTTGAAGAAGTATAGTAGTAGCCATTCGGGGTACTATCTGGAGGGGGAGAAGTTGTTATATCATGGGAAGTTTGTGATGCCACGAACATTAGTACACATTCCTCACTTATTATAGGAATTTTACGGCAGTGCAGTTGGGAGACATTCAGGAGTACATAAGACATATAGAAGGCTGATATCGAAGCTCTACTTGAAAGGGATGTATAAGGATGTTGAGGAGATGGTGGCAAGGTGTGAGGTGTGCCAGAGAAATAAATATATGGTGATGGCACCAGGAGGGTTACTCCAACCATTAGCACTTCCAAACAAAGTATGGGAGGAAGTGTCCATGGACTTCATTGATGGCCTACCCCTCTCAGAGGGATTTAGTCATTTTAGTACTAGTGGACCAACTTAGTAAGTAGGCCCATTTTATTCTCCGATGACATCCTACACCGCAGTATTAGTGGCGGCAGCATTTATTAGAGAAGTGGTTAGATTACATGGGATTCCTGAATCGATTATGTTTGATAGAGATAAAGTGTTCCTCAGCAAGTTTTGAAGGGAGCTTTTTAGGATGCAGGGCACTATTCTCAAGAGAAGTACCGCCTACCATCCACAGAAAGACGGACAGACAGAGGTGGTGAATTGGAGCTTGAAGGGGCCAGCAGCATGAGATTGATCAAAGTCGAAGTTGTAGATTTAGTTGACTTTTAAGGTTTTTATTTTATTCTTTTGTAACCATAAGTGTTTTGTGATAGTTTGATGTTTTATATTGAATTTCTAGTTATTATATATATATATATATATATATATATATATATATATATATATATATATATATATATATATATATATATATTAATTAGTGATGTTTATTGACAGATGATATGAGATGTATCTGGTTTTATTGATTTAATTGATATAAAATGAAATTAGTAGCTCTAATAGATTAATTAGAAGATAAAAAGATGTAATTCTTTCAATTTAAATTATGAGGCATTACACAGAGACTTCAAATTTGTGAAGTCGACACAGATCCTTCACTTATCTATAGCTTTCTTTACCACTACAACATTGGAGATCACGCCCAAGTACTAAATCTCTCTAATAAAGTTGGCAGCCACAAGCTTCTCTACTTCTTCCTTGATGGGATCTGTAAGTAAGATGGCAATTTTCCTAACCTTCTTCTTGGTAGGGCGAGCATCTTTCCTTACATTAAATTAATGGCATGCAACATCTTCACTGATGTCTATCATCTCTATAGTCGTACATGCAAATACATTGACATCATCTTGCCTCGCGAATCGAGATAGCCCACTCTGTCGTGATTGTCATCCATCACCCTTGCCTCGCTTATGAGCACCCGCTCGCTCGCCTTGCGCTCATGGACAACCTCGCATCGTGCTTTCCTCGCCCAATTGGGTAAGTGTGTTGGGTCATGTTAACCTAGGTTTAGGGCAGTAGGATCCGGGTTTGGATTTCTTACCTATTTCTGTAATCGAGTTGGGTTCAAGTTAGATTAAGGGTAAAAAAAATAAAAATAAAAATAAAAATAAAGAAATAAAAATTAAAAAAATAAAAACAATAAAAAATTAACAAAATTAAAAAAGGTTAGATTAATTAAGGGCGGATCAATTTCGTGTTGGATCCAAATCCAACCCGAAAACCCATTTTGACACCCCTACTTATATGAGCTCGCCCTAGTACACCTTGCTAAAAGAAGTGTTGATTCCAAGGGTTCTACCCTACTCACTTTCCATGGCGGCCACTTCTTTTATTATTTCAATAGTCTCCAATCCTGAACCTCACTCCATCTCCAGTTGGAGGACTTTTGTGGCTACTACCACATTATCAACTACTATCAAGTAGAAAGTGCACGACTGGGTGAGATTACCCCTCACAATGATCTACTTCCCTTCTACTGGAAACTTAACTGCAACATGGTATGTAAATACCAAGCCCTAATGGCATCCAGTAGAGGCCTGCCAAATATTGTGTTATAAGTAATTGGGCCATCGACTATGATAAAGTTGGCCATTGCAATGTATTGATGATCTCCCTCACCCAAAGTAACTGGTAATGTGAGTACTCCTTCGATTTTGCGCCACTCAACAGAGAAACCATAAGGAGATCCTCCAATATGTAAAACCCGCAAAATGTCGTTTTATACCTCGTATGCTTTTCAAAGCGCCGCGACGAGTTTTAAGTGAAAAATTCAAGGTTGTCGGATTTCGACGGGAATAATTTTATAAAATAGAGCACAAAATTCTGAGCGAAACGATGTATAGAACCTATATCGAATTTTAAGTAATTTGGGAATTAAAATTTCCGGAAAGTTCTAAATGACAATTTTTGCCCTTGATGTCTATTGAATAGAAAAGATGTTTAAGTGAGGGCTTTGAGGTCTTTGTGCTCATAATGAGAGAACCACACCCTTATTAGGGGACCGAAATATTTCGGTCCCCATTTCCCCCTTACGACTGAACCACGCGGAGAAGAGGAAAGGGGCGCGAGAAGGAGGCGACACCGGCACTCTTAGGGGCGGTTTCCCGCGACGATTCGCTAGGGAGATTGAAAGGAACTTGTGAGGAAGACTAAGGTAAGTGGTTTGCTAGTGTTTCCTTTCCTTTTCTTTAAGTTTTCTATAAGGAATGAAATTAGGGTTTAGGAGGAAATGAGAGATTTATTTAAGAAAAGTTTAAGGAAGGGTTAAGGGAATTTTTTAAACCCTAATGTGAGATGTTTTCATAAAAAATATAAATTTTTGGATGTTAGGGTTTCACTCAAAAATTGTTCTTCTTTGGAAATGCCTTCACAAAAGATGTTTCTAACGACATAGGGAAGTTTTTATGGGAAAACATTGTAAGGTTGATGCAAGTTTTTGAGTTTTGAAATTTAGGGTTTTTCCCTAATTAAGGAAATTTTTATCCTGATGGTTCTAATGGGCTTTTGGAAGAATTTTAGAGACTATTATAGGGCTTTTTCATGTAATGCAAGTTTTTCATAATTTTGGTTTACTCTAATCCGAAAATTAATGATATTTTAATTGTATTTTGAGTGAGGGATATCATGGATGGTGGAGGGGTTTAATGTGAAATCATAGAAATGACATTAGGAAGAACTCTTTATTACCTTAGATTAAGGATTTAGGAAATTGTGTAGGGACTAGTTTACTTATGCATTTTTGTACGTCTCTTCTAGATATTAACCGTGTGGAAGGAAAGGATTTGACCGGACAAACGAAAGAGGTGCACGAGTTGAGGTAGGTGGAATGGACATTCTTCTAAATTAGAAAACTCTTCTTTCATGCAAATACATAGAAATGACAATTTCTTTTATGCTCATTATAATATTATTATGACTCATGTTCCCTTGTATAAGTTCATGGACACTTGATGCAAATGTAAATATTTTTTTTATGTAATTGTACAACTCATGAATGATTCTCATGCTCTTTTCTTTATATGTACTACACTTACCATTCTTTTACATGCAAATGAACACATGAGCATAGCAAACATGTATATCATTATGAAAGCATACATTTGTATAGTTTACTAAAGCATCTCTTATGAATATGTAAGTATTAAGTGTATGTTCATGTTGACGCGGAAGTATCAAATGGTAAAGGAGCTCTTTTGAGCAATGATAAAGGAGGCTCTTATGAGCCATGGTAAAGGATAATTCTTATGAACCAATGGTAAATGAATGATCAATATTATGTACCTGATCAGTACAAGTGATACTTCCGAGACGCATGTTATATTTACATATTAAGCTATTATGAACATTTCATATTCATGTTATATGCATTTGAGACTATCATTTGAGGCTCACTCATGTTGTGGGACACTTTTCAGGAGGATCGGGTAGAGGATAGATGGTGGATAGACCTCCCCTCACATACCATCGTAGGGAGACGACGGGCGGCAGGTTTTGTTATGCTATTTTTTGATGTTTTGGATAGAAGATTTAGAGATGATATGTAAGGAATTGACTTTTTGGACACCATTCACTTTTTGTAGACTTTATGTTAAATATTTATGTTGATGTATTTGAATGGAAGAAATTAAAGTTTTTATTTGGAGACTCATTAGTGGCTCTTTCATTATGTTTGGTTCATGTTTGGAGATATGTTAATTGAGAAATATAAAGGTTTTTATTAATTCTGACTATCCGACCTCCGTTCTCGCTTCGCACTTGCGAGCTAACCGGGCCGGGTTGTGACACAATAGAGGTGAGCTAGGATGTAAAAAAATTCATCTTATTGAAGACAAATTTAAAAATAATATTTACTGAACTCCTAACATTTATCATAATGATATCAATCTAATAGTTGCAGTGATAACCACTATGTCATTATGGGGGTTCCCTCTAGTTAGTTTATACAGGGTGATGCCCATCATAGCAATTCGTGAGGTGGACTGCCAAGTTGACTTCTCCTGCTCATGACCTCTTAGGACTTGCGAGCGATTCTACATGTTTTCTGCCCATAATGGCGAGCACTACACCGGCTATGTGTACCAAGCGAACAAGTATTAGCTCATTTGCACTGCCCTTGGCAGAGTATTTTCTTGGTCACTAACCTGGATAGACGAGCATAAATTCCTTCAAGTTTTCGTACATAATCAATTCTTTCACTAGGAAATGGAGGTGGCGGCACTCCATATCATAGGTGTGATTTTAGTGGAAAGTGCAATACCTTAAGGTATTGCAGGTGTTTACAATGGCCTTCATCAGCAGCAAGTGCTTAAAGAACTCCTTGTTTTGAATGGCCTCTACAAGCTTGACCATTAACATTCTCAACAATGCATAAATGGGGCAACTGAGAGGTTGATGGGTGACCAGTTCATGATAAGCCTAGTGGAGCGAGGAAGTTCCTAGGCCTCAATGCTGGCGGCCCTATTATCCTTGAGGGCCTCTATCGCATGAGCACCCTCTACTGCTCAAACACTGACGAACGTGCGAAGTATTGTCTTTTGTTCTTCCTATCCCTGAGATGTGTTCTTTCTCTTTCTTTCCTCGATGGGGTTCTCACCTTGGGGAGATTTCATGATGGTGGGTAGCTACGAAAGATTCCGCTACATAATTATACTCTTCAGCATTCACAAGATTGTTGGCCAACTCCAACAGTTCAGCAAGAGTTCTCGATTGTTGTAGGACAAGTGAGTATCCAAAAGAACCTTTCCTTAATCCTTGGGTCAAGGCAGCCTAGATGACTGCAGACTCCAGATCTTTTTATGCCCAACATCGCTCTCTGGAAACTCACTATGAAGTTCCTTTGAGACTTCCCAAGCTCCGGAATCATCTTCAGCAGACCATGCAAACTCTTTTAGGGTCTCTGGGTGCTAGTGAATTATGTCTGAAACATATATTTAAATTCAGAAAATGAGGTGATCACTCCCAAGGGAAAGCGAGTGAACCACCTGAGTGAAGACTCTTTGAGTGTCATGAAGAAGAGGTGGCACTTAAGAGCATCGTCTATGTCTACCAAGGAGATCATAAAGTCGAAAGTAACCACATGATTAGTGGGGTCAATCTTGGCTCGATCTGACTCCATGCGGGCACTTAAAACTTTAGAGGCGGCCTCGCTTCGACGATTGGACTTGAAAAGGCATTGGTCAACTCCAGCTCCCTCCAACCTTGTCAGATCGACAAGTGTAAAGGTTAGTGCCCTTTATGAGCATCTTTGACGAGCTACCAAGATGATCCCTCATGCATATCTTCAACCTATATTCTTCCTGCAAGGCCGCCCAAGGCCTCTCTGATTATCTTCATAAGTAATTCTTCCATCTCCTGCAAATCCATATGAGTGGTGTATTCCACGTTATATATGTTCATTAATGGTTCCTATTGAAGTCGCTCATCAAGCAAAGTTTATCTTATGGTTTTTAACATCAGTCCAAGCTCACTGCACCTAAGAGGATGTTGAATCAAAATTTGTTCATACAATGCTACATATTAATCTAAGATACATGGCGTCTCTTGATTGGCCTTGGGAAGGTGAAGTCAATGTCTAAGTTGTCTGTTATTGGGGGAGCTCAAGAGGAGACGAGTAGGTGTAGGGCGAGTCCTAAGAGAAGGTGGACATGTAGCCAAAAATTCATTTTTTGATATTGGTGAGTGACATACGAAGCTCGATGTCACCTTGTTGATGAAAGGGAGATGTGAGTTCCTGAGCCTGGCATAAGTAGTGGCTAAATGAGTGAGGGATCACTGTTGTAGATGCTTTCTTGTAAATGGGTTTGGCAGGCTCAACGGGTTTAAAGGGTAAGAGTTTGACTAAGATGAATGATGATCCGCTTGTTTGGTAAAAAAACTTCAAGTCACCCAATGTAAGGCTAGCTCCTAAGAGGATACGGACAAGTTATTTTCTCTCCTTGGGCGAGTCCCTCTTGCAGCAATGGGGAGTCCTTGAATGCATCCACTCTTGAGGAGTATTATTGTCACAATTAAGATGCTATCTGTAAAAACACCAGAGAAGACTATTAGGGGTCTACATTATACCCCCTAAGATTTTTTCCACCCATCTACCCCACCTTTTCCACTCTATTATGCATCCATGCAAGCCTGCTCGCCATCATGTATAACAAACAACAAAAAATCTTCCTTTCAATATCTACCTTGTTCTTCAAAACTAACCTTACCTATAATTGGTTCTCTCATGACATGTGAAATAGTTCATCCTTCATCAAGCCAATGAAGCAGTCTCGCCTCTCTTTGTGCACAAGAAGTGATGAGTCCTTTCCTATTAAAGAAAATGTTATATTTTTATGATATATTATTGATTCATGTACTGTCATGAGTACATATGTGAACAAATTATCATACAATGAACAAGTGAAATATCAACATGAACAATTCCATGAAACAATTAATCTTATGCATGACCATTTTTTAAGGTTAAATTAAATATTTCGAGCATGCCACTCAATCGCGTATGAATCAAGGTCGCCCATAATTATCAGGGTCATAGATATCTTCATTAACATTAAAGATACAACCTATTATATTGTGATAAGGGATATGTTTATCATTTATGTTATCATTAATTTTATAGGATACATATAATAGTCACCCTCCCTCCATCATTCAATCTGTTAGCTCCAAATTAGCACCACTAGTCCAACAAGATTAATAAATTAAGACAAAGAAAACTTCTAGATATTTTTGTCAATTGGACAAATCAGATTGAACCTATCAAGATGATGATTGGTCTTCTAGATATGAGCTAGAAGCTAATGATAACAATTAATTCTCGCATTATGATCTTGAAGTAGTTCTACTATCCGTCATACTTGAGACTCATGTATTATTGAGTATAATATTGAGTCTAGGCAGCACATACTTGTTTGTTGAGACAATGTTAAAATATATTCCTCAGCTTCATGTGTTGTCATTGCTTGACGTTTTACTACTAAATGATTTCATTGACTTTATCTCACATCGATCACAACCTTGTCTATTGCTCATACCTACTGAGATACTACAGGAGCAGGAATATTGCCGCCCTTTGACACCAATCCTCCGGATCTTAGTGTGTTCATTGGACTTCTTCATGAAGATCTACAAACCATGCATGAAGAATAGATCATAATGTATTTAATGCGAACATCAGGAGTAATACTTCATGTTTATGTTTTTTTTTATTTCATGTGTGGTTACATTAGTCCTTTTCACATAGTCATGAGTAGTCTGTCTTTTTGGTGTAAGACATCTCCTATATAAAGGTCCTTGAATGATTGTATTAGAAAGCATAAATATTGGAAAATAAAAAAAAGCCTAAAGGTTTCTCTATTTGACAACTGACCTTCTCCTTCAACACCCTCATCCTAAAACCCTCATTCTCTCTCTTAGACTCTCTCTCTATCTAACCCTTCTCTCTATAATTATACCTTCGGATCTCTTCTAAGTAAATATGACGAAATATTAGATTATGCCACTTCAATTACGTCACTATGGAAAGCATTGGAAGCTATGTTGCCCCTAGTTTCCATGTAATTGAACCTTTAGCGTCTTTAAAATATAGATAGCTTCCCACCTTGTTCATCTCATTTGCAGATCCGTTACGTCTATGTGAGTGGATGGCTAAAGCTTCGTGTCTACATATTCAAGTACTCCAATTAGTTAAAGAGCTTTCTTTAATATTACTAGCGCTTAATAACTCAAGTCTCTTCCTTGTTTAGGTTTTCAACTAAATTCATTGTAAAAAGAGAGTGGTACCTCAACGATCAGAGCAAATCATGAAAGAAAGAACAATTGAATTCCGAGGAATATCCTTGCCTGGATTGTTAATGTAGTGATTCAAAAGTAGACATGTTCTCCAATATAAATCACAATTCAGTATGACTCAGCCACTCTGAAACTAGCTTAATAATGTTGGGATGAGTGGTATGCTAGTGAAGCTAATCCACAAGAAACTATAGGAGTGATAACTGAAGCAAATATTGACCTCAAAAGCATGGTGACAGGAGAAAACGTTATTCTTCTATCACTCATTAAGTAGATAAAAGTATAGTTTGAGAAAATCATACCTGGAATTTAAGTTGTATAAATCCTTTGGCATGTATCCTTCTGGAGATACAGATTCAGTTGGCGGAGGCAACCATACAGTAGTAAATCCAAGAGAAGCTAATTCATCAGCCTTTGGCATCAGTTCACCATACCATCTTCCAGATTTGTGTGATTCCCAATTGAATCCTTGACAAAGAATTTCATAGCCAGAGCCAGTTCCGGAACAGGATTTTTTGGAAGGCTTCGACAGTTCAGCTTCAAGGACAGATTCCTCAATAAAAGCTGGAGTAGATCTTCTGAAGATGCTATAAGCTTGTGCAGCCAACTTCTCAATTTCTCGAAGGATGCTCTCTTGTGCTTCTTTACACTTTTCCGTCTTACATCTCTCAGAAGTTATATCAGTTACCAGATTTCTTATAGCAAGAATGATGTCATCAGTATATGAAGCTTGATAGCAATCTTGGTGAGTCTCAACAATCTGTTGATTGCCATCTCTAAATTCCTGTTCTATAGACAAAACTTGCTCTTCAACAGCTGTTAAATCCTTCCTTCTTTGATGATAAAAACTTTTAACACTTGCAAGAGGGATATAGAAATCAGTTCCTTGATTATTCAGCCATGTGTATTTATTAAGGTTGAGCACAAAAAGCACACCTGTAATTTCCTTGTCTAAAGAGAAAAAACCACAACTGCCTGAGCCATCTGCTTTTGGCTGCAACACAAATGGCTTTCAAGACGTTACTAAATGCCATAAAGGAAAACTTTGAGAAATCGCTGAAAAGAAAAACAAAAAAAGTGAACGCATCAGGTCATTATTAATAAAAACCGAGAATTTATTGCAACTAAAATCTTTTCAACTTATCTACAAAAAGAGACATCCATCTCGACAATTTTAATCTAGGATACAGATAGGCATAGCTGCTCATCACAATATTTACAAATCACTGTACTTTATAAAATGACTAGACTGGCATAAAATGCAAGGCGCAAGCCTAGACTTAAATAGTTAAATAGTAACAAAGAAATGCACCTCAAGATTAATAACGTCACTTTTATCTGCAAGAAAAATACTGGAAACTAAGAGACAAGTGATTTAAGTGGCTTAGTGAAGCTCAATTACGTCCATGGCACAAAGAATATGCTCATTCTGCTAAATCAGAGATAAATACATGATTCAAATATTTTTTTTCTTTCATCTCACTAGCATTTGGCCCTCTCTTATTCTCTCTCCAAAGATGAATATGATTAATCCACCTGCTATTTTCAGCTAAGATAAAGATAAGCAAGTCGCCTTCTATGTCAGATGAACTCACAAGTTATTGGCCTGTACAATATTCGTTGATTTACCCATGTAATTCACCAGCTTCCAACTAACATCTCCAGCCCATCAGTGCTCATTGTCGAACACCCAATATAGAAAGCCATCAACATGATACCAATCAAAACAACTACTAACTCCAAGCCACTCTACCATCAACCTATCTGGCATCTACACCAACACATGACTAAATGAAAGAATATAATGATATCATGCAAACATTTTCATTTATGAGATTAACAGTGCTAGATAACATGCTTGTACAATTTAGGTAGATAGCATTAGGTAGAAGATAACGTACTTGTAGAGCTTAGGCAACCTCCCTAAAAATGCAAAAAAAAAAAAAAAAAACACATGTAATAAATTCATCTTGTAGGTATTGACTTCTTAATCAAGATTAATGAGGAAATTCATCACAACAATCTGTCACTTACAGATTGAATTTCAATGCACTATCTTAAGACACCTCCTCCCAATCATTCATAAGGGTAACTGAGACTTTATAGCATCGCAATTAATTTTAAAATTTCAGGGGCATTTTCAATACCACATCGTTTATATCTTTGTTATGTTCAGCCAGAAACTGTATCAATTCAAGAAAATAACCTTGATTTTTTTTATTTAGAAGACTCATCATGTTACGACCCCACGTAGTGGGACAAAGGCTTGATATTGATGATTGATGAAGACTCATCATGTCCACGAAAAGCCAATTCCAATCTTAAAAGAAATCTTATGCAATCAACGGAAGTATTTAGTCACATGTGATAATGCAATTGTATCTTGATCTAATTGTTTCTTTAAGACAAATCAATAATATGTTGACCCTATTTTATTAAGTCTTCATAGCTTCGTCTAGCATTGAAATGCACACTACTATGACTTCCCATATCAAGGTCAAATCTGTTTGACTTTTTCCAATTTGGAGATCAATTTTTATTAAATGCCTCCTCATCTTCGTTGTCTCTACTGGATGCAGTGAAAAGATAACAATATAGGCAATATGTTTTAACTTTACATATGCTATATTCTAACTAGTCATAGTACTTTTCAAACCAAGTAGGATTAAAACGTCTATCCTTAATCCAAAATTTACCTTTTTTGGAAAATCATGACTGAAAGGCTGAAATGGCTATCTTTGTTAATATGTTCTATAGATTTCATCTCAAATGTTAGGATTAAGCTCGCTAATAGGAATCAGTAATCCTGTATCAAATAGTAGATTTTCTACACCTAATTCATGTTTTTTTGATAAATCAACATTTACTAGAATGCATTTTCCATTCTGCACTTCATCTTTTTTGTTAGTCTCATCTATAGGTTTTATTGTATTTGAATTCGATACAACAACAACATCAAGCCTTTATCCCACTATGTGGAGTCGGCTACATGAATCCTTTTTCTCCATTGTCCTATTAAAGGTCAAATTCTCGTTTAAATCTAATAAAGAAAGGTCACTCCTAATATTTTCTAACCAAGTCTTTTTAGGTCTGCCTCTACCTTTAATGTATTTGAATTCGATGATCTCTTAAAATCTCTCTCCATAGACATTCAAACTTATAATAATAATAAAACAAGAAATGGAAGTAAACAAACTCAAAAAGTTGAAACTAAATGATATCCTAGTGAAAATAAATGAATGCACAAGTTATTGGAGAACCATAATAAGTGAAAAACAAAATTTTCAATCATGAATAAATCATAGCATCCACTACGATAACATAAGAACCACATAGTAATTGGAGAAACAATTTCTCAATTAATTTCTTACTAAAAAAATAATACGGAGCTGCTTAATCATGAAATTTTATTAATTTCCCTAATTGGCTCTATATCTATATAGAGCCTAGTTATATAAACAAGCAGCTTATTAGTGTTCTTTTAAGAAGTTTTTAGAGCTTGTTCTCCAATTACTCAATCATGAACTTACTAAGGGATTTTTTGGCTACAAGTAGAATACAATTCAAATAGGGTTTATTAGATCCTATAAATGTGGATTTAGTCAACTTTTAGGGTGCTAAATCCGGAAAATTGTTTTGCACAACAAAGTTTCACAACCTCAAAATGTTTCTATTTCAAATTTCAATTAATATCAACAAGACATCAAGATTTACAAAACCTATCACAGGTCAAGAATGCAAATGTTATATGAAAAGGTACAACAACAACAACAACATCAAGCCTTTATCCCACTACGTGGGGTCGGCTACATGAATCATTTTTCTCCGTTGTGTCCTATTAAAAGTCAAATTCTCATTTAAATCTAATAAAGAAAGGTCATTCCTAATATTTTCTAACCAAGTCTTTTTAGGTCTACCCCTACCTTTTTTCTTAACATAAGTCAAATCTAATACCTCTACTCTCCTAACCGGGTCATCGGAAGGCCGCCGTTTTATGTGACAAAACCATCTAAGGCGACTCTTTCTAATCTTATCTTCTACTGGAGCTACTCCAACCTTTTCACGTATATGCTCATTTCGTATCCTATCTCTAAGGGTAAAGCCACTCATCCACCTGAGCATCCTCATCTCTGCCACACTTAACTTAGTATTATGCTTCTCTTTTAATGGCCAACATTTGGCACCATAAAGCATTGCAGGACTCACTACCATCTTATAGAATTTTCCCTTAAGTTTGAGGGGTACATTTCTATCACATAACAAGCCCGATGAAACGGTAAATGAGATAAAATAATCAAAAAAGAAATAAAAAGCAAACGTCTTCCAAGTAGCAGAAGTGTAAAGTTTGTTTGATTAAGAGCAACCAAATAAACAAAATCTTGATAATAAACAGCACAATAAGATCGATGAGTTAAATATCCCTTAAAAACACAAAAAATAGTTGCTTCAGTTGTAATGGGAAGAACGCCTAAATGCTTTGATCCATCAATAGATGAGGTCGACTATTAATCAAACAAAAAAAAACTCAATACCTGGATCAACTTGTGGACAAGGTCGACTTCTACGACCGCATGCGTTTGGGAATTTGGGGTCAAGGTCAAGGCCGAGCAAGAGGGGCCGAAAGTCTGCGAGTCTACACTAGAGGCAAAGGAAAAGTGTGTGCATCAAGAACGGACAAGAGGTTGAGACTCGAAAAGGAGCAGAGCATTTGAACGAACAAACCAAGGCAAAAATCGCTTAAACAATTAAGTCCACAATTTTTTTAGGGGGGCATGTGCACCCCCTCTGGGTTCAGGTACACATTATTGACTCATTTATTAAGTGAATAATGTTTGGGCTAACCAGATTTAGATCGGACCCAAATCCGACCTGCTAACAAATTTTTCCAGCTTTTACATTCAAACAATTTTTAGAATAAAATTTCTTATTTTTTATTTTTTCTTGTACATTTTAATTTCACCATCAACTATTTTTATTATTAAAGTTTTTTTCCTTTTAACACTCCAAGCAGATCTTTCGCAATATTTTTAATATCACTATGATGTGAAATAATCTCATGCGAAAATGATTTGCTTAAGAAAATTTGCACGCTTATATTTAGAGGCAATAATAAACAAAATCTTATGCGGAAGTGAACGATAAGATAAACATTAAGTGGCACTTAGCTTAGGTTAAATCACATGAATAAAAGTTAAGTTCAAAAGATAACCAACTTAATCCGACATTGCATACATGGATCGTTCCAACAATAAATTCCAATACTAACAATAAGACTAGTTACTACGAGGAGATCCCTCACTCAACTCTCCTAATTACTAGGCTTTAGCGGGGAAACATTAACGTGATCGTCATGAATCTACTAAGACCACAATTGAGGAGTAACTATGAAGATAAAATAGTCGGAGAAAGAACTTTACCCAACGAGAGACGATACGTGGCTGCGGTTCAGACTCCTGAGCAGAGACAACCTTCGGCTGGATTGGTTGGAATGGATTTGGAGGCCTCCAAAACAACAAAACGAGGATTCCAGGAATACAGGACAGCAATTTCCTGTTTCTGGACTTCGGGACAGCAGGTAGAGTCTTCTCTAGATGCAGAAATCTCTGGAATATTACTTGGAGGAGCGCTGGTCAGCAAGCAGGAGAAAACTTGGTAACACTTGGGCTGGTTGGAGTTTCCCGGACAGCAGTTTCCAAGAGGAAAATTGCTAGACAGCAATTTGGAGCAGGTTTTAGAAGTCACTTTGTGAATTTTGACTCCCCAAGTAATGTAGAAAGGTAAAAAAAAATTATTCCTTATGAGGGGTTGAGTGAAGTAATTTGTGGGAGGTGATTTAATGAGGCAAGAGAGAGAAATCTGAAGTTTTAATTTCAGATTTTATCAAGAGTTTAGGGGCCAATTTGAAATTCAACTTATCCTCAATTTAAGGGAGTAATGGAGGGAGGGGGGCGGCGGTTATGTTGGGAATTATGAGGGGTTTAATTGGTGCTTAGGTGGCAAGTGGAGAGAGGAGGGAGGGAGAGAGGGGGCCGGCCCTATGGGGGTTTCATTTTGTGTTAAATTAAATGAGAGTGGGGCCCAATGGAATAATTAAATTAAGCTCAAAATCTGAATTTAAATTCAGATCTATGCTAATTTAAGTAAGTTTCCCAATTTAGTGACATGGAGGAGGGAAATAGATTTGAATTTCAAAATTGAATTCATAAATTTCAAAATTGAATTCATGTCCATTGATTGACTTTCCTAAATAGAGAAAGGCTATTTGAGGAAAGTAATTTACTCAATGGAATTTGAAATTCAAAGGAGAAAACATGTGATGGCCGGCGGCATGCTTGGGAGGTTGAGAGGGACGGCTGGATGGGGGCTGTCGGGCTGGCAAATGCTCCAGCCAGCGTTATGGCTGGAAGGGGACGGCGGGATGGGTGGTTGGGGGTGAAACCGTGGAAGAGAATGAAGGGGGAGCGGGGCCGGGTGGCTGACCGGCCAAATGGAGGGGTGGTGGGGAAAGATCCGACGGCTAGGGAAGAGGGGAGAAAAGAAATTAGGTAGAAAACCAAGAGCTCCACCAAGGGGCTGTTGGGTATTGCTTTGAGCCTCTCCTAGGCTTTCCTCACTTGAGAACTCACAAAGAGAACTCTAGAACTCACACAGAGATCCAAAACCAAAATTTTCATTAGCAATAATCATCATCCCCTTTCCAAGAGGAAGGGGGGGGGGGGGGCTTAAATAGCCAAATACATGAGGGAAAATAAAAAAGACACAATTGCCCCTAGGGCAAACATAAAACAAAGCTCTCAAGTGAGGGTAGAAATGGAAAAGTACAAATAACAAATAAAATACATGAAAATAAATAGACACAATCGTAGCCGTTGATCTTCGATGTCCTCATCATTCTCCCCAGGTGGGAGAAAAACTCGACTCCATCGAGTTGGTGTCTCGAAAACTCCTTGTGCATATGGGTTTATTTATTGTAGCTCCTCGCACTCTGACCACGTATCCTCTGACTTTGGTTCACCTCTTCACCTAGTCAAGTATCTTCTTCTTTCACCCTCTTTTGTGAAAATAATATCATCACTAGGAATCATGTCATCCTTCTCCGCTATAGGAATTTTGAGAATAATTTTGGGAGTGGAGGTAGGCTTTGGGGTTCTCACAAGGTGGGGTCACACAAGGCTTAATTTGAATTGGATTTGGGGGTTTAACTCCGGACCTTCAAAGTCTACTAAATCTTTTATGTTAGAAAAGGAATAAATGTTGAATTCTGCAAGCAGATCCACCACACAAGCATTGTTATTGATTTTATTGACTATTCTAAATGATCTGCACTTCTAGCATGTAATTTCCCGGACGAATCCGCACCATTACTGAGTTACCAACTTTAATAGATTTAAATTGTCGTTTAGAATTAGCATAAAGTTTATACTTATTGTTGCTCTATTCAGTTAGGCGTGCAATTTTCTTAAGAAAGTCATGCATATGTAATGTAAATGTGGCATGTGCTATGCGAATTCATATGTCTAAAACTCAAGACTCAACAAGATGAACATGAGGTGGTGCAAGAGACTTGATATGCAAGATGAATGAGATATGAATTCACACACAAATTTTAAACAAAGAAAACTTTGGAAGACAACAGACTACAAAACACACACAACAACATACTAACTCACACGAACACATAGCTAGAAAAAGTAGACAAGTCACAAAAAAATAGGTCTAAGGTGTTCGGTCTAAGGGAACCGGCGTAGGGGGAGAAATGAAGACATTCTTAGCTACCAGGGTATTTCTGTGGGAAGTCTCAGTTAAAGTCGTAGGTAGTCTCCTAGGGTTGACAGTGTCATCTAGTAAATTCATCCAACTAGGAGAGAGATTGTCTTTAACATGGAAGGATAAGAACATAGTGGGCAAAACAAATGAATCAGGAACAAGGTAAGATGATGGCTCCTGACTCACAACCATAATGGAATAGCCAAACGAGTCACCAGCAGGTATGGGACTTAAGAAATTGGGTATGGTATCCATTACATAAGAGGGCACAACAGCTAGATTGGTGATATGAAAGTGTGGGTTAAGATTCTCTCTAACATTAGAGTCGGTACGAGGAGTGGTGAGATAAGCCCAATCACGAAAGTCACACTCTTTAAAATGTAAATCTAGATGAGTGATTCCTAAAATAGACTCCAATAAAATAAGATGAGACCCATTAGTCAAGTTAGGCTCAGAAACTTTCAGAATCAAATCATTGTCTTCCGAACTCATATTTCTATCATCAATAGAATCATATTTGGATATAACCTTAAGATTGACAGGCTCGGGGTTAGTTAAATTGAGACTCACATCAGGTAGTAAATTCAATTGAACCACTTCTGACTCGAGATCGTTATCATCAAGATTATCTAAAGTCAACTTAGTAGGGGTTACAGCTAAGTCAGGATCTTCCAAATTTAAATTCAATGTGTTCAAAGTCAGATTGGCTTCTTTCAAGATCACATTACTATCATCCAGGCATACTTTATTCAAGGAATTATCCTCGAGGAGACTAGGATCGGGGTGGGCTAAGGTGTCGACGTTTAAGTGTTCTAATTTTCCTAGCTCAGGATTTAAGTCATGTTGGGAGTCTGATTCATTCACTTTTGTTTCCTCCTCAAAGAAGTCTTCGTTATCCTTAACATCATTAGCATCCACGAAATGGGTGCACTCCGTTTTAGGTCCAGAGGACGTTTTCTTGTTAATGCATTTCTCTATCAAAAGTACACTTGCGGGGTCAAGGATTGGGGAGGCTAAGGGTTGACTGAGCTGGTTAGAAGTCGATCCAAGTGGTGAGTCATATGGGCTCGAATCAACAGAAGACCCACTAAAGGGTCGGTCACCAAGATTGAATGAAGACCTACAGGGTGGGGAGGCAACCCTTTCGTTACTAAAGGATGGGTGGCCTCGACCCCAGTAATGTCCACGGTTAGTTCCAATAGACGAGGTCGGGTGGGGCTCTAGATGGTGGTCACTGGTAGAGGGTCGGTATTTTAAATTAAGTTCTCGCCTCATGTCTTTCCACGTAGGGTACTCACCGCGAGACTCTTTATGATCTTCTAATCTTGCCCAAAATTGAAGAGCTCGACCTTTAAGGTGAGACTTAGCGATGCTAACCTGGTGGGATTCAGGGATATGACATGATTCAAAATAGTCATCTAGTTGTCTAGCCCATTCCCTAAAGTGGTAAGGACCCGAGGAACTATCAAAGGTTGGCAAACGATAGGGTAACTCTAAGTGAGGTCGTGGAGGCTTAGGCTCAAGTCTCGGGTGATAAGTTGAGTGGGGCCTGTATTTAGAGTGGGGATAGTCAACGGGTTTTTCCGTCATAATTCTAGTCATATTGCCCACTAGGTTAACGATGTCATCTAAACTCTTTTGGAGTCTTATCGGATCCATTGAAAAGTGTCAAGTGAAACTCAAAGATGAGTGGGTGTAAGGGACGTCATCTAGATTCTAAGTTAAGCTCACTTAGACTCACTACAGGGTGCAGAAATGTTTGGACAGCAAACCACAACAGTTGGTGAAGAAGCCTAGGTGTTTAGGATGGGTTTTGGGGTGGAGGAAAGCACCTAGATGCTAAGGTAGGACGCTCCTAATACCTCTATATGCTGCTGGAATTCTAAGGACAGCAACCTAATACAATGAAACAGGTTGGCTAAGTGTTGGGGACGGGTTTAGAAGTCTGGACAGCAACTTGTTAAGGTTTAGGGTCACCTAAATGTCTCTAACAAGTGCAGTTTGTGAGTGGACAGCAAAACTACAAAGCTAGGAATACTATCCTAAGGGTTCAGAGAGACTCCTAAGGTGTGGACAGCACCTAGGACTTAAGTTAGAGACCCCCAAAGACCTCTAATCACTGCAGGAATTAAAAGACAGCAGCTAGACACGGGTTATAAGTCCACTAAACAATGTCTAACAGCTGTAGGAATATGGAGGACAGCAGTTAACTCTCCCGGGGTAGTTGCCCTAATCACTTAGAAACCTTACAAGCAAAAGGCCAGCACTAAAACACTAGTTAAAATGAGCCAACTCAACTAGATGATTTGCAGGAAATGCAAAAGCAGTGATAAAAACAGTGAAATTTTGCTATCTAAGCAATGATATGCATGCCAATTTTTAAACTACAATAAGAAGCTAGACCCTAGGATGCATCTAGCACAAATCAAGCATGCTAGCCATGCTCTGATACCAAGATGATGTGAAATAATCTCATGCGAAAATGATTTGCTTAAGAAAATTTGCACGCTTATATTTAGAGGCAATAATAAACAAAATCTTATGCGGAATTGAACGATAAGATAAACATTAAGTGGCACTTAGCTTAGGTTAAATCACATGAATAAAAGTTAAGTTCAAAAGATAGCCAACTTAATCCGACATTGCATACATGGATCGTTCCAACAATAAATTCCAATACTAACAATAAGACTAGTTACTACGAGGAGATCCCTCACTCAACTCTCCTAATTACTAGGCTTTAGCGGGGAAACATTAACGTGATCGTCATGAATCTACTAAGACCACAATTGAGGAGTAACTATGAAGATAAAATAGTCGGAGAAAGAACTTTACCCAACGAGAGACGATACGTGGCTGCGGTTCAGACTCCTGAGCAGAGACAACCTTCGGCTGGATTGGTTGGAAAGGATTTGGAGGCCTCCAAAACAACAAAACGAGGATTCCAGGAATACAGGACAGCAATTTCCTGTTTCTGGACTTCGGGACAGCAGGTAGAGTCTTCTCTAGATGCAGAAATCTCTGGAATATTACTTGGAGGAGCGCTGGTCAGCAAGCAGGAGAAAACTTGGTAACACTTGGGCTGGTTGGAGTTTCCCGGACAGCAGTTTCCAAGAGGAAAATTGCTGGACAGCAATTTGGAGCAGGTTTTAGAAGTCACTTTGTGAATTTTGACTCCCCAAGTAATGTAGAAAGGTAAAAAAAAATTATTCCTTATGAGGGGTTGAGTGAAGTAATTTGTGGGAGGTGATTTAATGAGGCAAGAGAGAGAAATCTGAAGTTTTAATTTCAGATTTTATCAAGAGTTTAGGGGCCAATTTGAAATTCAACTTATCCTCAATTTAAGGGAGTAATGGAGGGAGGGGGGCGGCGGTTATGTTGGGAATTATGAGGGGTTTAATTGGTGCTTAGGTGGCAAGTGGATAGAGGAGGGAGGGAGAGAGGGGGCCGGCCCTATGGGGGTTTCATTTTGTGTTAAATTAAATGAGAGTGGGGCCCAATGGAATAATTAAATTAAGCTCAAAATCTGAATTTAAATTCAGATCTATGCTAATTTAAGTAAGTTTCCCAATTTAGTGACATGAAGGAGGGAAATAGATTTGAATTTCAAAATTGAATTCATAAATTTCAAAATTGAATTCATGTCCATTGATTGACTTTCCTAAATAGAGAAAGGCTATTTGAGGAAAGTAATTTACTCAATGGAATTTGAAATTCAAAGGAGAAAACATGTGATGGCCGGCGGCATGCTTGGGAGGTTGAGAGGGACGGCTGGATGGGGGCTGTCGGGCTGGCAAATGCTCCAGCCGGCGGTATGGCTGGAAGGGGACGGCGGGATGGGTGGTTGGGGGTGAAACCGTGGAAGAGAATGAAGGGGGAGCGGGGCCGGGTGGCTGACCGGCCAAATGGAGGGGTGGTGGGGAAAGATCCGACGGCTAGGGAAGAGGGGAGAAAAGAAATTAGGTAGAAAACCAAGAGCTCCACCAAGGGGCTGTTGGGTATTGCTTTGAGCCTCTCCTAGGCTTTCCTCACTTGAGAACTCACAAAGAGAACTCTAGAACTCACACAGAGATCCAAAACCAAAATTTTCATTAGCAATAATCATCATCCCCTTTCCAAGAGGAAGGGGGGGGCTTAAATAGCCAAATACATGAGGAAAAATAAAAAAGACACAATTGCCCCTAGGGCAAACATAAAACAAAGCTCTCAAGTGAGGGTAGAAATGGAAAAGTACAAATAACAAATAAAATACATGAAAATAAATAGACACAATCATAGCCGTTGATCTTCGATGTCCTCATCACACTAACTACTTTTTTCACATAGCATTAGATTCCCCTTGCATAGTCAAAATCTTAAGATCTTAAATCTTACACTGAAAAATATTTTACATACCTTTATCTAATCCTAAAATAATATTTTACTTTCTATCAAATTTTTAATTCATAGTTCGAGTGATCACCCCAAAACTGACGATCAAACAGAGATTGTTAATAGGAGTTTGTAAATTTGCTACGTTCCTTTGACAGGAAAAACATCAGGCAATGGGATTTAATTTTGACTCAGACTGAGTTTGATTTTAATTTATCACCAAATCAGTGTCACAATCCTGCCTTATTGCCTTCCAAATATCTCTGATATTGTCCAAGTTTTGGATACTCCTACGGCCTTGCATTGCTTCTCTTCTTCAGAAGGTAGTCCATCTTGCGATGTCCCAATTCTCTGCATCTGTAACACTTTACATTACCAACAAGACACTGACAAAAATGCCTTTTCCCACAATTAGTACAGACTGAGCTTGTTCTAGCGTGCTGTCAAATTTGAGCTTCGTATTTCTAAATTGATCATCCTTCTTGAAAATCTTTCGTTTGTCTACCTGTTGTTCCAAACTTTGTTTAAAAAAATTCAACTCACTTTCAATTCTTCTCGCTCTCTCCACTAAAACTAAGAATTCACTTATATCAAAGTCTGTCAATGATAATCTCAATTGATTCCTGAGACATTCAAAAATCTATGACATTTCTCTTCCTAAGTACTGACATAGTGAGGTGCATATCTAGGTAGTGAAGTGAACTCTACCACGTATTGCATGATTTTCTTTGAACCTTGAGTCAAATTGAAGAATTTGTCTTGAGATGCTAATCTTACTGATGGAGGAATAAATCAGTCTCTAAATACCCGTATGAAATCATCCCATTAAAATGTAGTGATAGGCATCAATCCAAATTTCTCTCTATGTTGAGTTTATCACCATCCTTCTGCCACACCTTCCAACACAAAAATAGTCAATACAACCTTTCTATTGTCTGAACAAATCATACTACCAATGATTTTCTCAATCTTTAATAAACAATCTTTAGTTACAGTTGGATCACTTGCACCTTTCAATGCTGGTGCTTTAAAAGTCTAAAATAGCTTCAAATGTTCATCAACCTCACTTCCAAATTTAAATCTAACCATATTTCTTGATGATGATTTCTTCACAGATGTTATTTTATCCAGTACTTGTGTTATCAAATTCACTATATCATGAAACTCTTTAGACTTAGCCGTATTGATTCTACTATGAATTCCACTTTTTGTTTAAGTTATTTTCAGTTATACATTCATGTTCAATAAATCGCATGGGTAAACAAAAATATAATTAATAGTGAAAAGTAAGAAAAGTCCTATTAATGAGGGATAGGCAAACAAGTGATAACCTGTGCCGTGTAAGGCGAAAAACCTGACGAGATAAGTCTTAGTAGAGATCATATATGAGATACCCGACTCTTTTTTAGAAAATTGAAATTTTTAGATTAAACCTTGAAGGGAGGGGTCATTAATGTTAGCCAACTGGCTAAGTGACGACCTATTATGATTGTGCTAAAGTCTATAATCATCATGACTCTTCTAAAATAATGTATATGAACAAGATAAGAGATGTGAAAGAAAAATTAAAAAATTTCATATAGTAAATTGCACAGTTTTATGCATTGATCAGTTACTAAAACGGAATAAAATGTATTCATTTGTTTTAATTAAACGTGTACTTCCTATGATTCTTGTATTAGTTTGAAATATCAGCATGCATGTTGATTGCTTTTGTTCTTATACATTGAATCTTGTAGTAGAATTGTGTATTTCATTGAGCGTTTAGCTCACTAGTTGATGTAAACACACTAGTTATAAAAGCCAAAACAAGGAGAACAATGGGCAGAACTTAACCAGACTCGATTCAAATAGTAGAAATCATCTATAACATCCAAAATCCGACGAAAAAAACTAGAAGATAAGTCAAAAGAAACAAAGAAATTAAAAAAAAAAAAACGCTATCCTCAGACAACCGTCAGAGCAGGTTCCTCACATGCATCGAAATGTAGGTTAAAGTAAGATAAGTGCTTAGGGCTAGCAAATCGATGGTCCACCACAGCAAGATCGTCCAACCGTCCAATTCAAACTCTAGCAAATACTCCCAAATCAGCCAACAAACACCACCAAAGCTCAAAAAGAATGATACAAATGGAGTGGAACTTGCGGAGAGACGAAGAGGCAAGAAGCCAAGACGAAAGAGGAGAAGCTCGCAAGCTTTCCTAGAGGAGAAGAAGAATGGAACAAGCTCGCAAGCTTTTCCAAGAAGAACCCGCAGGTTTACAGCAAATTTGCTCTCAATATTCAACTCCCATTCCCTCTGAAAACATCTCATATTTATAGGCAAGAGAGGAGAAACCAAACAGCCCAAAAAAACCTTTCATATTCTTAATTTAATGAGGGAAATGAAAAGCCAACAGCCACCTTATAATATTCCCCAATTCTACACAGGAAACAAAGCACCAAAGCCACGGAAAAGTACCACAACAGCCACTGGAAAACAACCCAGACGAAACCCGAAGAAGCAACCGCAAGAACCAGGCACGGGAAAACCACCCAGCACAGAAAACCAATAGTCAGCCACGGAAACCCACGGGACAAAGGCATGGAAACAGCCAGCCAGCATAGGAACCCAAGGGACAAGCTCAAAATTTTAAGAAGAAAAGAGGTAGAGAAGAGACAAGACCACTCCATAATGAATCCAACTTATGAGCTTACCTTAGAAGATTAATGAGCTAGCAACTTAGTAATTAGAGCTCAACACCAATGAACCACCTCCTTCCAATCATCACCATAAGCCATAAGCCAACCCGTGAACCAGCAGCAGCCAAGGACAAATCAAGCTAGCAAACCAAAGGTCTACCAAGCCCTCAAGCACAACCTACCATGATTATTGGATGCCTTCCATCATTGGATAGCTATAAAGAAAAAAAAAACATAAAAAACTACATTAACATACTAATGTTTATCATAAAATAAAAATATAAAATATTTGATAGCATCACTAGTTGATGTATTCCACGAAATGGGAAGGAGTCAGCGGGGTTTTACGAGGGTGATTCGCCTTGTGTACATAGTCATTTTAGGTGTTCTATTTTGGGAGTAGATAGAAGGCTGATTAGTATGTTGTAAATTAAAACTTTTGGGTATGTAAAATTTAATTTGAAATTTTTATTAAAGCTTTGTATTTTATTTTGATGTATACCAGTCATGCTTCCGAACATAGAATAGAGATAGAATTATAGTCGTAAAGATTGTTATTGATACTATGATTATTAATATTGTGAGTGCTTATGATACTCAAGTAGGTTTGAATGTGTTAAAAATTAAAATTTTGTAATGACTTGAAAGAATTAATACGAAAGATACCTCTTGAAGAAAAAGATTTTATTAGAGGAGATTTAAACGGACATGTTGGTAAAGAGGAAGATTTTAAAATCATTCATAGTGGCTATTTGTTTATAGTAACTAATGAAGGTGGTAAGATCATATTAGATTTTTCTATAACTTATAATTTTGGAATTGCTAATATCATATTTAAGAAAAGAGATGAGCATCTAATCATTTATAAGAATGAATATAGTAAAACTTAGATTGTTTACTTTCTTGTAAGAAAAAAAGATCATTTATATTATAAAGACTGTAAAGTTATTCTGAGTGAAAGTTTATGTGCCCAACATCACTTATTAGTTTTGAACATTAACATGAAAGGGTGAAATATTAAAAATAAAGTAAAACTTTGCTCTAGGATTAGATGGAGGCTTTTAAATAATATTAATTCAAATATTTTTTAGAGTAAGATTCTAAATTTTAAGATTTTTTCTGTACATGAGGAAGCTAATGTTATGTGAGAATAAATAGATAGTGATATATGTTGCAAAAGACATGCTTGGAGTATCAAAGGAAAAAAGCTCCTAATGATAGAAATAGTTGGTGGTGGAATCAAATTGTGCAAAATAAGATAAAATATAAGAATATTTATTATAAAAATTGATTTAGATGTAAAAACTATGATAATTATGAAAGATATAAAGAAGTTCGTAAGAAGTATAAGAAAATAATATGTGATGCAAAAATTTTAGCTTTTAATAATTTATATAATAAATTAGATACTAAGATGGGCGAAAGATATATGTATAAGTTAGCCAAACAAAGAAATGGGAGTAGTAATGATTTAGTGAAAATGAAGTGTCTCAAGGAGGAAAATCAAAAAAAAAATTTATTTGAAAAAGATATTCAACAAAGGTGGATGAAATATTTTGTTAAATTATTCAACGAAGATTGTGAGAGTATGATTGACTTTAGTGGCCTTAACATTCAAAATGAACATAAAGATTTTTATTTTTATCGGCGTATTAGTAAAACCAAAGTTAGATAGGTTTTAAAGAAAAAGAAGTGCGGAAAAGCTATCGGACCTGATGATATTCAAGTAGAGCTGTGAAAATGCATAGGAGATGAAGAAATTTCTTGATTTACTAAACTTTTTAATATTACTTCGAAGACTAAAAAATAGTAGATGAGTGGAGAATGAGTGTATTGATTCCTATTTTTAAGAATAAAGGAAATGCACAAGATTGCGCGAATTATTGAGGAATTAAGTTAATGTGACATATTTTAAAACTTTTGGAGAGAGTTATGGAGCAAAGATTACGACGTGATACTAATGTTTATCAAAATCAATTTGGATTCATGACGGTTAGGTCTACTATGGAAGCTATTCATTTATTGGAAGGTTTGATGGAGATGAATAGAGAGAGAATAAGGAGGATATTCATACGAAATTTATTGATTTAGAGAAAGCATATGATAAAATTCCAAGAGAAGTGCTATGGAGAGTTTTAGAAAAGAAAGGAGTTAATAATGCATATATTCAAGTCATTAGGTATATGTATGCAGTTGCTGTTAATTTTGTTCAAACACAAGTTGGTTTGACCAAGTTTTTTCATATTTATGTAGGATTACCTCAAGGATCAGCCTTAAGCCCACGTCTTTTGGCTTTAGTCATGGATGTTCTGACTAGACATTTGCAAGAGGTTGTATCTTAGTATGTTTTTTGTTGATTATATTCTTCTTGTTGTTGATGAGACTATAGAGGGAGTTGAAGTTAAACATAAATTATGGAGGTCAACTGTACAGTCTAAAGGTTTTCGTTTGAGTAGATTTAAAACTGAATATATGGAGTGTGATTTTAGTAATAGATCTAGTGGAGGGTTTGTTACTTTGGGCGATCAAGTCATTAATAAGAGTACACATTTTAGATATCTTGTGTCTATTATTCAGAGCGATGGTGGAATAGATGGGGATATTATTAGTAGAATTCAAGTAGGATTGTTAAAGTGCATGAATGCATCAACCTTGTTGTGTGATATAAAAATCTCCCTCAAACTTAGGGGAAATTCTATAAGATGGTAGTGAGACTTGCAATGCTTTATGGTGCAGAATGTTGACCATTAAAAGAGAAGTATAATATTAGGTTAAGTGTTGCAGAGATGATAATGCTCAGGTGGATCAGTAGCTTTGCTCTTAGAGACAAGATACGAAATGAGCATATACATGAAAATGTTGGAGTAGCTCCAATGGAAGATAAGATTAAAGAGAGCCATCTTAGATGGTTTGATCACATAAAACGACGACCTTCCGTTGACCCGGTTAGCAAAAGTAGATGTATAAGATTTGACTTATGTTAAGAAAGCTAGAGGTAAACCTAAAAAAATATGGTTAGAAAATATTAGAAATGACCTTTCTTTTTTATATTTAAAGGAGAATTTGACTCTTAAAAGGATACAATGGAGAAAAAGGATTCATGAAGCCGACTGATGCTATCAAGAAATTCTGTACTTTTTATTTTATTTTGAACAATAGTATATTTTATTTTCTTTTCTTTTTTTTAGCTATCCAATGATGGGAAAGCATCCAATGAACATGGTAGGTAGTGCATATGGCTTGGTAGACCTTTGGTTTGCTGGCTTGATTGGTCCGTAGCTGCTGGTGGTTCTCAGTTGGCTGTTTTGGAGCATTCGTTATTGAGCTGGTTCTCTAATTTGCTTGACCTGAAGTTTAGTAGCTCATTAATATCCAAAAAGGTACCTCATTATGAAGTTTACTTTTGGAGTGGCCTTGTCCCTTCCCCTTCCCCTTTTCTTCTTGTCTCTTGGGATTCCGTGGCTTGTATTAATTGGGGGTTGAATTCTATGCTTTGAATTCATTGGGAAGTTAATGATTTTTGTGCTTTACCACTTGGGATCTCACGGCTGGCTCCTTATTCCGTGACCGTCCCTCGTTTCCCGTGGCTGTGGCTCTCGGTCCGTGCGGATCCCTCGTCTCCCGTGGCTGTCTCCTTGGTTCCTGGTTTGGGTGTTTATCCGTGAGCTTTGGGAGGAGATTTCTATGCTTATTATGCTTTGGTTCTAATGGAAATTAAAGACATGTGGCTCTTGGCATTCCTCTCTCTTGCCTATAAATATGAGAAGATGTTATGAAGAAAGGGAGTTGATATTTGTGAGCATATTTGCTATTAACCTACGGGTTTATTCGGAAATCCTGCGGGCTCTTTCCAACCTTCTTTTCTCATCCCCTCCAGAAATCCTGCGGGCTCTTTCCACCCTTTCTTCTCGGGCTTATAATCTCTTCGTCTCTCCGCAAGTGCCACTCCATCTGTATCCTTCTTCTCAAAGTAAAGCAACTTTAGGGTGTCGTATCAGAGTTGACTTGAAGCATCTATTGAAGAAATTGGACAATCTTGCAGTGGTGGACCATCGGTTTGCTAGTTCTATGCACTTTACTTATTTAACCTACAAATTCGATGCATGTGAGGAATCCGCTCTGACGGTTGTCTGAGGATAGCGTCTTTTTTAAATTTCTTTATTTCTTTAAAATCTCCTAGCATCTTTGTTGTGTTTGTCAAGTTTTGAATCGTTTGCGTTTATTTAATAAAGTTTATTTTAAGTTCTACTCATTGTGTCAGTTTTTCTCTTGTTTGTCTACATCACCGACCCCACGTATTGGGATAAAGGCTTGATGTTGTCGTCGTTGTTTGTTGTTGTTTTTATTTCTAGATGCATAATAATCATTCATAAAATCGAGGGCCACTTAAAATTTTCTCTAGATGTCGGCCCTAAATTCCAAAAACTTAAATAACAACACATACACATATTTCATAAGACCAGATAACATGATTTTGAAGCGATTAGATTGTTAAGTTAGTTTTCTATTCCAAGCAAGATGTAAGTCCAAATTGAACTTTATTAGTCAGGTTCGGGTTACTACTCTGTAATGCTCAACTTAGATCTAAATTCTAAGGCAGACTTCAAAATCACAAGTCCTCACCCTCCGATAATATAATCCTAAATAACTAATAAAATGTCAACCCAAATATAAAAATCTCTAATCTCTAAGAGATTAAATCCCAGCATAGGATAAACTAGGTGCTTCTGGGTTATCCCAGAATCTTTGGTGCTCCCTACTCTTCATATTTTGATTTCTAGAAAGAACAATTCATAATTAATTTAATCCCTTTTGAGAGCTCCAAACCTCTCATCCTTGACTTAACGTTGAAATCTAAAAATATATATGTCACTATTTAATCGAGAATGTTCTTAATGGATTCAACTCTCCTTAGATATAATAGAGACTAGTCTTTTTGAGAAACCCGTAACTCCATACTAAAATAAATTTGATCTTATTTTCATAAGCTAAAGTAAAAATATCTGAGAACATAGAAGAACTTAATTAAAATTCTTTTTTTAACTCAAATGCCTTTGTAGAATATTATTTTAACCTTTCAAGATGATATGATATACTCACTGTCGTATTTAATTGCAAAAATAGAAATTTTCTTAAAACTCATTTTTGCATTCAAATCCTTTACAGGATATCATTTCACCTTTCGAAGTGATATGATATTCTCACTATTGTATTTGAATACAAAAAAGATAATTTTTAAAAATTTATTTTCTTTTTTAAATACTATATTAGAATATTATTTCTATCTTTCGAGAAAATATATTATTCTTGTATTTGTATTTAACTAAGAAAAAAATAATTTTTTCCAAAAACCCTATTATTGTCTTTGAATCCATTGTAGAATATCATTTCCATCTCTCGAAATAGTATGATATTCTCAACGTCGTATTCAATCACATGAATAGGAGAAACCTGAATCTATGTGGGGTATCCTAATTTATTTTTCCACCACAATAAGCCTCTAACGAGAAGAGAGGTGGATAGGGAATATGGAGGTAGGAGGAAATGGGAAGAAGAGAACAAGCGGGCTAAATTTGAACGAAGAGAGGAATACAAAAGGAGACAAGAGGAGAGAAAAACGTGGAGAGACTCCAATGCTCGCATCAGAGAGGCATGGGAAGTGGAAGGGGAAATTAGGGCGAGGGAGATCCGAAGGTCAGGAAGTTAAAAATGTCAGTGTCTGAAGGTGAGGACATGTATGGGTGTATATATAAGGTGGAGAGATATTTTACGGTGAACAGGTTGACCGGTGGGAGATGCTTATAAAGACAGCTCTATGTCTCGAGGGAAAGGCACTTGCATGGTACCCAATCCGTACAAGAGAAGAGTTCAAGGACCATTTATTGGAGCGCTTTCAAACCAAACAGAAGGACTATTATGAGTAGTTCCTTGCTTTAAAACAGGTAGGAACAGTGATAAAGTACCAGGGGATATTTAAGCTTTAGTCAGGACATTTTGGGAGACTGCCAGAGACTTTGTTGAGAGCAATTTTATAAAGATGCTCAAACCTGAGCTGAAAGTCATTGTGCGGGTGGCAAGACCCCATGACTAGGGAGAGGCTATGAAGTTAGCCCAGTTGATAGAGGACAAGAACTAACTTAAAAGGAGTAGCCAAGGGGGCAGTTTTGGAGGTTATTACACACGATGACCATCTTCCTTGCACCTAGGGCGTCGACTATATTGGATCAAAGGGTAAGCTCCAAAGAAAAAAGATTATGGAGCTCGGTCGGGACGAAACTTTAAATGGCTAACTAATACGGAGGTGCAGTACAAACGAGATAACTGTTATATTTTAGGTGTGACAAGAAGTTTACACCAAGCCATAGGTGTAAAAATCGCACATCGTAGGTCCTTTTTGTTTGTGATGAGAAGATGAGTGGAGTAGAGGAAGAAGGAGAGGTGGTAGAGAAAGAGGAGCCCTTACACTTGGAGGTGGCGACGGTTTCGTTGAATTCTATAGTGTTATTCACCTCGAATCACACTATGAAGATGAGGGGACAGATAGTAGGGAAAGCGGTGGGGCTTTTAGTGGATAGTGGGGCTACCCAATATTTCATATCCACTTAGGTAATTGTTAAGCCGGGGCTACAGCTAGTAGACACAGGATATTTTAGGGTGATGATATGCATAGGGAAGGTGGAGAAGAGCAAGGCTATCTATCAAGGATTGGTTGTGGAGTTGCAAGAGATTCACATTAGAGAGGATTTTCATCCACTGGAATTAGGAAGTACATATTTGATCTTGGGTATAAAGTGGCTACAAACCATGGGAGAGACCAAGGTAGACTGGAAAGCCTTAGCTATAGAGATACAGGTGAAGAGGAGAAAGGTGGTGATAAAAGGAGACCCTAATTTATCCAAAGCAATGGTTTCCTTGAAAACCAAGGTGTGTGTCATGTAGGATGAAAGAGTGGGATTCTTGTTGAAGCTCTAGAGCTTGGAGGGAGGAGACACCTGAGAGATAGAGGACATTTAAGAAGTAATTCAATCGCTTCTCCAGCAGTTTGGTAAGGTACTCCAACCTCCCCAAGGATTGCCTCCTCCACGGTTGCACAAGCACGCTATAATTATGAAGGAACGAGTCTCTCCATTAGTGTCCAACCATACTGCTACACATAGGTCCAGAAGGATGAGATGGAGAAATTGATTTGGGAGATTCTTGAAGCCAAAATCATTAAGCTCAGAGTGAGTCCATTTTCTACTCCTGTGTTGGTGAAGAAGAAGAATGACAATTGGAGATTTTATGTAGATTATCGTGCATTGGACAAGGAGACGGTATAAGACAAGTTTCTCATACCAGTCAATGATGAGATGCTATATGAGTTGAAAGGCATGGTGGTGTTCTCAAAAATCGATTTGAAATCCAGGTATCACCAAATCAGAATGCAACCTGAAGACACACAAAAGATGGCTTTCAGAACTTATGAGAAACATAATGAATTCTTAGTGATTCCTTTTGGCCTCACTAACGCCCCTGCCACTTTTCAGTCACTCATGAATAGGGTGTTCAAGCCTTATCTTCGGAGGTTTGCTCTGGTATTCTTTGATGACATCATTATAGCAAATCAGAAGAGGAGCATTTGGAGAACTTGGGGATGATGTTGGGAACTTTGAAGGAGCACCAACTATATGCCAACTTGAAGTACTCTTTTGAGCAGCAGAGGATGGAATACTTGAGACATATAATGTCTCAAGCTGGGGTGTCCGCGAATTTGACTAAGATAGAGGCAATGATGGATTGTACAGTGCCTAAACCCTAAAGGGGCTAAGGGGTTTCATGGGACTCACAGAATATTACAGAAAATTTGTGAATGGATGCCGCTCTATAGCCTATTTGTTGACAGAGCAGTTGAAGATTGGACAATTTCAAATGGGGGGAGGTAGCCACATAGGCATTTGAGCAATTGAAAAAAGTCATGACTAGTATCCATGTGTTAGCACTACAAGATTTCAACCAATCTTTTGTAGTGGAGACTGATGCATCAGGTTATGGGTTGGGAGTCGTTCTCATGCAAGGGCAGAAGCCTATAGCTTATTTCAACCAAGTGTTGACTACTAAGGCCAGACTGAAATCAGTATATGAAAGGGAACTGATGGCGTGTTAGTGTTAGCAATTCAAAAGTGGCAACCTTACCTGTGAGGTGGCACTTCATAGTCAGGACCGATCAGAGGAGTATGAAATTCCTGTTAGAGCAGAGGATGGTGATAGCGTAGCATCAGCGGGGCTTTCCAAGTTGTTAGGGTATGACTTTGAGATAAAATACAAGCTCGGTTTGAAAAATAAAGCTACAATTGCTCTCTCCATGCATAGTGAAGACCCCCAGGTTATGGCTTTATCGATTCCCATGGTGGTGGATTAGGAGGTCTTGAAGCAAGAGAACGAGTAGGATGAAAAGTTGAGTAAATTCAAAGAAGATTTACTATAAAACAAGAACAGTCATCTTGGTTACTCCTTGGTGGGTCAAAAGCTGTTATACTTGGGACAGTTTGTACTATCAAGCACATCAAATCGCTCACTTGTTGCAAGAGTTTCATGTCACAGCTATTAGGGGTCATTCGGGATTCCAAAAGGCATATATTGATTGGCAACGGATCTGTACTAGGTGAGCATGCAGAAGGATGTGGAGAAGATGATGACAAGTTGTGATTTATGCTAGAGACACAAATACCAAGCTATGGCTCTAGGTGGTTGATGCAAGCAAAAATTTGGGAAGGCCCCAAATTTTTGCTAGCAAAGAGAAATACTTCCTAGATAATAGAAATGACACAAATTAAAGAAAAGATACAAAATACTACAAAAGAGACACTTTTATATCATAATAAAAAGATACTTACAACTTTTGACACAAACACAAATTAAAGACAAAACTTAATGATGCTTCATTCCATTAGAAGAAGGATAAAAATGGGGTGGTACTTGCGGAGAGGAGGCAAGAAGTCCAAGACGAAGATAGGAGGACAAGCTCACAAGCATTCCTAGGAGAAGTGAAGAAGAGAAGTTGGACAAAGCTCGCAAGCTTTTCCAAACAACAAACCCGCAGGTTTTGGCTTCCAAAAATTACATCATAACATCCACTTTAAAACTCCTAAACATCTCCTATATATATAGGGAAAAGAGGGCAGCCTAACAGCCCCTTAAAGCATTAATTAAAACATATTAGATTTAGGGAAATGAAAGGCCAACAACCACAACACATCAGCCCCCATACGATACAGGAAACAAAGAAGAGAAGCCACGGGAACCAAGCAGCCAGCCACAGGAACCAAGCAGCTAACCACGGGAACCAAGCAGCCAGCCACAGGAACCAAGCAGCCAACCACGGGAAACCCAGCCAACACAAAAAAAAAGGGGCAAGGCACGGGAAAATCAGCCAGCACAGGAAACCGATAAGACATAGGGGAGGAGAAGGGGTAAAGTCCACTCCTCATTAAAGAGCTTGAATAATTGCATACATTTATGAATTTATGAGCTAGGGAGTGCATTTAATCCCCAATCATTGAGCTAAATTTCAGCTCAAATATTTATGAGCTAACACTAAGTAGAATTTTAGCATTTTGAGCTCAATACCAAGCAACCAAGGCTCACCCGAGAATAGTAACTTCACCAAACTGAAAACAGCCCAATGACAAAAATTTAAATTTGTTTTGACCCACCCTTTGCATGCATCAGATAATCACTTTCAGTCGGAAAT
Source organism: Dendrobium huoshanense (assembly GCA_016618105.1). Taxonomy (NCBI): domain Eukaryota; kingdom Viridiplantae; phylum Streptophyta; class Magnoliopsida; order Asparagales; family Orchidaceae; genus Dendrobium; species Dendrobium huoshanense. The sequence continues at coordinate 20,473,740 of CM028344.1, forward strand.
AAAGAAGGCCAAGAGACAGCCAGAAACTGCAGCATAAAACTGCACAGAAAATAAAGAGGTAGCCACCGAAATCCCCACAAAACTATACAGAAAACAGAGAGGCAGCCACCGAAATCCCCACCCAACAACCACCAAACAGTAGCCCTCATTCGGTACAGGAAACAAAGAAGAGAAGCCACAGGAACCAAGAAGCCAACCACGGGAACCAAGCAGCCAAGGCACGGGAACCAGCCAGGGAACCACGGGAAAATCAGCAGCAAGGGACCCGAGGAGTCACACAGAGAATGGAGCAGTAGGCGCAGGAAACTAAGGGGCAAAGCACGGGAAAACAGCCACCAAAAACCGAATAGCCATAGCACCTCCAACTCAACCAATTAGATTTAGGGAAATGAAAGGCCAATAACCACAAAACAACAGCTCCTAAGCCAGCCCAGGAAACAAAGCAAAAACGCCACGGAAGACCCAGCTGGAAGCCACAGGAAACCCAGCAAGCAGGGGTACCGAACAGCCAGCACTGAGAACGAACCGCAGGCATAGGAAAAGCAGCCAGGACCATGGGAACAGCAAAAGCCCAAGAGAAACCGAGGGGGCAAGGAGGAAATCGAGAAGGCAGCATGGGGAATGAGAAGCTTTCCCCCAGATAATTTGGGCCCTACAAGGACGTGAAGCGCATTGGCACGATCGCCTATCGACGACAGTTGCCACCAACTTCAACCATCCATCTTGTATTTCATGTGTCGCAATTGAGATGAGCCATTAGAGACCATAACCCTCAACCGTACTACTAGATACACTATCAGAAGATATGTATGTAATATTAAAACTACTATAGGTGCAAGGGGTGCACTAAGGAAATAAGGGAATCAGGGACGTATTAATCAAATGAAAGAATTTACCATAGTATGAAGCTACATGGGAAGCCTATAACACTATCCAGATGCAGCTTCCTTTTTCTACCTTGACGACAAGGTAACCTTTTGGTAGGGGATATTAATACGGTTGTGGACTCCCCCCTAGGTAGCAGCTCGGCCGAATTCCAGAAGCCAAAAGGCTCCTGTTTTGTGGGTCCCAGCAACTCATTTCAGACCTATAGAAGGAAACATTTTAAGGGGAGATCATTGGAGGAAATGTGAGGAACATTTATGGTAGGATTAAGGCTAAAGGGGGAAAGTTTGCATGTTGTAGAGAATATGTGAAGAATTTTTAGGAGTAGTTTATTGGATAATTTTGGATTCCTAGTTGATGTTAGGAATTAGGTGAGAGCTGATTCACCTCACCTCACGAACAGTGAATCAATTGTACCATGTATTTCTTTTAATTGAAGATTATTATTTCATCTTTACGAGTATTGTCCCTATATACCGTTGTTTTTACTTGCTTCGTGGATGTTTTCTCACTATTTGATTTTGATTTTGTTTTAGTGGTTGTTTAGGATGCTGATTTGATCCTCACATCATATCAGAATACCGCACATATTAAAATAGGTAATGTATATTCATCGCAAAAACTTTAAATTCCAAACAATGCATTATGAGCCCTCTCCCTACAAATGAACTTGTGACTATGAGATATGCAAGAATATTTGGCTTTAAATTTGCTATAGGCCTTCAATGCCATTTATGAAGGAAATTCATTACAAAAATGCTACTTTTGAGTTCACCACTCATATGGTAGCTCGCAAAATTAGCACTCCAACCCAATCCATTGTTAGAAAATAAAAAAGAGTTAATAAGGTAAATGAAATATTCAAATATATTGATGATTGTTGTGCTAAAAGAAAATCTCAATCGAAGGAGATTCTACATTCAAAATACCCTTGTATCTTCATGCAAATCATTTTAAGCTTCAGTTCAAGCAAAATATAATAATACCAAGAAAACTTATAAATTTAAATATTCAAAGTGAAATTAATCCCCTATAAATTAAAGTAAAATTCATCAACCCTCCACAATTACTTGTCAAAGTGTATTTAATATGAGAACTTTAGCTAACAAAGAGTTAATATATTGTCAAACGTGTGGATACAATTCATTCTTAAATGATCTCTCATTAGAAAGGACATAGCACGTTTCTTCTAATCGATGGTTTAACCAAAATGGCATCACAAATAAATGGATATAACTGAGGGCCATCTAATTGGATGACTTTGCCACAAATTTGCATCATTAAAATGCCTTAATGGATAGAGCCTACAAATCCACTAATGGCTAAGAAATAATTGAGTATTGAATCATAGGGTGTGCACTTGATAGGGCAAAAAGCCCTTTATTAATTCTTGTCAATTTAAATTTTTACCATTAGAAAATTAGTCATCCTGAGTCTACAAAGTTCCCATGGACGAAGGAACTCATGGCTACTAACAAAAACCCTTCAATCATATTAGGTCAACTGTCTCCTCCAGCTACATAATTTAGAGTCCAAGACAATCTAAGATAAATGAACCATGGAATCTTAATTGAGTTTATCATCAACCCCCTCACCAACCGCTTTAAATCTAAGTTGTAAATTTCCAACTCTCAATCAAATTTGCTACTACTATATACTAAACATTTAGATTCAAACGACTAGTTTAATTGAATGTTTTCTCTTATCACCGGAAAGGGTAATTAACCATAAGGACTTATGCCTATGGGATGCCCGAAATGAGGACAAAATATCAAGGTATTGTTTTATCTTAAATATAATCTATGACTACAAGTGCAATGTTTATTGTACAATTACAACCTTATCATCCTTTGAGGTATTAAGTAGCTAATAGTATTCCTCTTGCAATAACTTGTATTTTGCTTCTAGTTCATCTTTTACCAATTCAACGTACAATACCATGCAGGTCAAAAGGGACAATTGCTGCTCACCTTTAATAAAGTCTGCAGAGCTTTTTGGCGAAATATTTTAGATGATGGTGGAAATGGGGCTGGGGGTATCTCCCAGTTCTTTATGTCGTTTCTGCAGACCCCCCAGTGAATAATAACGTCTCCTGGCATATCAGTATCAAAATAAACAAGGTTTTTATCTGCCGCACTGCTTATGACAGTAACTGTTACAGTATTCAGGACAAACTCCTCCGTAATAAGAGCGTATTCTTCATAAAAATCTGAAATACGTATGCGGTTCCGCAAAGGATCTAAAATATCAGGATTACTCCCTTCGTCTTTAGAATGAGAAACATCAGGTTTCAGCAGAAAGTTAGACATCTGATCAAACGGCCCTGAAACAACACGCGAGTCTTTGTCAGTGATTTATTACTTAAGATTTACAGTAGATATAACATGAAACGATCACATAATCAGGTAAAATGAAAAAAAAAATTTATTTTCTATAGATATTATCGTGCAAAGATTTTCATTCTTGTGGCCAAACTTTTAAAAGCCCCAGTGGCATGCAACTCTTGTCCCTAGCATACTAAATTGTTTGTCAATAAAGAATCCAGCTTTAGCACAAACGATGCTCCTAGGGTGCTTCTACCTGCTTAAGCTCCATGTAGTTGTATGAAAAATACAGTTAACATTAACTTCTTACTAGTATGCCATAAAGCAAAATCAATTCGGTGCCAGCAAAAATCTAACTCCATAATGCATCCCTCTTCTTCAAGAAGGTATCACACTCATTCAGGTCATAAAAAGGAGAACTCAGAAGAAACAAAGCACTGTTACAACTCATTATATTAACAGAAAAAGAAAACACAACCTGGCCATATATTGAAGCTTTTCTTTTTAGGTTCAATATGTGCACCTTGTTGAAGTTGATTTACTAGTTGAACTTTGAAGTCTCTGCCCTTATGCTGAAACCATGCTCCTTTTTCTTCCTCCTGTAGGGCATCAAAATAGATGCCAAGTTAGCTATTGATGCAACAACTCCTAAGCTTTATCAAATTTTGTTGCCACCAAAAAGATAGGATTTGTAAACAAGACATTTCTAATTTGATATTTTTATAGAGACCATTTGTTCTCTTTGTTAGCATAAACAACACATTTGTGATTCAATTATTGTAGCCAACAAAGTTGAAAGACAAACACTGACATATAATTTGGGGATTTAAAAACTAAGTCTGGATGCAAACCAATTGAACAATGTCCAGAAGGCACTGCATATATTTCAAAAGGGGTATTTTATTCACTAATAAATCTTAATTATTTTATGCAATGACCTAGGATTCATTTATAAATTGGCTTTAGGTGGTTTGCTTTTCAAAACCTAACATAACACAAATTTGCGTGTGAAAAACATGCAAGGGAAAGTGTTATATTGCACATACACCTCCATAATGCTTCAAGATCAGAGGCAACGCCTCTATAGAATAAATTTTGTATCTCCATTAGAGTAGAGTAATTTTTTTTTCTTTCTTTCTTTTGTTTCTTTTAACACTGTCGTTGTCAGGTCCCAAGTCTTGGATGAGAAAGTGGAGGGTTGTGTTAACGACAGCCAGTGTAAAACTTATCAAATAATCATGACATAAATCTTTTAAAAAATTGTGTTAATGCTAGAGTGTCCCATGGAAACAACGCGCTATATAGCCTGAATACAGCGACAAGTGTGCAAGGGAGGGCCGCTGCATTGGCGCCCGGGTGCAATGTTAAATGGGCAAGGGTTCCCACATCAAGGACGAATGTAGGCAAAGAAGCTAGTTCATGAAACTAAAATTAGGATAGGATCATGGAATATAGGCTCCTTTACAGGAAAATTAATGGAATTAATAGATATTATGATTCATATGAAGATTAATATTCTATGCATTCAGGAAACTAAATGGACTGGAGAGAGCTAAGGAGATTGATAGTTTAGGATATAAACTAAGATATTTGGGTATGAGTCGTACTAGAAATGATATAGGTGTGATTTTAGATAAGAGTTTGAATGATACAGTTATAAAAATTAATAGAATTGGAGATAGAATTATAGCTTTAAAAATTGTTGGTGATGCTAAGATTATATTATAAGTGCTTATGCTCCTCAAGTAGATTTGGATATGGGTTCAAAATTAAAATTTTGAAATGACTTAGAATAATTAATACAAAAGATACCTCTTGAAGAAAGAGTTTTTTTTTTAAATACCTTGCGCTGCGTTTAGAGAGAGAAGCTCTGCGTTTCTTCTAGAGAGAGATATGGTTTTTTTTTCAAATCTTTGTTTTTTTCGCGGGTAATCCGCCTCCATCCATGGCGGCGGCGGCGGGCCGACCGCCGTCGGATTATGCCTCCTCCGAACAATCATCCACCTGCAGATCATCGGCTGCCTTCTGGTCGATCATCTCCTTCATCTTCTCTGGTTTCTTCAAATCTCTGTGAAGACGCTCAGAGGAATTCAAGAACTAGTTTTAAGCCTTTGAGTATCAAAGATGGCTTTGGCTCAATTGCTCAACATGATAAATCACAACTTCCTGTAGTTGAAGGAAAGAGAAAGAACTTGGTTGAACCATCGATATTGGCCCATGCGCCTGATCAACATGATAAAATACAACTCCCTGAATCAGGTTATGTCGCTAATGGGCTTTCGTTTAGAACTCTGGATCATGATGCTTCTACTTCTTCGGAACTGATCCTTAAAGTCATCAAGTTTGTTGGAAATAAATAAGGATCTCTTAATCGAAATTTATCGGTTAAGTTTGCGAATCCTGAAGTCTCTCATGTTGAACACGTTAACACTGTTACATCGAATGAAAAAGCTATTGATCAATCAACTGATGAAACTTGTAATCAAAAAGATTCCTTTCTTAATGCATGGAGGAAACCTCACTATATCAAAATCAACTTTGATATGAATTCTATAGAAATGTCATCTGATGGGGTGGTGGTGAAGTTGAATTCTAATCTGGAAAATGCTAATTCCCAAATTCTCACAAATTTTGTTGTTTTGAAAGTTCTGGGGAAGAACATTCCTTTTTCGGTTTGTAGCATTGAGCTCCGGAGGCAATGGAATAAATTTGATAATTTTCATTTGACTTCCTCGGGATTGAATTGGATTCTTTGTTCTTTCAAGACTTCTGAAGCCATGGAAGAAGTTCTCAGTGATGGCCCATGGTACATTGGCGATCATATTGTTGGTTTGGACAAATGGTCGCCTCTTTTCTCACCTTTATCTCTTAAAGGTTTATCAGCACCCATTTGGATCCGCTTTCCACTTCTGTCATTATATTGCTGGGACGAAGTCAATATTGCCAAGATTGCTTCAAGAATAGGTACACCAATGTACTTGGATGGTAACTCCTTTAAATGGAGTAAGAAGGAATTTGCTCGTGTTTGTGTTCGTATTAACTTAGAATCCAAACTGCTTTGGGAGTTTGGGTTGATGGTTTGGGTGGAAGATTCTTCCAAAAAGTTGAATACGAGAAATTAACATCCTTTTGTTTTCATTGTGCCAAAATTGGACACTTGAAATCTGAATGTCCAGATCTTAGAGCTGTCAAGTCTAATGATAACTGTAATGATAAGAATGATGCTGTCCAACATGATTCTTCTCATCATGATCAAAATGAGAAGTATGGCCCTTGGATCCATGTTAAATTTAAAAAAAGACCAAATCAGAACTGGAATCGGGCAATTGGAAGAAGGAAACCAAGCAAGTTGATACTCATTTTGCTGACAGAAACATTAACAATGGCCTAGCAGTGAATATGTCTGATGCTGCAATGATTGTGGATAGTTCTTCTAATGACAACCATCAGGTGATTGTTAATTCAAAAACTGATGTTAACTTGTCCAACAGTTTTGAAGTTCTAACTACATAAATCAATAAGCTGGAAGATGGTAATTCAGACAATGCCCTTGATGAATCAGAAGTACCTACTGATTTTGCTACTGAAGTTTTGGAAAAAACTGAAGCTATAACTGTTGGTTCCCCCGTATTTACTAATGTTCCTGTTTTGTCGGACATTGCAGAAATTCTCATTTCTGATCCTCTATTGGCTGATGGCATTCAGTGCCCTGTTGAAAGTTCTGATGCTGTCATTTTTAATGCTTCTGCTGGAGAAATTCTTGTTGAAAACGCAATAGCTTCAGATACTAACATTGAAGTATCTGAAACAACTGATATAACATATTCTGGATATGCAGGAAAACCAAGACATGGAATTTCTGAGAAAGAATCTTCTAACTCTGCCAAGCAAAAGCCCAAGTTACAGCTGAAATTTCTGGGACCTATCGAACCCGTCTCCAGGAAAAGAAAAGTTGAACGAAAGGGAAAAAAAAGGCGGGGACTCTTCCCCTTTAGGTAATTAATGTCTTCTTTCATCTTTTGGAATTGTAGAGGGGCCAAGAAGAAGGAGACCTCTCTTTACCTAAGGGAAGTTGTGAAAGATAACGCAGTTTTTTTTGTTGGATTAGCTGAAACCAAATTAGCTGAGATTGATAGAAAAGATGTCAACAGGATTATTGGCAATGACTGGGATTTTCATCATCAACCAGTTGTTGGTACTTCTGGAGGAAATCTGGTGCTTTGGAAGAAAAATCTGGTTTCTTTCAATGTGATCGATCATTCCTCACAATTAGTTTTTGGTGTTCTGAATTCTCCTAATAAGGAAATTTGGCATGTGCCTATGGTTTATGGCCTATCCTCTTAGATGGCGCTTCTTTCCTAAAACCGATTGTTAAATGGAAGATTGTTAATGGCAAAAGTATCAATGTCATGAATGAAATATGGTTATTAAACAAATGCTTCAACAAATTGCCCATGCTTGCTGACTGTATTGGTTTAGAAGATATGATGTTACATAATTTTCTCCTCAGGGACGGTAATTGGAACCTGATTGAGTTAAATCGTTTTTTCAATGAAAACATGGTCAATCTCATTGTGCAGCATAGTGTTATCCATGAAGGGGAGGATGATCAAATGAAACTTCTTTTCCAATTATCTGGTAAATCTATTTCAGCCTTGGCATATGCTGAAACTATCAAATTTAACAATCATAATGAAGATTTCGGGTTTTCAAACTGGTTAAGAAAGTTAAAACTTAAACCAAGAGTTGAATTATTTTGGTGGAGGATGAGTAGGTTTGTCATTCCTACTAATGAGTTTTTGAAATATAGAAGACATTGTAATAGTGATCTTTGTACAAGAGGATGTCTTGAAGTTGAAGATTGTGCGCATGTTGTTGTTCATTGCAAATTCCTCATTGATATCATTTGCAAGTTAAAATATTGGAGATTCAATATTCCTATCTTCCACTCTTTGGAGGATTGTCTTTTTCAACTAAAAATCTTTCCAAAGTGTGCTTGGACATAGTTAAGATTTACTGTACAGCTGTTTTCAGTTCTTCGAATTGTCGGAATGATGTCAAGCATGGCAATTCTACCTTACCCATTTCGGTTAATGCTGCAAACATCTTATTCACTGCTACAAATTGTTATCCGATGCTAGTTAACTGGGAGGCCTCTCTCCTTCGGGAGTTTGAAACTTCATGGCACCCCCCACCACTGGATTGGATAAAAATAAATGTAGATGCTTCCTTATTGGATTCAAACAAAGCAAGCATTGGCGGTGTAGTCAAAGATTCCAAGGGAAGATTGCTCCTTGCCTTCGGTAAGCATAAATTACATTGGGATATCAATCAACTTGAGCTGGATGTTGATTCTACATTGAAAGAATTCCTAAAAGATTGGATGTTTGAAAGCAAAGGTTTAATAATTGAGGGTGATAACTATAATGCCATCAAATTCCTTCACAATTCAATGACGAAATCAACACAGACGGCCAATAATCTGATTTCCGAGAAGCTGTCATTCCTCCAAGACTTCAACAAGGTATTCTTCCATCATACCTCTAGGAATTGCAACAAAGCTGCTGATTTGTGTGCTTCTTTAGCATTGGATAATAACTTTTGTTTTGACTCTTTTAGTTCTTCTGATATTCCTTCTTCTTTGTATAGCATTTTGAAGAGGGAATATGACAATTGCATTGTTTGATTAGTTTCTAATAGCTTTTTTAGTTTCTCCTTAATGCAATTTGCAATTTTCAAAAAAAAAAAAATATTGGAGGAGATTTAAATGTACATGTTGGTAGAAAGATAAATAATTTTAAAAGCATTCGTGGTGGTCATGGATTTGAAACAATAAAGGAAGGTGTTAAGACCATAATAGATTTTTCTTTAGGTTATGATTTTTAATAGCTAATATCTTATTTAAGAAAAGAGATGAGTATCTTATCACTTATAAAAATGGATATAGTAAAATGCAGATTGATTATTTTCTTATAAGAAAATTAGATCGTTTAGATTGCAAAGATTATAAAGTTATTCCGAATAAAAATTTATGTACCCAATATCGATTATTAGTTTTGAACTTTAAGATAAAGGAACAGAAAATAAAAAATATATTAAGATGATATTTTAGGATTAGATTGGGGCATTTAAAGAATATTAACAAAAGTATTTTTGAGAGTAATATTTTAAATCTTAAGATTTTATCTGTGCATGAAGATGCTAATATTATGTTGGAAAAAGTGACTAATGATATTAACAATATTGCAAAAGATGTGCTTGAATTTCGAAAGGAAAAGCTCCTAATCGTAAAAATAGTTGGTGGTGGAATCCAATTGTGCAAGAAAATATAGAAAATAAGAATATTTGTTATAAAAATTAGTTTAGATGTAAATATTATGATAATATGAAAAGCTATAAAGAGGCTCGTAAGAAATCTAAGAAAGTTATTTGTGATGTAAAGAGCTTAACTTTTAATGATTTATATAATAGATTAGATACTAAAGAGAGAGAAAGATATATGTATAAGTTAGCCAAACAAAGAGATAAGAGTAGTAAGAATTTAGTTCAAGTGAAGTGTATTAAGGACGATATCAAAAAATACTTTTCTTAAAAGATGATATTTAACAAAGGTGAATGAGATATTTTACTAAACCTTTTTAATGATGAATGTGAAAATACGATTGACTTTAGTGACTTTAACACTCTAAATGAAAATAAAGATTTTTATTTTTATCGGCGTATTAGTAACACCGAAATTAGAGATGTTTTAAAGAAAATGAAATGTGGCAAAGCTGTTGGACCTGATGATATTCCAACAGAGATGTGGAAATGCTTAGGAGAAGAAGAAATTTCTTAGCTTACTAAATTTTTTAATACTGTTTTGAAGACTAAAAAGATGGCATATGAGTGGAAATGAGTGTGTTAATTTCTATTTTTAAGAATAAAGGTGATGCACAGGGGTGTGCAAAATATAGAGGAATTAAGTTATTATGTCATACTTTAAAACTATGGGAACGAGTTATGGAGCGCAGGTTGCGGCGTGATACTAATGTTTCTCAAAATCAATTTGGATTCATGCCAGGAAGGTCTACTATGCAAGCCATACATTTATTGAGAGGTTTGATGAAGAAATATAGAGAGAATAAGGAGGATCTACATATGATATTTATTGATTTAGAGAAATCATATGATAAAGTTCTAAGAGAAGTGCTATAGAGAGTTCTTGAAAAGAAAGGAGTTAATAACGCTTATATTCAAATCATTAAAGATATGTATGCAGGAGTTATTACTTGTGTTCAAACACAAGGTGATTTGACAAAGTATTTTCCTATTTCGGTTGGATTACATCAAGGATCAGCATTAAGCCCATATCTTTTTGCTTTAGTCATGGATGTTCTCACTAGACATTTAAAATATGATGTACCTTGGTGTATGCTTTTTGTTGATGATATTCTTCTTGTTGATAAAACTTGAGAGGGAGTTGAAGGTAAACTGAATTATGGAGGTCAACCTTAGAATCTAAAGGTTTTCTCTTGAGTAAATCTAAAACTAAATATATGGATCGTAGTTTTAGTAGCAATAGACCTAGTGTGGGGATTGTGACTTTGGGTGATCAAGTCATTAATAAGAGTACACGTTTTAGATATCTTAGATCTATTGTTCAGAGTGATGGTGAAATAGATGGAGATATTATCAGTAGAATTCAAGCTGGATGGTTGAAGTGGAGAAATGCTTCGGGCTTGTTGTGCAATAGAAAAGTCTCCCTCAAACTTAAGGGAAAATTTTATAAGATAGTGGTGAGACCTGCAATGCTTTATGGTGTTGAATGTTGGCCATTAAAAGAGAAGCATAATACTAAGTTAAGTGTTGCAGAGATGAGGATGCTTAGGTGGATGAGTGACTTTACCCTTAGAGATAGGATACGAAATGAGCATAGACGTGAAAAGATTGGAGTAGCTCCAGTGGAAAATAAAATTAGAGTCGCCTTAGATGGTTTGTTCACATTAAACGGAGGTCTTCCGATGACCCGGTTAGGAAAGTTGAGGTATTAGATTTGACTTATGTTAAGAAAGGTAGAGGTAGACCTAAAAAGACTTGGTTAGAAATTATTTGAAATGATATTTATTTATTACATTTAAATGAGAATTTGACTTTTAACATGACACAATGGCAAAAAAGTATTCATGTAGCCGTACCCACGTAGTGGGACAAAAGCTTGATGTTGATGTTTCTTTTGTTTCTTTTGGTAGGAGTGAAGATGGTATTATTTCTCACACCGCAGCATAGTAACAGGACAGCATTGCCAAATAAAGCCTTTGCCAAAATTCATGCATCAAGAGATGGAAATTACTCAAGATCATAAACATGAAGGCAAAGACAAAATCATAAAATAGATCCGCAAACAGGAACAACGCCACTGTAGAATAAATTTTGTATCTCCATTAGAATAGAGTAGAACTTTTCTTTTATTCTTTCATTGTTTCTTTTAGCAAGAGTGAAGATGCCATTGTTTCTCACACCACAGCATAGTAGCAGAACAGCATTGCCAAATAAAGCCTTTGCCAAAACCATGCATTAATAGATGGAAAATACGCAAGATCATAAACATGCAGGCAAAGACAATCATAAAATAGATCCACAACGGTTGGTTTATCATGTCTTACGAGCAAAACAGCAACAACAACAACAAAAACAACATAATACCTTCAAAACAAAATTTATTGCAGCGATTGTTTTGCAACTTTCAAACTCGACATGAAATTCATGTAGAACCTTTCCTTCCACTGCAAATAAAGATCTCTTCATGGGTGTTTCTACTGCATAACCCTGAGAATAAAACAGAATATGTTTTTAGAATTAAAAGTAAGATAAAATAGAGAATTAAAAAGCAGAAGCCGTAGATACCACCTTGATAGCAATAGAGCCAGGAGGTCTCATTTCAGGAGGGGGTTGATCCCATTCACTGCAAATTTCCAAACTATTCACATTATTAGGTAATGCGGAATGACATGGTGAACAATAAGCTTTGGTAGACAGGATAAGTTTCTTGGAATCACCCCAACAAGAAGAAATGTCTATCTAGCATAAGCTAAGAAAACTGCCATGATCTCCCCAAGAAAGCCTTTCACTTCCTAGGATTTGGTGAACAAAGAGTATAAACCTAGAACATTTCATTCATTAACTCTCTACTCTCGCTATTAAGCCAATTACCCTAGATACAGGATGTAAATATAACCAAAAATTCAACCTTAACAAACCCAGATTGTGATACTGCTAACTTCGTGCTAAAAAACTAGAATAAATAGATTTCCTTCTAAACCAAACCAAAACAAATAAATAAATAAAACAAAAGCAAATTTTGCGGGCAAAGTCAACTAAAACACCCCCGCAAAATGGCCCTGGAGAATGCCATTAACAGTAGACATGGCAAGACTGAACATTACATTCAAAAACTAGAAAAAGAAACCCTCAAATCTCTGTTGTAACATCTTTTTATTAATCATTGGGTTTGTATAAGTGTGCGTGCAAAAATGAGCTTGGAAAAGGCCGAAAAGCATGTTTGCAAAATCATAACCGCAAGGGAAAATTTACATCATTTCATCTTTATAGGGACTTAAAAGGAAAGCATTTCATTTGTGCTCACCAGACTTACAGGCTAAATATTAGGATAGAAAAGTGTCTATCAACATTAAATGCAATTCATAGTGAGACATATTTTAGCTGACTATACTAATTAATACAAGCTAAATTAAGCTAAATGAAATACTCTAACGCACCATGTAAATGACGAGACAAAGTATATGATGCTATCCTGTCAAGAGACAACTAGAAGTCATGCTAAGATATTTGCATTCACTGAAGCTTTATGCTCTTTAACCTAGCTAAAATGCTTGCTTCATATTAAAGAAAATAATGAAAAAAATAAGTGATGTGTTGCCTAAAGACCCCATGGCTGTACTTTTTTACTACATTCAAATATTTCGCCTCTCCCCATACAACAGTCTAGTAATAATAATTTGAAATAGAATGTGAAAAGACTAGTTTTGGCAATCTAATATGCCTGTAAATTTGCAAAAGTTCTAACTGCATACGCATATAAGTTCTAACTACATACACATATATGTGCATGTAGGACACTCGCAGGTATCTCATCTAAGTCCAGTCCATAAAACTCGGCCAGGGGGGAGCACACAACAGCACTCATCAAAAAGGAGTATTGCCTCACAAGGCAGTCGTCAACACTAGCCTATAGGCAAGCAGCCACTCACTCCTGCAAAGAACATTGCATACAAACTTTCCCTAGAAGATAAAACTAAGGATGCAACCATCATCAATGGGCTCCTCCAATGGGCTCACCCATGCATACCTGAGCCCCAAAAGGGCCACTCCCCTAGGAGAATTTTCTCCCACGCAGCAACTATCCATAACCAAGAATACTCAACTTCCATGGGTGTCTCAAATCAAGCTACATAAAAATCCACATATAGAATCTATATCTATAACATCGTCGACGAAACTTGTCATACATTAGCAGCAACTTCTGCCCAAGGTGCCCGCTATTTGTTCCTAGACCCTAAGAGACTTTGCACCCCCACATCAACTGTCCACCACCGAAAGTACCCACCTTCCATAAGTGGCTCAAATTAAGCTACAGGAAATATCCATATATAGAATCTAAAACTATACATCCGTGGACTGAACTTCTCCTATGCTAGCAGCAACTTCTACCCAAGGTGCTCGTTTTTTGTTCCTAGAGACTCACCTTTAGAAACTCAACTCATATAACAAGTCCAAAAGAGTTGCCCAAAGCACTCACTCCCCCAAGATTCGCCCAAGGTATTTGTAGGAGGGGAGGGGACCACGTAAGAGATAATGGTCTACATGTAACCCACCCAGCTATTTAGTACACATAAGCCTCACCTAGTATTAGTAAGATAGAATTTATTTTATCTAGGGTATATGTTCCCAACAAACAAAAGACTAAAAAATGTTGTAGTGGAAAACATTTTATGATTTCAAAGTTTAAAAAATATGTTCTTTTATAATTTCAAATGAGATATATTCAAATTTTAAATAGTTCTTTTCAAAAACTAAAGAATGAAAAGTAGCTTGAGAAGCTCAAAAGTACTCCAAACTTCTTATACCTTCCTATATTAGTTTTAAAGTTGAATTTGACTTTAGTATTCATGTTGTTCATTTTATTAAAAATTTAGGATTTATATTTAACTAATACAAAATTAAGAAAAAACACAAAAGATGAGGACTTATAACATAACAAATGAGAAACTACTCGCCTGAAATCCTAAAGCTAAGTTGAGAACCACTATAAAACTAAAACCACGAATCTAGGTGTAAGGGAATACAAGACAATTACAACTTTTAACTCCACCAAAATTTAAGAAACCTCGATTCTACTAGACATATAATCGTGCCTGTGAAGAATTGGTAGTTAAAACCACATAATCACTTTAAAATACTGATATCAAATTTTTTATGCAATGTAAGATAGGCTATGTTGTTTTCATAGTAAGAATTAATAGTTACAATTTATCAACTAAAGCTAAGCAGCCCAACCATGAAGTATATGCAAATGTTTCTTAATAATATAAAGTTTTATGTATTGTCCTTAATTGATTTTTATTTTTCTTTCTGTTGAATAACACACCAAGGAGGGGGCCCACGGCTTTGATAGGTCAGCAATCTGTGGGATGCAATCATGGGCTGCAGTTGGAGATTTCATCTTCTAACACTAAGATCCGTGGGATATAATTATTAGAATCAATTAGATTAAATGACTTTTCTCTTCTACTTAATATAATTAATTAGATTAAATATCCTTTTTTTTATGTTTATGCTCCAAGAGTGTATATATATGTAATGATTCCAAGGAATAAAATTTGAATTCAATTTCCCCTAAACAATTTCTTCATGGTATCAAAGCTTAGGAAAATCCTAAGCCTTCTCTGAATGTCGGCGGCAAACCTTCCTCCCTTTCTTCCAATCTTCAGTCAGCGATAACTCTCCATCATCCTTCCTATAGCCTCTCTTCAAGCACCAGTAGCCCTTGCCCAAAATTCATCGTCTCTTTCAACCAAGGAAACCCAACAATGTTCATGGATAGTGAGATATCATTCTCCAACCCAAATATTACAAGTTTAAACATCATAAATTCTAGATCTACAGACAACTCTCATCTTCCTCCTCTCATCAGAAACCACGTATTTAATGGGCAAAATTTTTTGCAATTGTCTCAATCGGTGAGAATGTTTATTTGCGGGAAAGGGAAAAATGTATCTCACTAGTGAAGCACCTATACCACCGCAAACCGAACCTCTCTACAGAAAATAGAAAGTAGAGAATCATCATATCATGTCTTGGCTCATCAGATCTATGAATTCAAAAATTGGTGAAAATTTTCTTCCTTACGAGATGGCTCAAGAAATATGGGAGGCCATGAAAAGATACCTACTCTAGTTCAGACAACACTTCCGAGTTATTCGCAATTGAGACCATCCATCACAATTGTCGGCAAGAGAACCTGACGGTAACTCAATATTTTAATACTCTAGCCGTTATTGGCAACAATTAGATATGTTTAAACAGTATCAATGGAAATGCCTAGAAGATCACGTACTTCACTAGAAGATTGTTGGGACAAAAAAAATATTCAAATTTTTTATGGGTTTGAACAAAAACTTGGATGGCGTTAGAGGACGGATCATGGGAAACAAAACTCTTTCAAATCTTCGGGAGGCCTTTTTTGAAGTTCGAAGGAAAAAAGAGCAGAAGATAGGTCATATTGAGAGGCCTACAAGGATCACTTGAGGTTAGAGAAGAAAATGCTCTTATCGTTCGCAGCAATCGAAACCCCACACATGTTAAAAATCGACATCAAAAGAAAGGAGGAAGACCCATGGTGTGATCACTGTGCCAAACCAAAACATACAAAGAAGACATGTTGAAAGATTCATGGAAAACTAGCTGGTTGGAAGGCAAACAAATCATTACAAGAAAGCAATGTGAAATCTGTCAACAACACACAAGATCAATCCATCAAAGCTGAAGCCATTCCTTTCAACAAGGAGCATTTAGATATGCTGAAATTGCTGCTTAACAACATCATGAACCATCTCCAGAACCTACTACCATCCTACACGCTCACTCAGATATAAAACTGTCAAAACATTGGGTTATTGACTCAAGAGCATTAGATCACATGACATGAGACATTACACTCCTTCATAGCTATCAAACCTTATCCTTTAAATCGAGTAGTTAATGTTGTTGATGGCTCAACATCTAAAGTTTTGAGAACTGGTTCTGCTTTTATCACAAAAGCTATCACCCTTAAATTGGTGTTTTATGTGCCCAATCTTAAGTGAAATTTGATTTCCATTAGTAAATTGACTTATGATAGTAATTAATTAAAAATTTTCTCCAATAATGTATGTATTTTTTAAAAACTAGATTCAAAGAAGAAGATTTGTAGTGCTGAGATGTGTTATGGATTATACTATATCAAGACACCCAAATCATTAATTGTTGCTAAGAATCACCCTATCGTGGGTCAATTTGCTGAGAGTCATTCTAAAGTGAGTCATGATAGAGAAATTAACATGTGGCATTATAGGTTAGGTCATCCAAATTTCATGTATCTTGAAAAACTTCTTTTCCATTTATTTATTAATAAAAATCTAAGTTTGTTCAAATGTGAAACTTGTCAATTAGCTAAACATACTAGATCGTTTTACCTAATTATTCTTTACCAATCTTCTAAACCCTTTGTCTTAATCCATAGTGATATTTGGGGACCCTTAAAAGTTTAAAATATAAGTGGTGCAAGGTGGTTTGTGATATTTGTGATGATCATTTTAAACTCACTTGGATTTATTTAATAAAGGAAAAAATCTGAAATTGAAAGGATATTCAAATCATTTTAACAGATGAATCAAAACCAATTTGATATAAAAATTCAAATCTTTAAAGTCAGACAATGGGAGAGTACTTTCATTCTATCATAAGAGAATACCTATCAAACCAAGGGATAATCCAAATGAGTTCACATGCATATATGCCTCAACAAAATGGGTAGCTAAGGGGAAAAATAGGCAACTCCTCAAAGTTGCAAGATCTATTATCTTATTCACAAAGGTACCAAAATATTTATGGGGGAAGTCATTCTTATTGCTACATACCTAATAAATAAAGTTACCTAATTGGGTACAAAAATTTGAAACACCTAAACAGACAAACTCTATTCAAATTTTATCCTCATGTTGAGTTCATATCATCAAATATTCCACCTAAAATTTTTCGGTGCTCTAACTTTATTCATATATATTCATAAGATAGGAGCCAGCTTCACCCAAGATCAAAAAAATGCATCATTATTGGCTATTCCCCGACAAAAAGAGATAACAAATGCTTTTGCCCTACTTCTAGGAAGGTATTTGAAACCATGGATGTCATCTTTTTTAACCCATACTTCACTAGTTCTGAAATTTAGGGGGAGAGTTAAGGAGAATTTCAAACTTTGGAGTGGAATTCCTTATTATACAACCAATAGAGTCCAATCAAAATCAACAAATATCACAAGAAATCCAAACCACGAGTATTTCCCAAGGTATACCTCCTATGTCTAAACCTCCACCTTCAGACCTCTTACCTCCACCTATAAGTCCTAATAAATCCCTGCAAATAGCAGCAATTAAGGAACAACAATATGTATACTCAAAGAAAAGAAAGAAAAATCGAAATATGCAGAGCAGGAAGACACAACTTGCACCTGTCAACTCTCCTTCAATGGATTTAACAACTAAAGAGATTCATAGAGAGGAAAAAAAATGAGGAAGTACAAAAGGAGATTGAGTCATCAAATGGCCAAATAGAATCGTGCGCCAAACATTCAATCGAAAACTTTCTCTCCTATAGCAGATTATCAGACACTTATCAATTCTTCCTTTCCAAGTTGGATAATGTGCGAATTATGACCAATATTCAAGATGCTTTGAATCACCAAGGATGGAGACAGGCTATTAAAAAGAAATTATGACCTTGGAGAAAAATCAAATAAAAGTAATTACGAATCTCCCACCATGAAAGAAAATTGTGACCTACAAATGGGTGTTCACCGTAAACAATGAGGATGGTAGTGTTGAGAGGCTGAAAGCTAGACTGGTTGCAAGAGGATTCACTCAGTCTTATGGAATAGACTATCAGAAAACTTTTGCTCTAGTTGCAAAGCTCAACACCATCAGGATTCTTCTTTCCTTAGCAGCAAATTTAGATTGGCCCCTACATCAACAAGATATCATGAATGCATTCTTGAATGGGAACCTGAAAGAAGAAGTCTACATGGAGAATAGGGATTCAGAAGTCTTAGGGAAGGGACAAAGTGTATAAACTGTTGAATCCTTATATGGATTAAAGCAGTTTTCTAGAGCATGGCTTGGAAGATTCTCAAAACATGTAAAAGGTCATGATTTTAGACAATGTCAGGCAGATAATACCTTGTTTATGAAGCAATCATAAAGAAACAAGGTAGTAGTATTGATTGTATATATGGATGGTATCATTCTTACTAAAAAAGATATAGAGGAAATAATTAAGATCAAACAGGCTCCGTACAAGGAGTTTGAAGTTAAAGATCTAGGATCACTTAGATATTTAGTATGGAGGTAGATCAATCAAGAAAAGGTATATTTGTTTCCCAACGCAAGTATACATTAGACCTACTGAAGGAGACCTTACTGATGGGATGCATACCAGCTAGTACACCTATGGATCCTAAGAAGAAACTTAAAATAGAAAAAAAGGGGGTTCTAGTAGATAAAGGAAGATATCAACATCTGGTAGGAAAGCTTATAAATCTCTCTCATGCCCATCCAGATATTGGGTTTGTTGTGAGTATGATTAGCCAATATATGAGTAATCCTATGAAGAAGCACATAGAGGCAATATATCAAATCTTGAGATATCTCAAGAACACTCCTATAAAGCGGCTATTATTAAAAAAAATGAAGATAAGAAATTTATATTTTATTCTTATGCAAACTGGGCAGGAATCTAGGTTGACAATCGATCCACCACATGTTATTGTTCATTTGTTTGGAGAAACCTATAGACATGGAGGAGCAAGAAACAATCTATTATTTCCAGAAGCAATGCGGAATCTGATCTGAGAACATTAGTAGTTACTATTTGTGAAAGTATTTGGATCAGATAGGTACTGATTGAACAGAGAATAAATACTGAATGCATGATAAAGTTGAAATGTGACAATCAAGCCGCAATCAGTATGGTCAAGGATCCAATACATCAAGAAAGAACAAAACATATTATCATTGATAGACACTTTATATCTGAGTAAATAGAGAACTCAAAAATTAAAGTATATATCGCAACTCATGAACATCTTGCTAATGTTCTAACAAAAGCACTACCAGGCTCTCTACTTGATAAGTTTGTTTGTATGTTAGAATTGTACAACATGTATAACCCAACTTGAGGGGGAGTGTCGAATCACACAGCAAGGAGGGGGCCCCATGGCTTTGACAGGTCAGCAATCCGTGGGCTACAACCGTGGGCTGCAATTGGAGATTTCCTCTTCTGACAGCAAAATTCGTAGGATTGATTCTAAGATTCGTGGGATATAATTATTAGAATCAATTAGATTAAAAGATGTCCCTATTCTGTTTCTTATATTTAATTAGATTAAATGTCTTTCTCCTAAGAGTATATATATGTAATGATTCTAAAAAATTAAATTTCCCTTAAACAATTTCTTCACTTTCGAATTTTTTAATATAGTTTTAGATGATTTTATTTTATTTTTTTATTTTATAAAAAGGGTTTTGTTTTTAACTGTTGAATCTGAAATTGTTTGGTGGATGATGTCCGACTTTACAAACAGATCAATCTAGTGAGCTTAGAACCTATTGGTGAGGATGGAGAGTAGAAAGAAAAGAAAGGATAGACAAAGGAAGAGCAGACTGATGAAATGTCTACCATCCCAATTAGAAAATATAGGGAAAGCGTATGAGATCCAAAGTCCAACTAGGAGCGAGATAAAGATCACAAAAAAGGTTCAAAAGAACTTCCCAAACTATTTCTCATAACTACTTATATTTATAAAATTTTGAGGATCATAGGAAATTCTATACATAGAGGAATAAAATAGAGATGCCACAGAATACCCATACAACACTACATGCTACTCTATGACACATGTCGCCTTTGGATTGGTTGGAGGGTTAAGTCAGCGATCGAGCAAACTGTTCGTCTTCAGGTAAGCTTAAGAGGATCGAGTAGGCATAGGGATAGCCTATGGCGAGTATGAAGGGGGATGAACCCATAGCTGGCAAATCATCGTCGGCAACTATCGTAGGAGACTCTGGATCGCTTTATCATGAAATGAGAGCAAAACCGTTTGCAAGGATGAAGAGTGTCTGAGCTTGACAGTAGTAGCTAATTGAAATGTGAGGTCTCAGGGGTAGGCTCTTTTCTGCAGCTATGTCTGGCGAGCTCGAGGGGAGGATTTGATTGAGACGAATGGTGATCTATTTGCTAGATGAGGAAACTCCCAGTGGCCCAATGTAGGGTGACCTCTCTATCGGATGTGAGCAAGTAACGCCCATTAGTATTCTTGGGCAAGTTCCTCTTTAGCCTAGGGAGAGCCCTTTGTATGAACTATTATCTTCTTCTTTGTAGGAGGCATCCCCTTAAAGCTCACTGCCGACTGCACCATCACCCCCACTAAGAGATGAGTAGGAGCTGCCCCCTTTTCTTCTTCTTCTTCTTCTTCTTCTTCTTCTTCTTCTTCTTCTTCTTCTTCAATGGAGGCTCCTCTTTTGGTCTCATGGGAAGCTTTTCTTCCACTTCCCCCTCCCTCTTCTCCTCAACTAAGGGTTCACCATCTATGAATATTAAGATAGTGAGATCCTTATAAGTGGAATAATTTGACACCCGTCTATAAAATATCCAAAATCTTCATTAGTGCAGCGAGTTACTATACAAAGTGTCATAAATGCCAAACATACTTACATGGTCACGATCAAATAGCAAACTCCCCTTTAAGCAAACAAATATGTGTGTTTCCTCTGCATCAAACTTGAAAACCACTAATTTGTCCTTTGTAAAGGGGATAGGACAAGTCGGCATCACACCCAGATGACTCATGATTTAAAGATGACGATTTTGGCCTTCTAGCCCCAAATTATGTTCACCAAGCTCTCATCCTAATGCAAAGAGAGGATAACTAGACGTTGAAGTCGTTGAAAGCTTTCACCATGAAGAAATAACAAAATAAAGTCAAGCTCCACTTGATCTTCTCTCATCATAAATGTGAAAGGAAACTGACGTTACTTGCCACGGAGTTTAGCATGATAGATGACGGCACGAATCGTAAAAATTTAGAATCTTGACCAGCACCGGGCAAAAGGGGAGTCACAAGTTGAATCTAAAGTTGTCACAAGGATGTCGAGCTTGTTGTTGTAGAAGTTTAGATGCTCATCATCTATGGGCACTCAGATTATGAAGGAGTAACTCTTTATCCAAGAGATTAATTAGAATCTTTACCAGTCTATCAGGTAGGTACAATATCATCATATACAAGCCAGGTGCCCATTGAGTCAACACCAATACACCGACCTCATTCAGCGAATGACCTAGAAACTCGCCCAAGGTCAGGTGAATACTTGGCTCGCTCGAGACCAGTGATATTCAGCATTTTGACGTAACTCTTCTCAAATCCACTAGTAGAGCGTGACTACCTGAGCTCCCCTAGCATGGGATCATCGCTACCTATGGGATACAACAATAATAGAGTTGATGCCAAAGCAGGAAGAGGAATCATCACCTCAAGGGTGGCAATCACCACCACCAACAGATTGGCAAGCTCCATGCAATGCAAACACTCATCGGGCACGCCTTCCAGTAAATGGCCATCATCAAAGCTTGAAGAAAGAACGATTGTCATCTTTCTCTTTCCAACCACCACTGCCTTGTTCGGCTTAACCTGGCCATACTCAGCATAACCTCTACCACTTTCCTCAACTCCATGCCAATGAGCCCATTCACCTCAACAGTCACTACCTTCTTACTCGTGGACATGCTAGATTTTTTTCTAATTTTCTTATGCAGACTTGCATTTGTGGGAGACAACCTTCCTCAGCTTTTCGCTACCCACATCAGCATACTTGGAAGAACTTAGATCAACATCTCCCAAGCAAGGTAATAGCAAACACTTGAGGAAAAAGAGATGGAATGTAGCAACATTGCCACCTCTTGCTGCTATTTATAGCCAAAGAGCGCATGAACCAAATCAATGTCATAATGAAAAGCTTAAGGGATGTTGTGTCGCTCGAGGCAATAGTAATAATAGGTTATTAATTCTTATTTACTTTCCCTTTTGTCATTAGATAAATATATTAAGCACTTCTCTCCTTAAATTCACTTATCATTTTTCATAACTCGCCCCTCAAAGGAGCAAATGATTCAGGAAACTAAATATTTACATATATGTGCCTATATAGATAACTCATAGGTATCTCATCATGTTCGATTCCGTGGAGCTTGATCAAGTGAGCATGTGATAAATGTAGCACTTACCCAAAGGGAGTCTTGCCCTACAGGGCAGTCGCTAACACCAACTTGTGCACAAGTAAACACTCACCCTTGCAGAGATCACAATATACAAACTTCTAGAAGATCAAACCAAGAATGTGACCGTCTTCGACGAACTCTTCCAAAGGACTCGCCCAAGCAGGCCTTTGCCTAGAATGGAACTCGCCCTAAAAAAATTCACTACCCAATAACAACTATCCATAACCAAGAGTACCTACCATCCATGGGCATCTCATATTAAGCTACAGGAAGTGCCCACATACAAAATTTACAACCATAACTCCGTGGACTGAACTCGTCCTAAGCTACCAGCAACTTTTCCTCAAAAGACTCACCATCTATTCTCGGGGACTCGCCTTCATAGATTTGACCTAAATGTCAGTTTCGAAAGCACTTGCCCTCGAAGTCTCACCCAAGTTAGTCATCGACAGATAAGTAGCCACATTAGAGACACGAGTCAAAAAATAAACCATCCAACTAATTTGTGTGTTTCCGTCAATCCACATTAGTCATATCAAGTACTATTTTTTTGTATTTATTCTAAATAAAGTCTTATTGTAGCTCTCTTAACCCTATGAATAAGGAATGAATAGATATATTTTAAACTTCATGCTATGTGGATTACTCACAAAGATATTAGAGCTTTCCACTTACTCTCCATGCTAACTTTCTAACGCGGATCACTAACTAACTCTCATCTGCTAAAAACCTATTAGTAAGGTCAGATATTACACATGAATAAATTTGAATCCATCACTAATTATTTTGAGCAGCCCCATCATGAAAGCTTGTTTGGATAAAAACATGTGTGAAAACTTTAAATAGATGTTTGCCAATCGAGCCCTCAACACAACAAATTTTGAAGCTATTCAAGCATAGATGCATGAGAAATTAATTTCAGACCCATTGAAGAAATATGACCTAAAAAAAAGTTTTGCTTTTGTTCAACAGATGATATAATCAGTAGTATCTGCTCCATGCCCTCTAGCACAATATTGTGGACATTTGTATACGATTGCATTTACACGAAAAATCCAACAAAAGATACTCCTGAGAAGACAAACGGAAAAAGGAAAACTAAGAAGGGGCAAAAGGTGATTATCAAAGATAAAATAGCATAGAACCATGGTTTATACTCTGGAATCGAAAAATAACCAAAACCTTGCCTGCTCACATCATCGCAGTAAGTAACTCCCCAATGCAAGATCCATTTCCCTTCCAGATTACAGCAAACGATGACTTGCAACCTCGAACCCTCTTCATCCACCCGACCGACCTTCACAGACACTTTCCCTTCAACCTAGCAATTCAAATTCCCAAATCATTAACCAATACCTAACCACCTAAACAGAGCATAATGAGGACAATTTCCAAAGCGGTCGAAAATCAAGGCCATGAGTGGGGCCCCGACAATCAAAACTGCGATCCCATTGAGCATTCACCGGCCATGGAAAACGAGATAACCTGACGAGAAAAGCTCACCGTCCTGGTCCGCTTCAGCGGGAACGTTTCCAAGAACACAACGTCGGCATCGGAAACCGCGGACGGGATCTCGGAAATTCCCGCCCTAAGGACAGGGAGAATACTAGGAACCCTAGGCTGCCTAATATTTCCAACGGAGATTGCGGGATTATGGAAGGAGATCAGGCGGAGGAGCTTCGGTCTCCTACGATCACCGGAGAAAAACGTATGGCTTTCCCTCGGTGGTCGGTGGAAGAGCAGCTCCCACCGGGCTAACGACATCGGAGGCGGTGAAGTAACGCCCGGCGAGAAACGAAATGAGGCGATGGGACCAGAGGGAGGAGTTGGGCAGATGGTCCTAAGAAAACTATAGTTGGTTTTTAGCAGTAAGTATGAACTTCACGTGTAGTAGAAAAGACAGATGTCGGGAGGGGAGCTCTAGGTCTAGCAGGAGTAGCTAAATAATGTGAGTTTTTTTTTTTTTTAAGGGAGATTTATCTATATTTTATTTCATATTATTTATATATCAAATATTTAAAATTTTAATATTATATTAGTGCCACTCATATAATTTTTTTCAAATATATCACTACTATATTTCATTTTTATCACCCTTATCATTATATAAATTTTAATATTTCATTACATGCATTCATATTTGTTATATGGGAGATAGGCATGTAATATTAAAGTTTTAGGTGTTAGATATATAAATAGCATGAAATAAAGTGGTATGTATTTAATAGAGCGTTGTCATGTAGCTAAGCCGGGGAAGTTTGGATATTATGAGCGAGAGCCAATGAGAGAGGCTGCAGTTTGATGAGAGATCTTTTATTTGTCCTATATAGGAAGAGTTTCTTATAGGCTCAGATGAGTTGAGACTGTTCATCTTCTCAAGCATCCTCAAGCAAGTTCCTTTGTTGTCCCAAGAGACTTCCCTATAGAAGCCCCTCTTATGAGTGAGTATCATTGTAATGACTAGGCAGCTAAATATGAAAAACATATGAAAAAAATCATGAGTATACATTTAGTTTTTCAATTCACTCAAAACCTTTTGACATGTGAGTAAGAAAAAGATGAGTGGATGAATGCAACCATCAAATACAAGCATAAAAATAAATATGAATTTACTACCCTATTTTTATTGTAGTCTAAAAAATAATGTAAACTTTCTAATGATGGTGTGACTATGATGTGATGCTGATAAGTGTAGATTATGTAGTATTTTACATATTTTATTTCATTAAAAATGTGTTATTTTACTTATTTTTGTATTGGAAAAAGTTAAAAATGATAGAAAATCTAAGGAGCTTACATTGTCGCGGCATTTGACGAAACAACGTTGTAGCGCCACCTTCAATACCATTGAGGCGCCACAAATTAGACATTACGATGGAGAGTCCTCTGTTTGCAAGTTCTAAGGTGGCAACACAACCAACACTGGATCATTTCCAATATCGCGGCATCAAAAAGTCAACCTGGCGTCGCTAGATTCTTTGTTTTAGAATGTCACGGTGCCACAATTTATCACGCCTTGGCGTCATTTTTTGCCACTCAAGCACAACAACGCTCAAATGTCAACAGTGTCACGGCATTGTAGTTGTAACTTCCAGGGGCTACATTCTGTCAATGAAAATATGTAATTGTTCACTAAGTAACTGATTCAGGCCAGTAAACCTAGTGTTAATAATATCGTGCCACTCTTTTAAGCGTCTTAGTCTTAGATGCCTTTTTGTGTTGTCCTATAAATAGTGGTGATTGAAATGTGGCACGATCACAAGAGGGGGGTGAAATGATTAATTTTTGTAATCGTAATATTGTAGAAGGTTATTTAATCACCTGATCACCTTTTTTTGAAAATATTATTTCTGATTTTTGGAAAATTCGTATGTCTACTTTCTTGCAATCAATTGATTTTTAAATGTGGCAAATAATTTTAAATGGTTATTCTTTACCGTCACGTGTTATAGATGGAATTAAAATTGATATTCATTTTAATCAATGGAGTATGGAAGAATAAATCAATTCTCAATTGAATGCTAGATCATTAAACCATTTTTTCTATGCTTTAAATTTTGAAGATTGTATGTTTGTTTCCACGTGCACTACTAGCAAGGAAATTTTGGATAAATTACAAATTATATATGAAGGCACTAGTGAAATCAAGCAATCCAGATTGAATATTTTAATGCATGATTATGAACTATTTTTGCATGAAACCTTACGAGATAATCTTAGACATGTATGTTAGGTTTATTCAAATTGTGACATAATTATATGCTTTAAATATAGAATTTTCAAACTTTGAAAAAGTCAATAAAATTCTATGTTGTCTACTTGATAAGTTTGATGTCAAAGTGGTTGCTATTTGTGAATTAAAAAATTTTGAATGAATATTCTATTGATAATTTGATTGGCTCACTCATTGCCTACGAATAATACTTGGGCCAAAGACTTTTGGTTGCAGGTGAAATGATAGTACTAAATGCTGAAGACTAGGAGAAAAGTGGCTTAGTTGGTAATGAAAGCAATGACTTATCAAGCAAATTGGAAATCTCACTAAAATATAAGCATCAACAAAAGTGGAATAAAGGTAAAAATGGTAAGGTTGATAAGATTTCTTATGACGTTATTTGCTTTAGATGTAAGAAACCTAGACATACGAAAAATCAGTGCCCTAATTTGAGAACTCTTCATGCGAAAGAAAAGGATAAAGCTAAGCAAATTATAAAAATGGCAAATAATGAAAAGCAAAAAATCTCCTAGGCAGACTAGCTTCTGAATCATCATATTAGGAATAAGATGATGGTTAAACCTTTGTTTGTGTGTTTATTTTTCTGTGTATGCATGTTTTTATTCATTTTTGTGTGTTTTCTGTGTTTTTCTTTGGATTTATTCTTTTTTATTCTTTTTTCTTTTCTTTTTCATTAAAATATTAAATTTTCTATTACTTTCTCTTTTTGTGATGTTTTCTCTGATCAAAACAAACATATCATAATTAAAAAAAACCAAATCTTTTTTAAAGTTCATTTAAAAAAAATAAAAAACATACCTCCTGAATTCTTATGTAAGTTGTAGTTGACTTCTCTAAAAATAGTCAAAGGAATGAAACTCATGATTTTGACTCTCTATCTCATTTTCCTAAAGAGGTTATTTTACTTTTGATTCAAAATCTTCATCATATTTTACTTTTTCATCTCCCTATATTTTATCTATCGCATAGGAATCTTTTGCAAGTTGTTGAATCCACCTCATAATTTTTCTAATCAAGTCGTTTTTTTTTTGTCAATAGAATGGGTTTGCTTTAGTTCTTAAAACATCAGAAAGGAAACATATTTGATTAAAAATAAATGGTCAATGATGCCAAATCAAAAGATGCGCAATGACGCCAAATTGAGAAAGATACAAAAAGTGTATCTAATAATAAAATATATGCAATATGCATCAAAAAATTGATAAGAGGCATAAAATGAGCCCACAAAAAGTATGTTTACTTTTCTTGTACTACTTAAAGCTTAAAAAAACCCTTAATATTCTTGATGCTTGAGTTTGAAAATCATGATTCCTAATTCACCAATTTTTGCATTAATATTCTATTAGATATGTTTTATCACAACGATGTGTTTGGTTGCTTGCGTGGAAAGGGTTAAACAGTCAATTGACTTGCGTAAACCTCGTAAACCCGACCCGTCTTCCAGCCCGACCCGGGAGATTTAGGTTGGCGCTTCTTTTTTTCAGAATTTAAGGCGCGCGCGAATCACCACAATATATAACGCTTAGAGCCAAAAATTTTGTAGAGAAGCCAAAAATTTCGCAGAGAAAATGCCGATGAAGATGGAGATTGATCTGGAGGAGGATGTTGATTTTTATGAGCAGACAATATTTTCGCAGGTCTCGGAGGAAGCCGATAACCTGGAGAATGCCGACGTCCAGGAAACAAGCGCGCATGAAGCAGAACACGTAGAACCAGTGAGACTGGACGAAAAGTTCAGCATATCGGTAAAGTTCGCCTCCTTCCAAATTTTCTTTGTGTATTTATTGTGTTTAACAAAGACGGTTTTTTTATCAACAATGTGCATAATGTAAAATTGTAATTAATTTAAAAAGAATACTCGATGTTCTCTTCTTCTAAAGTATTATTGATCTAGGCTACAATAAGGATTTTGTAGTACGATTTTCTTAATTCAAAGTTTTGTTGCGTATTATTTGCGTATATATTACGTATCTGTTTGATATACATTGAATATATTATGCGTATTAAATTGGTATATATTGTGTATACATTGCGCATATGTTGGGTTTTTATTACGTATTGTGTTGCTTAATTGTTTCTTATCTTTTGCGTATCGGTTGCGTATTGGTTGCGTATTTTACCATTCACTTAATGTGTATTTCTCAGGATGTTTATGTTAATGAGAAAGAGGCATACGAGGCTTATCATTCTTATGGATATAATCTTGGTTTTAGTGTTCGTAAGGATCATCACAGTTACTGGCCAAATTCCAGAAATTTAAAATCCAAATACTTTGTTTGTTCAAAAGCTAGTTTCAAGAAGTTGTCTGATCTTAATATCCAAAAAAAATATCGAAAATCAGATACTCGAACTGGTTGTCCAGCTATGATTAGGTTTACAGTTGATGAAGCTAGATATTGGAAGGTGTAAAAATTTATTGAAAATCACAATCATGATTTGCCTAGGATAGAAGACCGACATCTTCTTAGATCATGCAGGAATATGTGTGATGAAAAAGCTTCTGTTCTTAAAGCAATGACAGATGCTTGGATAAGAACAATTGATGCATTTTTCTTCCTTGCTGATGAAGTTGGAGGTGTCAAAAATATTGGATTCACAAGGAGGGATGCGTACAACTTTATTCAAAAAATAAAAAGAGCTAAGATTGAACTTGGGGACACTAATACTTTGATTGAGTTATTTAAAGAACGACAACTTAATGACAACATGTTCTCTTGGGATGTCCAGAAGGATGAATTTGATATATTGTTAAATTTTTTTTTGGGTTGATGGGATTGGTAAGATAGATTATGACTGTTTTGGTGATGTGATAATTTTTTATATAAGTTATAGGCTGAATAAGTATAATTTGGTATGTGAACCATTTGTCAGGGTTAACAATCATTGGCAAAACATTTTGCTTGAGGGGGCCTTCTTGTCTGAAGAGATAATTGAATCATTTACGTGGGTGTTTACAACTTTTGTTCGAATGATGGGTGATAAATAGCCAAAAACAATATATACAGATCAAGACCAGGCAATGACTAGGGCGATAGAAGTTACACTACCTCAAAGTCGCCATAGATTGTGCCAATGGCATATCCGTAAGAAGGCACCATCAAAAGTATCGTGCTACAATACCAACAACAAAGTCAAAGGCCTCTTCAATAAGTGTTTGAGCAGATGTGACTCTGAGGAGGAGTTTGAAAATGAATGGGCTGAATTGATCATACAAGGAAACCTCCAAGATCATGTTTGGTTGCAGGATCTTTATAGGATAAGGAGTAAGTGGTCAAGAGCCTTCAATAAGGATTGTTTTAGCATGGACATTCTATCCACACAACGTAGCGAGTCTACTAATAATGTGTGTAATGGCATTTCTAAGCCCACAAGTTCTATAACTGATTGCTTTCTGGGTTTAGAGAAGGTGATGAGGAATTGGCGCCGGAATGAACAGGATGAGGATTATAGATGCAGGCAGTCTGAAATAGAACCTGTAATAAAAAATTGCTCAATATTAAAGCAAGCTGCTCAATTTTATTCAAAGAAAATATATTTATTTTTTGAACAAGAATTTTTACAAGGTGTTGGTGTAATGAGTGTAGAGCTTGAGTCTAGTGATTCTTCAAAATTTTTTGTCTATTACACAGAGAAAAAGGATCACTCTAAACCATGGGTTATTGATTTTGATGCACTGAATGGTAACATTCAATACTCCTGCAGAAAGTTTGAAATGATGGGTTTATTGTGTTCTCACTGCATAATAGTTTTGAGGCAAATGGCTATTGGGAAAATCCCCGAGAAGTACCTACTGTTGCGATGGTGAGCACGAACTCGACAAGATATATATTCTGATCTAAATTTGAAAGAAAATTCTCAGAATAGCTCTGAAACTAGTAGTGGATTCATATTCAAAAATTATATCAGCAGGTTTGCATATGAAATGAGCACACGAGCGCAGCTGAATGAGGGTGGTGAAGAATTCCCATTGGTTACGATGAAGGATACATCTGAAAAACTCGATTTGGTTGTTTTTGGGAAGAGAAAGACATATAAGTCTACACAAGGTGGCAGTGTACAACTGAAAGACCCTCTAAAGCGTAGGCCTAAATGCATATACAATGCTAGGCTGAAAAGCCACTGGGAAAAGAAGACAAAGAGTATGATTTTTTATTTTCTGAATAATTTTATTTATTGCCTATTTTGACATATTGTTATTAATTTTTTTAACAGGGAAACTACCAATGAAGAAATACACAACAAAAATTGAGACTCCTTCAAGCATGCCCGAATGCTTAACTGAGAATTTCATAAATTCTGTACACTCCAAGAAACCATCAGATCAGCAGTATAATTTCACAAGCATGCCCGAATGCTTCACTGAGGACTTCATAAATGATGTACATCCCAGTCAGGCATCTCCAGCTAAGCAGTACAATTTCACAAGAATGTCCGAATGGTTAACGGAGGATTTCATATCACAAGCATGCCCGTCTAGTCAGGCATCAGTACAGTAGTTCACCAGCATGCCTGAGTGCATGACAGATAATTTCATAGCCGGGGAACCATCCAGTCAACCATCAGTAAAGCGAGCAAAGCATTCTAATTTCACAAGCATACCCAAATGCTTCACTCAGGAATACATAACAGGTGTACGTTCCAAAAATCCATCAGCAACATACCTGAAATTGATGATGGATATCATTAAATCAGAAAAATCTATGTTATAAGAATATTTGTTTGATGTATATTTATTTGTAAGAATATTTGTTTTAGCTGTTAAATTTAATTTGCGTATGGACTGCGTATATAACGCATATACAACGCGTATACATTACGTATACAGTGCGTATACAGGCATTTATTTCATTTGGTTGTGGTAGGTTGAAGTCACATTAATGGTATTCATTATTGCTTTGAATGAATTTATTGCTCACTATTATTGGTTTGACTAATTTTATCTATAAAAAAGTTTACCAATAGGAATCACAGCCGCAACCTTCAAGGCAAAGGGATTGAAATTCTAAATATACATTTAACATTGTTATAAAAAACCAAATAATAATTAAAATTCTGTCATTTATGTATGATCTGCATCCTTAATGCGTATAGTTTGCGTAAATAGTGCGTACTATACCCACACCCATGTAAACATTCCTGGGTGTACACAAACACAAAGTCTGATTGAGGAATTCTTTCAAATCATTTTAAAACGATGCTAAAATGAGTATTTGAATGTTTCACACCGAAGTAAGGCATCGAATCATTTAAATTTGAATTAATTTGATTTTTTAATCAAAATACCAAGAACTGTCTTCTGCGTATATACGGCGTATGCGATGCGTCTGAGACGCGTATGTAATACGTATGGAGTGCGTACTTTGAATACCTAAATGAAAACCTTCTTAATCGATTTGAATTAAGTTTTAATGGTGGGAAACCCTATATTCGACTCTCCTTGCTGGTTTTATTGACGAGGAGATGCATTCAAATTAATTTGACTCTCCTCCACACACTCTAATGAATGCTTCACCATAGGAGCATACCACCCACACTCTAGAACCATCACTTGTGTAAGGCACAATGGTGTACACAAACACTAAGTCTAATTGAGGAATTATTTCAAATCATTTTAAAACGATGCTAAAATGAGTATTTGAATGTTTCACACCGAAGTAAGGCATCGAATCATTTAAATTTGAATTAATTTGATTTTTTAATCAAAATACCAAGAACTGTCTTCTGCGTATATACGGCGTATTCGATGCGTCTGAGACGCGTATGTAATGCGTACTTTGAATACCTAAATGAAAATCTTCTTAATCGATTTGAATTAAGTTTCAATGGTGGGAAACCCTATATTCGACTCTCCTTGCAAGTTTTATTGACAAGGAGATGAATTCGAATTAATTTGACTCTCCTCCACACACTCTAATGAATGCTCCACCATAGGAGCATAACACCCACACTCTAGAACCATCACTTGTGTAAGGCACAAGGGTGTACACAAACGCCAAGTCTGATTGAGGAATTCTTTCAAATCATTTTAAAATGATGTTAAAATGAGTATTTGAATGTTTCACACCGAAGGAAGGCATCGAATCATTTAAATTTGAATTAATTTGATTTTTTATCAAAATACCAAGAACTGTCTTCTATGTATATACGACGTATGCGATGCGTCTGAAGACGCGTATGTAATGCGTATGGAGTGCGTACTTTGAATACCAAAATGAAAACCTTCTTAATCGATTTGAATTAAGGTTCAATGGTGAGAAACATTATATTACAAGGAAAAAATACCAGTTATGTACATAAATTTAAAATATGAAAAGTTTATTTCATTGATGCACAAAATAATCCGTATGCTAATTCTGCTCTATATTTTGGCATTTTTTCTTGCCAATCCGTTCTCTCTTGCCAGATGGAGTTATTTTGTCGAACAATATTCTCCATGTATTTGCAAACGAACATACTGCAATCTGTATTATTGGTCTGAGTTGGCGCCTTTTTCATTGTCTTGAAACTCCATTTAGTGATATTTTGATGAAAGGCTTTTTTGCAATCCTTATTTAAGCTTGCAATCTGAATAATATATGAAATAGAATTAAGTCACTTAAAAATAATCACAAAATTTGTAAACAATTCAAGATTAGAATCAAACTCACTATCTTCACAGCAATACTTCTATGCATAGGGTTGGGTATGGAGTCGTAAAATTCCCACCTTTTCTGCTTTATTATTTTTTTATCAACAATGTGCATAATGTAAAATTGTAATTAATTTAAAAAGAATACTCGATGTTCTCTTCTTCTAAAGTATTATTGATCTAGGCTACAATAAGGATTTTGTAGTACGATTTTCTTATTTCAAAGTTTTGTTGCGTATTATTTGCGTATATATTACGTATCTGTTTGATATACATTAAATATATTCTGCGTATTAAATTGGTATATATTGTGTATACATTGCGCATATGTTGGGTTTTTATTGCGTATTGTGTTGCTTAATTGCTTCTTATCTTTTGCGTATCGGTTGCGTATTGGTTGCGTATTTTACCATTCACTTAATATGTATTTCTCGGGATGTTTATGTTAATGAGAAAGAGGCATACGAGGCTTATCATTCTTATGGATATAATCTTGGTTTTAGTGTTCGTAAGGATCATCATAGTTACTGGTCAAATTCCAGAAATTTAAAATCCAAATACTTTGTTTGTTCAAAAGCTGGTTTCAAGAAGTTGCCTGATCTTAATATCCAAAGGAAATATCGAAGATCAGATACTCGA
This sequence comes from Dendrobium huoshanense, assembly GCA_016618105.1. Lineage (NCBI taxonomy): Eukaryota > Viridiplantae > Streptophyta > Magnoliopsida > Asparagales > Orchidaceae > Dendrobium > Dendrobium huoshanense. Next base: position 20,507,536 of record CM028344.1, read on the forward strand.
ACTGGTTGTCCAGCTATGATTAGGTTTACAGTTGATGAAGCTGGATATTGGAAGGTGAAAAATTTTATTGAAAATCACAATCATGATTTGTCTAGGCTAGAAGACCGACATCTTCTTAGATCATGCAGGAATATGTGTGATGAAAAAGCTTCTGTTCTTAAAGCAATGACAGATGCTTGGATAAGAACAATTGATGCATTTTCCTTCCTTGCTGATGAAGTTGGAGGTGTCAAAAATATTGGATTCACAAGGAGGGATGCGTACAAATTTATTCGAAAAATAAAAAAGAGCTAAGATTGAACTTGGGGACACTAATACTTTGATTGAGTTATTTAAAGAACGACAACTTAATGACAACATGTTCTCTTGGTATGTCCAGAAGGATGAATTTGATAGATTGTTAAATTTTTTTTGGGTTGATGGGATTGATAAGATAGATTATGACTGCTTTGGTGATGTGGTAATTTTTGATACAAGTTATAGGCTGAATAAGTATAATTTGGTATGTGAACCATTTGTTGGGGTTAACAATCATTGGCAAAACATTTTGCTTGGGGTGGCCTTCTTGTTTGAAGAGATAATTGAATCATTTACGTGGGTGTTTACAACTTTTGTTTGATTGATGGGTGATAAATAACCAAAAACAATATATACAGATCAAGATCAGGCAATGGCTAGGGCGATACAAGTTACACTACCTCAAAGTCGCCATAGATTGTGCCAATGGCATATCCGTAAGAAGGCACCATCAAAAGATCGTGCTACAATACCAACAACAAAGTCAAAGGCCTCTTCAATAAGTGTTTGAGCAGATGTGACTCTGAGGAGGAGTTTGAAAATGCATGGGCTGAATTGATCATACAAGGGAACCTCCAAGATCATGTTTGGTTGCAGGATCTTTATAGGATAAGGAATAAGTGGTCAACAGCCTTCAATAAGGATTGTTTTAGCATGGACATTCTATCCACACAATGTAGCGAGTCTACTAATAATGTGTGTCATGACATTTCTAAGCCCACAAGTTCTATAACTGATTGCTTTCTGGGTTTAGAGAAGGAATTGAGGAATTAGCGCCGAAATGAACAGGATGAGGATTATAGATGCAGCCAGTCTGAAATAGAACCTGTAATAAAAAACTGCTCAATATTAAAGCAAGCTGCTCAAATTTATTCAAAGAAAATATATTCATTTTTTGAACAAGAATTTTTACAAGGTGTTGGTGTAATGTGTGTAGAGCTTGAGTCTAGTGATTCTTCAAAATTTTTTGTCTATTACATAGAGAAAAAGGATCACTTTAAACCATGGGTTATTAATTTTGATGCACTGAATGGTAACATTCAATACTCCTGCCGAAAGTTTGAAATGATGGGTTTATTGTGTTCTCACTGCATAATAGTTTTGAGGCAAATGGCTATTGGGAAAATCCCCGAGAAGTACCTACTGTTGCGATGGTCAGCACGAGCTCGACAAGATATATATGGTCTAAATTTGAAAAGAGAATTCTCAGAATAGCTCTGAAATTAGTAGTGGATTCATATTCAAAAATTATATCAGCAGGTTTGCATATGAAATGAGCACACGAGCGCAGCTGAATGAGGGTGGTGAAGAATTCCCATTGGTTACGATGAAGGATACATCTGAAAAACTCGATTTGGTTGTTTTTGGGAAGAGAAAGACATACAAGTCTACACAAGGTGGCAGTGTACAACTGAAAGACCCTCTAAAGCGTAGGCGTAAAGGCATATACAATACTAGGCTGAAAAGCCACTGGGAAAAGAAGACAAAAAGTATGATTTTTTATTTTCTGAATAATTTTATTTATTACCTATTTTGACATATTGTTATTAATTTTTTTAACAGGGAAACTACCAATGAAGAAATACACAACAAAAATTGAGACTCCTTCAAGCATGCCCGAATGCTTAACTGAGGATTTCATAAATTCTGTACACTCCAAGCAACCATCAGATCAGCAGTATAATTTCACAAGCATGCCCGAATGCTTCACTGAGGACTTTATAAATATTGTACATCCCAGTCAGGCATCTCCAGCTAAGCAGTACAATTTCACAAGAATGCCCGAATGGTTAACGGAGGATTTCATATCACAAGCATGCCCGTCTAGTCAGGCATCAGTACAGTAGTTCACCAGCATGCCTGAGTGCATGACAGACAATTTCATAGCCGGGGAACCGTCCAGTCAACCATCAGTAAAGCGAGCAAAGCATTCTAATTTCACAAGCATACCCAAATGCTTCACTCAGGAATACATAACAGGTGTACGTTCCAAAAAGCCATCAGCAACATACCTGAAATTGATGATGGATATCATTAAATTAGAAAAATCTATGTTATAAGAATATTTGTTTGATGGATATTTATTTGTAAGAATATTTGTTTTAGCTGTTAAATTTAATTTGCATATGGACTGCGTATATAACGCATATACAGCGCGTATACAATACGTATACAGTGCGTATACATGCATTTATTTCATTTGGTTGTGGTAGGTTGAAGTCACATTAATGATATTCATTATTGCTTTGAAAGAATTTATTGTTCACTATTATTGGTTTGACTAATTTTCTCTATAAAAAAGTTTTATTAGGAATCACAGCCGCAACCTTCAAGGCAAAGGGATTGAAATTCTAAATATACATTTAAAATTGTTATAAAAAACCAAATAATAATTAAAATTCTGTCTTTTATGTATGATCTGCATCCTTAACCCGTATAGTTTGCGTAAATAGTGCATACTATACCCACACCCATGTAAACATTCCTGGTGTACACAAACACAAAGTCTGATTGAGGAATTCTTTCAAATCATTTTAAAATGATGCTAAAATGAATATTTGAATGTTTCACATCAAAGGAAGGCATCAAATCATTTAAATTCAAATTAATATGATTTTTTAATCAAAATACCAAGAACTGTCTTCTGCGTATATACGGCGTATGCGATGCGTCTGAGACGCGTATGTAATGCGTATGGAGTGCGTACTTTGAATACCTAAATGTAAACCTTCTTAATCGATTTGAATTAAGTTTCAATTTTGGGAAACCCTATATTCGACTCTCCTTGCTAGTTTTATTGACGAGGAGATGCATTCGAATTAATTTGACTCTCCTCCACACACTCTAATGAATGCTCCACCATAGGAGCATGACACCCACACTCTAGAACCATCACTTGTGTAAGGCACAAGGGTGTACACAAACGCCAAGTCTGATTGAGGAATTCTTTCAAATCATTTTAAAATGATGCTAAAATGAGTATTTGAATGTTTCACACCGAAGGAAGGCATCGAATCATTTAAATTCGAATTAATTTGATTTTTTAATCAAAATACCAAGAACTGTCTTCTACGTATATACGGCATATATGATGCATCTAAGACGCGTATGTAATGCGTATGGAGTGCGTATGGAGTGCGTAATTTGAATACCTAAATGAAAACCTTCTTAATCGATTTGAATTAAGTTTCAATGGCGGGAAACCCTATATTCGACTCTCCTTGCTGGTTTTTTTGACGAGGAGATGCATTTGAATTAATTTGACTCTCCTCCACACACTCTAATGAATGCTCCACCAAAGGAGTATAACACCCACACTCTAGAACCATAACTTGTGTAAGGCATAAGGGTGTACACAAACACAAAGTCTGATTGAGGAATTCTTTCAAATCATTTTAAAATGATGCTAAAATGAGTATTTGAATGTTTCACACCGAAGGAAGGCATCGAATCATTTAAATTCGAATTAATATGATTTTTTAATCAAAATATCAAGAACTGTCTTCTGCGTATATACAGCGTATATGATGCGTCTGAGACGCGTATGTAATGCGTAGTGCGTAATTTGAATACCTAAATGAAAACCTTCTTAATCGATTTGAATTAAGTTTCAATGGTGGAAAACCCTATATTCGACTGTCCTTGCTGGTTTTATTGACGAGGAGATGCATTCGAATTAATTTGACTCTCCTCCACACACTCTAATGAATGCTCCACCATAGGAGCATAACACCCACACTCTAGAACCATCACTTGTGTAAGGCACAAGGGTGTACACAAACGCCAAGTCTGATTGAGGAATTCTTTCAAATCATTTTAAAACGATGCTAAAATGAGTATTTGAATGTTTCACACCGAAGGAAGGCATCGAATCATTTAAATTCGAATTAATATGATTTTTTAATCAAAATACAAGGAACTATCTTTTGCGTATATACGACGTATGCGATGCATTTGAGACGTGTATGTAATGCGTATGGAGTACGTACTTTGAATACCTAAATGAAAACCTTCTTAATCAATTTGAATTAAGTTTCAATGGTGGGAAACCCTATATTCGACTCTCCTTACTGGTTTTATTGACGAGGAGATGCATTCAAATTAATTTGACTCTCTTCCACACACTCTAATGAATGCTCCACCATAGGAGCATAACACCCACACTCTAGAACCATCACTTGTGTAAGGCACAAGGGTGTACACAAACACCAAGTTTGATTGAGGAATTCTTTCAAATCATTTTAAAACGATGCTAAAATGAGTATTTGAATGTTTCACACCGAAGGAAGGCATCAAATCATTTAAACTCGAATTAATTTGATTTTTTAATCATAATACCAAGAACTATCTTCTGCGTATATACGGCATATGCGATGCGTCTGAGACGCGTATGTAATGCGTATGGAGTGCGTACTTTGAATATCTAAAGGAAAACCTTCTTAATCGATTTGAATTAAGCTTCAATGGTGGGAAACCCTATATTCGACTCTCCTTGCTGGTTTTATTGACAAGGAGATGCATTCGAATTAATTTGACTCTCCTCCACACACTCTAATGAATGCTCCACCATAGGAGCATAACACCCACACTCTAGAACCATCACTTGTGTAAGGCACAATGGTGTACACAAACACTAAGTCTGATTGAGGAATTCTTTCAAATCATTTTAAAACGATGCTAAAATGAGTATTTGAATGTTTCACACCGAAGGAAGGCATCGAATCATTTAAATTCGAATTAATTTGATTTTTTAATCAAAATACCAAGAACTGTCTTCTGCGTATATACGGTGTATTCGATGCGTCTGAGACGCGTATGTAATGCGTACTTTGAATACCTAAATGAAAACCTTCTTAATCGATTTGAATTAAGTTTCAATGGTTGGAAACCCTATATTCGACTCTCCTTGCTGGTTTTATTGACAAGGAGATGCATTCAAATTAATTTGACTCTCCTCCACACACTCTAATAAATGCTCCACCATAGGAGCATAACACCCACACTCTAGAACCATCACTTGTGTAAGGCACAAGGGTGTACACAAACACCAAGTTTGATTGTGGAATTCTTTCAAATAATTTTAAAACGATGCTAAAATGAGTATTTGAATGTTTCACACCGAAGGAAGGCATCGAATCATTTAAATTCGAATTAATTTGATTTTTTAATCATAATACCAAGAACTATCTTCTGCGTATATACGACATATGCGATGCGTCTGAGACGCGTATGTAATGCGTATGGAGTGCGTACTTTGAATATCTAAAGGAAAACCTTCTTAATCAATTTGAATTAAGTTTCAATGGTGGGAAACATTATATTACAAGGAAAAAATACCAGTTATGTACATAAATTTAAAATATGAAAAGTTCATTTCATTGAAGCACAAAACAATCCATATGCAAATTTTGCTCTATATTTTGGCATTTTTTCTTGCCAATCCGTTCTCTCTTACTAGATGGAGTTGTTTTGTCAAACAATATTCTCCATGTATTTGCAAACGAACATACCGCAATCTGTATTGTTGGTCTGAGTTGGTGCCTTTTTCATTGTCTTGAAACTCCATTGAGTGATATTTTGACGAAAGGCTTTTTTGCAATCCTTATTTAAGCTTGTAATCTGAATAATATATGAAATAGAATTAAGTCACTTAAAAATAATCATGAAATTTGTAAATAATTGAAGATTAGAATCAAACTCACTATCTTCACAGCAATACTTCTATGCATAGGGTTGGGTATGGAGTCGTAAAATTCCCACCTTTTCTGCTTTATGTAACCAGCTAGAAGGGTCCAGTGCTCTCCGTGAATAATTGGATTAATTATAATACTGCTTGACTGAACAGAATTATAGTTTACGTGCTCGAGGAACAATACGGATTTTACATCCTTAACCTTATAATGCTGCAAAAAATTAAATAATTCAAATAAAAAATTATATATAAAATAAACTAGTATACTAACCCAATACATTGGTGAGATGTATAGATATTTTTTATACTCATATGGTGAAATTTTAGACTTCTCATTTAATAAAATGGCAAAAGCATCAACATGGTCATTGTCCAGGTAACTGTCTGATAATATTTTGTCGATAATGCGTCTTGAAATCATCACGTTCCCAGATTCAAATACACGCATGCTACTGAAATATTTAAACAAAAAATATGCATAAGGTACGCATAGAAAACACATTAAATACGCAATCCTTACGCACAGAGTACGCAATCCGTACGTACGTAATACGTATACCATACGCGTATTCTACTAAAATAAAATATCTGTCAAGATATTTCTTAATATTTTCCCGAAGAAAAAGTTCCTTCACTGGACTCAACATTTTCACGCCTCTGTAATTAACTGTGGGACTTGCAGGATAACCCTTTATTATAACATCATCAACATTGATTATTTCTTTAGTTTATGGAACTTTATGGGGAACTTTTTGGAAAGGAACAATTTCTTTCGAAGGTTCTTGTTGGGGGGGGGGGGGGGAGCTTCTTTGGACTGTTCTTCTTTGGGGGGAGCTTCTTTGGACTGTTCTTCTTGGAGAAAAGCTTCTTTGGGAGCTTCTTTGGACTGTTCTTCTTGGGGGGAGGTTCTTTGGTCTGTTCTTCTTGTGGGGAAGGTTCTGTGGATTGTTCTTTTTTTTGGGGGGGGGGGGGGGAGCTTTTTTGGACTGTTCTTCTTGGGGGGGAGCTTCTTTGACATATTCTTCTTCATGGGGATCTTCTTTGGACTGTTCTTGTTATTGGGAAACTTCTTTAATAGGTTCTTCTTGCGGGGGAACTTCTTTGGTAGTTACTTCTTGGGCAGTTTCTTCAGGGATGTGGTGTACCCTTTTCTGCTTCTTGTTTTTTTTGCTTGATTTTCTCTCTAATTTCTTCTTTTTTCTAACCCTTTCAGCAGCCTGGGTCATTTCAACATCATTGATTTTTTGAAATCTTTTGAAATGATTTTAGACATGTATACAAGATTTATTCAAATTACTACATCATTGCATGCCTTAGGAAAAGATTTTTCAAATTTTGAAAAAGTTAATAAAATTCTTCGTTGTTTACTTGAAAAATTTGATGCTAAAGTTGTTGCTATTTGTGAATCAAAAGATTTGAATGAGTATTCTATTGATAATTTGATTGGCTCACTCATTGCCTACGAGCAAGGGTTGGGTCAAAGACTTTTGGATGCAGGCGAAACGATTATTCTAAAGCTGAAGATATGGAAAGAGGAAGCTTAGTTGGTGACGATAGAAAGGGCTTGTCAAGCAAATCACAAAGCTCACCAAAGCATTAGCAAAAGTGCAAAAAAGGTAAAATTGGTAAGGATGTTAATATTTCCTCTGACGTTATTTATTTTAGATGCAGGAAACCTGGACATATGAAAAATGATTGCCCTAATTTAAGAATTCTCCCTGCAAAAGAAAAGGGTAAGGCGAAGTTAAATTTAAACTGGGGAAATAATGAAATGCAAAAAATCTCATGGACAGATCTGGTTTCTGAAGCATCAGACCAAGAAAGAGATAATGGATAAAAGCCTTATTTGAGTTTTTCTTTGTTATTATTTTTTTTTAATTTTATTTTTATTGTTTATTAGATTTTTTAATTTTACTTATTTTGTTTCGTATTTTTTTTCTGATCAACACACACATCCACTTTTCTAGAAAAGAAAAATTTACTTCCTAATTTTTCTTGAAATCTTTAGTAAGTTGTGATTGACTTCTCTAAAAATAATCAAAGGAAGGAAACTCATGTTTTTGACTTTCAATCTCTGTTTCCTAAAAGAGGTTTTTCTACTTTTATTTAAAATCTTTTTCATCTATTAAATTGGTTTTTGAAACTAAATTTTTTATCTCCCTACATTTTATTTATCAGATAGGAATCTTTTGCAAGGTACTGAATCTACATCATAATTTTCTTAATCAACAATTTCATTTTTGTCAATAGTATGGGTTTACTTTTTGTCTTTAAGATTTCAGAAAGGTAGCATATTCAAAAAATTGGCCAATGATGCCAAAAATAAAAGATGCGCAAAGCGCCAAATTGAAAAATATAGAATACACAAAGTGTATCAAAAGATGCGCAGTGCGCGAACAAATTGTCAAGAGGCATAAAATGAGCCCACAAAATTTAATGCTTACCATTCTTGTACTTCTTAAAACTTAAGAAAACCCTTGATTTTTTCGATACTTGAGTTTGAAAATCTTGATTCTTGATTCAATAATTCTTGCATTGATCTTCTATTAGATATATTTTATGGAAAGAGTTTTTGAAAAATGATTGTTTCTTTCTCTAATTTATTTTATGATTTAGATATTGAATTAAAAAGTTTTTGAGCCTTTTTAAAGAACTTGAGTTTGGATTATCAAATTTTGAATTTCTAACCTTTACTGGTATATGCGTTGTCAATTCAATTCTACTAAAGTTTTTGATTATAACTAAGAGGTAACTTTCTCAATTTAAGAATATTTGTTTTTTCACTAGATCAGGAAACATTTTTTGTCTTTTGTTTTGTTTTTGTTTGTGCCTCCTCTTTTTTTGATAATGTCAAAGGGGGAGAACATATTGTTGAATTTTTGTACTGTTTTGTGTTTGTATCTTAAAATTAAAAACAAATTTTTTTTTTATCTCCCCTATTTTTTTAAAAGGATTTATTCTAGTGAGGGGGAGATTAGGAGGATTTACTTTTATAAAAATTCAAATTGAAATATTTTGCCATCATCAAAAAGGGGGAGATTCTTGCGGATCTATGATTTTGATGATAACAAACATTCCTTATTTCTCTACGATTGCCTTATGTGCTAACGTTTCAGGTCCACACGATCAGACTGCAATCTGGAACAAGCTCTAGATTGGGTAGACTAGATCTATGTCAGTTTGTAATCTTTTTCCTTTCTTAAGTCTGTTGTATTTGGTGTGACTATAACTTGGTAGAAATTCTCTTGCTCCCTATATGATTTTTGTTTTTGGTAACATCGTCCGGGATGATATTAATATCAACCTGGACGATCTGTCCAAAATCAGAAACCCTAATTAGGGCATCCTCATTAAGGCAACCGTCAACAGATCGGCCTGGACGATACTTGTATCGGCCAGGATGATAATCTCAATTAAGAAAGAATCAGCCGCCATAATCAGTTTAGGAATTCTTTATTTTAGGAAATCGGCCAGGATGATATTATTGTCGTCTAGGACGATCTAACTCAATCATGCCTAAATTGATCTGGTATCTTTGGAAAGCATTAATGGTTGATTGATATGATCACAGCGTTCGGGACGATCGCATGATCGGCCGGGATGATGGCCTGGACGATCTACATCGGACAGCTTGTATTCAGGGCGATGATTAGGATGATTGAAATCAATTTTAAACTAATCGGCCAGGACGATCATGATATCGGCCTGGACGATGTAACCAATTTTCTTCTGATCGTCTCAAATCATCCCAGGCTAATGAGCTTAATTTGTACTGATCGGCCAGGATGATATGCCTATCGTCCTGGACGATAATGTCGACAACTTGCATTAATGAGCTCATTTTGAGAGCTTCTATTTAAGCTATGGCAAGACACTTTGTAAGTGTCTTTGGCAGCCATTGGAGCTTCGTTCTTGTGGGGGAAACTTGAAGAGAGAGCTTGAAAAGGAGAGAGGAAAGGGTGGAGTTTGAGAGAGGGAGAAGATCCTGTCAGGGGGGACTCAAGGGAGTGTGGAGGGGGTTCTACACGGTTGCTCTGGCGAACTCGCACCTTATTACCATCGGATTCAAGGCTTGTCTCGAGGTATGTTCAAAAAAGAAGAAGTATCTTTGGTGTCAAAGGACCCGGCAACTCCGCCGCATCGGGAGAGGTGGAAGTTATTTTGTAAGGGCTTCTCCGCCTAGCTGTGGGGGCTAAAGGAGAGACACTTGTGTTAGTGCAATACTTGGAGGGTGCCTCCAAGGAGTGGACGTAGGTCAAGGTTTGACCGAACCACTACAAATCCGGTGTGTTCTTTTCTTATTATCGCTTCCACATTTATTTTTCTTCCGCACTTTATTTGTGGTGATTTTGGATGGAGTTTTATCTTTGGTTTTCAAGTTTTCCAATTCACCTCTCTCTTTAAATTAGCTTGGGCCAGTTCTATAGGGCTTAACATCCCTAACAAACTTTTAAGTGGTATCAGAGCACTTTCTAGTGTGATCTGAGCACTTTCAAGTGGTATCAGAGCGGTTTTCATAAAATAAGTTTTTAAAAAAACTTTTGAATTTCGATCCATGGCTAATATTTCTAATCGTATTTTTGCGGAAGGATATTCAATCACTAGACCACTATTGTTTGAAAATATTTCATTTGATTTTTGGAAAATTCGCATGTCTACTTTTTTGCAATCAATTGATTTTCGCTTGTGGCATATGATTTTAACTGGTTATTCATCACCATCACGTATTGTTAATGGAATTAAAACTGATATTCCTTTTAATCAATGGAATAGGGATGAACGAATGGATGCTCAATTAAATGTAAAATCTTTAAATTGTTTTTTCTGTGCTTTAAATTCTGATGATTTTTTGTTAATTTCCACGTGCACTACTAGTAAGGAAGTTTGGGATAAATTACACACCATATATGAAGGCTCTAATGAAATCAAGCAATCAAAGTTGAATATTTTAATGCATGATTTTGAAATGTTTTCTATGAAACCTTTTGAAACGATTTTAGACATGTATACAAGGTTTATTTAAATTACTACATCATTGCATGCCTTAGGAAAAGATTTTTCAAATTTTGAAAAAGTTAATAAAATTCTTCGTTGTTTACTTGAAAAATTCGATGCTAAAGTTGTTGCTATTTGTGAATCAAAAGATTTGAATGATTATTCTATTGATAATTTGATTGGCTCACTCATTGCCTACGAGCAAGGTTTGGGTCAAAGACTTTTGGATGCAGGCGAAACGATTATTCTAAAAGCTGAAGATATGGAAAGAGGAAGCTTAGTTGGTGACAATAGAAAGGGCTTGTCAAGCAAATCACAAATCTCACCAAAGCATAAGCAAAAGTGCAAAAAAGGTAAAATTGGTAAGGATATTAATATTCCTCTGACGTTATTTGTTTTAGATGCAGGAAACCTGGACATATGAAAAATGAGTGCCCTAATTTAAGATTTTGGATGGAGTTTTATCTTTGGTTTTCAGGTTTTCCAATTCACCCCTCTCTTTAAATTAGCTTGGGCCAATTCTATAGGGCTTAACATCCCTAACGAACTTTCAAGTGGTATCAGAGCACATTCTAGTGTCATCTGAGCACTTTCAACACAGATTATACACATTGTGTACAAAGAAAATATGCAGAAAGAATAAAAATGGTGAGATAAATATAAACTTTTATAGTTACTCGGAATGATTTTAATTTATTTTTTGGTTTCTTTAGCAAATACGCGTTGAATACCAAAGATATCCGTAGTTCATTTTATGTCAATGTAAGAATTTTTGCACCTTTCTCTTTGCAGGTGAATCCTTTCCCTCATCCATGATGAGAAGAAGAGATTGCTGGAGGAATTCAGAAGATGTTTTTTGCTGGAAGCTCGGAAGAAATGGAGCGAATGGCCGAAATGTGGAATTTGGAAAATGTTAAAATTTTCTGCCTTTTTCATTGTATATATTGGGCGGGCCTCGTATTATTTACTCTCGAAAATACAAACGGGTCAGGCCTTAACTTTCCACGTTAGCACGCCACGCGTTATGTTTTTATTGGCTACTGTTACAGACCGAACACATCGTTGTGATCAGATTCCACACAGAATAATTTCTCAGTAGAAAGACAGATGTCGGGAGGGGAGCTCTAGGTCTAGCAGGAGTAGCTAAATAATGTGAGTTTTTTTTTTAAATGGAGATTTACCTATATTTTATTTCATATTATTTATATATCAAATATTTAAAATTTTAATATTATATTAGTGCCACTCATAAAATTTTTTTCAAATATATCACTACTATATTTCATTTTTATCACCCATATCATTATATAAATTTTAATATTTCATTCCATGCATTCATATCTAGTCTATGGGAGATAGGCATGTAATATTAAAGTTTTAGGTGTCAGATATATAAATAGCATGAAATAAAGTGGTATGTATTTAATAGGGCGTTGTCATGTAGCTAAGCCGGGGAAGTTTGGATATTATGAGCGAGAGCCAATGAGAGAGGCTGCAGTTTGATGAGAGATCTTTGATTTGTCCTATATAGAAGAGTTTCTTATAGGCTCAGATGAGTTGAGACTGTTCATCTTCTCAAGCATCCTCAAGCAAGTTCCTTTGTTGTCCCAAGAGACTTCCCTATAGAAGCCCCTCTTATGAGTGAGTATCATTGTAATGACTAGGCAGCTAAATATGAAAAACATATGAAAAAAATCATGAGTATAAATTTAGTTTTTCAATTCACTCAAAACCTTTTGACATGAGAGTAAGAAAAAGATGAGTGGATGAATGCAACAATCAAATACAAGCATAAAAATAAATATGAATTTACTACCCTATTTTTATTGTAGTCTAAAAAATAATGTAAACTTTCTAATGATGATGTGACTATGATGTGATGCTTATAAGTGTAAATTATGTAGTATTTTACATATTTTCTTTCATTAAAAATGTGTTATTTTACTTATTTTTGTATTGAAAAAAGTTAAAAATGATAGAAAATCTAAAGAGCTTACATTGTCACGGCATTTGACGAAACAACGTTGTAGCGCCACCTTCAATACCATTGAGGCGCCACAAATTAGACATTACGACGGAGAGTCCTCTGTTTGCAAGTTCTAAGGTGGCAACACAGCCAACACTGGATCATTTCCATTATCACGGCATCAAAAAGTCAACCTGGCTTCGCTAAATTCTTTGTTTTAGAATGTCGCGGTGCCACAATTTATCACGCCTTGGCGTCATTTTTTGCCACTCAAGCACAACAACGCTCAAATGTCAACAGTGTCACGGCATTGTAGTTGTAACTTCCAGGGGCTACATTCTCTCAATGAAAATATGTAATTGTTCACTTAGTAATTGATTCAGGCCAGCAAGCCTAGTGTTAATAATATCGTGCCACTCTTTTAAGAGTTTTAGTCCTAGATGCCTTTTTGTGTTGTACTACAAATAGTGGTGATTGAAATAACTAGATCGAAAACAGGGGGGGTGAAATGATTAATTTTTGTAATCATAATATTGTGGAAGGTTATTTAATCACCCGATCACCTTTTTTTGAAAATATTATTTCTGATTTTTGGAAAATTCGTATGTCTACTTTCTTGCAATCAATTGATTTTTAAATGTGGCAAATAATTTTAACTTGTTATTCTTTACCATCACGTGTTATAGATGGAATTAAAATTGATATTCATTTTAATCAATGGAGTATGGAAGAATAAATCAATGCTCAATTGAATGCTAGATCATTAAACCATTTTTTCTATGCTTTAAATTCTAAAGATTGTATGTTTGTTTCCACGTGCACTACTAGCAAGGAAATTTTGGATAAATTACAAACTATATATGAAGGCACTAGTGAAATCAAGCAATCCAGATTGAATACTTTAATGCATGATTATGAACTATTTTTGCATGAAACCTTACGAGATGATCTTAGACATGTATGTTAGGTTTATTCAAATTATGACATAATTATATGCTTTAAATAAAGAATTTTCAAACTTTGAAAAAGTCAATAAAATTCTATGTTGTCTACTTGATAAGTTTGATGTCAAAGTGGTTGCTATTTGTGAATTAAAAAATTTTGAATGAATATTCTATTGATAATTTGATTGGCTCACTCATTGCCTACGAATAATACTTGGGCCAAAGTCTTTTGGTTGCAGGTGAAATGATAGTACTAAATGCTGAAGACTCGGAGAAAAGTGGCTTAGTTGGTAATGAAAGCAATGACTTATCAAGCAAATTGGAAAGCTCACAAAAACATAAGCATCAACAAAATTGGAATAAAGGTAAAAATGGTAAGGATGATAAGATTTCTTATGACGTTATTTGCTTTAGATGTAAGAAACCTAGACATACGAAAAATTAGTGCCCTAATTTGAGAACTCTTCATGCAAAAGAAAAGGGTAAAGCTAAGCAAATTATAAAAAGGGCAAATAATGAAAAGCAAAAAATCTTCTAGACAGACTAGCTTCTGAATCATCATATTAGGAATAAGATGATATTTACACCTTTGTTTGTGTGTTTATTTTTCTATGTATGCATGTTTTTATTCATTTTTGTGTGTTTTCTGTGTTTTTCTTTGGATTTATTCTTTTTTATTCTTTTTTCTTTTTCATTAAAATATTAAATTTGCTATTACTTTCTCTGATCAAAACAAACATATCATAATTTAAAAAAAAAAACCAAATCTTTTTTAAAGTTCATTTAAAAAAAATAAAAAACATACCTCCTGAATTCTTATGTAAGTTGTAGTTGACTTCTCTAAAAATAGTCAAAGGAATGAAACTCATGATTTTGACTCTCTATCTCATTTTCCTAAAGAGATTATTTTACTTTTGATTCAAAATCTTCATCATATTTTAAATTTGATTTTAAAACTAAACTTTTTCATCTCACTATATTTTATCTATTGCATAGGAATCTTTTACAAGTTGTTGAATCCACCTCATAATTTTTCTAATCAAGTCATTCATTTTTGTCAATAGAATGGGTTTGCTTTAGTTCTTAAATTGTCAGAAAGGAAACATATTTGATTGAAAATAAATGGTCAATGATGCCAAATCAAAAGATGTGTAATGACGCCAAATTGAGAAAAATACACAAAGTGTATCTAATATTAAAATATATGTAATATGCGTCAAACAATTGATAAGAGGCATAAAATGAGCCCACAAAAAGTATGTTTACTTTTCTTGTACTACTTAAAGCTTAAGAAAACCCTTGATATTTTTTATGCTTGAGTTTGAAAATCATGATTCTTGATTCACCAATTTTTGCATTGATATTCTATTAGATATGTTTTATGAAAGTGTTTTTAGAAAATTTAATGTTTCTTTTCTAATTTGTTCCTTGACTTAGATATTAGATTAAAAAAAATTTTAGCCTTTAAAAGAACTTGAGTTTTGAGTAATAATTTCTAAATTTCTAACATTTTCTGAATTATGTGTTGTCTATACATTCCTTACTAAGTTTTTTAAGAGATAACTTTCTCATTTTAACGACTTTTTTATCAGGGTTCGTTTTTGTTGTTTGTGCCCCTTCTCCTTTTGATAATGTCAAAGGGGAGAATGTACTGTTGTATTTGTATCTTTTTTGTAACTTTTTTTTAAAAAAATAAAAACAACAAAAAAATTGATTTCCCATATTTTTTTTTTAATTTTTGTTCTAGTAAGGGGAAGATTAGGAAAAAATGTTTTTCCTTTTTTGCAAATCCAACATGTAATATTTGTCATCATTAAAAAGGGGAAGAATGTTGCAACTCGTGACTATGAGTTTATGTTTTTTATAATAATAAATATTGTGGCTCACTTTTTGTTGTCTACATGTATTTGTAATATATATATTTTTTATGTGTTTACTAACATTTTAAGATTACAATGCATCTTACAAGGCTCAAGTTTTTGCATAATAAGTTTTATTTGTAATTTTCATTAATGTATTTTTATTCTGTAAGGGTGTATGATTACTTGTATCCTTTCTTACTTAATTCTATCCTTTTAGAGTTTTTTGATTTTGGTCACATCATCTGGGATGATCCACAATTCAGCCTGGGCGATCAGTTAAAAATAAAAACTCTAATTAGGGCATCCTAGTTAAAGCAGTCGTCATTAAGCTCATCGTCCCAGACAATATTCGTATCGGCCGAGATGATAGACTCATATCATAAAGATTCTGCCTCCAGATCTATTTAGATATTATTTATATTTTTGGACATCATCCAGAACATTGTTTAGGACGATGCAACAAAATTATGCCAAAAATAATCTGGTAATTAAGGACCAAACATCGCCATCTTCCTTTCAGGGCGATGTTCTGGGTGATATGTGCAAATTTGAACTAATCATATCGAACGATATCCTATCGGCTTGGATGATATGAACTAAAACCTTTTGATCATCCCAAATCATCCTGGCTAATTTAGCTTAATTTGTACTTATCGTACATGATGATATTTATATCGTCCTTGACGATAATGTTAATTTGTTGTAATTAAGAACTAGTTTGGAGCTTTTCAATTTAAACTTTATCAAAGCACTTAGAAAGTGTCTTTGGCAGCCATTGAAGCTTCGTTCTTCTGGAGAAAACTTGAAGAGAGAGCTTGAAAGGGAGTGAGGAAAGGGTGGAGTTTGAGAGAGGGGGAAGATACTTGGAGGGGGTTTCATTGCAGTGTGGAGGGGGTTCCACATAGTTACTCCGGTGAGCTTGCACCTTAGTACCATCGAATTCAAGGCTCATCTTGAGGGAAGTTTTAGGAAGAAGAAGATCTCTTTGGTGTCAAAGGGCCTGGCTACTCCGCCGCACTAGAGAAGGTAGAAGTGATTTTGTAAGGGCTTCTCCGTCTAGCTATGGGGGCTAAAGGAGAGACACTAAAAGTTTAGTGTAATACTCGGAGGGTGCCTCCGAAGAGTGGATGTAGGCCAGGTAGGACTGAACCACTATAAATCTAGTGTGTTATTTCTTATTATTTTTTGCACTTTATTTTTTACTATGATTAACTATTGGGTTAAATCTCTAATTTAAATTTGTTTATTGTTATTTTAATTTGTTTTCGCTGTAAGATACAAAAAGATTTTTTTTAGTTAAAGAAGTTTTAAAAATCTAATTCACCCCCCTGTCAAACTTTCAAGTGTCATCAGAGCACTTTTAACTTCCATTAATATTCTATTTTTCATTTTAGCTATCCTTCTCTATTGAGGGATCTTAAGGACAAGAAGTTATGTTCAATTCCTAACTCCTTGTAGAAGTATTCAAAGTTATCATTCTTAAATTCTCCACCATAATCACTATGGATAGTAGATATATCGCATCCTAATTTTCTTTTAATATAAGTGGGAAAAATCCTATATTCCTCAAAAGATTCAATTGTATAAGAAAAAAATTCTAACCCATGTGAATTAAAAATAATCATTAATAATCTTAAACATAGGTTTTCTCACCTAAGTTTTGTTGTGAATCTAATTTCAGGAAATAGAATTTTGATTATAACAAACACTTCTTCTTCTCTATGACTATCTTGCCTACTAACATTTTAGGTCAATATGATCAAATGACAATTTGAATCAGCTTAAGATTGGGTAGACTAGGTATGAGTCAGTTTGTAATATTTTCCTTTTCTTGAGTTAATTATAAATGATGTGGTTCCTGATGCTATGTAACCTTAGGCACACACACTTGGGATAAATTTTTCTAACTATTTTTAGAGTTCTCTATTTTTAGTCACATCGTCCGAGACAATCCCAAAATCAGCTTGGACAATTAATTCAAAATAGAAACCCTAATTAGGGCATCCTATTTAAGGCAGCCATCATTAAGCTCATCATCCTATATAATATTTTTATCAGCCTGGATGTTAGGCTCAAATCTGAAAAAATCGACTGTCGGATCTATAGGTATTGTTTATTTTTTAACATCATTCTGGACGATGAAATACAATTATGCCTAAATTTATCTGATAGTTTAAGAAAATAATGAAGGTTTGATTGCTATATCGTATCATCCTAGACGATCACAGGATCTACCAGGATAATTAGTTCAAAAACATTAGTTGATTCCTAGATGATCAAACATTGGCTAGCCCTTATTCAAGGCGATGTTCTGGATGATATGTGCTGAACTGAAATAAATATTTAGGATGATCATGAGAACGGCCTGGATAATCATCTATTTTTTCATCATCGAGACATCCATTAAGTGCGATATTATGGATGATAATTAATGATTTGTATTAATCGTTCAAGACGATAACCTATCATCCTAGATGATATGAATAAAAATCTTCTAATCGTCCCAAATCATCCTGCTGATTGAGCTAAATTTTTTACTAATCGTACAAGATGATAAAGTTGGTTTGTTGCAATTAAGAGGTATTCCTAAGCTCTTTTATTTAAGAACTCTTATTCCTTTGAAGAGAGTATCTTTTGCTACTTTATGACCTGAGAGATCCAAGAGGAAAGGGCGAGTAAGTGAGAGAGAGAGAGGATCTTATGAGGGGGAGTTTATGAGGGGTTTCACAAAGGTTACTCCAAGCAAGAATTTATCTTCATCTTCTCCAGTTGTCGTCCTTAGTTCCTTGGGGATTTTAGAGAGGTCTACTTCAACATCCGATCAAGGTTCTCTACTTGCTTCAGGAGAAAGCAAAAGAAGTTGGGTTCTCTGCCTGCTTCTAGAGGAAGCAAGGGTTCTCTGCCTCATCGGGGTTGGTGGAACAGAGATTTATAATGGCTTCTCTGCCTTGCTGTGGGGGAAAAAGGAGAGATACTGAGTTTAGTGCAATACTCGTAGGGCGCATATGGGGAGTTGACGTAGGTCGTGTTGATCGAACCACTATAAATTTCTGCGTTCTTTATTATTGCTTCTGTATTTAATTTTTGCACTTTATTTTTCTGTTGTGAACTTTTGTTTAAGTTTGTGTTTTGATTAAAGAGTTTTTAAAAGACTAATTAACCCACCCCCTTCTTGGTTAGTCATGGGACTAGTTTATTAGGGCTTAACATCCCTGTCGAACTTTCAAGTTTGTAGCACTAACATGACCAAACAAGTCCATATGCATAAATTCTAATGGTCTTAGGGTGGTGATGTCCTTAAATAAATGAAAAAATGATTTAATTTGTTTTTTTTTTCTAAATGACAGGCATCATATAAGTAGTCTTTAGGGAAATCTAACTTATGAAAATCTTTATGTAGGCCTTTTTGAGTTATTTTCCCAATGGTTTTCAAGCTTACATGACATAGTCATCATATATAGGATTCATTAAAAACAATTTTCAAACATAAATAGTTTGAATTATCAAAACAAGTCAATTCAAGCATGTAAATGTTATTCAATATCTTTTTTTTAGGACAAATTTTTAGTCAAACTAATTATGCATTTTGAAGATAGAAACTTTATATCAAAACCCTTATCAAAGACCTAACTAATACTAAGCAAGTTATGTTTTAATCAATCTACTAACAAAACATTTTCAATAATTAAAGTTTTGAGTTACCAATCATACTTAAACCTACCACTTTCATGGTAGTGTTATCTCCCAATTTTACCTTGCCTTCTACCCCAGCTTCCAACATCATAAATTATTTTAAATATCTTGTTATATGCCAAGAGCATCTCTTATCTGGGTACTACATGCTCTCACTAGGCCTTTTATGAGAGCATCCCTAAAATGCCAATTAAAGGTAAGATTTAGGGGCCCAAGTGAGTTTGGGTCTACCTCATGCATTTTTTTAATGAATGGTATACATGTTACATTGTTATGCAATTGATTTAGGACTCCAAACAAGATGTGTTATGCGGTGTCTAATGTAAATGCAAGCTATGTATCCTACCATGCCACAAGAATAGAACCTAACACCTAGAAATGTATTAACTAACATATGTGAGTTGTTGTGCCTTCTTGGAATATAAGATGCATGCTTTATTTTTGGATTATACCATTGTGCTATTGTAGTTAGTGGTTTATTATCTTGAAGTGCATAAATTTCATCTTCTAAAAGCTCATTTGCCTTTTCATAATTGTCAACTTCATGTTTCAATACATATTCATTATGGTCTAGTTTAGTTGTAAGTATTTATAATTCTTTAACTGCATCCTATAACTCAACATGCTCGATTTATCAAGGATTCTAGAGTTCTTACTTATTTCAAGATGTTTCTTATTTAGTTCATCATATTTATCAAGTAAAGAATCATGCTTTTTCTAAAATGAAATATGCTCAATTCTAAGGCTATCATGCTCCTTTTGTATTTGAAATAATTTTAAATTTTAACTAACATGCAATTTGTTTAATTTCCTATGTAAATCATGCATTTTTTTTCAGAAATAGAAAGTCACTCATTATAAATAAGTTAATTTATCTCATCTTAGTCAAAGTTAACAATAAAATTATCAGCCATTAAATATAGATTTGTTACCTCATCTTTGGGTTCATATTCTGAAGAGTCTGAAGGTGAGTTTTCCTTTCACATCCCCTTTTTAAATTTTATTTTTTTCACCCTTCTCCTTGGTAGGGGGATTTCATAGGTTGGGGAAGTCAGATATTAAGTGTCCAGGCCTCCAACATTCAAAACAGATTACTTCAGATAAGCTTTTATTAAATCTATTTCATTTACCTTTACCATTTTTAAAATGTAACTTCTATTTTCACTTCAAGAAGGATTTGAATTGCCTCTTGTTATACCTGAGCTATTGTTATCTTAGTCATCAGCCTTTAGTGTTGAAACTTGTTCAATATGAATTAAGATGTTAGACCTTAGCTTATATCCCAGCGGCTAACCAAGAGGGGGGGGGGGGGAGGGGTGAATTGGTAATTTAAAAAATTATCCCTCTTTTGAAATTTAAACCAATAATAATTTTAGACAATTTTTGTAGAAAAAGTTTTTCAACCACAAATTATGCAATACAGTAAAGTAAAAACAAAAACAGCAGAAAATAAAAAGATAAAGTTTATAGTGGTTCGGTCAAACACGACCTACATCCACTCCCCGAAAACACCCTCCGAGTATTGCACTAATACCACTAGTGACTCTCCTTTTGTACCCACAGCAAGGTGGAGAATGTTTTACAAAACTCTCTTCCACCACTACCAGGTGCGGCAGAGAACCGTCGTCCTTTTACACTCTCCAAGTGTTGGCAGAGAACCGTCATCCTTTTACACTCTCCAAGTGTTGGAAGAGAACCGTCAGTCCTTTTACAGTCTCCGAGTGTGGGCAAAGAACCCTTCGTACTTTCACACTCTCCAAGTGTAGGCAAAGAACCCTTCAGCTGTTCATACTCTATGAGTTTTGGCAGAGAACCGGATCTCCTTGACAGATCTTCTTGCAAGAAATCTAGAAAGATGAGAGAAAAGAGTGAAGTAATCACAAATTATAATTGGATATTCTTACATTTGAGTACCAAGTGAAACCTTCACGCTCCAGTAGTAAGAATCCTATTTCAAACACTCTCTCACACTCTCTCCTTCACTCTCCCTTCAGTTTACACAAAGACCAATAAGCAAAAAGATTACAAGACAGTTTTACGTGGACATTATATAGGAAAGTCATGAAAATCCATCCAAAAACTATTGACTTTCAAGTATGTACACAATCGATCATCCCGAACGATCGTCAGATCGTCCTATATGAATAGTGTAAAAACAGTTGCATACGAACCCAATGTATATTGGTACGAACTGACTTCATACCCGATGATCATCCCGTATGAATTAAGTTCGTCTTGGGATGAATAGTTATATCAAGGGTTCGTTCGGACGAAACTACAGGACGGTCCTAAAATTTTATGGAACAGAGGACTTCATCATGGGATGAATATGAGTGTTCGTTTGGATGAATAGTTCATGTCATGTGTCTAAAGAACTTCATCCTGACATGAATAGGAAAAATCGTCTGGACTATCAGCACAAAGTGAGAATCCAGAGCACATCATCCTAGGACGATTTATACACTTCGTCCGGACGATCAATATAAAGTGAGAAATCTATAGCCCATCATCCAGGAATGAATGGTACACTTCATCTAGACGAACAGTTCAAAGTGAGAATGCAGAGCACATCATCCCTGAACAAATAGGGAAATTTATTTGGACGATTAGGACTTAGAAAAAATTTTCTCACTTCCTGTTCATTCCATTGCTCTTTCGAGGGGATAACTTACTTGATCGTCCGGTATGAACTTGGTTCGTCCATACGATCATTATAAGAAAATTTGATTTTTAAAGATCTTCTCAAGTGTGTATGTGTGCTAAATTACTCAATTACAATAACACTCTCTCAAACTCAATAAATTGAAAAATACAGACTTCAATTTACAAACTATCTTATACTGAAATTGATTTGAAGTCTTGATTATTCTAGAGTTTGATTATCCTGAAATGTTAGTTCACACAAGAGCAAAAATAATTCTTCTAAAAAGTATTATGCGAATATAATACTTAAAATAATAATATTTAGAATCATCAAAATTATACAAGTTACAAGAATGTAAAACATGTAAATAACAACTCTCTTAATAATCTCCCCCTTTTGTATGATGGCAAAATAATTATTGTTTGTATAATTTTCAAATTCTAAGAATCTCCTAAACTCCCCTTGAATTGATAAACATGTGAGAATAAGGAGGCATTGCATGATAATGAATATTTTATCTCTTTGTTAAAAAAAATACAAACAGATATGATACAGAACAAAAAATACGAACAAATACAATACGGAATAAAAAATATAAACAAAATACAAACAAATAACATTTTCTCCCCCTTTTTAACAACAACAAAAAGAGAAGAAGAAAAAAAACAAAAACAGAAATGTAAGAAGTCATATGATAATCCTTTGATAATTGATCTTTGAAAGTGATTGAGATAAATTTGCAAATAAAATTAAAAATTATCAGGCAAATAAAATGTTTCATATGATTTAAGAAGAGATATAACATCGATAATAAAAAGAATTATCAGAAACATGAGTCAATTTAGCCATTGAGATAAAGAATATCATTGCAAAAAGGATGAATATAAAATTTATATACTTCAAATTTTCAATACCAAATAAAATCATGCATAAGATTAATTTGAATTAAAAGATTGAAAGATTAAGAAAAGAATTAACTACCACATCTGGCGCTTTGCCCATCTTTTTCAATAGTTGTGGCACATTATTGTGCATCTTTTTACTTGTGGGCTTATTTTGTGCATCTTTTTTAAATTGCGAACCATTGGACATTCTTTTTTATTTTTATACATTTGTACATTTTTTAAGAGTAATCTTGATCTTTCCAAAATCAATAATATAAAATTTTAAATTTCTCTAAGTACAATAATATTTATGTTGATAATAGAAATATAAAAGAAGAAAACATAATAATTGTAATAATAATATAAAATTTTAAATTAGTCTAACAATAGAGATGAGATTGATATTCTTAATTACAATAAGTTATAAGCACAACTTAAATTTAAAAAAAATAGATTTTTTAATGAATTCAATTTTGTGTTGTAGTTCAAGGTATAACACTTATAAGATAAATTTTTTTAGGGATTTTCATATAGGCTAACACATATTTCAAAACAAGATTAAAAGCAAGACAAGATAACTTATATTGATATCATGATGAAGAATATTACAATCAGTAGAAATGATATCAATGCACTCACAATCTGAACTCAATACATAAAACTTAAATGCTAACATATCAAATGAAACCTTAACATTTTTATTAAATTTACCTCAATTCCATTGCTAGCGTCTCATTTGCTTCCTCTTCAGAAAGCTTTTGAATTGTCTAGTCATCAGTGTGATGTCGTCTTTATCCTCAGATTGTGAGTGTTCACTCTCTGACTCCTCCACTTTCAGTGCTATATTCTTTTCCCTTCGTGGCCTGCATCAATCTTTCTTTGGCTAACTTCTTGCTCGTAAGCAATTAGCGATCCAATAAAATTATCAATACAGTAAATGTTTAGATCTTTAGACTATGTAATTACAGTAATTTTAGCATCATAAGTAGTAGACAAATAACGAAGTATCTTATTAATCATTTCAACATTTGTTAGTTCCCTACCCAATGCATGTAAAGATGTGACTTTTTATGTGAATCTTATGTACATATCAGAAATGAATTCATTTGATTTCATGTGAAACAATTCATAATCATGCAACAATATATTAAGTCTGGATTGAATAACTTCATTAGTCCCCTCATAAGTTATATAAAGTCTATCCCATATATACTTTCCACTCTTGCAAGTAGAAACCCGTATGTAATCTTCTGATTTAAGAGCACAAAAGAAACTATTCAAGCATTTAGCGTTTAGTTGTGCTAAATCACATTCTTCTACTATCCAGTCCACAAAAGGTGTTTCAACTCAACTCCGTCAACTAGTCTTGTTGGTTTTGTATACCCTTGCTTAACTAAGATACACATACGGTAATCAAGTGACTATAAAATGTAGACATGCGTATTTTCCATAAATTAAAAGGAATATTGTCGAACAATGGAGGTCTAGTTATAGAGTAACCCTCAAGTGTATTTTGGTTTCCAAATGTAGCCATCTATGTTAATCAAAAAGTAGTCTAAATTTATGATTTTGAAATAATGCTCTGATACCACTTATTAAAACTTGTTCAATATGAATTAGGTTGTTGGACCTAAGCTTATATCCCAGCGGCTAACCAAGAGGGGGGGGGGTGAGGGGTGAGGGCGGGGGGGGGGAGGGGTGAATTGGTAATTTAAAAATTATCCCTCTTTTGAAATTTAAAATGATAATAATTTTAGTGACTTTTTATAGAAAAAGTTTTTCAACCACAAATTAAGCAATACAGTAAAGTAAAAATAAAAGCAGTAGAAAATAAAAAGACACATGGTTTATAGTGGTTCGGTCAAACACGACCTACATCTACCCCCCGGAGGCACCCTCCAAGTATTGCACTAATACCACTAGTGACTCTCATTTTGCACCCACAGTAAGGTGGAGAAGCCTTTACAAAAACTCTCTTCCACCACTACCCAGTACGGTAGAGAACCGTCATCCTTTTACACTCTCCAAGTGTTGGCAGAGAACCGTCATCCTTTTACACTCTCTAAGTGTTGGCAGAGAACCGTCCGTCCTTTCACACTCTCCAAGTGTGGGCAGAGAACCCTTCATTCTTTCACACTCTCCAAGTGTCGGAAGAGAACACTTTAGCTGTTCACACTCGACGAGTGTCGGTAGAGAACCGGATCTCATTGATAGATCTTCTTATGAGAAATCTAGAAAGATAAGAGAAAAGAGTGAAGTAATTACAAATCACAATTGGAGATTATTACCTTTGAGTACCAAGTGAATCCTTCACGCTCCAGTAGTAAGAATCCTCCTTCAAATACTCTCTCACACTCTCTCCTTCACTCTCCCTTCAGCTTACACGAAGACCAGCAAGCAAAAATATTAAAAGAAAGTTTTAAGTGGACCTTATATAGGAAAGTCATAAAAATTCATCCAAAAATTGATGACTTTCAAGTTTGTACACAGTCGATCATCCCAGACGATCGTCAGATCGTCCTGTACGAATAGTGTAAAAATAGTTGCATATGAACCCAATGTATATTAGTACGAACTGACTTCGTACCCAATCATTATCCCGTACGAACTAAGTTTGTCCTAGGATGAACAGTTATATCAAGGGTTCGTTCGGACAAAATTGCAGGACGGTCCCAAATTTTCAAGGAATAGAGGACTTCATCCTGGGACGAATATGAGTGTTCGTCTGGACGAATAGTTCATGTCATGTGTCCACAGAACTTCATCCTGACACGAACAAAATGAATCATCTAGACTATTAGCATAAAGTGAGAATCCATAGCACATCAACCTAGGATGATTTATACACTTCGTCCGGACGATCATTACAAAGTGGGAAATCCAGAGCCCATCATCAAGGAATGAATGGTACACTTCATATGGACGTATAATTCAAAGTGAGAATCCAGAGCACATCATCCCGAGACGAATAGGGAAATTTTTCTGGATGATTAGGACTTAGAAAAAATTTCTCACTTCCTGTTCGTTCCATTTCTCTTCTGAGGGTATACTGACCTGATCGTCCTGTATGAACTTGGTTCGTCCCATACGATCAGTATACAAAAATTTGATTTTTAAAGATCTCCCCAAGTGTGTGTGTGTGTGTGTGTGTGTGTGTGTGCTATGTTACTCAATTACAATCACACTATCTCAAACTCAATAAATTGAAAAATACAGACTTCAATTTATAAATTATCTTATACTTAAATTGATTTGAAGTCTTCATTAGTTTGGAGTTCGATTATCCTGAAATGTTAGTTCATACAAGAGCAAAAATAATTCTTCCAAAAAGTGTTAGGAGAATATAATACTGAAAACAATAATATTTGGAATTATCAAAACTATACAAGTTTCTAGAATGTAAAACATGCAAATAGAAACTCTCTTAACATTTAGTGCCATATTCCTCTCCTTTCTTTTCTCTTCAACATCTTGCATTCTTTGGCTTACATTTTTTCATATGTAATTATTGAGTCAAGTAGTTTATCAATTGAATAAAGTTTTAGTTCCATTAATTCACTTATAGCAATAACTTTTGCATCAAAACTATTGGGCGGGCAATGAAGTATTTTATTATCTTTTATAAAGTTTAATTGTTCTCTACCTAAAGCATCTAGTGTACAATTTAGAGATAGTCACATTAGGTTTCATGAAAATAATTCATAATAATGAAACAAATATTTAATTAAGACTAATAGACTTCATTAGTACTCTCATAGGAAATACATAACATGTCCTTGATTTCTTTGCTAGTAGTATATGTATAGAGTCTCATATAGTCATCTAATTAAAGTGCACAAAAAAAAATAATTTAAGCATTTATCATTTAGTTTTGCAAGATTTGTATCCTCATTTCTCAATTCACTTGATGCCATGCCATTCACAAAAATAAAAGGTGCAAAATAACATTCTCAAATCATAAGCCATATGCAAAAGTAAATTGACAGAAAAAATGCCGACATACAATTTTTTAAAAAATCAAAGGGAATATGAAGGATGCATTATTTAATAGCCCTCAACAGTACTTCTATTCCTGAGATAAGCCTTGGATCGTTTTCTCAAGTTTTTTTAATAAAAAATGTCTCTTTGATACCAATTGAAAGCTCACTTTGGGTTATTAGACCAACTTCAACTACAAATGCACACCAAAAGGGGGTGAGCTGTTATTTAAAATTTGCAATTAATAATTTATCTATTTGCAAAGATTTTGATTTAATGAATAATTAGACAATACGAATCTAAAGAAAAACTTTATTTTTGACCTTAAGCAATACATACAATGTTTTTTTTTTCAAGTTTATGCTTTCTAATTGTTTTGTTTTTGTTTTTGAGAAAATAAAATAAAATATTCAATTCTTTTAACATAAAGAACTCACATATCATAGATATAAAATAAGTAAGATATAAGAAAAAAATGTAAAAAAATTTACATAAACAGAAGAATAAACACACTGGAATTTTATAATGGATTTGTTAACCCTAACCTACATGCACTCCTCAGAGTTATCCACTCTGAGTGTTGCACTAGCAGTAGTGCCCCTCCTTTTATTTCCACACCAAGGAGGGAGAAATAGAAATCACTTCCACCCCCTCGATGTAATGGAGTAGCAAAATCTCTTTCACCTTCTAAGAGTGTTGGAGAAGCAAAATTCCTTTCACCATCCTAGTGTGACAGAGCGGCCATATCCATTGCATGAGAGACACTTCTTAGAGTTTACGTCAAGAAAAGACACTAACCTTAGAAGAAGAAGGTACATAAACACTAAGTAACTGTGTATAAACCCATCTCACACACTCTCTTATTACACAAAAATATTCACTCAAGACCTCCCTCTCTTTGTCTCGAAATCTTTACTCTCATAGAAAGTCCCACTTAAAAAAATAGCAAGGGAACCTCTTAATCATATTAAGAGATGTTTAAATACAAAGGATTTGAATATCAATAAATTTTAAGTTAGCCATTGTTGGTGGTATTTTGAAAATATATTTTAAAAATATTAGTTTTCTTTAGGACTTAAAATTGAATTCTAAAATCAAATTGTCTCGTTAGAAAAAGTATTTCACCTCGAGAGGTGGAAATAAAATTTCATAACGCTATTCAGATTTAGAATTATGAAATTCATCTTGAATATCGTGATCGGATGCTAAAGAGAACTTCATATGGCCCCGAAGGGTCAAAATGCGATTCTACTGAATATCCAACCACAATATTCAAGAAGTGTGATCGTTAATTTCACATTCAAAGCCTTATCAAAGAAAAGTGTATCTCCCCATAGGGAGAAAATACTATTCGATGATAATTCTTTGATTGTTATAATAACGATCACTAGTATTTTAAGTTTTCCCAAAGAAATCCAATTGAACTTTGAAAAATCAATTTTAAAATCAGGTGTGTGTGGTTCTAAATCTCCTACGAGCGCAAGCCCTCGTAGTTAATTACATCGTAGGGAGATAAAATCCCCTACAAAAACTCTCGATTAAAATAGTGGCAAAATTTTGTCAGATTTTCTAGGAGTGATATCAAAAAGAGATGAATTTTGGAAACTCAAAAGGGAATGGATCAAAATTGAGCAGTTATTAATGGAGTTAAAGGAGGAGAAGTAGGGGACACTTTAAGATTCCAGAACCATCCGGAAGTGTCCCAACTTAATCTAAGTGTTGGGCTTTATGTTTTAGGATTGAAATGAAGCTTTAATTAGAGTTAAGTATTTTATTAGAAATTTGGGACTATATTCCCAAAATTTGGGGTCTTATAATCAAAGATCTGCCCAGATCCTAAATCTATTTTGGACACTGGACCACAGTCGTCCGATCCTAACTAATGCAGTGCAAGATCTGGACTTACCCCGGCCTGGATTGGGGAGCCAGCTAACCACCTAATCGATTTAAAAGAAATGAGTCCAGTCTTTTATGAAAGAGTGGTAGGGACATTTTGTTTAAGATTTTGGAGAGTTAAGGCCGACATCTAGAGATTCTCCTAATTGGCCCCTTTGACTTATGTTGGGTGCAAAATGCTAAGGACTATGAAATTAAAATTTTGATTCTTTTAATTTGTATCTAATGCAATGCATGCTGGTCGACAATTTCCAAATCAAGTATGCTTGAAATTTTAAAAACAGACTTATAAAATATATTTTTTTAGAAGACTGGACTTCCCCAGGTCCAGCATCTCGTCCTCATAGGTCAAACTATCCGGATTCTACCCGCAGGCGGGGAAGGGTCTAAAGCAAGGAAAGAGTAATGCAAAAATATGCATGCGACCCCGGGGTCGATCCCCGGCTAATTCCCTAGATTCGTTATCTTTCTATGTTGTTTAGACTCACTAAAATTTTAGACTTTTAAAGTTATGAGTATAAAATTTTCACACCCTCACAAGCCTCCCGTATCCAGGCGAAATAAAAGCAGCACACAAACGCCAAAAAAATAAGAAAAACAGGCAATCCTAAAGGCAATCAATTCAACACATTGAATATTAATTAATTAATTAATTAATGTCTATAGGAAAAGTTTCCTTGCTTATTACAAACCAGAATTTTACAGAAAGTAAAGTGGCCGGGCACCACTAACAATAACCCGGATTCTAAACCAAGTAATGACGCAAATAGTTTTGAGTGAGATATTCTCAATCTTCAAATCTTCAATCTTGTTCTTCTTTGGACTCATTTTCTTCAAACTCCTTGGATTCTTCATGGTGAACTACCCAAATGGATAAGAAGGCACTTCCCTTTTAAGGGGAAGGCCACTCTTTCCTCTTTGGGTATAGAAAAAGTGTGATCCAAATTTGGATTTCCAAATGGAAAAAAGGAATACTTCCCAAAAGGGCATCCTTTCCTCTTTGGAATCCAAGCTTTGGACCTATGTATCCCAACTCAAAATTAACTTTCACAACACTTGATAATTATACAAATTACATTTATTTGAAAATAAAATCTAGACTCACCTGCAGGGTTATCCTAAGCAGTTAATAAATAAGATGCAGTTATTCCCAAGCAGTTATATATGTGCAGAAAAGAAAGTAAAACACACTGGCCACGCTCTTTTTATTTGGGGGCTTTAGCAGCTGAAGCACCTGTGCAAGCAGTTATAATAATTGATAAATTTTTTATTGATTTAGCCCCCTTTTATTGCCCTGCATGAGCGTGGCCACCTGCAGAATACTGTGTGAACATCTAGATCATACCTAACCTAAGGGTAATCTAGTCACCAAACATATTAATCCATCCACATAGTGCAGAAAAATAAGCAGACACAGCAAGACAATTTCATCCACAACATGTAGTGAAAACCACGAAAAATCTGGCACACAACAGTAAAGTAAACACCGGCCTAACCTAGATTTAGAGTTGGTTGTCCTAGCACATCATCTAAACTGTGTGTAAAAGGTCGTGTGGCAGGGGTAGATCCTAAGGAGGGTGATTAGTTAGAGGTGTCTAGAAAAGTTCTGAATTTGTTAAAGCTCAAAAGGGGATTTAGATTAAAATTTAAGTATTAATAGATTAAGAACTTTAATTAAACATATTTTAAAAGTTAATTGATTACTACCTTTGTTTCACACCGAGGCCGTGAAGTTTATTTCACCTTCCTTGGGGCTAAGCTAATAGCCTCGTAGGCCTGGGTTACCCAGTGGTAATCGGGGTTGATTAAATTATTTAAATTGGTTGGAATTAAAGGAGTAGATTGATATTAAAGGGAGTTGGTTACTGATTTTAATAGATTAGTTGAGAGTTTTATTACCCTATTAAGAAAATTCTGGAATTTGGGAGAGTTAATGGGTTTTAAGAGATTATCCGGATGTGCTAACTAAGGGGTCAAAATTTAACTTTTAAAATTAGAGTTAATCTTAAGGGTTTCAGATTTTTAAAAAATACTAGACCTTATTATGAGTTGTTAGACAGGTGGCACATTCAATTTGGAGTTTTCTATCAAAAGTTATGATTTTTAGAAGTTTTGACCCGGTTTTTACCTAAAGTTGACCAAAATGTTGACTTTTTGACTTTGACCAGATTTTTGGGGTTTGAAATTTTTAAAAAATACTATATTTTAGTTAGAGTCATTAGCCACTGAGTTTTATTAATTTGGAATTTTCTACAATTAGTTATGAATTTTGGAAGTTTGGGTATTTATTGAAATTATTAAATTGTTTCAATTAAGGGTCATTTTAGTGATTTGATCTCAAATGAGTCCCAAACTTCTTGAAATCAACTCCAAAGATCAGAAATTATCTAAGGAGAGATCGGTAAGTGTTTAAAGATTTTTTTAGGATTTTTAATAATTTTTAATTAATTAAAAGTGATTAAACATTGATTTTGATTAAAATTAAATTAAAGTGGATTTTAATGTCAAATTAACGTAATTACAATTTTCAATGATTAAGAGTTTAAATATGGTTGATTAGATGTATTATGGGTATTTTTTGAAATTAATATAAATTTATGATGATTTATTGAATTTTCTAAGTCCTTAAAGGAGCTGAAATTTGACATGCTCGATTTTCTAACCTAATGACCTTCAAATTGAGTAAAATTTGAACCTAAGGTATCTGATGTCATTAAGTTTACTATGTTCAAGTTTCACCCCTATTGGGTGTGTGTACAATCTCCTATGAATTTTCTAAGTTTTCTAGACATTTTCTTAATTATTTTTACTAGGTGTATCTACTATTTAAATAGGCATGAAACTTGGTGTGGCTAACCCAGACATACATTTAATCATACCACAAAAATATCACAGCAAAATACTAAAACCCTAAAGAGTTATGAATTTTCAAAGTTTAGGGTCCAAAATAGACCATTTACCTTAAAAATTCATATCACACAAATCTATTAAGCATATGAACCTATAAAATTATTAAACATGCCTAAGATACTCAATAATCATCCACCAAAATTTGGGCTTCATTTGATCACTGGATTGTGAGAAAATAGCAATAAATGAAATTAACATAAACTCAAATATCTCACAATACAGAAATCAAATCAATATAATTTTAATTTTAATAAATACTACATTAGATTATCTTTCCAACAAGCCCAAGAACGTCCC
Organism: Dendrobium huoshanense; assembly: GCA_016618105.1. Taxonomy (NCBI): domain Eukaryota; kingdom Viridiplantae; phylum Streptophyta; class Magnoliopsida; order Asparagales; family Orchidaceae; genus Dendrobium; species Dendrobium huoshanense. The sequence continues at coordinate 20,539,594 of CM028344.1, forward strand.
ATTTGGTGGAGAACTCGATTTTCTGTGAATTTTTGAAGATTTGGAGCATTTAAAGTATTTTTTATTCAAATTTGGGTCAAATCAGCTAACGGTGACGTGGCGGCGTGGCATGATGCCACGTCACCCTCCCATACCGTGTGATGACCCACATTCAAACCTGGAGGAAGCCGCGCGGTATACCCAGATCTGAGCCGTTTGATCGTCGATCGGACGGTCCAGATCATCTCTAGTTTATTTTGAATAGAAATCTTTAAACGCTCATATATTTCAAAATACTTGACGAAATTGAATGAAATTTGAACTGTAGCTAGAGGGAAATATGATCTTACAATGCCTGGAGTTTGGAGACTCCATTCATTGTAAAATCGCTACAGTTTCAAATTGAAATTTAAACGTAAAAAAAGTATAACTTATGATTCAACTGCCAGATTTTTTAGATTTATGGCTTGTTGGAAAGCTGCAGCAATCCTCTACAACTTTGATGAAGACTCCAAAAGCCGGATCTTGCTGGATCAAAAGTTATATTGGAAAGTCCTCTTTCTCTCTCTAGAATGCTCTCTCCTCACTAAAATAGTGATTTGAGGCTTGGAAATGGTTGGGAAAAACTTGGGAAGGCCTTGGAATGTGTTGGAGTGTATGGGAGGAGCTCTTGGAAGGTTGAGGTCTGCTGGAGTTTGGAGCTTTTGATCATATCAAAGGGAATGATGAAGAGGCCCCCTTTAGGTCAAGTTTTCCCCCACTTTAACTTTGCCTTTTGAATTGGATGGTTGAGATTTGATTTGGGAAGGTTTTGGATGAGTGCCAAGTGTCCCCTATGATACCCAAAGCTATGGAATATGGTTGGTGGTTGAGAGTGACTTCTCTTGGTCCATGTGAAGAGGGACCACACCTTTTTCCCCATTTGGATGAACCAATGTCAAGCCTTGTTAAAGGGGGCTGATTTAAGCTCTATTAGGGGAGGAAATGGGTCACATCACATCATATTTAAGCAGGTTCTAGACTAAGCCATGGATTGTTAAGGTGGCTTGATGATGTGGCCAAGAGTTTGAGGTCAAGGATTTGAAGTTTTGAGTAAATACATGAAGTTGGAGAGGGTTCTCACCTTTCCAAATGAGTTGACCAAGTAAACTTAAGAGGAGGATTGACTTGAAAGTCTTTGGACATGTCATGGGTGTCCAATTGAATTATTTTGAAGGATTGATTTGATTCAAATGGGTTGAATGATTGAATTTGTCAAGTTTGTAGGTTAAGGGTTGATTTGGTCAACCATAGTTGACTTGGTCGACTTGGTCAAACCAAAGAGTAAGTTTGGGTTCAATGTATTCCTAAAGTCATTTAGGATCCATTGAAATGACCTTTGGAGAATATTTCAAAAGTTGATAAGTCAAATCAAATTGAGTTTAGGCCAAAAGTCCAAAAATCCTCCATTTAAGGGCATTTTGGTCATTTTGGACTCAAGTCAATTCTGGGTCAAATTGAATCTAAAAAGATGTAGATCATTGCTTAATAAGTTAATATCAAGGTATTAAGAGGGATCAAAAGATTTGGAGGGAGATCCAAAGTCAAATTCTACTAGGTGAAAGGCTTAGTGGCATGGATTGTAAATATTCGAAGGTTTTGCAACATTTGGAGTTTGATTAAGTTTAAGGGGTTAGAGTACTCCAAATGGGTTAAAATTTAGAGGGTTGACACTAGAGACATGTCACATAAATGTGAAATTGACAGACCCTGAATCAAATGCCAAAATACTGGGTTTCAAGGTGATGGAAAAAAAAATCACCTAGAAAGGGCTTTAGGACCTAAGTCTTCAGCCTAAGAGTTCTGGGTTTGGATTGAGTTAAGATTTGGATTGAGCATAAGGGCTAGGAACTAGGAAGATCCTAGGATCTAGGACTCAGGGAGGAGTTAAGTGTGACCTCATACAAAAATGAGGTCAACAAATGGACCCCCAATGTGTGTAGTAGAAGAAACTTCTGCTGCACACATTGGCGTTGACCGAATGAAAATTTTGAATAGAATTTTAGGAATGTAAGGAAGGGAATCACCCAACCTTATGTCTATAGGATGCTGATAGAAGGCTTACACCTAATAGACAGATCAACTGGGAAACCAAGGTAGGGAATACCTAACCTTGGGTCTAAGGAAGGGCATCACCCAACCTTAGGCCTATATGATGCTGATAGAAGACTTACTCCAAATAGGCAAATTAACTGGAAACCAAAGTAGGGAATACCTAGCTTTGGGTCTAAGGAAGGGCATCACCCAACCTTAGGTCCATAGGATGCTGATAGAAGACTTACTTCTAATGGACAAATTAACTGGAAAACCAAGGTAGGGAATACCTAGCCTTGGGTCTAAGGAAGGGCATCACCCAACCTTAGGCCTATAGGATGCTGATAGAAGACTTACTCCAAATAGGCAAATTAACTGGAAACCAAAGTAGGGAATACCTAACTTTGGGTCTAAAGAAGGGCTTCACCCAACCTTAGGTCCATAGGATACTGATAGAAGACTTACTCCTAATGGACAAATTAACTGGAAAACCAAGGTAGGGAATACCTAGCCTTGGGTCTAAGAAAGGGCATCACCCAACCTTAGGCCTATAGGATGCTGATAGAAGACTTACTCATAATAGGCGGATCAACTAGCAAACTAGGATGGTGCCACGAAGGGTGTACTCCACCACTAATCCGCAAGTCAAATGCCAAGGTGGTGCCACGGAGGGCGTACTCCACCACTAGCGGGTCTAATCCTAAGGGAAGGAAGGACCTAACTTTAAGGAAAAGAGAATTGCAAAAATGATTGATGATTTTGAATTTTATTTAATTTCTATGAATTTGAAGGGGTGAATTTGATGTTTAATTTGATATTCATTCGGCATGATAATTCTTAAAGAATCGCCCAAATGAGAGGAAGCATCTGGTGGTATCTTCAAAATTAATCAATTCCATGAACCTCCCTTATAGATTATCTCTAAGGTGGTCTATCCAGTCAACGTTGATTCAAAGCTTCCATTGATCTTATGGTGGACTAAAATTTGTCTCCAAAGGACTATAGCCAAGTCTCATACTTGGAAAGTTCTAAGGTAACACAATTTTATCACGAGCTAGAATCATACGTGACTTATGTAATTTCAAATTTTGGTGAGTTCAAAAATAACTTTCTTCGAGGCCTTCGAGCTCCTCCAATCGGAGTTGGGCACTCTACTTAGTTATAAATCAATTTTGAAAGCAATTTCGAGCGATGTAAAACACACCTCTACTTGAGAACAACCTTGGACCCAGCATAGAGTGTTATTTTACATAGTGGATCTTAAAAGAAATGATGCATATATTTAAGGACTCACATATATCTCTTAAGAATGGGATTTAAATTTTCATCTAGAGTAGAAGATTCATTCTTTTTATTGAAAATTTCTTCTTAATCATTTGGACCCTGTCAGAACGACAAGTGGGAACAAATTCAAAAGTTAGTGAGAAGTAGAGTGACTCCAATTGACCCGAAAAGAGCTAAGGTTTTGAATTTTGTTGACCCAGATCAAGTTTCATAGAAACTGAACTTGGTTCTCCCTTATAGAAATTTTGAATTAAAATTAATTTCAAAAATGTTTAAGATGGATAGAGAAATTTAACCTTCTCAATTCTCTTGCATGGAATTTTTTATCTGATAGAGCATTTATGCAGGATAATAAATCTAGATTCAAGATTTTTCAAAGTCAAGCTATTAAATATGATTGGGCTACTTGAGATTTAAGGATTTAAAAAGAAGGAAGCCACTTTCACTTTTTTTATGATGTGCTTTGCACATCTTTTTATTTTTTTGGCGCACTTTACGCTTCTTTTGATTTTGATTTTTTTTTAATGCACTTTGTGTATCTTTTGAATTTTTTTTAACAAGAGGCTTCACTTTCTTTAAAACCTTAAAATAATTGCTCTCTTTTTTTTTTTAATCCAGGATTATATCGCAAGTATAAGAGAAGGAAATTCATTCTCTTATCCAAGGAAGAATAATCTCCAAATTGGACCCAATCTTTTGATAAGAAAATATCAACTTGACTTTGAAAATCATTGAATAGATTTAGAACATGCAAGAGAAGCCTATAAGATGAAAAATCGCGGGAAGACTAAGAAGATTTTCATTTCTAAAACCAACTTAAGTTTGATACAAATTTTAATTCAAAAATCAAATCAACCCGCAGAAGCGGTGGGAGAGAATGCCCTTTAAAGATCTAGTGGAGTCAACCACAACTCTCTCCTATTTTTTGATTTAAAGTAGAGGTCAATTTTTATTAAAAGGAATGATCAACTATCTTAAAAATTTGAACCCATTACACTTGAGAAATAATATGATTTCATTCAAAATAGCATGTCCAGGTGGCAAGACTTTATCAATATAAATTATATTTCCACAATCTCTTAAAAGAAAGAGATTATTGTGGGGTCTACAGTACCCCTAACTAGTGCTGCATCATCTCAATCTAAGGATCTATTGCGATAGGACCCCTCTAGAAGTTAAATTCAGATGATGTCACTATCTGATAAGATCTCAGATCCATCATTATTCTCCTCTCTAATTACTAGTGACCTAGCAATTATGAGAGTGGCATCCTGGGTGGTTTCTGCACCTCCTCCTCTATAGATGATATAGTAGGGCACATATAGTAACGTGGCCTAACATCATCCAATAGAGTGGATGGGTCATAACCCTCAACTAGGGGCCTATAGTCTATTACTATTGATTGCTCAATTTAGATTTGATAGATCTTTTCTGTGCAATAGTCAAAAGGGTAAAGTGGATATCACAATATCATTCTCACAACCTCCCTACCTTGAGTATGAGGAAGAGGGTGGGAGTGGCTTCCACCAAAGAGGGGGGCATGTGAGAGGAGCAATGAACCCTCCATTAGCCTCAAATTCGACTTACTCTTAAGGCTTATGATTCAGCAATCTTTCTAGCTTTTTGAGTACATTTAATTTCCTTGAATTAAGGAAAGGTGATTTAAATAAATTGATTTTGAAATGGAATTGGAATCTTGAAATCAATTAATTTTCTTCAAATTTTGGAACTCAAAATATTAAGTTTTCACTCAACATGAAGGTTTAAAAAAAAATTTGACAAAAAGATCTCAAGAGTTGTGCTTGACTCTCTCATTCCACCAACTAACTAGGGATGAAATGTCAAAGCTTAGATTTGGTTGAGAAAATTTGAACTTAATGTTGAAATTAAATGGATTTTCTTTAATTTTTGAAACTCAACATGTTAAATTTTTTTTGGACATGCAAGTTTACAAAATTGACATGAAAAATCGCTAGGATTGGGCTTGACTCTTTCATTCCACCAATCGACTTGGGGTGAAATGTCAAAGCCTACATTTGATTGAGAAAATTTGAATTTTAGGATTGAAAATAACAGATCTTCTTCAAATTATGAAACTCAACATATTGAATTTCATTCGAATATGCAGGTTTATAAAATTGACATGAAGATCTTAAGGTATGGCTTGACCCTTTCGCTCCACCAATTAACTTAGGGGAAAAAATGTCAAAGCCTGGAGTTGTTAGAGGGAGAGTTGAATTTTGATTTGGAGACTGAAGGGTCTTCTGTAGAATGTGAAACTTAGCATACTCGAGATTTAATCGGATATGCAAGCTTGCAACATTTACAAAGATCTTAAAGAATTTGACTTAACCCTTTTGCTCTACCAATTAACTTGGAGGCAAAATGTCAAAGCCCGACTTGGATAAAGGTTTCCTAGCTCACCTCTCTATTTGATAGGTCTTTTCTTTTAGATTTTGGCCACACTCACACAAGAAAGAAATGGGTAGAGGGACCAACGGAAGAAAGGTAGTTAACACTACTGATGAGACAAAATTTTGCCAATATTAAAGATGGAAAGAGAGATTTAGTCCCACCAGGCGTGCCATTTTTTTTGTTGGTGGTATTTTGAAAATATATTTTAAAAATATTAGTTTTCTTTAGGACTTAAAATTGAATTCTAAAATCAAATTATCTCGTTAGAAAAATTATTTCACCTCGAGAGGTGAAAATAAAATTTCATAACGCTATTCAGATTTAGAATTATGAAATTCATCTTGAATATCGTGATCGGATGCTAAAGAGAACTTCATATTGCCCCGAAGGGTCAAAATGTGATTCTACTGAATATCCAACCACAATATTCAAGAAGTGTGATCGTTGATTTCACATTCAAAGCCTTATCAAAGAAAAGTGTATCTCCCCATAGGGAGAAAATACTATTCGATGATAATTCTTTGATTGTTATAATAACGATCACTAGTATTTTAAGTTTTCCCAAAGAAATCCAATTGAAATTTGAAAAATCAATTTTAAAATCAGGTGTGTATGGTTCTAAATCTCCTACGAGCGCAAGCCCTCGTAGTTAATTACATCGTAGGGAGATAAAATCCCCTACAAAAACTCTCGATTAAAATAGTGGCAAAATTTTGTCAGATTTTCTAGGAGTGATATCAAAAAGAGATGAATTTTGGAAACTCAAAAGGGAATGGATCAAAATTGAGCAGTTATTAACGGAGTTAAAGGAGGAGAAGTAGGGGACACTTTAAGATTCCAGAATCATCCGGAAATGTCCCAACTTAATCTAAGTGTTGGGCTTTATGTTTTAGGATTGAAATGAAGCTTTAATTAGAGTTAAGTATTTTATTAGAAATTTGGGACTATATTCCCGAAATTTGGGGTCTTATAATCAAAGATCTGCCCTAGATCCTAAATCTATTTTGGACACTGGACCACAGTCGTCCGATCCTAACTAATGCAGTGCAAGATCTGGACTTACCCCGGCCTGGATTGGGGAGCCAGCTAACCACCTAATCGATTTAAAAGAAATGAGTCCAGTCTTTTATGAAAGAGTGGTAGGGACATTTTGTTTAAGATTTTGGAGAGTTAAGGCCGACATCTAGAGATTCTCCTAATTGGCCCCTTTGACTTATGTTGGGTGCAAAATGCTAAGGACTATGAAATTAAAATTTTGACTCTTTTAATTTATATCTAATGCAATGCATGCTGGTCGACAACTTCCAAATCAAGTATTCTTGAAATTTTAAAAACAGACTTATAAAATATTTTTTTTTAGAAGACTGGACTTCCCCAGGTCCAGCACCTCGTCCTCATAGGTCAAACTATCCGGATTCTACCCGCAGGCGGGGAAGGGTCTAAAGCAAGGAAAGAGTAATGCAAAAATATGCATGCGACCCCGGGGTCGATCCCCGGCTAATTCCCTAGATTCGTTATCTTTCTATGTTGTTTAGACTCACTAAAATTTTAGACTTTTAAAGTTATGAGTATAAAATTTTCACACCCTCACAAGCCTCCCGTATCCAGGCGAAAATAAAAGCGGCACACAAACGCCAAAAAACTAAGAAAAACAGACAATCCTAAAGGCAATCAATTCAACACATTGAATATTAATTAATTAATTAATAAATGTCCATAGGCAAAGTTGCCTTGCTTATTACAAACTAGAATTTTATAGAAAGTAAAGTGGCCGGGCACCACTGACAACAACCCGGATTCTAAACCAAGTAATGACGCAAATAGTTTTGAGTGGGATATTCTCAATCTTCAAATCTTCAATCTTGTTCTTCTTTGGACTCATTTTCTTTAAACTCCTTGGATTCTTCATGGTGAACTACCCAAATGGATAAGAGGGCACTTCCCTTTTAAGGGGAAGGCCACTCTTTCCTCTTTGGTTATAGAAAAAGTGTGATCCAAATTTGAATTTCCAAATGGAAAAAAGGAATACTTCCCAAAAGGGCATCCTTTCCTCTTTGGAATCCAAGCTTTGGACCTATGTATCCTAACTCAAAATTAACTTTCACAACACTTGATAATTATACAAATTACATTTATTTGAAAATAAAATCTAGACTCACCTGCAGGGTTATCCAAAGCAGTTAATAAATAAGATGCAGTTATTCCCAAGCAGTTATATATGTGCAGAAAAGAAAGTAAAACACACTGGTCACGCTCTTTTTATTTGGGGGCTTTAGCAGCTGAAGCTCCTATGCAAGAAGTTATAACAATTGATAATTTTTTTTATTGATTTAGCCCCCTTTTATTGCCCTGCATGAGCGTGGCCACCTGCAGAAAACTGTGTGAACATCTAGATCGTACCTAACCTAAGGGTAATCTAGTCGCCAAACATATTAATCCATCCACATAGTGCAGAAAAATAAGCAGACACAGTAAGACAATTTCATCCATAACATGTAGTGAAAACCACGAAAAATCTGGCACAAAGCAGTAAAGTAAACACCGGCCTAACCTAGATTTAGAGTTGGTTGTCCTAGCACATCATCTAAAGTGTGTGTAAAAGGTCGTGTGGCAGGGGTAGATCCTAAGGTGGGTGATTAGTTAGAGTTGTCTAGAAAAGTTCTGAATTTGTTAAAGCTCAAAAGGGGATTTAGATTAAGATTTAAGTATTAGTAGATTAAGAACTTTAATTAAACATATTTTAAAAGTTAATTGATTACTACCTTTGTTTCACACCGAGACCATGAAGTTTATTTCACCTTCCTTAGGGCTAAGCTAATAGCCTCGTAGGCCTGGGTTACCCAGTGGTAATCGGGGTTGATTAAGTTATTTAAATTGGTTGGAATTAAAGGAGTAGATTGATATTAAAGGGAGTTGGTTACTGATTTTAATAGATTATTTGAGAGTTTTATTACCCTATTAAGAAAATTCTGGAATTTGGGAGAGTTAATGGGCTTTAAGAGATTATCCAGATGTGCTAACTAAGAGGTCAAAATTTGACTTTTAAAATTAGAGTTAATCTTAGAGGTTTCATATTTTTAAAAAATACTAGACCTTAGTATGAGTTGTTAGACAGGTGGCACATTCAATTTGGAGTTTTCTATCAAAAGTTATGATTTTTAGAAGTTTTGACCCGGTTTTGACCTAAAGTTGACCAAAATGTTGACTTTTTGACTTTGACCAAATTTTTGGGGTTTGAAATTTTTAAAAAATACTAGATTTTAATTAGAGTCATTAGAAACTGAGTTTTATTGATTTGGAATTTTTTACAATTAGTTATGAATTTTGGAAGTTTGGGTATTTATTGAAATTATTAAATTATTTCAATTAAGGATCATTTTAGTGATTTGATCCCAAATGAGTCCCAAACTTCTTGAAATCAACTCCAAAGATCAGAAATGATCTAAGGAGAGATCGGTAAGTGTTTAAAGATTTTTTTAGGATTTTTAATAATTTTTAATTAATTAAAAGTGATTAAACATTGATTTTGATTAAAATTAAATTAAGGTGGATTTTAATGTCAAATTAACGTAATTTCAATTTTCAATGATTAAGAGTTTAAATATGGTTGATTAGAGGTATTATGGGTATTTTTTGAAATTAATATAAATTTATGATGATTTATTGAATTTTCTAAGTCCTTAAAGGAGTTAAAATTTGACATGCTCGATTTTCTAACCTAATGACCTTCAAATTGAGTAAAATTTGAACCTAAGGTATCTGATGTCATTAAGTTTACTATGTTTAAGTTTCACCCCTATTGGGTGTGTGTACAATCCCCTATGAATTTTCTAAGTTTTCTATACATTTTCTTAATTATTTTTACTAGGTGTCTCTACTATTTAAATTGGCATGAAACTTGGTGTGTCTAACCCTGACATACATTTAATCATATCACAGAAATATCACAGCAAAATACTAAAACCCTAAAGAGTTATGAATTTTCAAAGTTTAGGGTCCAAAATAGACCATTTACCTTAAAAATTCATATCACAGAAATCTATTGAGCATATGAACCTAGAAAAATTATTAAACATGCCTAAGATACTCAATAATCATCCACCAAAATTTGGGCTTCATTTGATCACTGGATTGTGAGAAAATAGCAATAAATGAAATTAACATAAACTAAAATATCTCACAATACAGAAATCAAATCAATATAATTTTAATTTTAATAAATACTACATTAGATTATCTTTCCAACAAGCCCAAGAACGCCCCATTTGGTGGAGAACTCGATTTTCTGTGAATTTTTGAAGATTTGGAGCATTTAAAGTATTTTTATTCAAATTTGGGTCAAATCAGCTGACGATGACGTGGCGGCGTGGCGTGACGCCACATCACCCTCCCATACCGTGGGATGACCCACATTCAAACCTGGAGGAAGCCGCGCGGTATACCCAGATCTGAGCCGTCTGATCGTCGATCGGACGGTCCAGATCATCTCTAGTTCATTTTGAATAGAAATCTTTAAACGCTCATATCTTTCAAAATACTCAACGAAATGGAACGAAATTTGAATTGTAGCTAGAGGGCAATATGATCTTGCAATGCCTGGAGTTTGGAGGCTCCATTCATTGTAAAATCGCTACAGTTTCAAATTGAAATTTAAACGTAAAATGAGTATAACTTGCAATGCCTGGATTTTTGATATTTATGGCTTGTTGGAAAGCTGCAGCAATCCTCTACAACTTTGATGAAGACTCCAAAAGCCGGATCTTGCTGGATCAAAAGTTATATTGGAAAGTCCTCTTTCTCTCTCTAGAATGCTCTCTCCTCACTAAAATAGTGATTTGAGGCTTGGAAATGGTTGGGAAAAACTTGGGAAGGCCTTGGAATGTGTTGGAGTGTATGGGAGAAGCTCTTGGAAGGTTGAGGGCTGCTGGAGTTTGGAGCTTTTGATCATATCAAAGGGAATGATGAAGAGGCCCCCTTTAGGTCAAGTTTTCCCCCACTTTAACTTTGCCTTTTGAATTGGATGGTTGAGATTTGATTTGGGAAGGTTTTGGATGAGTGCCAAGTGTCCCCTATGATACCCAAAGCTATGGAATATGGTTGGTGGTTGAGAGTGACTTCTCTTGGTCCATGTGAAGAGGGACCACACCTTTTTCCCCATTTGGATGAACCAATGTCAAGCCTTGTTAAAGGGGGCTGATTTAAGCTCTATTAGGGGAGCAAATGGGTCACATCACATCATATTTGAGCAGGTTCTAGACTAAGCCATGGATTGCCAAGGTGGCTTGATGATGTGGCCAAGAGTTTGAGGTCAAGGATTTGAAGTTTTGAGTAAATACATGAAGTTGGAGAGGGTTTTGACCTTTCCAAATGAGTTGACCAAGTCAACTTAAGAGGAGGATTGACTTGAAAGTCTTTGGACATGTCATGGGTGTCCAATTGAATTATTTTGAAGGATTGATTTGATTCAAATGGGTTGAATGATTGAATTTGACAAGTTTGTAGGTTAAGGGTTGATTTGGTCAACCATAGTTGACTTGGTCAACTTGGTCAAACCAAAGAGTAAGTTGAGGTTCAATGTATTCCTAAAGTCATTTAGGATCCATTGAAATGACATTTGGAGAATATTTCAAAGGTTGATAAGTCAAATCAAATTGAGTTTAGGCCAAAAGTCCAAAAATCCTCCATTTAAGGGCATTTTGGTCATTTTGGACTCAAGTCAATTCTGGGTCAAATTGAATCTAAAAAGATGTAGATCATTGCTTAATAAGTTAATATCAAGGTATTAAGAGGGATCAAAAGATTTGGAGGGAGATCCAAAGTCAAATTCTACTAGGTGAAAGGCTTAGTGGCATGGATTGTAAATATTTGAAGGTTTTGCAACATTTGGAGTTTGATTAAGTTTAAGGGGTTAGAGTACTCCAAATGGGTTAAAATTTAGAGGGTTGACACTAGAGACATGTCACATAAATGTGAAATTGACAGACCCTGAATCAAATGCCAAAATACTGGGTTTCAAGGTGATGGAAAAAAAAATCACCTAGAAAGGACTTTAGGACCTAAGTCTTCAGCCTAAGAGTTCTGGGTTTGGATTGAGTTAAGATTTGGATTGAGCATAAGGGCTAGGAACTAGGAAGATCCTAGGATCTAGGACTCAGGGAGGAGTTAAGTGTGACCTCATACAAAAATGAGGTCAACAGCCATCTTTATTCTTAGTGTACAATTTTTAATCATATAGTATGATTTGTTCAAAATCCCAATTCATTTAGTACAAAGAATAGAGTCCCAACATGATTTGTTTAAAATCTTATAGATTTATTATACAATATGATATTTGTAAAGATATAATTAGTTCAATCTTCTCAAAATTATATAGAATGATAAATGGGAAAATAAAACATCTTCTCTACCAATCATCTAGTATGATATGAATTGTAATGTATAATTAGTTCAATAAATCATGGTCTATCCATGATGATCCCTAGGATAAAAAAATTTCATCTCTGCCAATTATTTAGTACAATCAACATCACATAGCATATCTGCCATATTAATTAAACCTTGATTTAATTAGCTAATCATGGGGATTAGTTTAGGTGGTATTTTAAATATCATATACCATAAAAGTGTTTCTATAGTACGATTAGTTCAAAATTTAAAAATCAAAATACATACCTAAATTTGAATAGTGGCTAGGGTTTCTATTTTAAACAGATCATCCTATATAATGTGGCCCTTAAAATTAATTATTTCTAAAGTATTAATTATTTAATTACCCATTTTAATTATTTTTTTAAATAACTAATCATAGAGTACTATTTAGATTGTATTATATGATCTTCAAAAACTAAAATTCATTTTCTCAGTATTCCGTGTGTGTGTGTGCACGATTGCCAAGTTAGCATACAACTTAAAAAGACATATCAAAATATAGAAATAAAAATTATAGACTCTTATAAACATAATCCTATTCTACCCAATCTTGAGCCCTAAATCTTCATTCTACAGTGTATTATATACCTGAAATGTTAGTACAAAAAAAAAAACCACTTATGTAAAACTGATGCTAGGATAAACAATTAGCCAATTTATAATGTTCTTTATCATATAAATCTGAAGATCAAGATCCTAGTTTATAAAAAAAGTAATCTCCCAGAACCACTTCCATAAATATCATTTGAATAAAACTAGAATGTTATAAAGTAAATTATATGCAATGTAAAATATGGAAAAGAAAGAAAATGCAAGCCAAGGTTTGTATTTCTTCAGTCAAATTGAACTACATTTTTTTTTTGAAGAAATGCAATTGCATCAAAAGAAGAAAAAACCTAATGCAACCTAGAAAGCTAAAGCAAACCCTTTAAAACTACTATAATGGATATGTGATTCACTAAGTTCCATTTTAGATCCTTTGGGGTGATGGGGATACCAAATATTGAAACAACCTAAAAGGTTGGTTAGTATCCCAGCTTTTCCAAAAGATGGAAAATGAAACCTAGTAAAAATCCCATATTTCATCATAATGGTTTTAAAAAGGTATAAGAAACCTAACATAAAAACAAGCAAAAGATAACAAGTTACAAGAAAAAGAAAAACAACTACTAAACTAGCTATCCAATCATCAACCAAAACCCCATCGATCTTAGGGTCCAACAAGCTCCAATCAAGAGTAGAATTCTTTGATGTTGCATCAACACAACTGACAACATTTACCAAGAACAAACCAATCAACAATGACAAAGTAAAAACACCAATTGTCTCTCGATAATCCAAGAATCAGTCTCTTCACAAGCAAGTCATACAGATTGAAAATCACCACCATATCCATCATACTGGCAAGAACAATACCAGTAATATTCCAATGTAAAGCCATAACACCGACAACTACCTCAAGAAGCCAATATCCGGCCTCATCACTGCCAAAGCCAACTGAACATATAATCATCACCTTTTTATTCATATTAACAAGAGAAAAATAAAAAAAACTTCAAACCCTTCAAATCTTTAACCAATAAGACTTGATCTTCAAAGAGCAACTGAAAAACAAGTGGCCAAACAACCAATTCATCATAAAAAACATTAACCAACAACTTCCACAACATAATCGATCCAAGGGCAGACCATTTTGACGATCCAACCAAGGTTGAAAAAGTAAAAACAATAGCTCCAAATTCAATAGGCCAATTTATGGAATCAAGAAAATCCATATACCTGAGCAATCCCGAATTCTAGTTAACGTTCATAAACAAGAAACTTGCTCCAGCAATGTCACTAGGATAATCCAAAACAAAGACAAAATAGAAAGCAATCACAACCAGGATTGCCTCAGAACTTTCACCAAAAACACTCAAGAAATCAAACGTCGAATTGGACTTGAACAAAGTCCTCATAAAATAACCTTCACAATTCAAATCACTCAGGATTACCAAGATCGTCTCTGTCAAGATCGACAAAAAGCCAGGATCATCTCGTATCAAGAATTGTTCTGTCAAAATCGATTTCAAATCGATTACTTTCATGAAAATAAGCTGAATGATTAACTTAGGCCTATAAAGATCCAATGAACTCCAAAGCATTGTGAAAACACCAAGATCATAATGATCAGACAAAGTCATCAAGAGCTCAAAAATCTTTTTTTGCTCTTCTTCATCTTGTTCTTCTTTCCTTCAAGAACTACGAAGACGCACCAATGAACTTCGTCGGTCATACAAGGCTGATTGAGATCTACCGATCGCCTACATTCCATCAGAACCACTCTTCTTTCTGACATTATAAGAACCTCAAGCAGATGGAGATCTACTGAACTCCAATTCATCATCAAAATGCTAAGATCGTAATGATCCAACAAAATCTCCAAGAGCATCAAGATCTAACTCTGCTCATCCTGTTCTTCTTTCCATCAAGAATGATAGAGACGCACCAAGGACCTCCGTCGGTCATACAAGGCCGATGGAGAACCACTGATCACCTATGTTCCATCAAAACAGCTCGCTCCACTTGCCTACATTCCATCAAATTGACCTGCATGCACTCCCTAAAAGTCCTCCTCTTTGAGTATTTCCCTCAATGTGACTCTCCTTCTGTACACAGCTTGGATGAAAGTCACTCTCCTTTAACTAGTGGAGAATGACCTTTATAGACTTTAAAGAATATCCCACCTCTCACCTCCTTTATCAGACATAGATTTTATCCATCCATTCACCTCCTCCTCCTAAATAGAAATGTATATCCCTCCTCTTACCTCCTAAGCCCAATAGAGATGCCATCCCTTTTTTAGCTCCTTGCTATGGTGGATATGATTCTCCCTCCACTCGCCTCTAAGTCTCAGTAGAGATGTAATCACTCCTTTAACTCCTATCTCCAATTGAGATATTTCCCCCTCCTTTCACCTACCTCACCCAGCTAATATTTTAAAATCATCCACCTTTGTTAGCAAGTCTCTAACCCTAATGACTCTTTTTTCTCTGAGCTCCGCTCCAAGAGCACCAGCACAAAATAATTTGAGGATTGATAAGTGTAAATTATATATTACTTTATGTGTTTTATTTTTAGTGAAAATGTGTTATTTTAATTATTTTTATGTATTAAAAACTAAAAAATGATAGAAAATTCTAAGTAGTCAACAACAATGTGTCATTTGATAAAAAAAACTACAATGCTTTCTTCAATATTGTCGAGGTGCCCCAATTCTTATATTGATCCACCATATTCTTTATTTGGAAGCACTATAGTGGAAACACAAATATTGTTGTAGTATTATCAGTGATGTTGTGTTAAAAAGACATATTGGCAGCACGAGATTCTCTATTTTTAAATGCTACGGTGCCATAACTTCTCATGCATTGGAGCCATTTTTGCTACATGGGTAATGTAGTGCTTGAATTTCAACTGTACCATAATGTTATATTTATAACTTATAGTGTTATAAACTCTTAGTGAAAGATGAAATTGTTCACTAAAATAACTGATCTACGTCAATGAGCACCGCGATAGTATATTGCCATAACACCATTATTTCAAGTGTTGAAGTGCCAAATGCCTTTTAATGTTTTTTTTTATAAATAGTTATAATGTTATGTTTATTAGGGTGTATAGTCACTTGTCCAAAAATCATTTTATAGTACTTCTCCAGTTCCTTCTTAGAGTAAAATTTAAGGGAGCTAGAGAAGTACAAGATGCAATCATTTGGAGTACTTTGTCTATATTTTTAAAGTAACCCATCATTTTAAGGGTAAAATAATGTAGAGTAATACTTTGATCCTTCCTAATTATATCACTCTCCTGTATTTTAATTCTTTCATGAGTTTAATTAAAATGATTTTTCTTATTTTTCATCTTATATCTAGCTAATTCAATTACTTTGGTTTAATGATATAAAATGCATGTGGAATAATAATGAAGATTTTTTTACCTCTATAAGCTCAACAAATATCTAAGGATTTCTATGCTATAAATCACATTACCCTAAGTATCCATATTAGGAAAAATATATAATATAAATTCATCAATCCAAAACACTTTATTCAAATATTGTATTCAATATTTTAAATATTTTATTTAGAGATTGAACCTCCAAAAAGTTTCAATTTTATTTTCATAGGACAATTATTATAATTATTGTTAATAATAGTAGTTTGTTGTAAGAAAGCACACATGTGACTTTGATACTCTATTTTATCACTTTATTACTTGATTTGACACATATACTAATATATATAAAGTGAGGTTTTATTAATATTTATATCAAAGAAAACCTAAGTATGATTTATGGTTTATAGAGCCCTATATTTTTATATAATTAAAAAATATACTCTATAACCCCAATCAAGTTTGTGTGTTATTGTTGGGGAAGTACTTTAATTTTTATAATTTTAGCAATATTTTTGAATTAATTATATTGTTAGACATAGTTATATCTTTTTTTTGTTTTATTTTATTTTATTTACCAATTGTATAATAATGATTGCATGCTTTATAGAAATAAAAATGAACCTTTGTTATTTTATGCTTAGATACAAATGATCCTTTCAAAATTTTGAAAAACCAAAAAGATTATAAAAATGGTTGAACCTATATTAGATCAAGATCATTCTTAACCTCTTAGGGATTGTGCTAACCCTTTAGTAGAAAAAATTTATCAGATCATTAATAGACCTATGATCCAAGCTCATAACTTTGATTTAAAACCTATCATAATTCTAATGGTTCAAAAATTTGTAATTTGGTAAAATTTTTGTTGAAGATCAAATTTACACTAAGCTATTTTCTTAGAAATTTATGAAATACTTAAGTATAATAGTGTCAGTGAAGATGTTATTATACTTAGATTGCTCCCATTTTCTCTAAGAGATAAAACTAATATGTGATTGAATTCTTTACCACCATGCTCTATAACCACTTAGAATAAGCTAGCTCATAAGTTTTTTGCTAAGTATTTCCCACCTTTAAAGACTACTAAACATAGAAATGATATCACTTGTTTTACTAAATTTGAAGCAGAATCGATATATGGGAGTTTGGTGAGATTTAAGGAAATACTTCTAAAATGGCCTCACCATGCTTAAACAGATTGGTTTGTTATTAAAACATTTTATAATGGATTATTAGAATTTCTTAAAGCAATCGTAGATGTAATAGCTTGAGGATCTTTAATGTCTAAGCATATGAATTAATAGAGGAAATGGCTACTAATAATTTCTAGTGGCCTATTAATATGGTAAATAATAAGAGAGTAGTAGGATTATATGAATCTAATTTTTCATCAATTTTTACTATGAGAGCTTAAGAAATTTCTAAGAAGTTAAACGTAATAAAAGTATGTAGAATTCAGAACTAAATTATCACTTTTAGATTATTAAAAGTTTATTGAAAATAATAATTTATAAGGGATTAAAAATTTTAATTTAATTGGATGAAAAAATAATTCCTACTCCAATATGTATAATCCAAGTTAAAGGAACCATCCTAATTTTAATTGGTTAAATTATAATAAGAAAAAAAAAAGATCCAAGTGATAAAATTTTTAGGATTTATAGAAATGTGCCTCAACCAAATTGATATAGACAAGTCTAGCTCAAGACTATAAACATCAGGCTGTATGGGAGGCAACCCAAATTTATTTTTAGTATGATACATTTCTAATTTCAATTTTCATGATTCATGATACATATGTTATTATTTATGTCATATTTTGCATTTTTTATAATAATAATTAAATTTAGAATCAAAATTTTGTAAATAAGAATGAGCAAACAATTATTTGAGCACCGCGACACTAAGTGATTAAACGCCACAATCGTACTCTTTCAAGCACTACTACATTCAAAATAAGCGCTGCAACATTAAACCTCGAGAAATATTCATTTTTAACCATAATTTGTTTAGTTAATTAAGCACTATGGTGCTATTTATTTGATCACTACAACACGTACTTAATCAAGTAAAAAAGCATGGTTATGCCAATTTAAAAGAAGTTGTACTATATAACCTTAACTATAAAACTTTGTTAAGCGCCATAGTGCTTGTAACTAAAATTGTAGTACCATTGCACTTTCATTATTATTTCATTAATAGTATTATGATGATTACTAACACAAGCACCACTGTGCTTACATGTGTCAAATGTAATGAGATCTAATTCCAAAGAGATGCTATAATTTTTAAAAACTAGCATCATTGCACCTCATGGCTTGAACTACTGCAGCAGTTGAAAATTTGATAATTTTATCATTTTATTCATTAATTGAGCTCCGTGGTGCCATTTCCTAGAGTGTCACTGTTGACCTCATTTTTGTATGAGGTCACTAAAGCCCTTCCAAATTCTAGATTAATTTTAGATCCTAGGATCTACTCTAGACCTTAGGATTCTTTCCTAGAGCTAGACCTTAGAGCCTACTCTAGAGCCTAGGGTTCCCTTAAATCCTAGATCTTAGAATCTCTCTAGATTCTAGGACCAATCCAGACTCAAATCAATCCCTACCCTTGATCAATTCAAACCTCAAATCAATCTGAACTCCATTCAATTCAAATCCAAATTAATTCAAATTTCAAACATATCCAAACTTTGACTCAATCCACTTGAGAATCCAAATTTCAACCTAGACTTTGATCCCACCTTTAATCTAGCTTTGACCTTATCCATCCATTAATAATCACAACATGATTGTAAATGATTTGGATATTTCAATATTAATCATTCAAACCTGAAATTCATTCCAAATCAAGAAATCCAGACTCAAATTCTAAGTCTTAAGGCCCTGTCCTAAAGACCCTTTTCAAAGAATTTTCAAACATTTCAAAACCCAGCCAAATGGTCTCTGATTCAGGGTCTATCACTTGCAAAGTGATAAGACATGTTTCTAGAGGTTACCCTCCAACTTTGAGCTCATTCTGAGGTCTCTAACCCCATAATCTGAATTAAAATCCAAAGGCTGTAAAACCTTCAAATATTTACAGCCTATGCCATTGAACCTAACCCCTTTGAGATCTTGACCTTGGAATCCTTATCAAAGCCTCCAATCACTTCCAGACTCTTGACTTTAACCCATTGAGCAGTAAACTGCATTTTCCAGACCCATTTTTGACCATAGTTGACCAATAGGTCAAAATTGACCAAAATACCCCTATGAGGCTCAAATAGGGATTTCAAACCAAATGAATTCCAAATTGAATGCAACCACCTCCAACAGGTTTCAAATGTCATTTCAAATCTTTTGAACCTATTCCCAACCTCTGGGTCAACCTGGTTGACCAAGTCAACAGGTTTGACCCAAAGGGCCCTTTAAGGATCCAAATAGGTGTTTTGACCCAAATGACTTCTCTAGGCCATCCAACCACTTCCATTGGTCTTAAAATATCATTTCAAACTTGTTGAGCCCAAACCCAGACCCTGGGTCAACCTGGTTGACCAAGTCAACCTAGGTTGACCAAACAGGCCCTTAAGGGGCTCAAATAGAGATTTTGATCAATTTGACCTCCCCAGACCTAGGGACCTCCTCCAATGGCCTCCAAATATCATTTCAAATTTATCCAGCCATGACTCACCCCTTTGGTCAACCTGGTTGACCCAGTCAACCTGGTTTGACCCAATGAACCCTTAAGAGTTCAAATGAGCCATTTCTACCTGTTTAACCATGTCAATACCTTCAAACCCTTGAAACCATTCCATTCAATACCTTGAACATTTCTAAACCTATTTTGAGCTCAACCCAACCTGGTTTGACTAAGTCAACCCTCAATTCTAGGTCAAAGCTTGGTGGTGTTTGCTCCTATTCCTACTAAGCCTTGACTTTGACCTTTGACCCTTGATTGAACCATTCCAAATATCCCTCTCCCTCCTCAAGTGCCACATCACCAATTTTGACCTGGTTGACTGGTCAAACCAAGTCAACAAAGCCTTAAATCCCTCCTTGAATTGGTCAAACCTTCTATTTAACTTCAAGGAGTGTGAGATTAGGCTTGGAAGCTCTCCCATTGGCTGCTCCTACTTCCCCTCATTCCACCTCAGCCTTCCTTGACCTGTTGACTGGTCAACCTAGTCAAACTCAAGCCTAAGCCTCTTCTAGAAAGCTTTATCACATGCTAAGCCACTTTCCCTTGATTTAAGCTGCCTTAGGCCGACCCCTTAATGTCCTAAAGCTCTCTAATAGGCTCCTTAACCAAGCCCAGGGCCTAGTTTAGCCTTAAATGGCAGTGGTCCCCCCCCCACTTGTCCCAAGTCCACCCAATGGAGGCAAGGCTTGGCCAGCCTTTGAGGCAGCCTTCTAGCTATCCCAGGGACATGTGGCACCATCTAGGGAGCTCATGCATCAATCCCAGCCATCCAATCCAGCCCAGGTCGTTTGAATAGGGAAAAAGCCAACTTTTGAGCCCATTGAATCAAGGCAGCTTCTCTCACAAACCCCAGCCTCCCAGAACGAGTTCTCAATTTGTTTTGGATCTCTAGAGCCCTCTCTACCTCCCCACTACAAAATCCAAGTGGTTGCACGTCACCTGCGACGAGTTCTTCGGCGAGCCCACCACCTAGACCGTCCCAGGCCTGTAGCAGTCGATCCAGGCGTGTTCAAGCTCGGGTTCGTGCTAGGGATCTTCACTTGGACAGTCTACAAGCTCATCCATACAGAAATTTTAAAGATCTAACGGTATAATCCCTTAAAACCTTAGATCTAGTTCACATTAGATAGATTTAAATAGCTTCATCTATTCAGTGTTTTAGCTGAAACCAATCTTTCCCCATTGTTTCTGTTCATGCTTACTCTTTAAGTTTAAAATTTCAAGCGATTTGGTCTATCCGATCGAGAGAACAAGTCAAAAAACGGATTCTAGGGCGTCACTCACAGTTTCCGCTGAGTGTACATTTTCTGGACCGTTGATCGTTCGATCAACGGTCCAGATCGAGCCCTTCCGCGGTCTGTTTCAACCGTATGTTCGATCTGTCATTTGATCGGCCGTCCGGCGACATCTGGGCCCTCGGATCAGAAACTGCGGAGTCGAATCCCACCGTTTGATCTCGTCCCGCTGAGATCAACCGCGGGATTCGATCTCATCCGTTGGATCAGACCCGCTGTGATCCAACGGCTGCCACGAGCCGCTGACGTGGTTAAGTGAAAACCGCGTGAAGCGGCCCGCGACTGACGCGTGTCCCCGCCGTCACGCGGTTTCGATCCCGCGAATCCGCGAGCACCGCGTGTCTGACCGCCGCCATTTGATTAATGAAAATGTTATTTTAATTGGTTTTAATTACAAAAACTTTAAAAAATCATAGTAAATCAAATATAAAGTCAAAAAATGAGTATAATATATCAAACTTTTCAGAATTCTGTCTAGTTTATTTTAAAAATAAAATCAAACTATTTTAACTATTATATTACTGGTAATTTGAGAAATACAAAAAAGTATATTTTATTTTTAATTAATTATGTATAAATTATTTTTATCTGAAACTTGGCATGCATGTTTTTGATTGCATGGCTGATCTCCAGGAAAATTTTCAAGATTATTTGAATAGATTTTGATATTAATTGGAATTATCTGAATATCTTAATATTTTTTTAATATTTAACTAAATATTAAATATTTTGAAAATTAAAAAAATATTTTTTTTATCATCAAACTTCTCTGGAGATCATTGGGTCTTTCAACCCATCAAAATGTACTTTAATAATATTTTTAATTATTTTATAATATACATTTATATATATATATATCAATTTATATTTATATATTTTAAAATCTATTTTGAGGCTATATATATTTAAATCTTTAAATATTTAAGAGGTCACTTGAAATTTTAAATGTAGATTGAGCATATTTGAATAGAAATAAAGGGGATGATTAATGGATAATCATTTCTTGATTATTCACTAATTTTGTCTTAATTATGTTAATTAGTCCTTGCATGTTTAGGGATCACACACCACTTAGTCTAAGGCTCTCCTAGATTTAGGTGTTGAATGTGTTTATGTGATTCATGCATGCCTTATGTATTGAGTATGAGGGTTAGTTCAAACATTGATTCAAGTCCATTAAGTTAGTGACATAATTAAGGACAATAATTAAGGACTCATGTATAGAAAACTTAGAAAAATTTCAATAATTAGGATTCACTTCCCCTTGAGTTGAAACTTTGAACATTTGAACTTAGTGACACCCTCAGCCCCTAGAGAAATTTTCATTGGTTTTTGAGGTCATTAGGTCCCCTAATTAATTTTCTTAAGGTTCAACCCCTAATTAAGCCTTCAAACCTTAAAACAAAATTGTAATAAATCCAAGTTAAATCCAAAAAATACATATAAACCCTCAAACTAACCAGAATCATGTCCTTAATCCATGATAATTAAAAGCCCCTTAATTTGACAGCAATTCTGTAATTAATTTAACTTAAATTAAAAAACCCACTTTTAGTTAATATAATTAATTAATAATAATTAAAAATTCCAAAAATTTCCCAAACACTTGGGAATCTCTCCTTAGGTCATTTTTGACCTTTGGAGTTAATTTCAAGGAGTTTGGGATTCATTTGGAGGAAAATCACAAAAGAGGCCTTCTAATTTAGAAATTTCAAAAAATTCATTAAATAGTCAAATCTTCCAATATCCATAACTAATTCCAGAAAAATCCAAATCACCCAAACTCACTTGAATTCAACTCCTAATAAGGTCTAATATTTACTAAAAATATTATATCCCATAAAACTTTAATATTTCAAAAAGTCAATAAATTGGTCAAATTGTAGTTAAAACTAGTTCAAGACTTCAAACCTTCATAATAAAATGTAGAAAAATCCGATTTCAACGTACTTACCTTCTAACTGATCATAGTGAGGTCTAATATTTTTAATAAAATATAAACATTCTAGAATTTGAGCTTAATCAAAAATTCAACTTTTGACCCTTTAATTAAGTGATTAAAATATTCAAAAATTCATAAAAACTCAAAATCATTCTAAAACTCAAAAAATATTGGCTTAATGTTTAAAATACTTAACAAATCCTTTAAAACACAACAACCACCCTAAAGATGAAGTTTATTGGCTGGACTACTCCGGGTTGCGGGGCTAAGTGTCCTAAGGAGGCTGGTTCCTCGAGCCTGGTGGCACAACGCCACGAATAGATTCTAAGGGGTGTTTAATCTTAAAATAGATTAATTTTTAATTATTTAACATTTTAAAAATCTCTAATTCAATTACATTAATTTGGTTTATCGGCTAGACTACTCCGGGCTGCGGGGCTAAGTGTCATAAGGAGGCTGGTTCCTCGAGCCTGGTGGCACAACGCCACGAATCAATTAATGAAAAACTTAAATTAATCAAACTTTAAAAATCAGTAACCAACTCCCTTTAATATCAATATACTCCTTTAATTCCAACCAATTTAAATAACTTAATCAACCCCGATTGCTACTGGGTAACCCAGGCCTACGAGGCTATTAGCTTAGCCCCAAGGAAGGTGAAATAAACTTCACGGCCTCGGTGTGAAACAAAGGTAGCAATCAATTAACTTCTAATATATATTTAATTAAAATTCTTAATTCATTAATACTTAAATTTTAATTTAAATCCCCTTCTAAGCCTTAACAAATCCAAACTTTTAGACAACTCCAATTAATAACCTACTTTAGGATCTATCCCGCCACACGACCTTTCTCACACACTTTAGACGATGTGCTAGGACAACCAAATCTAGATCTAGGTTAGGCCGGTGTTTACTTTACTACTGTGTGTCGGATTTTTTGTAGTTTTCACTGTATGTTGTGGATGAAATTGCTTTGCTGTGTCTGCTTACTTTTTCTGTACTCTGTGGATGGATTGATGTGTTTGACGACTAGATTACCCTTAGGTTAGGTACGATCTGGATGTTGACACAGTTTTCTGCAGGTGGCCACGCTCATGCAGGGCAATATAAAAAGGAGGCAAATAAAAAAAATGCATAAATATTATAAATTCTTTGCACAGGTGCTTCAGCGGCTAAAGCCCCCGAATCATAAAAAGAGCGTGGCCAGTGTGTTTACTTTCTTTTATGCTCATATACAACTGCTTGGGAATAACTGCTTTTTATATATTAATTGCTTAGGATAACTCTGCAGGTGAGTCTAGATTTTTATTTTGATATTAATTTAATTTGTGTAAGTGTCAAGTGTTGTGAAAGTTGATTTTGAGTTGGGATACATAGATCCAAAGCTTGGATTCCAAAGAGGAAAGGATACCCCTTTAGGGAACACTCCTTTTCCATTTGGAAATCCAAATTTGGATCATACCTCTTCCTTACCCAAAGAGGAAAGAGTGACCTTCCCCTTTGAGGGAAGTGCCCTCTTATCCATTTGGGTAATCCACTATGAAGATTCCAAGAAGATCGAAGAAAAGGAGTCCAAAGAAGAATGAGATTGAAGATTTGAAGATTTGAAGATTGAGAGAATCCCACTCAAAATAACTTGCGTCATTACTAGGTTTAGAATCCGGGTTGTTGTCAGTGGTGCCCGGCCACTTTACATTCTACAAAACTCTGGTTTGTAATAAGCAAGGCAATTCTGCCTATGGACATTTATTAATTAATTTATATTTGATGTGATGATTTGATTGCCTCTAGGATTACTTGCTTTTACTAGTTTTTTTTGGCGATTGTATGCCGCTTTTTGTTTTCGCCTGGATACGTGAGACTCGTGAGGGTGTGAAACTTTTCTACTCATAATTTTAAAAGTCTAAAATTTTAGTGAGTCTAAATAACATAGAAAGATAACGAATCTAGGGAATTAGCCGAGGAGCGACCCCGGGGTCGCATGCATATTTCTGCATCACTCTCTCCTTGCTTTAGACCCTCCCCCGCCTGCGGGTAGAGTCCGGATAGTCTGACCTATGAGGACGAGGTGCCAGACCTGGGGAAGTCCAGTCTTCTAAAAAATTATTTTATAAGCCTATTTTTAAAATTTCAAGCATACTTGATTTGGAAATTGTCAACCAGCATGCATTGCATTAGATACAAATTAAAAGAGTCAAAATTTTAATTTCATAGTCCTTAGCATTTTAGCACCCAACATAAGTCAAAGGGGCCAATTAGGAGAATCTCTAGATGTCGGCCCCAACTCTCCAAAACTTTAAATATAACGTCCCTACCACTCTTTCATAAAAGACCGAACTCATCTCTTTTAAAACAATTAGGTGGTTAGCTGGCTCCCCAATCCAGGCCGGGGTAAGTCCAGACCTTGCACTGCATTAGTTAGGATCGGACGACTGTGGTCCAGTGTCCAAGATAGATTTAGGTTCTGGGGCAGATCTTCGATTATAAGACCCCAAACTTCGGGAAAATAATCCCAAATTTCTAATAAAATGCTCAACTCTAATTAAATATCATTTCAATCCAAAATATAAAGCCCAACACTTAGATTAAGTTGGGACACTTCCGGATGGTTCCGGAATCTCAAAGTGTCCCCTACCTCTTCCCCTTTAACTCCGTTAATAACTGCTCAATTTTGATCCTTTCCCTGTTGAATCTCCAAAAATTCACTTCCTTTTTTGATATCACTCCTAGTAACTCTAACAAAATTCTACCACCATTTTAATCGGGAGTTTTCTTAGGAGATTTTTATCTCCCTACGATGTAATTAACTACGAGGGCTTGTGCTCGTAGGAGATTTGGAACCCCACACACCTGATTTTTTTTAAAAAAATTAATTTATAAAATTTTATTAGATTTCCTTGGGAAAAGTTAAATAATGATCGTCATAGTTGCATTAGAAGAATTATCGTAGAATGGTCTCATTTTCCTTTGGGGAGATACATCCTTCTTCGATAAGGCTTTGGATGTGAATGCGACGATCATGTTTCTTGAATATTATAATTGGGTATTTAGTTGAACTATACTTTGTTCCCTCGGGGCCATATAAAGTTCTCCTTAGAACTCGATCATAGTATTCAAGATGAGTCTACATAATCCTAAGTCTGAACACCGTTATGAAAGTTTATTTTCATCCTTCGGGGTGATATACTCTTTCTAACGAGTTGATTCGACCTTAGAATTAGAACTCAACCTTAATCTTAAAATTCCCAAAGAAAACTAATAGTTTTCAAGACCTGTTTTCCAAAAATTCCACCAACAAAAAATGGCACGCCCGGTGGGACCAAATTTCTCTTCCCATCTTTAATAGTGGCAAAATTTCGTTTCATCGGTAGTTTCAACTATCATTTCTTCCGTTGGTCCCTTTGCCTATTTCTTCCTTGGGTGAGTGTGGCCAACATCTAAAATAATAACAAAATATTAAAAGAGAGGTTGCACCTCCAAATTTGGCTTTATCTAGATTTTTGTTCTGATTTTGACCTTCTGCCCCGGCATAGCCTGTGAGGCGACAGTGTCAAATCAGATCTCTGGATATCCTTTTCAATCTTATGGATTTATGGTCGATAAATTTCTCATTCAACATATAAATCCTTAAAATTGAAAAGAATTCAATTTTTTTTTTTTTTATTTCGGACATCCCAAATTACTTTAGTTTTAACCCCCTCACTTCCCCTTTGACCTCTAGGGGTGGGGAGGGTTAAACTATTCCTTTTACTTGGGTTTTCTCACAATTCCATAAGCCTTCGGGCAAGGGGAAACTCTGTCCGTTGTGTTTTGGAGCCTGTAAGAAAACCCCTTTCAAAACCTCCATGATTCAAAATTTTTTCAAAATTTTCTTAAACTCTAAGTTGTCATATGTTACCCAATACGATCTCCTTGTGGGCTAACATATGTCAAATTTTTTTTAGAAAACTTTCTGGGCATGTGCTTAGTCTCTTCACCCTTTTAACATGTGTTAAGCAATGCCCTTCGCTGCTCGACACATGTTTTAGGGGGGTTGAGATTTTCTTACAAGCCTCAATTTTTTTAAAAAATAATATATTTTTCACCACTCTTTTAAAGTAAATCTAATTTCAATCCTTTCTTTAACTTTCAGAAAATCCCAATTGGCTGGCCAATTGATTTTCTCCTTTGACCGAGAATTATCCTCGACTGTTAATGACCAAGGGAGCACTATCATTTTTGGAATGAGATTTAATACTCTTGAGCTCTCTATGGATGGACATCAGATTATTAGTTTGGATGCCAGTAAGGAAATTCCCCCAGTGGTTGAGTTGATTGTGGGATCTGCACCCACCTTGCCAGTAGTCAGTAATGATCAGAAACAGTCTGAACCAGTTGTTGAGCCTCCCACTGAAGTCAAATCCATTTTTGAAGAGGGGTCTAGTTCTGGACTTAGCTTTGCCACTAAGAATCGGAAAAAGAACTTCTTGAGGAGACTTAGAAAGAAAATATCTAAGGCTAAGAGAGTTCTACCCTTTAAGACCTTAGCTCAAGTAGAACCTGAGCCTGTTGAGGAGCTACCTATTCCTGCTTCATCTCCCCTCCTAAAGGGGAGTCGCTTTTACCCCCTGGCTTCAGCTCAAGGGGAGGAGAGGGTAGCTAGGATAGCCCGTTCTCCATCGTGCCCGGTCGACTACTCGACTAAGAAAACTCAGAAAGAAAGACATCTCCAGAAGACAAGGACTTTGAGAAATATAATTCATACCTGCGCTGCACAGTCTGGACAGACTAAAGAGGAATATGTAAAACAATTGAAGGGAGTGATCTCACATCGCTTCCAAAAAGAAGTGTTGAAGGAAGAAGTGTCTGAAGCAAAGAATTTAACCCCACAATTCGTCAGAAAGAATAAGAAGTATGTTAGACAGCCCGCTACTTCAATACTGGTTGATGGATATCACTGGGTGCCACGCCCTCCGTCCTCTCAAACAGAGGGTATTGTGTTGACTGGGTCCGAGAGAGGCCACCACTCTACTGGTAGACCCCCGGTACCCCCACATAAACCTGTAAGATTGGCCTCAGTGATTGTTAAACCAAAGGGGGTTGAAGTTCAAAAGTCTATGGACCTTAAAGGAAAAAGACCTAAATCTCCTGAAAAGAGATATGTGCCAAAGAGAACTAAGTTGGAGAATCTGCCACCACCTCCTAGAACTTCTAAGTTCATTCTGTAGCTCCAACGAGTTTCAGCCAACCCTACTCCGGGTTCAGTTGAATTGATGGATGTCCAGACTAGTACTCCAGTTGTTACAGTTGACAGTCCTACCACAGCCAGTCTAACTCAAGATCCAATAGTCACCATCCCTGCTACCCTAGTTGATGATCCCCAAGGTCCGAGTGTCATTCCTAGGCCCCTTAGTCAGGTGTCTGAGGACCTTACCTTACCATATGTGGGAACTATCACTTTACAAGCTCCTGCTTCTCCCTGCTTCTCCTGAGGAATATGTCCCTCTCCCTGTAGAGGATGCCACTCTTCTGACTACCAGCTCTGAGATAGTCGAAGAGGAGAGAATTGACCAGGATCTAGAAATGGAAGATGAACCAGATACAAAGTCTCAACCAGATCCTAATCCAAAACTCACAGAAATCATTGCCCTCATGGATTCTGAAGAATTATTCGATATGGCTGAGTATAAGGGATACTTACCCCTTGATCCTAAGTCAATTGGGGATAGACCGGTCGAGGAGGTAGTTCAAGAAATAAGAAATATCTTGTTAAACAAAGAAGGAATGGCTTCTTTTGACCCTGATATGGATGATCTCCTTGGAGATGAAGATGATTATGTTGGTGGCATTCATGTGGTCGAAACTAGAGGGTCCAATAAAGAAGCTGAGCCCAGCAAACGCCGATTTGCTAAAGATGGTGATCCACATACTGTTGAGTCAGATTCAGATGAGTCTGTGAAAGACAGAGATGAAGAACACATAAAAAACTTAGAGACTCAGCTCGCTAGCATGATGTCACAAGTTAGGAAAATGTAAGAGAAGTTGGATAAATCACAGCAAGAGTCCTTTATGATCCACCAGTCAGCTCGAGAGCTCACAGAAAAGGCTAAAAGGGAAGAATTTAGTTCCAGACCTCTCGAGTCACCACCTGTGACCCTCCCTTGTCCAGTAGAAGAACCTCCACTTCACCCTGCAGTTTACACCATTCCTCCGATCCTACCTCAGAAGGATATTAAGCAGTTAATTGAGGACCAGGTAAGGGAGGCCTTAGCCCTTTCTCAAGGAACCGTGTCTATTTCAAAGGGTAGACCCTACCCCGAGGAATATGACTTAGTTCCTTACCCAAAGGGCTTTGTGCCACCAACTTTTAAAGTTTTCACTGGAATTGAAAATCCGAGACAGCATTTGGCCCACTTCCAGGCAAGCTGTTGCAATGCAGGAGGGACAGATGCTCTACTATTTCGCCAATTTGTAAGTAGTCTATCCGGCATTGCTTTTGAATGGTACGCCGATCTGCCCAACGGTTCAGTAAGAACCTTTAGCGACCTAGAAAACCTCTTTCTTAAGAGATTTTCTGGAGCGCAACAATGCACCACCGTGGGCGATCTCGTGGTTGAAAAGCAAAAGCCGGGAGAGTTTCTGGTTGAGTACATCTTGAGGTGGTGAAACCTCTCGATGAAGTGTGAACCCCAGTTGCAAGAGCAACATGCTGTGGAGATTCTTTTGAAAAATATCCACGGCCCTGTTGCTTTTCTTCTGAAGGGTTTCACTATTAAAACTTTCGAAAAACTTCTTAATAAGGCTAGCAATTTGTAGGAAGAGGCTCCTAGGATGCCATTCTTACGAGAGCAGTCTGAAGAAAGGAAGGGTCCAAAATTGGTGAAAACATTTGAAAAGAAAGCTGTGGTCTCAGCAGTAGATAAAGGAAAGAGGCCAGTGATTAGTCAGCCTAGCACTCCACTTCCACCACAGCCGCCTCAGAAGCAGCCCTTTCAGATAGTTCCTCAATATACTAGAGATCCCGCCTCCATCCCTTTTAGAGAGAGATTGGCAAAGCCTTATCCATTTAAAAGGGAGTCAGTTAAGAAGATCTTCAGGAGTTTGTTAAAGAAACCAGATTTTCAGTTGCCAGAGGCCAGGAGGCCTGATGATGAGAGCAAGAAAGATGATCCCAAGTATTGCCCGTACCACAGGATGCTTAGTCACCCTCTTGAGGACTGCGTTGTGTTCAAAGATTGGCTTGAGAGGAACTACACCCAAGGTAACATCATAATACCTAAGGAATACTTGGTCGATCCAGAAAAGGTTTCAATTAAAACTATTTCAGGTAATCCTCTTAACTCTTTTTGTCTTGTTGAAGATGGTTGGGACATTGCTTTGTCCCGGGCACTTAAAAAGTCGATTAACAAGTCTTTTCGTCTTTCTCAACAGCTGACTACGATAGCCCAGGCCCCGGTGTGGAAGGTTGACCTGGACGCTTCGCAGAAGGATGTTGAGCCACTTCCCTCTCCAGTAGTCTTAGGAACTACTGAGAAAAATGTAAAAGAAGAGAAATTTGATTTTGTAGAGAGGAAGTATGTAGATTAGAGATGTATTAGAATGGCGGATGGTGGTGTTAAAACCCTTTCCCCTCTTTTGTTATCTGACTTTTACTTTGCCCCATCAAAGGCGAAGGGTCAAAAGATGAATAAAAAACATCATTCTACTTCTGTCTTGATGATTGACCATGAATCTCAAATGCAAATTGATGACTCTCTTGTTTTGAATCAAACTCCTAATGAAATAAATATTGAGGTTAATCAAACCGACCTCCCCGAATTGACTATTCAAGAAGATGTCGAATATGAAGCCTTATCAGAAAGTGATTTCCCCCAATGTGATTTTCAGGGAAGTCCTATCGAGATAGAGTTTTCAGATTCTGACTCTCTTTCGGGAAACGACGATCCAATGCCTACAGTGAGTGTAGACACCGCTCTAGTTTGCCCGCCTGAAGACGTCGAGCAGGTGCAACTCCGTGGCGGTAAAGTCTTACCTCCTAGGTTGCCCCCTCAGGATAAAGGCAAGCAATCTTCATTCGAAAATCTAAATCCAGGTTCCCCTCAGCAACCAGAATTTCCTTTAATTCCTCCGGGTTTCGATTCTGTCGTTCCTAAGGTTGATTACAACGTTCTAGCCCACCTTAAGAAGTTGCCAACAAAATTAAGTATTTATGATGCCCTCCTTCTCTCCAAAGAAATGAGGGAGTCTTTAATTAAAGCACTTCTCGATCCCGAGATTTGCTTAACACAGTTGGCTGCAACTTCAGAAGGTGAGGCTCTCTACTTCAAAGAGGTCCCCGGGGTTACCTTTTCAGACGAAGATTTACTCTTGGGAACTGCTGACCACAATTGTCCCCTCTACATTACTGTAGATGTGGGAAACTTCAAGTTATCAAGAGTCCTTATTGATCCGGGTGCATCGGTCAACGTGATGAACATAAAGACTCTTGCCTACCTCAGAGTTGATACTAGCAAGTTTTGAACCGACAGGTTGGTGCTTCGTGGGTTCAACGAGAAGGGCGAGAGAGCTTTAGGTTCAATCACTTTACTCCTAGAAATAGGAGGGTTAAAAACTGAAGCTAAATTTCATATAATTGATTCGACTACGTCCTTTAACGCACTTCTAGGTAGACCTTAGATTCACGAATATAGAATGGTTCCATCTACCCTGCACCAATGCGTTAAGTATCAACGAGACTACATTGAACATGTGATTAAGGGTGATTTGCAACCATTATAGATTCAAGAAATTGGGATCTACGAAGATGCTGCATATTTCATACCAAAAGGGTCCTCATCCCGTTCTAAATCGGAGATCAAATTTGAGGAGAAAATGGTTGGACAAAAATTCGACCAAAAGAAGGAAAAAGATAAAAATATCAATCAAGAAATGACACAATCGAGTAGTGAAGACGACTCTGATATCATTGTCCTTAGGCCTCCAAGCACATTACCTCAAAGAGGTGGGAGGATGGCTTTAAGGGCACGAGGTCGAGGCTGTGCTTCATTAGATAGGAGAGCAGCACCTGTATATATTGATTTGGAATCAGATTCTGATGGTGAACTAGAAAGTCAAGGTACTGCCCTCTCTCTCGATTATCAGAACATAAATGCTCCTCCAAAATTTGATCTCACCTTAGACCAGGACAGTGACCCTGAGGTAGATATCTCAAAAGTTAAAAGTGACGAGCCTGAATTAACAATGTATGAAAAGCTCACTAGAAGGATTGAGGCCCTTTCTCTGACCCCACTGTTGGCAGGCAGGGTTGTAGGGTTGGAAGTCAAAGTGGCCCCCAACTTGGAAGGTGAAGTTAAGAAAGTCCAGAAATTCTTTCCTGGCTCCTCCTCCGCAAGGGACGAAGGTGATGTAACCCTTGAGGAGGCAGATTTTAATGAATTAATGGAATTACCTTTCGGCTACTTCCCTGTTTGTGTAAAAAACACTTTTTCTAAAGGTTCTATACCATACCGATGAACTAAGGGTCAAGCTAGATACCACGAGAATATTTGGCGAACAAAAATAAATAAAAATCCAACAAGTGGTATTGGCTTTGGAACAGTTAGTTCATTCGATGATGATGAGTATTGCCTAATGATAACTTACCATCTCCATTCTCCAAATGTCCCTACAGATCCCCCTTGTCCTCTAGATGGACTCTGTTTGGAGACTTTAGACGATCCCGATGATCTTCAAGTTCGAGATGCACCCCCTGAATTTGAAGAGGAAATCAAGTCGACAGTCGATGAGTTGAGAGAAATTAACCTGAGAAACGATGATGACCCCCGTCCCATTTTCATAAGTACTTTGTTGAGCGAGGGTGAAACCCAATACTTAATCTAATTGTTATTCGAGTTCAGGGATTGCTTTGCCTGGACATACGACGAAATGCCGGGTTTTCCTGCTGAGGTAGCAGTTCACAAACTTGGGGTTCGGCATGATGCCATTCCTGTTAAACAAGCTCCTCGACGCATGCGCTTAGAGATTGAGCAACAAGTCGTTTCTAAAGTTAAGAAATTGGCAGAAGCCGGATTCATTCGAGAGGAGAAATATCCCTCCTGGGTGGCCAGCGTCGTGCCAGTTCGAAAGAAAAATGGTCAAATTCGGATTTGTGTCGACTATAGGGATCTGAATAAGGCATGTCCTAAAGATGAGTTCCCTCTACCAATACCAGAACTCATGGTGGACATTGCGTCCTCGCATGCTATTTTCTCATTCATGGATGGCTCGTCGGGTTATAACCAAATCAAGATGGCCCCAGAAGATGAGAGAAATACTGCGTTCAGAACCCCTATTGGAATCTTTTGTTATAAGGTAATGCCATTCGGCTTAAAGAATGCCGGAGCAACCTACCAACGGGCAATGACCCGTATCTTTGACGACTTAATTCATAATCAAGTTGAATGTTATATTGACGATTTAGTTGTCAAAAGCAAGGTTAAAGAGGCTCACATGTATGACTTAAGAGTTGTTTTCGAACGGTTGCGCCGCTACGATTTAAAAATGAACCCCTTGAAGTGCGCCTTCGGCGTCGCCTCGGGAAAATTCTTAGGATTCGTAGTGAGGCACCGCGGAATCGAGATCGATCCTGCTAAAATTGAAGCCATCTTAGATATGCCATCCCCTAAGAGCCTTACCCAGTTAAGGTCTCTACAAGGTAGATTGGCATATATAAGGAGGTTTATTTCTAATTTTTCCGGGAGATGTCAACCCTTTTCTGTCCTTGCGAAAAAGGATACTAAGTTCGTATGGGACGAGAAATGTCAAAATGCTTTTGACGATATCAAACAATACCTTTCTAATCCTCCAGTCTTGGCAGCTCCGATTCCGGGAAAGCCGTTAATCCTCTACACTGCAGCTCTAGATGAGTCTTTAGGTGCCCTGTTGGCTCAAGTTAACGACGAAGGGAAAGAGAATGCTCTCTATTACCTCAGTCGAAGACTCCTTCCTACTGAAATTTGATACCCGTCAATTGAGAAGCATTGTCTTGCTCTGGTTTTTGCAGCTCAGAAACTGAGGCATTACATGCTCTCCCACTCAATTAGTCTGATTTCAAGAGTTAATCCTTTGTAATATCTTATGACCCGACCTACATTGTTAGGATGTTTAGCTCGTTGGTCTATGATATTGTTGCAATTTGAGATTACTTTCACTCCCCTTCGTGCTGTGAAGGGACAGGCCATCGCCGATTTTCTGGCAGCACACCCGCTGCCGGCAGATTCTCCTCTGAACGATGACCTACCCGACGAACAAGTCATGAGTTTGAGGGAATCTAGCGAGGCCATCTGGGAATTATATTTTGATGGGGCAGCATCCTCTCGTAGGATTGCGACCCAACAATCTGTAATTCTTGGAAAGGCTGGAGTCGGTCTAATTTTCATTACGCCAGAAAAAAGGAATGATGCATTTTTCCTACCACTTATCGGAGCCTTGCACAAACAATGAAGCTGAATACAAAGCTCTGATAACTGGTTTGGAACTTACAATTCTAATGGGAATTAAAGAGATTAAGATATTTGGAGATTCCCAGTTGGTGATTAACCAAGTGGCCGGAACTTATAAAGTCTTGAATCCGAATCTCCTAAGATATCACCAGTACACACTTCACTTGTTGGAACAAATGCCTATTGCTACTTTATATAGGGTTCCCCGTGGAAGCAATTCCGCGGCAGATACCTTAGCAAAACTTGTAAATGAATTTGCATGTCCTGAGGAGGATTCCATCCCTATAGAGATTCAGGGTCGTAAGACCCTCTCCCTTATAGATTTGGAACACATTAGTAAGACTCCCCTTCAGATCCTTTCTGCCTCTTCGACAACCGACAAAGAAGGCGATTGGAGACGACCCTTAATTGATTACCTTAAAGAAGGGAAGCTTCCCCAGGATAAATCACTCTCCAACCAGATTAAGAAACGTGCCATATCATATGCACTAGTTAACGATCTGTTGTACCGTCGGTCCTTCGATCACATGTGGCTGTGCTGTTTGAACAAGCGAGAAGCCCTTAAAATTGTTAATGAAGTTCATTCAGGACTGTGCGGTGTACATCAATCGGGTCCAAAAATGAAATTAAAGATTAAAAGACTTGGATACTACTGGCCTACAATGATTGACGATTGCATGAATACTGCAAAGCACTGTCATCAATGTCAGGTCCATGGTGTGGTTTTACATCAGCCGCCTAATGTGTTACACCCTACAATAGCCTCGTGGCCCTTCGAGAGTTGGGGCACAGATATCATTGGGCCGATTGACCCTCCCTCCGCGAGAGGTCATCATTTCATATTAGCAGCGACTGATTATTTTTCAAAGTGGGCGGAAGAAATTCCCCTACGAAACGTAACATCACACCATGTCTTAAAATTCTTTCGTGATCATATTGTATATCGATTCGGCATACCTCGCAGAATCATATTCGATAATGGGTCCGCATTCAAGTCTACAAAAATCAATAGTTTTGTAAGGCGCCATAATATTGATTGGAGATACTCGACGATCTATTACCCCCGGGCGAATGGATTGGCCGAGGCCTTCAACAAAACCTTGGTGCAAATTGTTAAAAAGACCCTTGATGATAACAAATGACAGTGGGATGAGCGGTTGGTGGAAGCTTTGTGGGCTTATCGTACCACTTATAGAACCCCGACCCAATCCACCCCGTTTGCACTAGTGTATGGATCTGAGGCTGTTCTACCCTTGGAAATACAAATCCCTTCGCTCAGAATTGCAGTTCAGAACCAAATCACAAACGAACAAAATGCAAAACTATGATTGGAAGAACTCGAAGGCCTTGAAGAGCGACGTCTCCAAGCTCAACAAAGTTTAGAGTGTTTGAATAGTTGCTATTTGAATGATTTATATTTGTGCAACTTATGTAGTTTTGATGATTCCAAACATTATTGTTCAAATGTATAGTTATCTCCTAACAATTTTAGAAGATTTGCATTTTCTCTTGTGTGTACTAACATTTCAGGAAAATCAGACTCCATACTACGATAACTTCAAATCAAATTCAACATGAGATATTTTGTTTATTTGAAGTTTGCATTTTCTTTGAATTAATTTTGAAAGGGAGTGATTGTAATTGAGTGAATAAAATCTCACACACACAAATAAGGAGATCTTAAAATTCTATACTGATCGTACAGGACGATATTTATCGTACTGGACGATCTGTCAGTTATCTCCTATTGAGCACTTGGAACGAATAGGAACTTGCTCGAGAAAAATTTTTCTAAGTCCTATTCGTCCAGGACAAATTTTATTATCGTCCCGGACGATGGGTTCTCTGTAAAATTTTTGTCCAGACGAATTTTAACATCGTACGAGGCAACTAGTCCTCTAGAAAATTTTCGTCCAGACAAAAATAAATATCGTACCAGACGATCAGTTCTCTGGAAAATTTTCGTCCAGACGAAAACAAATTATCGTCCGCGGCAATTGGTCCTCTAGAAAATTTTCGTCCAGACGAAATAAATAATCGTCCAGGACGATCGGCTCTCTGGAAAATTTTCGTCCAGACGAACATATTTTCGTTCAAACGATTAACCGACTTAGAACAGTTTTCAGCAGTTTCTAGAACCGACCTTGTAATAACTGTTCGTACTGGACGAACCTAGTTCGTACAAGACGATCCGCTGTACGAAGTCATTTTGTACACATATACAAATTGGGTCGTTTCAGATCGTTTAAGTAAAATCGTCCAGGACGATCCAGGATCGTATAGGACGATCCACTGCGTACAGAATTGAAAATATGCAGTTTTTGGGCGGTTTTTCATGTCTTTTGTATAAATAGTCCAAAATTAGACTGCCACCCAATCTTTTTGTCATTTGATCTTCGTGCCTCTTGAGAGAATAGCCAAGGAGAGAGTGGAAGAGAGCATTCAAATGAGGATTCCTACCATTGGAGCAAGAAGGCTTCACTTGGATTACTAAGGTAAGAGTCTCTACTTGTGAAATTGGATTTCTTCACTCTTTTCTTTCTTCCTTCTAGATTCTTGTGAGAAGATCAGTCAAGGAGATCCGGTTCTCTGCCGACACTTGGAGAGTGTGAACAGACGAAGGGTTCTCTGCCCACACTAGGAGAGTGTAAAAGGACAAAGGTTCTCTGCCTACACTTGGAGAGTGTGAATAGGCATAGGGTTCTCTGCCCACACTAGGAGAGTGTAAAAGGACGACGGTTCTCTGCCAGCACTGTGGATTGTGTAAAAGGACGACGGTTCTCTGCCGCACTGGGTAGTGGTGAAAAGAGTGTTTTGTACAGGCTTCTCCGCCTTGCTGTGGGTGCTAAAGGAGAGTCACTTTGTGGTATTAGTGCAATACTCAGAGGGTGCCTCTGAGGAGTGGATGTAGGTCTGGTTATAGACCGAACCACTATAAATCTGGTGTCATTTACTTTATTGCTTTTACGTTTCCGCACTCTAAATTTCAGTTTTAACAACTCTGTGGTTGAAAAACATTTTTCTACAAACTTTAAAAGAAAATTTTATTTCGGTTCAACTTTATCATTAAGAGGGTTTAAAATTTTTTAAAAACTACCAATTAACCCCCCTCTTGGTTGCCGTGGGACATTTACTTACGCTTAACAACCTAATTACTGGACTCAACAAGTGGTATCAGAGCTTAGTTTCAAAATCATAAGTTTGAACTACTTTTTGATTAACGTAGATGGCTACATTTGGAAACCGAAACACACCTGAGGGTTACTCTATCACTAGACCTCCACTGTTTGATAATATTCCTTTTGATTTTTGGAAAACACGCATGTCTACTTTCTTACAGTCACTTGATTATCGCATGTGGATGCTAGTCCAGGAAGGTTACTCAAAACCAACTAGATTAGTTGATGAAATTAGGGTAGATACACCCTATGCAGATTGGACTATAGAAGAACGTGACTTAGGACAATTAAATGCGAAATGTTTAAATAGTTTCTTTTGTGCTTTAAAATCTGAAGACTACATGCGAGTTTCCACTTATAAAAGCAGAAAAGACATATGGGATAGACTTTGTATTACTTATGAAGGGACAAATGAGGTTAAGCAATCAAGACTCAATATCTTGTTACATGACTATGAATTATTTCGCATGAAACCTAATGAATCTATATCTGACATGTACACAAGATTCACTCAAATTGTCACCTCTTTGCATGCACTTGGTAGGGAATTAACAAATGCTGAAATGGTTAATAAGATTCTTCGTTGTTTACCTACTGCATATGATGCTAAAATTACTGCAATTACAGAGTCTAAAGATCTGAACATTTATTCAATTGACAATCTTCTTGGTTCACTCATTGCTTACGAGCAAGGAGTAAGTCAAAGAAAGATTGATGCAGGTGAACCAAGAAAGGACAAGAATATTGCACTAAATGTGGAAGAGTCAGAAAGTGAACACTCACAACCTGAGGATGAAGACGATATTGCACTGATGACTAGACAATTCAAAAGCTTTTTAAAGAGGAAGCAGAAGAGACGCCAGCAATGGAATAGAGGTAAGTATAACAGAAATGGCAAGGTTTCTAATGAAGTGATTTGTTATGAATGCAGGAAACTAGGTCATATAAAGACTGATTGTCCAAAACTCAAAGCCACTCCTAGCAAGGAGAAGGTAGAGGAGAAACCAATGGTAAAGAAGGGCAAGAAGAATTTTCAAAAGGCTTTTTGGGCGGACTCAGCTTCAGACTCATCTGAGACTGAAAAAGAAGAAGAAGTCACCAACCTTTTCTTGATGGCAGATAAAGCTGAACAATCAGATCAAGAAGAGGTATATTCTCACACAAGATCTCGTGAGAGTATATGGTACCTGGACAGCGGATGTTCAAAACACATGACTGGAGATACTGCTCAATTCATAACGCTGGAAGCTAGGAGTGGAGGCAAGGTTACACTTGGAGATAATACCACAAAGAAAGTGGTTGGATCAGGTATGATTGGAAATTTGAAAAACTTTTTCATAGACAATGTTTTATTAGTTGAAGGCTTAAAACATAATTTGCTTAGCATAAGTCAGCTATGTGATAAGGGCTATAATGTAAAATTTTTACCTACTAGCTGCATAATTAGCCTAAATGGAAAAATTGTTTTAAATGGAAAAAGGGTAAACAATGTCTACATGCTAGATTTAAATTGTATTCAATCTCCTACTGCTTTTTGTTTGAAAACTGTTTCTGATGAATCATGGCTTTGGTATAGGAGACTTTGTCATTCTAGTATGAAAAATCTTAAAATAATTACCCAAAAGAATTTGGTGAGAGGAATACCTAAACTAGACTTTACTAAGGACCATCTATGTGATGCATGTCAATTAGGAAAACAAGTGAAGTCCTCTTTTAAGTCCAATAAAGATCTTAGGACCAGTAAACCTTTAGAAATTCTACACATGGATCTTTTTGGACCTGTAAGCACTGTTAGTCTAGGATGAAAGGTATATGGATTTGTTATAGTAGATGATTTTTCAAGATTCACCTGGGTTAAATTTCTTTTTCATAAGAGTGAATCATTTGAGGAATTCAGAAATTTTTCAACTTGGATACAAAGAAAACTAGGATGTGAAATAATTTATATACAAAGTGATCATGGAGGAGAATTTGAAAATGAAAGATTTGAAGATTTCTGTAAAGAAAAGGGGATTGATCACAATTTTTCTGCACCTAGAACTCCTCAACAAAATGGAGTAGTTGAAAGAAAGAACAGAACATTAATAGAAGCCGCTCGAGCAATGTTAGCAGAATACTCGCTTCCTAAATATTTTTGGGCTGAGGCGGTTAGCACTGCATGCTATGTTCTGAATAGGGTGAATGTGAGATCAAATTTGAATAAAACACCCTATGAGTTGCTAAAAGGTAGAACACCAAATTTGTCTCATTTGCATGTATTTGGTTGCAAGGTGTTCATACATAATAATGAAAAATCTGCCTTAGGAAAATTTGATCCAAAATCAGATGAAGGAATTTTTGTTGGATATTCAAGTGTTGGAAAATCTTATAGAGTATTCAACAAAAGAACTTTAATCATTGAGGAAACCACACATGTTGTTTTTGATGAAAATGGAAACATGGAAGAGCCAAAAGTTGTTGAAGAAGAAATTGAAGAAAACTCCCAAAAGATTGATAGATTAAATTTGGAAGAAAATATGGAAGAAAATTTAGAAAGAGAAGACCCTTTGCCTAGAGATTTGAGATTTTTTGAAAATCACCCAAAGGAATTAATCATAGGTGAACCAAGTGAGGGTGTTAGAACTAGGCGTGGATTAAACAAGGAAGTCAATCATTCAGCCTTTATTTCAACTATTGAACCCACTAACATTGATCAAGCACTTTCAGATGAATTTTGGATATTGGCCATGCAATAAGAGTTAAATCAATTTGTAAGAAATAAAGTTTGGGAACTGACTACAAGGCCAAAAGATCAAAGTGTTGTTGGAACCAAGTGGGTGTTGAAAAATAAAATGAATGACTCAGGAGTAGTAATTAGAAATAAGGCTAGATTAGTAGCTAAGGGGTATAATCAAATTGAAGGAATTGATTTTGAGGAAACTTTTGCCCCTGTAGCTAGACTTGAAGCAATTAGGGTTTTACTAGCCTTTGCCTGTTTTAAAGGTTTTAAATTGTTTCAAATGGATGTCAAAAGTGCCTTTTTAAATGGGGTAATTGAAGAAGATGTTTTTGTAGAACAACCTCTAGGTTTTGAAAATTCTAAATTTCCAAATCATGTTTTCAAATTAAAAAAGGCATTATATGGATTGAAACAGGCACCTAGGGCTTGGTATGAGAGGTTAAGCACCTTCCTACT
This sequence comes from Dendrobium huoshanense, assembly GCA_016618105.1. Classification (NCBI taxonomy): domain Eukaryota; kingdom Viridiplantae; phylum Streptophyta; class Magnoliopsida; order Asparagales; family Orchidaceae; genus Dendrobium; species Dendrobium huoshanense. The sequence goes on from CM028344.1 coordinate 20,580,446, forward strand.
TGAAAGATCTTTTGAAAAAGGAAGTGTGGATACAACTCTCTTTTTAAGGAAAATTGGAAAGGATATACTTATTGTTCAAATTTATGTGGATGACATCATCTTTGGATCTTCAAATAAACATCTTTGTGATGATTTTTCTAAAACAATGAGTAGTGAATTTGAAATGAGTCTAATGGGAGATTTAAATTACTTTCTAGGATTTAGCATTAAACAACTTGAGGAAGGTACTTTTCTTAGTCAAACCAAATATATTAAGGACATCCTCAAAAAATATGAAATGGACAATGCTAAACCTGTTAGTACACCAATGAGTTCTTCAGTTCAGTTGGATAAAGACCTTAAGGGAAAATCTGTTGATCAAAAGAAATTTAGAGGGATAATTGGATCTTTACTTTACTTGACTGCTAGCCGACCAGATATTATGTTCAGTGTTTGCTTATGTGCTAGATTTCAATCAGATCCAAAAGAATCACATTTGACAGCAGTGAAAAGGATTTTAAGATATCTACTAGGAACTCAAAACTTAGGAATTTGGTATCCTAAGTTTAGCTCTTCATTTGAAATTATTGGTTACTCAGATTCTAACTTTGCAGGCTGTAGAGTGGATAGGAAAAGCACTTCTGGAACATGTCAATTCATTGGAAATTCATTAGTTTCATGGTCTAGTAGAAAACAAAATTTAGTGGCACTATCTACTGCAGAAGCAGAATACATTGCATTAGGAAGTTGTGTGGCACAAGTACTTTGGTTAAAATAATAGTTGATTGATTTAGGATTAACTATAGGCACTATTCCAATTTATTGTGACAATACTAGTGCTATTTGCATTTCCAAAAATCCTATTCAACATTCTAGAACCAAACACATTGATATAAGGCATCATTTCATAAGGGATTATGTATCCAAAGGAGAAATTGAACTCATACATGTTTCAACTGAAAATCAACTTGCAGACATTTTTACAAAACCTTTAGCCTTTGATACCTTCAGTACTTTAAGAACAAGACTTGGTGTTATTGATTTGAATGCTTAACCAAAATGTCTTTGCAACATTGATACTTGTTGTGTTTTGTTTTTGTGATTTTGTGAATTTTGTGTGTTTTGAATGAATTGTTTTTGGATTTATGATTTTGTTTTATGTTTTCTGTGTTTTTGAATGTTTTTGTTGATTTTCTTAATTTAAAAAATCAAAATTAAAATTTTTTTTGGAGGAAATCGTCCAGGACGAAATTGGTTTCGTACGGGACGATGTGTGAAAGAACAGTTTGCGCGAATTTAAACCGTTTTGAGAACAGTTTTTAATTAGATCGTCTGTACGATCTGTGATCGTCCAGGATGAATGTTTTTTCTCTCAAACGTTGGGACGATTGAATGCAGCGGTTGAGTGGATAAGACAGTTTTTAATACGAACTTCGTCTGTACGAAATTTTCGTTCGTCCAGACGAACATGTGTCGGTTCATTGTAGGGGACGGTTTTCAAGAGTCATTAAAACGATTCACTTTTTGATCGTCTGTACAAAATTTTTTCGTCTATACGATCGGTCAAGTCAAAAAGCCTGTACGAAGGGACGCATCGTAAGTTGTGTTGAATACGAAAAGCCGTTACATTTTGGACGAATTGGATCGTCTGTACGAAATTACTTCGTCCAGACGAACAATAATTTTTCGTCCAGGACGAATATTTTCGTCCAGGACGAATGTATCGTTTTTCTTTAAATATGAAGGCTTTCAAACTTGATAATCACACTTTCAAACTTCTTTTTCAATCCCTTTTTACATCAAATCAACAATGGCATCCTCTAGCAAAAGACAAAAGGTTTTGGTGAGAAAACCAAATAGGAATGCCCCAGACAACTTTCTTTCCAAGGCAAATGAGGAATCTTTTCCTCGTTTTGCATCCGCAAAAATCACTCCGTCTCGCATTCTTATCCAAACAGAGTTGAAATTTCGGGTATTGCACCTCTTTGCCTCAACCCAATTTCAGTTCATTCTTTCTCTCGCCCACATCTACAATAAGCAAATCTACCATTACTTTCTAGCTAACATGAGTTTCAATTCTGACCACTCCAAAATTAGTTCTTTTGTTTTTAAACAAAAAGTTGAGATCACCAAGCACGACCTTGGTGCATTTTTAAACTTAAGAACTGAGGGATATAGAGCCCACACCCTAATGTCAGAAACCTCCTTCAAATGGTTTCAAATTAATAGGGTAATTAGAGAAAATGCTATTGACAATCATGTTGTTAGAGTCTCCGGTATGACCCAAGATGCCCGAATCATCCAGCATATCCTTAGATCCTCAATTATTCTTAAAGCTGGTGATAGGATTAACATTACTCCTCTTCTTTCTTGTCTAACTTTTTTAATCATGCAAGGACATCCTATTGACGAAGCCCAACTTATCATAGACCATATCTATGGGCTTTCAGAAATAGGACATGCAGATCAGAAGAGGAAGAAGAACATTTTATTAGGACACTTAATTACTTATATTTTGGAAAAAAGTACAATATAGTGCATCCTGATGAAGAATATGAAGAGCCAGTTTACTATAACGATGTATCATTCAGATTGCTCTTCAAGGAGGAAAAAGAAAAAGAAAAAGCACATGCCAGTGCTTCAGAAGAAGAAGAAGAAGAAGGAGTGCAAGCTTCTGCTTCTCAATCAGATTACCAGAATCTGATTGAGAGATTTGATAGACTAGAGACTCACATTGATCAAAGGTTTGATCAATTTGATGCTCAACTTACGCAGCAGCAACATGACATTAGTAATATTAAAGATGAAGTTCATGAAATTAATACCAATGTAATGTTGATGGCCTCCTACTTCAACCTCTTTGGCGGCATTCCTCCTCCTCCTCCAGAACAGTAGAATTTTTTTTTTATGTCTGTGTTTGTTGTATTTTCTTTTTTGTTTGTTTTGTTTTTATCTTATCTGTTTTATTGTGATTTTTTTTATGTTTTTAAGTTCAATGTATTTTTTTTATGTGTAATCCGTTCCTTTAATTTCAATGAAAGTTTGTTTTTATTAGATTTGTTTTGAAATGTGGTTAATGTTTATGAATTTCATTAGTATTATTTAATCTACATAATGCTTAAATTCGATTGTAATTTGAGATTATCTATATTAGAAAAATCTAGACTTTCTTAATTTATAAGTTGTTTATAACTTGTTGTAATTAAAACTTTTAAATTCATGTCTATTCATTTAGACTACATAAAAGTTAATATTACCATTGCAATTTAGATGTTTTCTTATTTTGTATTTCTATGCTCAAGTGATATTTATGCACCTAGAAATATTTGAAATTTTAGATTATAGATTTTGGAAAGAATTGGTCAAATTACTCTTGAACATTGTACAAATGTACAAAAATCAAAAGGAATTCGCAAAAATTTGCAAAGTGAAAAAGTGGCACAAAATAAGCCCAACCAAGAAAAAATGCACAAAAATGTGCCCCAAAATTTTGAAAAAGATGCGCAAAGCACCACATGAGGTAATTCTTTTCTTTCCAAATTCGTTTAATCTCTTAATTCAAATTGATCTTATGTTCATTTATATTATATTGAACTTTAAAATATAGAATTTTTATACATCTCTCTTGTAATGATTTTCTATAGTCAAATGTCTAAATTGAATCATATCTTTGATAAATTCTTCTTACTTACAATATTATATCACTTCTTAAATTTTATGAATTTCTATGATTGACCTAAAATCTTTAGTTTAAAAATTGCATACCCTATGTCAAATCCCAATTTAGATTAAATTTTAAAAATGAATTTCATATAATTATTTACATTTCTTGTCTTTTTCTTCTTCACTTTTTATTGCTGTCAAAAAGGGGGAGAAATTATTATGTTTGTGTTTTGTGTTTTTGTGTTTTGTGTTTTCTATTTTTGATTGTTCTGTTTGCAAGTTTTTTTATTTGTGTTAAAATTTTTGAAAAACAAAAATATTGTTCTTTAATGCCTCCTTATTTTAATGTACTCATAAATTCAGGGGGAGTTTAGGAGATAAGAGATTTGTTTTAACTTGAAACCATACAAATAATAATTGTTTTGCCATCATCAAAAAGGGGGAGATTGTTTGAATAGTTGCTATTTGAATGATTTATATTTGTACAACTTATGTAGTTTTGATGATTCCAAACATTATTGTTCAAATGTATAGTTATCTCCTAACAATTTTAGAAGATTTGCATTTGCTCTTGTGTGTACTAACATTTCAGGAAAATCAGACTCCAGACTACGATAACTTCAAATCAAATTCAACATGAGATATTTTGTTTATTTGAAGTTTGCATTTTCTTTTAATTAATTTTGAAAGGGAGTGATTGTAACTGAGTGAATAAAATCTCACACACACAAACAAGGAGATCTTAAAATTCTATACTGATCGTTCAGGACAATATTTATCGTACTGGACGATCTGTTAGTTATCTCCTATTGAGCACTTGGAACGAATAGGAACTTGCTCGAGAAAAATTTTTCTAAGTCCTATTCGTCCAGGGAGAATTTTATTATCGTCCCGGATGATGGGTTCTCTGTAAAATTTTCGTCCAGACGAATTTTAACATCGTACGAGGCGACCAGTCCTCTGGAAAATTTTCGTCCAGACGAAAATAAATATCGTATCGGACGATCAGCTCTCTGGAAAATTTTTGTCCAGACGAAAAAAATTATCGTCCGCGGCGATTGGTCCTCTGGAAAATTTTCGTCCAGACGAAATAAATAATCGTCCAGGACGATCGGCTCTCTGGAAAATTTTTGTCCAGACGAACATATTTTCGTCCAAACGATTAACCGACTTAGAACAGTTTCAGCAGTTTCTAGAACCGACCTTGTAATAACCGTTCGTACTGGACGAACCTAGTTCGTACAGGACGATCCGCTGTACGAAGTCATTTCGTACACATATACAAATTGGGTTGTTTCAGATCGTTTAAGTAAAATCGTCCAGGACGATCCAGGATCGTACAGGACGATCCACTGCGTACAGAATTGAAAATATGCAGTTTTTGGGCGGTTTTTCATGTCTTTTGTATAAATAGTCCAAATTAGACTGCCACCCAATCTTTTCGTCATTTGATCTTCGTGCCTCTTGAGAGAATAGCCAAGGAGAGAGTGGAAGAGAGCATTCAAAGGAGGATTCCTACCATTGGAACGAGAAGGCTTCACTTGGATTACTAAGGTAAGAGTCTCTACTTGTGAAATTGGATTTCTTCACTCTTTTCTTTCTTCCTTCTAGATTCTTGTGAGAAGATCAGTCAAGGAGATCCGGTTCTCTGCCGACACTTGGAGAGTGTGAATAGACGAAGGGTTCTCTGCCCACACTAGGAGAGTGTAAAAGGACAAAGGTTCTCTGCCTACACTTGGAGAGTGTGAACAGCCGTAGGGTTCTCTGCCCACACTAGGAGAGTATAAAAGGACGACGGTTCTCTGCCAGCACTGTGGATTATGTAAAAGGACGACGGTTCTCTGCCGCACCGGGTAGTGGTGAAAAGAGTGTTTTGTACAGGCTTCTCCGCCTTGCTGTGGGTGCTAAAGGAGAGTCACTTTGTGGTATTAGTGCAATACTCAGAGGGTGCCTCTGAGGAGTGGATGTAGGTCTGGTTATAGACCGAACCACTATAAATCTGGTGTCATTTACTTTATTGCTTTTACGTTTCCGCACTCTAAATTTCAGTTTTAACAACTCTGTGGTTGAAAAATATTTTTCTACAAACTTTAAAAGAAAATTTTATTTCGGTTCAACTTTATCATTAAGAGGGTTTAAAATTTTTTAAAAACTACCAATTTACCCCCCTCTTGGTAGCCGTGGGACATTTACTTAGGCTTAACAACCTAATTACTGGACTCAACATAGAGTTGTATAAATCCCGTATGGTTCAGGCCCATGATAAGCTAGTGCGACCTAGGACCTTCCAAGCGAGAGACTTGGTATTGGTCCTTCAGAGGCCTATCTTAGCCCATCGGAAGTTGGGAGGCAAATTTGAACCTACGTGGGAAGGACCATTCGTTATAGAGACTGTCTACGAAGGAGGCTCATATCAGTTAGTAGATTGTAAAGGGAACCACCCAATACTACCTGTCAATGGGCGTTTCCTTAAGAAATACTTTGCTTGATGTAGCTCATTTTATCAATCAATAAAAATTCCCCTTTCTTGATTTGCAATATTTTTTTCTTTAAGGTCTTTTCCTTTTTAACGCTCTTCGCCTTCTCCTTAAGGTTAGGTCCTTCCTTCCCTTAGGATTAGAATCGCTAGTGGTGGAGTACGCCCTCTGTGGCACCACCCTGGCATTTGACCCGGGGATTAGTGGTGGAGTACGCTCTTCGTGGCACCATCCTGTTTCCCATTCGCTAGTGGTGGAGTACGCCCTTCGTGGCACCATCCTAGTTTGCCAGTTGAGGTCCTCTGTGTGGAGCAAGTTTTCTCCCCACATGACCATTCGCTAGTGATGGAGTATGCCCTTCGTGGCACCATCCTAGTTTGCTAGTTGAGGTCCTCTGTGTGGAGTAAGTTTCCTCCCCACATGACCATTCGCTAGTGATGGAGTACGCCCTTCGTGGCACCATCCTAGTTTGCCAGTTGAGGTCCTCTGTGTGGAGCAAGTTTCCTCCCCATATGACCATTCGCTAGTGATGGAGTACGCCCTTCGTGGCACCATCCTAGTTTGCCAGTTGAGGTCCTCTGTGTGGAGCAAGTTTCCTCCCCACATGACCATTCGCTAGTGGTGGAGTACGCCCTTCGTGGCACCATCCTAGTTTGCAAGTTGATCTGCCTATTTGGAGTAAGTCTTCTATCAGCATCCTATAGGCCTAAGGTTGGGTGATGCCCTTCCTTAGACCCAAGGCTAGGTATTCCCTACCTTGGTTTCTCCAGTCCTCTCTTCAAAATAGGTGTAAGCTTTTCACTAGTTTCCAATGGACTTAAGGTTGGGTGATGCCCTTCCTTCAACTCTTTAAGATCCTACTCCTATTCGGTCAACGCCAATGTGTGCAGCAGAAGTCCCTTCTACCACACACATTGGGGGTCCATTTGTTGACCTCATTTTTGTATGAGGTCACTAAAGCCCTTCCAAATTCTAGATTAATTTTAGATCCTAGTATCTATTCTAGACCTTAGGATTCTTTCCTAGAGCTAGACCTTAGAGCCTACTCTAGAGCCTAGGGTTCCCTTAAATCCTAGATCTTAGAATCTCTCTAGATTATAGGACCAATCCAGACTCAAATCAATCCCTACCCTTGATCAATTCAAACCTCAAATCAATCTGAACTCCATTCAATTCAAATCCAAATTAATTCAAATTTTAAACATATCCAAACTTCGACTCAATCCACTTGAGAATCCAAATTTCAACCTAGACTTTGATCCCACCTTTAATCTAGCTTTGACCTTATCCATCCATTAACAATCACAACATGACTCAAATTCTAAGTCTTATGGCCCTATCCTAAAGACCCTTTTCAAAGAATTTTCAAACATTTCAAAACCCAGCAAAATGGTCTCTGATTCAGGGTCTATCACTTGCAAAGTGATAAGACATATTTCTAGAGGTTACCCTCCAACTTTAAGCTCATTCTGAGGTCTCTAACCCCAGAATCTGAATTAAAATCCAAAGGCTGTAAAACCTTCAAATATTTACAGCCTATGCCACTGAACCTAACCCCTTTGAGATCTTGACCTTGGAATCCTTATCAAATCCTCCAATCACTTCCAAACTCTTGATTTTAACCCATTGAGCAGTAAACTGCATTTTCCAGACCCATTTTTGACCATAGTTGACCAATAGGTCAAAATTGACCAAAATACCCCTATGGAGCTCAAATAGGGATTTCAAACCAAATGAATTCCAAATTGAATGCAACCACCTCCAACAAGTTTCAAATGTTATTTCAAATCTTTTGAACCTATTCCCAACCCCTGGGTCAACCTGGTTGACCAAGTCAACAGGTTTGACCCAAAGGGCCCTTTAAGGATCCAAATAGGTGTTTTGACCCAAATGACTTCTCTAGGCCATCCAACCACTTCTATTGGTCTTAAAATATTATTTCAAACCTGTTGAGCCCAAACCCAAACCCTGGGTCAACCTGGTTGACCAAGTCAACCTAGGTTGACCAAACAGGCCCTTAGGGGGCTCAAATAGAGATTTTGATCAATTTGACCTCCCCAGACCTAGGGACCACCTCCAATGGCCTCCAAATATCATTTCAAATTTATCCAGCCATGACTCACCCCTTTGGTCAACCTGGTTGACCCAGTCAACCTGGTTTGACCCAATGAACCCTTAAGAGTTCAAATGAACCATTTCTACCTGTTTAACCATGTCAATACCTTCAAACCCTTGAAACCATTCCATTTAATACCTTGAACATTTCTAAACCTATTTTGAGCTCAACCCAACCTGGTTTGACTAAGTCAACCCTCAATTCTAGGTCAAAGCTTGGTGGTGTTTGCTCCTATTCCTACTAAGCCTTGACTTTGACCTTTGACCCTTGATTGAACCATTCCAAATATCCCTCTCCCTCCTCAAGTGCCACATCACCAATTTTGACCTGGTTGACTGGTCAAACCAAGTCAACAAAGCCTTAAATCCCTCCTTGAATTGGTCAAACCTTCTATTTAACTTCAAGGAGTGTGAGATTAGGCTTGGAAGCTCTCCCATTGGCTGCTCCTACTTCCCCTCATTCCACCTCAGCCTTCCTTGACCTGTTGACTGGTCAACCTAGTCAAACTCAAGCCTAAGCCTCTTCTAGAAAGCTTTATCACATGCTAAGCCACTTTCCCTTGATTTAAGCTGCCTTAGGCCGACCCCTTAATGTCCTAAAGCTCTCTAATAAGCTCCTTAACCAAGCCAGGGCCTAGTTTAGCCTTAAATAGCAGTGGTCCCCCCCACTTGTCCCAAGTCCACCCAATGGGGGCAAGGCTTGGCCAGCCTTTGAGGCAGCCTTCTAGCTGTCCCAGGGACATGTGGCACCATCTAGGGAGCTCATGCATCAATCCCAGCCATCCAATCCAGCCCAGGTCGTTTGAATAGGGAAAAAGCCAACTTTTGAGCCCATTGAATCAAGGCAGCTTCTCTCACAAACCCCAGCCTCACAGAACGAGTTCTCAATTCGTTTTGGATCTCCAGAGCCCTCTCTACCTCCCCACTACAAAATCCAAGTGGTTGCACATCACCGGCGGCGAGTTCTCCGACGAGCCCACCACCTAGACCGTCCCAGGCCTGTAGTAGTCGATCCACGCGTGTTCGAGCTCGGGTTCGTGCTAGGGATCTTCACTTGGACAGTCTACAAGCTCATCCATCCAGAAATTTTAAAGATCTAACGGTATAATCCATTAAAACCTTAGATCTAGTTCACATTAGATAGATTTAAATAGCTTCATCTATTCAGTGTTTTAGCTGAAACCAATCTTTCCCCATTGTTTCTGTTCATGATTACTCTTTAAGTTTAAAATTTCAAGCGATTTGGTCTATCCGATCGAGAGAACGAGTCAAAAAATGGATTCTAGGGCGTCACTCACAGTTTTCGCTGAGTGTACGTTTTCTGGACCGTTGATCGTTCGATCAATGGTCCAGATCGAGCCCTTCCGCGGTCTGATTCAATCGTGCATTCGATCTGTCATTTGATCGGCCGTCCGGTGACATCTGGGCCCTCGGATCAGAAACCGCGGAGTCGAATCCCACCGTTCGATCTCGTCCCGCTGAGATCAACTGCGGGATTCGATCTAATCCGTTGGATCAGACCCGCTGTGATCCAACGGCTGCCACGAGCCGCTGACGTGGTTAAATGAAAACCGCGTGAAGCGGCCCGCGGCTGACGCGTGTCCCCGCCGTCACGCGGTTTCGATCCCGCGAATCCGCGCGCGCCGCATGTCTGACCGCCGCCGTTTGATTAATGAAAATGTTATTTTAATTGGTTTTAATTACAGAAACTTTAAAAAATCATAGTAAATCAAATAACAGGTCAAAAAATGAGTATAATATATCAAACTTTTTAGAATTCTGTCTAGTTTATTTTAAAAATAAAATCAAACTATTTTAACTATTATATTACTGGTAATTATAGAAATACAGAAAAGTATATTTTATTTTTAATTAATTATGTATAAATTATTTTTATCTGAAACTTGGCATGCATGTTTTTGATTGCATGGTTGATCTCCAGGAAAATTTTTAAGATTATTTGAATAGATTTTGATATTAATTGGAATTATCTGAGTATCTTAATATATTTTTTTAATATTTAACTAAATATTAAATATTTTGAAAATTAAAAAAATCTTTTTTTTTATCATCAAACTTCTCTGGAGATCAGTGGGTCTTTCAACCCATCAAAATGTACTTTAATAATATTTTTAATTATTTTATAATATACATTTATATATATATATATATATATATATATATATATATATATATATATATATATATATATATATATATATATATATATATATATATATATATATATATATATATATATATATATATATATATATATATATATATATATATCCATTTATATTTATATATTTTAAAATCTATTTTGAGGCTATATATATTTAAATCTTTAAATATTTAAGAGGTCACTTAAAATTTTAAATGTAGATTGAGCATATTTGAATAGAAATAAAGGGGATGATTAATGGATAATCATTTCTTGATTATTCACTAATTTTGTCTTAATTATGTTAATTAGTCCTTGCATGTTTAGGGATCACACACCACTTAGTCTAAGGCTCTCCTAGATTTAGGTGTTGAATGTGTTTATGTGATTCATGCATGCCTTATGTATTGAGTATGAGGGTTAGTTCAAACACTGATTCAAGTCCATTAAGTTAGTGACATAATTAAGGACAATAATTAAGGACTCATGTATAGAAAACTTAGAAAAATTTCAATAATTAGGATTCACTTCCCCTTGAGTTGAAACTTTGAACATTTGAACTTAATGACACCCTCAGCCCCTAGAGAAATTTTCATTGGTTTTTTAGGTCATTAGGTCCCCTAATTAATTTTCTTAAGGTTCAACCCCTAATTAAGCCTTCAAACCTTAAAACAAAATTGTAATAAATCCAAGTTAAATCCTAAAAATACATATAAACCCTCAAACTGACCAGAATCATGTCCTTAATCCATGATAATTAAAATTCCCTTAATTTGACAGCAATTCTGTAATTAATTTAACTTAAATTAAAAAACCCACTTTTAGTTAATATAATTAATTAATAATAATTAAAAATTCCAAAAATTTCCCAAACACTTGGGAATCTCTCCTTAGGTCATTTCTGACCTTTGGAGTTGATTTCAAGGAGTTTGGGATTCATTTGGAGGAAAATCACAAAAGAGGCCTTCTAATTTAGAAATTTCAAAAAATTCATTAAATAGTCAAATCTTCCAATATCCATAACTAATTCCCGAAAAATCCAAATCACCCAAACTCACTTGCATTCAACTCCTAATAAGGTCTAATATTTACTAAAAATATTAGATCCCAAAAAACTTTAATATTTCAAAAAGTCAACAAATTGGTCAAATCGTAGTTAAAACTAGTTCAAGACTTTAAACCTTCGTAATAAAATGTAGAAAAATCCGATTTCAACGTACTTACCTTCTAACTGATCATAGTGAGGTCTAATATTTTAATAAAATATAAACATTCCAGAATTTGAGCTTAATCAAAAATTCAACTTTTGACCCTTTAATTAAGTGATTAAAATATTCAAAAATTCATAAAAACTCAAAATCATTCTAAAACTCAGAAAATATTGGCTTAATATTTAAAATACTTAAAAAATCCTTTAAAACACAACAACCACCCTAAAGATGAAGTTTATTGGCTGGACTACTCCGGGCTGCGGGGCTAAGTGTCCTAAGGAGGCTGGTTCCTCGAGCCTGGTGGCACAACGCCACGAATGGATTCTAAGGGGTGTTAAATCTTAAAATAGATTAATTTTTAATTATTTAACATTTTAAAAATCTCTAATTCAATTTCATTAATTTGGTTTATCGGCTGGACTACTCCGGGCTGCGGGGCTAAGTGTCCTAAGGAGGCTGGTTCCTCGAGCCTGGTGGCACAACGCCACGAATCAATTAATGGCAAACTTAAATTAATCAAACTTTAAAAATCAGTAACCAACTCCCTTTAATATCAATCTACTCCTTTAATTCCAACCAATTTAAATAACTTAATCAACCCCGATTGCTACTGGGTAACCCAGGCCTACGAGGCTATTAGCTTAGCCCCAAGGAAGGTGAAATAAACTTCACGGCCTCGGTGTGAAAAAAAGGTAGCAATCAATTAACTTCTAATATATATTTAATTAAAATTCTTAATTCATTAATACTTAAATTTTAATTTAAATCTCCTTCTAAGCCTTAACAAATCCAAACTTTTAGACAACTCCAATTAATAACCTACTTTAGGATCTATCCCCGCCACACGACCTTTCTCACACACTTTAGACGATGTGCTAGGACAACCAACTCTAGATCTAGGTTAGGCCGATGTTTACTTTACTGTTGTGTGCCGGATTTTTCGTAGTTTTCACTGCATGTTATGGATGAAATTGCTTTGCTGTGTCTGCTTACTTTTTCTGTACTTAGTGGATGGATTGATGTGTTTGGCGACTAGATTACCCTTAGGTTAGGTACGATATGGATGTTGACACAGTTTTCTGCAGGTGGCCACGCTCATGCAGGGCAATATAAAAAGGGGGCAAATAAAAAAAATGCATAAATATTATAAATTCTTTGCACAGGTGCTTCAGCTGCTAAAGCCCCCGAATCATAAAAAGAGCGTGGCCAGTGTTGCAAATCTATTTTTCATGTCTTATGTTTTGATGATTGACAAACACTGCTTTTCTTGGACAGCTTGTTGCTTCTAACTTTTCAGGAATCGACGATCGGACAATCAAAAAGGAGCCAAGTTCAGGAATGCGTAGGTTTAGGGTTGAGTCAGTCTGTACTTTTGTTTTTTACCTTTTGAGTCCTCTTGTAATAGTAAAAAAGATTGATGCTTTGTAACCCTTCACACACACACTTGAGAGACTTAGAAATTCTATTTTTACTCATATCGGCCAGGACGATTTCTTTGATCGGCCTGGCCGATCAGCTTAAAACAGAAAGACTAATTAAGGATTCTTAATTAAGGCAGCCGACGTTAACAGATCATCCTGGACGATACGTGTATTGGCCAGGACGATAAGCTCAAAACAAAAAGAAGTAGCCGCCATAGACAAGTATGGTATACCATAATTTGTTAATATCGGCCAGGACGATCCTCGGATCGGCCTGGACGATATTAACAAATTATGCCATAATTGTTCAGGAAATCAAGGAAGTAATTAAGGATGATTGATACGATCATATCGTCCTGGACGATTGCAAGATCGGCCAGGCCGATCTAGTCAAAAACCTTAAGTTACTTCAGGACGATTAATATCGGCCAGCCCGTATTCAGGGCTATTGTCAGGACGATTTTCCTCTGATTTGAACTGATCGGCCAGGATGATCATGAGATCGGCCTGGACGATCAAGCCAATTTTCAATCGTCCAGCTTTACATCCAGGGCTATGCTCTGGCCGATCTTCATTGATTTGTACTGATCGGCCAGGCCGATGTCCATATCGGCCTGGACGATATTGTCGGCAACTTGCAATTAATAAGCTCTTTTGGAGCTCTTCTATTTAAGAGCTCTTGTTTAACGTTTTTAAATACCTTTGGCTGCTGCCTTGACCTAAGAAGGCCTTGAGGAGAGAAAGAGAGAGAGAAGAGAGAGAGAGGATCTTGTGAGGGGGAGCTTGTGAGGGGTTTTACAAGGGTTGCTTCAAGGATCTCTCTGCGTCGTCTTCGTCTAGAGTTTCTCGTCCGTGGAAGGGTCGGTAGAGGTAAGGAGTTTTGCTTTTGGTTCTGGTTCTCTGCCAGCTTCAGGAGGAAGCAAAAGGAGATAGGTTCTCTGCCTTGCCGGGGTGGCAAAAAGGAGGTTCTTGTGAGGGTTTCTCCACCTAGCCGTGGGGGCTAAAGGAGAGTCACTTTTTGTGTAGTGCAATACTTGGAGGGTGCCTCCAAGGAGTGGACGTAGGTCGAGTCGACCGAACCACTATAAATTTCTGTGTTCTTTTTCTTGCTTCCGCACTTTTAAATTCCGCATTATTTTGTGGTGTGATTTGGTTTATGTGATTTTATTTCTTTGTTTAAAAAGAAGTTTTTAAAATACCAATTCACCCCCCCCCTCTTGGTTGGTTTGGGACTAAGTTCATAGGGCTTAACATCCCCATCGAACTTTCAAGTGGTATCAGAGCTTGATTCGAAAATTAAAGTTTGAAAACTTTTTGAATTTGATCCATGTCTAACTTTGGGAATCGCAACACTACGGAAGGTATTCTATTACCCGACCTCCTCTGTTCGATAACCTACCTTTTGATTTTTGGAAAACTCGCATGTCAACTTTTCTACAATCTACTGATTATCGCATGTGGATGCTTATTCAAGAAGGTTATTCTCCACCTTCTCGTGAAATTAACGGTTTTAAAACTGAAGTTGCTTTTACCGAATGGACTTTTGATGAACGAGATTTAGCTCAATTGAATGCGAAATGTTTGAATTGTTTTTTCTGTGCTTTAAAATCTGAGGATTACATGCGTGTTTCAACTTGCAAGATTGGTAAAGAAATTTGGGATAAATTGTGCATTACTTATGAAGGCACTAATGAAGTTAAACAATCCCGTTTAAACATTCTCTTGCATGACTACGAACTTTTTCGTATGAAACCTCATGAATCGATTTCTGACATGTACACTAGGTTTACTCAGATTGCTACTTCATTGCATGCACTAGGAAAAGAACTTTCGAACTATGAAAAAGTTAACAAGATTTTGAGATGCTTGCCTTCTTCTTATGATGCAAAAATTACTGCAATCACTGAATCTAAAGATTTAAACACCTATTCTATTGATAACTTGCTTGGCTCACTCATTGCTTACGAGCAAGGGGTGAATCAAAGAAATCTTGATGCAGGTGAGAAGAAAAAGGAGAAAATAATTGCATTGAAGGCACACAAATCAGATTCTGAATCTTCCGGGTCTTAAAGCGATGGAGTTGCCTTCATCACAAAGCAATTCAAAAGCTTTCTAAGGAAGAAACAAAAGCATCATCAAAGTTGGAGAAAAGGTAAAGATCATAAACATATTAAAGGATATTCTGATGTTGTTTGTTTTGAATGCAGAAAGCCTGGACATGTGAGAACTGATTGCCCTAAGCTTAGAGATCAATCAAGCAAAGAAAAAATTGATGAGAAAGCAAAGTCTAAGAAGGACAAGAAAAAACAAAGGAGCTTTTGGGCAGAATCTGGTACTGATTCTTCTGAGACTGAACCAGAGGAAGAAACTACAAACTTGTGTTTCATGGGAAAAGATCAAATTGATCAAGAAGAGGTATGTGAACTTTCATACGATCAACTTCTTGATGTTTCAGAAAAAATCCATGCATCATATAGGAAATTAAAGAAAACTCATGCTAGCTTGAAATTAGAATTCTTAAATCTACAAAAAGAGCATGAAATTTTGATTAAAGACCATCAAACAATTGTTTCAAATCACATGACTTTACTTGATGAATTTGATGAGCTAAATAAAAATCATGGTAAGTTAGTTGAAGAGCATGATGCATTGAAAATATCACACACATCTCTTGAATCTGATTTTAAGAAGTCAAAAGAAATAGAAAAAGATTTGAGGATTGAAAATGAAGTTTTAGAAAACACAAACTTGAAGATTCAAAATGATTTAGAAGCATGTAAGAAATCTAGGATGACTTCTACTTTTAATCAATTGCTAAAACCTAGAGAGAGGCATTATAACTCAAATCACTTAAGAAATCCCTTTCCTGGAGTTAGATGTTTTTCTTGTGGCATGCTAGGACATATCTCACACACTTGCACAATTCATCATAATTCACATTGGGTGTGGAGACCTAAGATGCATAATCCACAGCATACCACACATGCATTGCATTCTTCTCTTCATAAGAAGGAACCCAAACCTGCTTGGGTTCCTAAAACTAACATTTGATAATTTTGCAGGAAGTCTCTCACAAAAGACCTCGTGAGAGTATGTGGTACCTGGACAGTGGATGCTCTAGACATATGACTGGTGATGCTAGCCAGTTTGTTGTACTATAATCCAGGACTGGAGGCAAGGTTACTCTTGGAGACAACACCACTAGAAAGGTGGTAGGAGCAGGTATAATTGGAAATTCCAAGAACCTTATGATTGAAAATGTTTTGCTTGTAGATGGATTGAAGCACAACTTGCTCAGCATCAGTCAATTCTGTGACAAAGGCTTCATCGTACAATTCTTCACGAATTCATGCATTGTAAGTTTAAGTAACAACACCATTTTGCAGGGAAAGAGGGTAAATAACGTCTATATGCTTGACTTAAATAGCATTGAATGTGCTGCTTCTTTTTGCTTAAAAACTGTCATTGATGATTCTTGGTTGTGGCACAGGAGGCTTTGTCATACAAGTATGAAAACCCTTAGGAAAGTGACCCAAAATGACCTAGTTAGAGGTGTCCCCAAACTTAAGTTTACAAAAGACCACCTTTGTGATGCCTGTCAACTAGGAAAGCAAATTCACTCTTCGTTTCACCCCATAAAGGACATTAGCACCTCTAGACCTTTAGAAGTCCTTCACATGGATTTATTTGGACCCATTAGCATAGCAAGTTTGGGAGGGAAAGTCTATGGTTTTGTGATTGTTGATGACTACTCGAGGTTCACTTGGACTAGATTTCTTTCTCATAAAAATGAGTCTTTTGAGGAGTTCAAAACCTTTTCTACTTGGATTCAGAAGAAGCTAGGGTGTGAGATTTTGACCATCCATAGTGATCATGGGGGAGAGTTTGAAAATGAAAGATTTGGAGATTTTTGTGAGGAGAAGGGGATTAGCCACAATTTTTCAGCCCCAAGGACTCCTCAGCAGAATGGAGTAGCTGAAAGGAAGAACCGGACCTTGGTGGAAGCCGCTAGAGCCATGCTTGCTGAGTATTCACTTCCAAAATACTTTTGGGCTGAAGCGGTTAACACAGCATGTTATGTGTTGAATAGGGTGAATGTTAGAGTCAAATTAGAAAAGACACCCTATGAGATCCTTAAGGGTAGGACACCCAATCTTTCCCACCTTCATGTCTTTGGTTGTAAGGTTTTCATTCACAACAATGGAAAGTCTCACTTGGGAAAATTTGATCCTAAATCTGATGAAGGAGTATTCTTGGGATATTCTAGTGTTGGGAAATCTTTTAGAGTGTTTAACAAGAGAACCTTGATGGTGGAAGAGACAACCCATGTAGTTTTTGATGAGTCTGATCATAAGAAACATGGAGTAGATGATGATGATGTTGGAGAGATTACAAGTGGAGTAGAAAATTTGGGGAAGGGGAGTGAGCACCTAAACAATGGAGGAGTAGAAGGAGTCACCCAAGGAATAGAAACTTTTGATGAAAGGGGAGAAACTTCACACACTTTGCCTAGAGATTGGAGATACTCTACTAGTCACCCCAAGGATTTGATCTTAGGAGACCTTTCTAGTGGAGTTAAGACTAGACATGGACTTAGGAAGGAGGTGAACCACTCTGCCTTTATCTCTATGACTGAACCCACCACCATTAACCAAGCCCTCTCTGATGAGTTTTGGATGTTAGCAATGCAAGAAGAGTTGAATCAATTTGTTAGGAATGATGTTTGGGAACTTGTGGAAAGACCTAAGGGACAAAGTGTAGTTGGGACAAAGTGGGTATTTAAGAACAAAGTGAATGATTCAGGAGTGGTGGTGAGGAATAAAGCAAGATTGGTGGCTAAGGGGTACAATCAAATAGAAGGGATAGACTTTGAAGAGACTTTTGCCCCTGTAGCTAGATTGGAAGCCATTAGAGTGCTATTAGCCTTTGCTTGTTATAAAGGATTTAAGCTTTTTCAAATGGATGTCAAGAGTGCCTTTTTAAATGGGGAGATAAAAGAAGATGTGTTTGTAGAACAACCTCCAGGTTTTGAGAGTTCTCAATTTCCAAATCATGTGTTTAAATTAAAAAAGGCTTTGTATGGTTTAACCAAGCACCTAGAGCTTGGTATGAGAGGCTTAGCACATTCTTACTAGAGAGGGAGTTTGTCAAGGGGAGCGTAGACACCACCCTTTTTCTTAAAAAAGTTGGAGATGATTTACTCATTGTTCAGATCTATGTTGATGATATACTCTTTGGATCCTCTAATAAAAATTTGTGTGATGATTTTTCTAAAACAATGAGTAGAGAGTTTGAGATGAGTTTAATGGGAGAATTGTCTTACTTTTTGGGGTTTAGCATAAAACAATTGGAAGATGGCACTTTTCTAAATCAAACAAAATACATAAAAGACATTTTGAAGAAATATGAGATGGACAAAGCCAAGCCAATTAACACTCCCATGACTTCTAGTGCTCCGTTGGATAAGGACCCAAGTGGTAAGTCTGTTGATCAGAAGAAGTATAGAGGTATGATTGGATCTTTACTTTACTTGACTGCAAGCCGACCTGACATTATGTTTAGTGTGTGCCTCTGTGCTAGGTTTCAAGCTGACCCTAAGGAATCCCACATGACTGCTATTAAAAGGATTTTTAGATACCTTTTGGGGACACAAGGATTAGGGATTTGGTACCCTAGACATAGCACTTCTTTTGAAATTATTGGTTTTTCTGACTCTGATTTTGCAGGATGCAAGGTGGATAGAAAGAGCACCTCCGGAACTTGTCAATTCATTGGACAATCCTTGGTCTCTTGGTCTAGTAGAAAGCAAAATTCTGTTGCACTTTCCAATGCTGAAGCTGAATACATTGCTCTTGGAAGTTGTGTGGCCCAAGTTCTTTGGTTGAAACAACAGGTATTGGATCTAGGATTACATGTAAGTACCATCTCAATTTTTTGTGACAACACTAGTGCCATATGCATCTCTAAAAATCCTATCCAGCATTCAAGAACTAAACACATTGACATTAGGCATCACTTTATTAGAGATCATGTGACTAAGGGAGACATTGAGTTACACCATGTGACAACTGAAAACCAACTGGCAGACATCTTTACTAAACCACTGGCCTTCGACACTTTCAGTTCTTTAAGGACCAGATTGGGTGTGATTGACATAAATGCATGAAACCTGTTTAGCTAAATTTTTCTTTTTTTTGTTACCTTCTTTTTCCTTTTCGTGTACCTTAGTTTTAGATCTTCACTGATATAATATCTCTTGTCTTGTCTTTAACAATTTGTAGTTAATATATTTTCATCCACTTAATCACCTAGATAGTATGAATATCTTGTGATTGTGTCTCTTTCCCTAACGTAGTATTAGTGGCATAGTTTTCTTTTCTAATCAAAAGTCTATCTCAAAATAAAAGATTGTTTATGAAATTAAGATCCTTTCTAAAGCTTGCTTAAGCAAATCTATCTTGTATTTACAATGATTAAAAGTTTTTTTGTCACATCATGATCCCTCGTTACTCTTGTCTTCGATTATTAATCCTGCTTGTGGTAATTCTTCCCTATGTTAGAGAGAGAGCTCCTATTCTCTAATATCTGAGAAGATATATTCACAACTAAGTTTTTTAAAAGAGTCTAAAAGGGAATCTAGCTTGCAAAAATAAAAAAAAAATTGGCCAATGATGCCAACAAAAGAAGCGCAAAGACGCCAAAAAATTGAAAAATCTATAAAAAGATGCGCAAAGCGCCACAACATTGACAAGAGGCATAAAATGAGCCCACTCAAAAGCAAGCTACTCTCCCTTTTTATATCTTTTAGAACCTAGAAGTTTTGATTCTCAAAGGCTTGATCTCGATTATCGTTCGATTGTGACAAATTTACCTCATTGTTTTATGGAGATATTTTCCTTATGCGAAGTGGTGGGTAGATTCTTTTTCTCATATCCAATTAATTATTTGAGTTAGGTCATTGATTTCAAAAGACGATTCTACCCTAAGACAACGATTTTGGCTAAGGGTAAACTATGAACGGATATTCTCCTATTCTATGGATTAAATGAGATTGGTAACACGTTAACTCACAAATTTTTAAATCAATCACATGAAATACTATATCATTGATGTGCCTTGATTTAAAAAAAAAAAAAAAAATGGAGAATCTCTTTTACTGTGCTTTTATGTACCCTCCTTTTTGATATGTCAAAAGGGGGAGAAGTTTATGAGGTTATTTTTTAATGGTTGCTATTAAATCTTTTTTTAGTGTTTTGCCATCATCAAAAAGGGGGAGATTGTTGCAAATCTATTTTTCATGTCTTATGTTTTGATGATTGACAAACACTACTTTTCTTGGACAGCTTGTTGCTTCTAACTTTTCAGGAATCGACGATCGGACAATCAAAAAGGAGCCAAGTTCAGGAATGCGAAGGTTTAGGGTTGAGTTAGTCTGTACTTTTGTTTTTTACCTTTTGAGTCCTCTTGTAATAGTCAAAAAGACTGATGCTTTGTAACCCTTCACACACACACTTGAGAGACTTAGAAATTCTGTTTTTACTCATATCGGCCAGGACGATTTCTTTGATCGGCCTGGCCGATCAGCTTAAAACAGAAAGACTAATTAAGGATTCTTAATTAAGGCAGCCGACGTTAACAGATTGTCCTGGACGATACGTGTATCGGCCAGGACGATAAGCTCAAAACAGAAAGAAGTAGCCGCCATAGACAAGTATGGTATACCATATCTTTAAATTATCGGCCAGGACGATCCTCGGATCGGCCTGGACGATATTAACAAATTATGCCATAATTGTTCAGGAAATCAAGGAAGTAATTAAGGATGATTGATACGATCATATCGTCCTGGACGATCGCAAGATCGGCCAGGCCGATCTAGTCAAAAATCTTAAGTTACTTCAGGACGATCAATATCGGCCAGCCCGTATTCAGGGCTATTGTCAGGACGATTTTCCTCTGATTTGAACTGATCGGCCAGGACGATCAAGCCAATTTTCAATCGTTCAGCTTTACATTCAGGGCTATGCTCTGGCCGATCTTCATTGATTTGTACTGATCGGCCAGGCCGATGTCCATATCGGCCTGAACGATATTGTCGGCAACTTGCAATTAATAAGCTCTTTTGGAGCTCTTCTATTTAAGAGCTCTTGTTCAACGTTTTTAAATACCTTTGGCTGCTGCCTTGACCTAAGAAGGCCTTGAGGAGAGAAAGAGAGAGAGAAGAGAGAGAGAGGATCTTGTGAGGGGGAGCTTGTTAGTGTTGAGTCCAGTAATTAGGTTGTTAAGCCTAAGTAAATGTCCCACGGCTACCAAGAGGGGGGTGAATTGGTAGTTTTAAAAATTTTAAACCCTCTTAATGATAAAGTTGAACCGAAATAAAATTTTCTTTTAAAGTTTGTAGAAAAATGTTTTTCAACCACAGTGTTGTTAAAACTGAAATTTAAAGTGCGGAAACGTAAAAGCAATAAAGTAAATGACACCAGATTTATAGTGGTTCGGTCTATAACCAGACCTACATCCACTCCTCAGAGGCACCCTCTGAGTATTGCACTAATACCACAAAGTGACTCTCCTTTAGCACCCACAGCAAGGCGGAGAAGCCTGTACAAAACACTCTTTTCACCACTACCCGGTGCGGTAGAGAACCGTCGTCCTTTTACACAATCCACAGTGCTGGCAGAGAACCGTCGTCCTTTCACACTCTCCTAGTGTGGGCAGAGAACCCTACGGCTGTTCACACTCTCCAAGTGTAGGCAGAGAACCTTCTTCCTTTTACACTCTCCTAGTGTAAGCAGAGAACCCACGTCTGTTCACACTCTCCAAGTGTCGGCAGAGAACCAGACCTTCTTGAATGATCTTCTCACAAGAATCTAGAAGGAAGAAAGAAAAGAGTGAAGAAATCCAATTTCACAAGTAGAGACTCTTACCTTAGCAATCCAAGTGAAGCCTTCTCGCTCCAATGGTAGGAATCCTTCTTTGAAAGCTCTCTTCCACTCTCTCCTTGGCTATTCTCTCAAGAGGCACGAAAGATCAAATGACAAAAAGATTGGGTGGCAGTCTAATTTGGACTATTTATACAAAAGACATGAAAAACCGCCCAAAAACTGCATATTTTCAATTCTGTACGCAGTGGATCGTCCCGTACGATCCTGGATCGTCCTGGACGATTTTACTTAAACGATCTAAAACGACCCAATTTGTATATGTGTACGAAATGACTTCGTACAGCTGATCGTCCTGTACGAACTAGGTTCGTCCAGTACGAACGGTTATTACAAGGTCGGTTCTAGAAACTGCTGAAAACTGTTCTAAGTCGGTTTATCGTTTGGACGAAAATATGTTCGTCTGGACGAAAATTTTCCAGAGAGCCGATCGTCCTGGACGATTGTTTATTTTGTCTGGACGAAAATTTTCCAGAGGACCAATCACCGCGGACGATAATTTGGTTTCGTCTGGACGAAAATTTTCCAGAGAGCTGTTCGTCCGGTACGATATTTATTTTCGTCGGGACAAAAATTTTCCAGAGCACTGGTCGCCTCGTACGATGGTAAAATTCGTCTGGACGAAAATTTTACAGAGAACACATCGTCCGGGACGATATTAAAATTTGTCCTGGACGAATAGGACTTAAAAAATTTTTTTTCAAGCAAGCTCCTATTCGTTCCAAATGCTCTATAGGAGATAACTGACAGATCGTCCAGTACGATAAATATCGTCCTGTACGATCAGTTATAGAATTTCAAGATCTCCTTATTTATGTGTGTGAGATTTTATTCACTCAATTACAATCACTCCCTTTCAAAATTAATTCAAAGAAAAGATAAACTTCAAATAAACAAAATATCTCATGTAAACAAAATATCTCATGTTGAATTTGATTTGAAGTTTTCGTAGTCTGGAGTCTGATTTTCCTGAAATGTTAGTACACACAAGAGCAAGTGCAAATCTTCTGAAATTGATAGGAGACAACTATACATTTGAACAATAATGTTTGGAATCATCAAAACTACATAAGTTGCACAAATATAAATCATTCAAATAGCAACTATTCAAACAGTGAGGGGTTTCACAAGGGTTGCTTCAAGGATCTCTCTGCGTCGTCTTCGTCTAGAGTTTCTCGTCCGTGGAAGGGTCGGTAGAGGTAAGGAGTTTTGCTTTTGGTTCTGGTTCTCTGCCAGCTTTAGGAGGAAGCAAAAGGAGATAGGTTCTCTGCCTTGCCGGGGTGGCAAAAAGGAGGTTCTTGTGAGGGTTTCTCCACCTAGCCGTGGGGGCTAAAGGAGAGTCACTTTTTGTGTAGTGCAATACTTGGAGGGTGCCTCCAAGGAGTGGACGTAGGTCGAGTCGACCGAACCACTATAAATTTCTGTGTTCTTTTTCTTGCTTCCGCACTTTTAAATTCCGCATTATTTATTGGTGTGATTTGGTTTATGTGATTTTATTTCTTTGTTTAAAAAGAAGTTTTTAAAATACCAATTCACCCCCCCTCTTGGTTAGTTTGGGACTAAGTTCATAGGGCTTAACATCCCCATCGAACTTTCAGCCAGTGTGTTTACTTTCTTTTATGCTCATATACAACTGCTTGGGAATAACTGCTTTTTATATATTAATTGCTTAGGATAACTCTACAGGTGAGTCTAGATTTTTATTTTGATATTAATGTAATTTGTGTAAGTGTCAAGTGTTGTGAAAGTTGATTTTGAGTTGGGATACATAGATCCAAAGCTTGGATTCCAAAGAGGAAAGGATACCCCTTTAGGGAACACTCCTTTTCCATTTGGAAATCCAAATTTGGATCATACCTCTTCCTTACCCAAAGAGGAAAGAGTGGCCTTCCCCTTTGAGGGAAGTGCCCTCTTATCCATTTGGGTAATCCACTACGAAGATTCCAAGAAGAACGAAGAAAAGGAGTTCAAAGAAGAATGAGATTGAAGATTTGAAGATTTGAAGATTGAGAGTATCCCACTCAAAATAACTTGCGTCATTACTAGGTTTAGAATCCGGGTTGTTGTCAGTGGTGCCCGGCCACTTTACTTTCTACAAAACTCTGGTTTGTAATAAGCAAGGCGATTCTGCCTATGGACATTTATTAATTAATTTATATTTGATGTGATGATTTGATTGCCTCTAGGATTACTTGCTTTTACTAGTTTTTTTTTGCGATTGTATGCCACTTTTTGTTTTCGCCTGGATACGTGAGACTCGTGAGGGTGTGAAACTTTTCTACTCATAATTTTAAAAGTCTAAAATTTTAGTGAGTCTAAATAACATAGAAAGATAACGAATCTAGGGAATTAGCCGGGGAGCGACCCCGGGGTCGCATGCATATTTCTGCATCACTCTCTCCTTGCTTTAGACCCTCCCCCGCCTGCGGGTAGAGTCCGGATAGTCTGACCTATGAGGACGAGGTGCCGGACCTGGGGAAGTCCAGTCTTCTAAAAAATTATTTTATAAGCCTGCTTTTTAAAATTTCAAGCATACTTGATTTGGAAATTGTCAACCAGCATGCATTGCATTATATACAAATTAAAAGAGTCAAAATTTTAATTTCATAGTCCTTAGCATTTTAGCACCCAACATAAGTCAAAGGGGCCAATTAGGAGAATCTCTAGATGTCGGCCCCAACTCTCCAAAACTTTAAATATAACGTCCCTACCACTCTTTCATAAAAGACCGGACTCATCTCTTTTAAAACGATTAGGTGGTTAGCTGGCTCCCCAATCCAGGCCGGGGTAAGTCCAGACCTTGCACTGCATTAGTTAGGATCGGACGACTGTGGTCCAGTGTCCAAGATTGATTTAGGTTCTGGGGCAGATCTTCGATTATAAGACCCCAAACTTTGGGAATATAATCCCAAATTTCTAATAAAATGCTCAACTCTAATTAAATATCATTTCAATCCAAAATATAAAGCCCAACACTTAGATTAAGTTGGGACACTTCCGGATGGTTCCAGAATCTCAAAGTGTCCCCTACCTCTTCCCCTTTAACTCCGTTAATAACTGCTCAATTTTGATCCTTTCCCTGTTAAATCTCCAAAAATTCACTTCCTTTTTTGATATCACTCCTAGAAACTCTAACAAAATTCTGCCACCATTTTAATCGGGAGTTTTCGTAGGAGATTTTTGTCTCCCTACGATGTAATTAACTACGAGGGCTTGCGCTCGTAGGAGATTTGGAACCCCACACACCTGATTTAAAAAAAAAAAATTTAATTTCTAAAATTTTATTAGATTTCCTTGGAAAAAGTTAAATAATGATCGTCATAGTTGCATTAGAAGAATTATCGTAGAATGGTCTCATTTCCCTTTGGGGAGATACATCCTTCTTTGATAAGGCTTTGGATGTGAATGCGACGATCATGTTTCTTGAATATTATAATTGGGTATTTAGTTGAACTATACTTTGTCCCCTCGGGGCCATATAAAGTTCTCCTTAGAACCCGATCATAGTATTCAAGATGAGTCTACATAATCCTAAGTCTGAACACCGTTATGAAAGTTTATTTTCGTCCTTCGGGGTGATATACTCTTTTTAACGAGTTGATTCGACCTTAGAATTAGAACTCAACCTTAATCTTAAAATCCCCAAAGAAAACTAATAGTTTTCAAGACCTGTTTTCCAAAAATTCCACCAACAGTCACATGCTAGATTAAGTTATAAAATAGATAGTTACATTTTCTTTTCATTCATAACATAACCATTCATTCAAACCCTTCTCCTTTTTAATCCTTTCTAGCTTGATGGCCCCAAAAATGTTTTAAGAGAAAAGGGCTTCTTCTTCTTATGATACAAGCATATTCATATCTTTTAATGTGGAATCAAGAATTGTTGATTTGGTTTTGACTTAATAACTAATTCAGACGAGTTTTCATAATCCTAGCAATCAAATAATATAAATTTGTACAAATAGAGGTTGGGATCATTTTTTTAAGAGCATTTTATTGCAATTGTAAATGTGGTATGGGATTTATTTCAAATGAAAAGGAGGTTGTGGATAATAAATATTCTGTTCGGGGTAAGTGGGTCCCTTTTATTTCTATGGCTATATCTAAAATTTTCAAATTTAGAGACTTTGAATTTGATGAATATTCTACTTTTATTTGGACACTTATAGATCCCCAAGATATCCAAAATATTTATTACGGATCTAAAAATGGAGCAAGTTAGTAAAAGAGAGAATAAAAGTATCAATTTTCCAGCCACGTACCTAACCCAAATTTCTATTGACTAGCTTCATTTCATCTAAGCCCATTTACTGCCTAATAGAAATAACTATGAAGTTACTCGTGATCATACCCTGTTAAAATAAGCTATTCAAAATGGGGTATTCCATTGATGTAGGGAAGCTTATTTTATCCTAACTCATATACATCATTATGGGTAATACCACTATTAGGATAGGTCACCCTTTGCTAGCTTATGCTTTATGTGTTGTTTGGGTATAAGGGGAGATCAAACTAAATAGAAATTATTCTTTATTGCAACCCTTATAGAAAGAAAAAAATTGGGCTTTAAATAAACTCAAAATGAGAGTGTCCTAGAAGCAGCAACAACCAGAGTATTAAAACTCCTAGGACTTTAGAAGATCAGGAAGCTAAACATAGAGGGAAGATGGAAAAAGTGATTCAATTCAGCGAGGAATCAAAATATTTGTAACTTTAGATGAGGATAATGATGGCCCACAACATGAATCATTAGGAAAAGCATTATTTATACATTATTGACTTTAATGATGCTTTGCTAGAAAGTTTAAAGTAGTCCTTCTGTGGAGCATCCTGATCAACTTCATCTTCCATCTACACTTATAATCCTTTTGTTAGTCTGTCTGCTGAGAGAGGCCATGATGATGATGATGACAAGCAGGAGGAGGAAGACCTAGACTTGACTAGTTAGGAGTAATTCTTGGCTTGTGGAGAGAGAAAGAGATATTATATGCTACTTTTTTTATGTAGTATGTTTTTATTTTGTTTCTTTTTCATTTCTTTTCTTTGGGGATATCCTAGTGACATGAGGAAGTGATAGTATTATACTAGTCTAATGATTAGTTGTGGCTTTGATATCCGTTGAATATGTGATGGTACTTATAGCTCTAGTTGTATTAGCTTATTTTGTACCACATGTTTGGAACTTTTCTATCATTCATATGAAAATAAAAATTTACTAATGTTTAAGTGTGTTTTTTTAATATTTGATTAAATTTCAATTATTCTTAATTCTTATATTTTGATTATTTAATTAACTCTAAATAAAAATATATCTAAATTTTTTATGAAATTGGATAATAATCAAAACCCTATATCAAAGTTAAAATGAACAAAACTTTAATAAAAGCATACAAACTGACCATGCTATAGCTTCGATGTCAAGGCCATCGGTTGCAAAAGTGTTAGTTGAGTTGTTGTTGGTGGAATTTTGAAAACATATTTTAAAATTATTAGTTTTCTTTGGGAATTTTAAAATTGAGATTTTAATTCTAAGTCTAGAAGTCAAATCAGCTCGTTCGGAAAAATATATCACCTCGGAGGACGAAAATAAAATTCCATAACGGTGTTCAGACTTAGAATCATGAAATTCATCTTGAATATCATAACTAGATTCTAAAGAGAACTCCACATGGCCCCGAGGGGATAAGGTAGAGTTCAGCTAAATAATCCAGTCATGGTATTTAAGGAGTATGATTGTCGAATTCATATCCAAAGCCTTATCAAAGAAGGATGTATCTCCCCAAAGGGAGATAACACCTTTAAATGATAATTCTTCAAATATGATAATGACAATCATTCTTTAACATTTCCCAAAGAAATCTAAAAAGATTTAAAAAAAAAAGATTAATTTTGAAATCAAGTGTGTGTGGTTCTAAATCTCCTACGAGCGCTAGCCCCCATAGTTAATTACATCGTAGGGAGACAGAGTCCCCTATGAAAACTCTCGATTAAAATAAGAATGAAATTTTACTAGATTTTTTAGGAGTGATATAAAAAAAATTGAATAGAATCTTTTGGAAAATCAAAATGAAATGGATCAAGATTGAACATTTATTAACAAAATCGAAGGAAGAGAGGTAGGGGACACTTTGAGATTCCAGAACCATCCGGAAGTGTCCCAACTTAATCTAAGTGTTGGGCTTTATGTTTTGAATTGAAATGATATTTAATTAGAGTTGAACATTTTATTAGAAATTTGGGATTATATTCCCGAAATTTGGGGTCTTATAATCAAAGATCTGCCCTGGATCCTAAATCTAATCTGGACGCTGGACCATAGTCGTCTGATCCTAACTAATGCAGTGCAAAACCTGGACTTACCCCAGCCTGGATTGGGGAGCCAGCTAACCACCTAGTCAATTTAAAAGAAATGAGTCCGGTCTTTTATGAAAGAGTGGTAGGGACGTTATACTTAAAGTTCTGGAGTATTGGGGCCGACATCTAGAAATTTTCCTAATTAGCCCCTTTGACTTATGTTGGGTACTAAAATGCTAAACTGATGCAATTAAAATTTTTGACTCTTTTAATTTGTGTCTAATGCAATGCATGCTAATCGATGACTTCAAAATCAAGTATGCTTGAAATTTTAAAAAACAGGCTTATAAAAATAAATTTTTTTTAGAAGACTGGGCTTCCCCAGGTCCGGCACCTCATCCTCATAGGTCAGACTATTCGGACTCTACCCGCGGGAGGGGAAGGGTCTAAAACAAGGAAAGAAGAAGTGCAGAAATTTGCATGCGACCCCAGGGTCGATCCCCGGCTAATTCCCTAGATTCTTTATCTTTCTATGTTATTTAGACTCACTAAAATTTTAGACATTTAAAGTTATGAGTAGAAAACTTTCACACCATCACGAGTCTCACATATCCAAATGAAAAACAAAATGGCACACAATCGCCAAAAAAACTAGGAAAAACAAGCAATCCTAAAGGCAATCAACTCATCACATCAAATATTAACCAATTAATAAATGTCCATAGGCAAAGTTGCATTGCTTATTACAAACCAGAATTTTGCAGAAAGTAAAGTGGCCGGGCACCACTGACAACAACCCGGATTCTAAACCTAGTAATGATGCAAGTAATTTTGAGTGGGATACTCTCAATCTTCAAGTCTTCAATCTTGTTCTCCTTTAGACTCCTTTTCTCCAAACTTCTTGGATTCTTCGTGGTGAACTACCCAAATGGATAAGAGGGCACTTCCCTTTTAAGGGAAAGGCCACTCTTTCCTCTTTGGGTATAAGAGAAGTGTGATCCAAATTTGGATTTCCAAATGGAAAAAGGAATACTTCCCAAATGGGCATCCTTTCCTCTTTGGAATCCAAGCTTTGGACCTATGTATCCAAACTCAAAATTAACTTTCACAACACTTAACAATTACACAAATTACATTTATATCAAATTAAAAATCTAGACTCTCCTGCAAGGTTATCCTAAGCAGTTAATAAATGATAAGCAGTTATTCCCAAGTAGTTATATATATGCAAAAAGGAAAGTAAAACACACTGGCCACGCTCTTTTTATTGTTTGGGGGCTTTAGCAGCTGAAGCACCTGTGCAAGCATTTATAACAATTAATAAATTTTTATTGATTTAGCCCCCTTTTTCTGCCCTGCATGAGCGTGGCCACCTGCAGAAAACTATGTGAACATCCAGATCGTACCTAACCTAAGGGTAATCTAGTCGCCAAACACATCAATCCATTCACAGAGTACAAAAAAAAGTAAGCAGACACATCAAAGCAATTTCATCCACAACATGCAGTGAAAAGTACAAAAAATCTGGCACACAGCAGTAAAGTAAACACCGGCCTAACCTAGATCTAGAGTTGGTTGTCCTAGCACATCATCTAAAGTGTGTGTAAAAGGTCGTGTGGCTGGGGTAAATCCTAAATTGGGTGACTTTAAATATGAATAAATTAGGAATTTTAATTAAATGCATTTTAAAAGTTAATTGATTGCTACCTTTGTTTCACACCGAGGCCGTGAAGTTTTTTTCACCTTTCTTGGGGCTAAGCTAATAGCCTCGTAGGCCTGGGTTACCCAGTAGCAGTCGGACTTAATTAAATTATTTAAAATTAGTTGGAAACACAGGAATAAATTAATATTAAGGGGAATTGATTACTGATTTTAATGGGTTGGTTAAGAATTTTAATAACCTATTAAAAGAATTTTAGAGGTTGGAGAAGTTAACAGATTTTAAAGGAGTATCCAAATATGTTAACTAAGGGGTCAAAATTTGATTTTCAAAATTAGAGTGAATCTTAAGGGTTTCAGATTTTTAATAAATACTAGACCTAATTATGAGTTGTTAGATAGATGGGACACTGAATTTGGAGTTTTCTATGAAAAGTTATGATTTTTAGAAGTTCTGGCCCGCTTTGACCTAAGGTCACCTAAGATGTTGAGTCCTTGACTTTGACCAAATTATGGAGGTTTAATATTTTTAGGGAATGATAGATTCTAATTGGAGTCATTAGCCATTAAGTTTGATTAGTCAAAATTTTCCATAATTAATAGTGAATTTTAGAAATTTTACATGTTTGTAGGGATTATCAAACTATCTCAACTACCCAAGGTGAGCTCTAAATCACCTTCAAATCACTATAGGGGTCTATCCTAGGCTTGGATCGGGGCAAAATCAGTGGCTCTACACTCCTCATCCTACACATCATCAACACACCAAAAATCACACCCTAAATCTCATTGGATAGGTATATATCCCCTTTTGAATTTAAGGGTCAAACCATGACCCTTAAACTTAAAAATTAGAGAAAATGACCTTGAACAACTTAAAATGGGGAGATAAAATTTGGACATGTCAGAAACATGCCCAATTTCAATCTCCCAAAATTCCAGACCTGGTGGACTTGTATTTAAAAAGTAATTAAGGAAATTCATAAAATGCTCAAATTGAAATTAAGCCTAACACTAAACTAACCAGGCTCTAGAACTATAAGGCTTTTGTATAGCTCCCTAAGACCTTTCCAATGAGCCTAAGAACACCTAATTTGGACAAATGTGCAGGGAGTTATGAATTTTTGAAGTTCCCTTGAATTTCTGGATTTATTAATCCGGCAATTACACAGTCAGCAGACCTTTACACGCGCCGCGTGCTGATTGGCCAGGCAATGATTTGTGCTAACTGTTAACGTTAACCACAGCCATCAGATGGTGGATCGGACAGCTGAGATTAACGACGCTTCGATACCGCGGGATCTAATCCGAGCCGTTGATCGAGATCAACGGCTGAGATTTTGTCTTGAACCTCCCGCGCGTATCCGAGACCG
The DNA here is from genome assembly GCA_016618105.1 of Dendrobium huoshanense. NCBI lineage: Eukaryota > Viridiplantae > Streptophyta > Magnoliopsida > Asparagales > Orchidaceae > Dendrobium > Dendrobium huoshanense. The sequence continues at coordinate 20,611,747 of CM028344.1, forward strand.
CAGAGCTTCTCCGGCTTGATCCGAGTGATCCCGCCGGCAAACTCTGATGAAATTTCACAGGGAGGATCAGGATGATGGAAACCTTCAATCCAACGGTGGAAATCCGTTGGGGTGAGGGTTTCCTTCACACTTGACCGGACTACCAAGCTAGGGAGCTCGGGATGGAGGGTTACCGTAGAGAAGGCCTCAACAAATGAGCTTCTCTATTAGGAAGCTTTAGGGGATGATGGCGAACAGTTCTCCTTCGGAGGTCGGGATTGGAGGACGGCCGGAGGTGCGACTTCGAGTGGGACGCCAAAAGCTTTCACAGGCCCTTGCTCGAACGAAAGGAGGGATCGATTTGGGAGCTCGGAGGAAGCGTCTGGGAGTTCGAAGGAGCTTTGGGAATCGATCGAGAGCAAATGCCAATTCCTCTCATGGTCTGGGGAGCTCGAGGCTATTCGGCAACCTTTCGGGAGCTTGGACGGTCGGGATTAAGCTGGAGAGGGCTCGGATCACTGCCAGGTGGACGATGGCGACATCCTAGGGAGATCGTGGGGATCAAATCAGTGGACAACAGCCTTGAGCTAGGAGTTGTATGGGGGGGGGGGGGACCACCGGAACTTGTTTTCAATTAGTTTCGACCGCCGCCGGCCATGGTCTGGGTCGGGTTGACTGGGGAAGGCTGATGGGACATGCTGGAGCCAAGGGTGGAGTCAATTTGGCCTGGGAATGCCTGGATTGAAATGGTGGCTGGGTTAGACCCAAACCTGCTCGGTTCGAATCGAATTGAGCTCGATCCAGGTCAAGTCAGACCCTGGGTTTGGTATGGGAGATAGATCTGGGTTTGGTGCACCCAATGCAAGTGGAAATTGGATTCAATTTGATCTGGGTTAAAAGATGGCTCAGGTTGATCCAAATCTGTTCAGTTCGGGTCGATTTGGGCTCAACCCAGGTCAGGCCAGACCCTGGGCTTAAGGTGGGAAGTGGGTCTGGGTCTGGTGGACCCAATGCAAGTGGCAATTGGGTCTAATTTGGTCTGAGCTGGAAGATGGCTCGGGTCCAAGTGTTTTTTGGCTAATTTGGGTTAGCCTAAAACCTGGCCCAGGTTAGCTTAAGGCATGGGCTGGCTGGAGGAGATGTGTTGGATCTAGGGCCACCTGTGGGAGGTGTTGATCAGGTTCAATTGGTTTAGGTTGAGAGTTGGCTCAATCCCAAGTGATCTTGGGCACTTTGGGTTAGCCTAACTCTTGACCCAAGTGAGCCCAAGGGTTGGGCTGGTCAAAGAAGGTGTATTGGGTCAATGGGAACCCAATGATACCATGATTTGAATTCAATTTGATTAAGGTTAAGAGATGACTCAAGGGTGACCTTTCTTTGGTCACTTGGGTCAAGCCATGTGGCTAACCCAAGTGAGCCCAAGGCTTGGGTCTCCAAGAGAGGTCTCTTGGGTACCCAAGGGGTCATCCCTTGCATTCAAAAAGACTTGGAATGGACTTGATTCAAAGATTTGAAAGAGGAGGGGTGTATGGGTTAATGGGTCAAACTTGGTTGACTTGGTCAACCAGGTTGATCCAAGGTCTGGGTTTGGGGTCAACAAGTTAGGTTCAATGTTTGAAACTTGTTGAAAGTGGTTTCAAAGAGTTGGGAATTGATTTGAGTTGAAATGGGCATTTGAAATCCCATAAGGGTATTTTGGTCGATTTTGACCCTTTGGTTAACTAGGGTCAAAAATGGGTCTGCAAAATACAGTTTGCTGCTCAATGGATTACAATCAAGAGTTTGGAAGTGATTGGAGGCTTTGATAAGGACTCCAAGATCAAGATCTTTAAGGTGTTAGGTCCAATGGCATGGGCTGTAAATATTTGAAGGTTTTACAACCTTTGGATTTTAATTCAGATTCTGGGGTTAGAGACCTCAGAATGAGCTCAAAATTGGAGGGTAACCTCTAGGGACATGTATTATCACTTTGTAGGTGATAGACCCTGAATCAGAGGCCATTTGACTGGGTTTTGAAATGCTTGAAAAAAATCTTTGAAAAAGGTTTCTAGGACAGGGCCTTAAGACTTTGGATTTGAGTCTGGATTTCTGGATTTGGAATGGATTTTAAGTTTGAATGATTAATGTTGGAGTATCCAAATCATTGAAAATCATGTGGTGATTATTAATGAATGGATAGGGTCAAAGCTAGATTAAAGGTGGGATGAAAGTCTAAGTTGAAGTTTGGATTGTCAAATTGGTTAGATCAAAGTTTGGGTATGTTTGAAGCTTGAATTAATTTGGATTTGAACTGAATGAAGTTTAAGATTTGAATAAATCAACGGTAGGGATTGATTTGAGTCTAGATTGGTCCTAAGATCTCGAGGGGTTCTAAGATCTAGGATCTAGAGGGGCTCTAGAATTTGAGATATAAGAGAATCCTAAGCTCTAGAGTAGGCCCTAAGGTCTAGCTCTAGGAAAGGATCTTAAGGTCTAGAGTGGATCCTAAGGTTAGGCTCTAGGAAAGGATCTAAAGGTCTAGAGTGGATCCTAGGATCTAAAATTAATCTGGAGTTTGGAAGGGCCTTAGTGACCTCATATCAAAAATGAGGTCAACAAATGGACCCCCAATGTGTGTGGTAGGAGAAACTTCTGCTGCACACATTGGCGTTGATCGAATAGAAATAGAATATTAAGAGTGTAAGGGAGGGGATCTCCCAACCTCAGGTCTACAGGATGCTAATAAAAGGCTTACACCTATTAGACAAGGGAACTGGAGAAACCAAGGTAGGGAATACCTAGCTTTGGGTCTAAGGAAGGGCATCACCCAACCTTAGGCCTATAGGATGCTGATAGAAGACCTACTCAAAATAGACAAATTAACTGGAAACCAAGGTAGGGAATACCTAGCCTTGGGTCTAAGGAAAGGCATCACCCAACCTTAGGCCTATAGGATGCTGATAGAAGACTTACTCAAAATAGGCAAATTAACTGGCAAACTAGGATGGTGCCACGAAGGGCGTACTCCATCACTAGCGAATGGTCATGTTGGAAGGAAACTTGCTCCACACAGAGGACCGAAACTGGCAAACTAGGATGGTGCCACGGAGGGCGTACTCCACCACTAGCGAATGGTCATGTGGGGAGGAAACTTACTCCACACAGAGGACCGAAACTGGCAAACTAGGATGGTTCCACAGAGGGCGTACTCCACCACTAGCGAATGGTCATGTGGGGAGGAAACTTGCTCCACACAGAGGACCGAAACTGGCAAACTAGGATGGTGCCACGGAGGGCGTACTCCACCACTAGCGAATGGTCATGTGGGGAGTAAACTTACTCCACACAGAGGACCGAAACTGGCAAACTAGGATGGTGCCACGGAGGGTGTACTCCACCACTAGCGAATGGTCATGTGGGGAGGAAACTTGCTCCACACAGAGGATCGAAATTGGTAAACTAGGATGGTGCCACGGAGGGCGTACTCCACCACTAGCGAATGGTCATGTGGGGAGGAAACTTGCTCCACACAGAGGACCGAAACTTGCAAACTAGGATGGTGCCACGGAGGGCGTACTCCACCACTAGCGAATGGTCATGTGAGGAGGAAACATGCTCCACACAGAGGATCGAAACAGGCAAACTAGGATGGTGCCACGGAGGGCGTACTCCACCAGTAGCGAATGGTCATTTTGGGAGGAAATTTGCTCCACACAGAGTACCAAAACTGGCAAACTAGGATGGTTCCACAAAGGGCGTACTCCACCACTAGCGAATGGTGCGATCCTAAGGGAGGGAACGATCCGACCCTAAGGAGAAGGCGAAAAAGCGTTAAAAGTAAAAGAATTTAAAAAGGAAAGAACTGGGTTGAGAATCAAGAAGAAAATTTTATTAACTGATAAAACGAGCTACATCAAGCATAGTATTTCTTAAGGAAACGCCATTGACAGGTAGCATCGGGTGAATTCCTTTACAATCTACTAACTGATACGAGCCTCCTTCGTAGACAGTCTCTATAACGAAGGGTCCTTCCCAAGTGGGTTCAAATTTACCTCCCAACTTTCGATGGGCTAAGATAGGCCTTCGAAGGACCAACACAAAGTCTCCTGCTTGGAAGGTCCTAGGTCGCACTAGCTTATCATGGGCTTGAACCATACGGGACTTATATAACTCTAAACTTTGTTGAGCTTGGAGACGTCGCTCTTCAAGGCCTTCGAGTTCTTCCAACCGCAGTTTTGCATTTTGTTCATTTGTGATCTGATTCTGAACTGTAATTCTGAGCGAAGGGATTTGTATTTCCAAGGGTAGAATAGCCTCAGATCCATATACTAGAACAAATGGGGTGGATTGAGTCGGGGTTCTATAAGTGGTATGATAAGCCCACAAAGCTTCCGCCAACCGCTCATCCCACTGTTGTTTGTTATCATCAAGGGTCTTTTTAACAATTTGCACTAAGGTTTTGTTGAAGGCCTCGGCTAATCCATTTGCCCGAGGGTAATAGATCGTCGAGTATCTCTAATCAATATTATAGCGTCTTACAAAACTGTTGATTTTTGTAGACTTGAATGCGGACCCATTATCGGATATGATTTTGCGGGGTACGCCGAATCGATATACGATATGGTCACGAAAGAATTTTAAGACATGGTGTGATGTTACGTTGCGTAGGGGAATTGCTTCCGCCCACTTTGAAAAGTAATCAGTCGCTGTTAATATGAAACGATGACCTCTCGCAGAGGGAGGGTCAATCGGCCCAATGATATCTGTTCCCCAACTCTCGAAGGGCCATGAGGCTATCGTAGGGTGTAACACATTAGGCGGCTGATGTAAAACCACACCATGGACCTGACATTGATGACAGTGCTTTGCAGTATTCATGCAATCGTCAATCATTGTATGCCAGTAGTATCCAAGTCTTTTAATTTTCAATTTCATTTTTGGACCCGATTGATGTGCACCGTATAGTCCTGAATGAACCTCATTAACAATCTTCAGGCCTTCTCGCTTGTCCAAACAGCGCAGCCACATGTGATCGAAGGACCGACGGTATAACAAATTGTTGACTAGTACGTATGATAGGGCACGTTTCTTAATCTGGTTAGAGAGTGACTTTTCCTGGGGAAGCCTCCCTTCTTTAAGGTAGTCGATTAAGGGTCATCTCCAATCACCTTCTTCGTCGGTTGTTGAAGAGGTAGAAAGGATATGAAGGGGATTCTTACTGATGTGTTCCAAATCTATAAGAGAGAGGGCTTTACGACCCTGAATCTCTATAGGGATGGAATCCTCCTCAGAACATACAAATTCCTTTGAAAGTTTTGCTAGGGCATCCGCTGCGGAGTTACTTCCACGGGGAACCCTATACAAAGTGGCGGTAGGAATTTGTTCCAACAAGTGAAGTGTGTACTGGTGGTATCTTAGGAGATTAGGATTTAAGACTTTATAAGTTCTGGCCACTTGGTTAATCACCAACTGGGAATCTCCAAAGATCTTAATCTCTTTAATTTCCATTAGAATTGCAAGTTTCAAACCGGTTATCAGAGCTTCATATTCAGCTTCGTTATTTGTGCAGGGCTCCGATAAATGGTAGGAAAAATGCATCATTCCTTTTTCCGGCGTTATGAAAATTAGACCGACTCCAGCCTTTCCAGGAATTATAGATTGTTGGGTTGCATTCCTACGAGAGGATGCTGCTCCATCAAAATACAATTCCCAGACGGCCTCGCCAGATTCCCTCAAACTCATGATTTGTTCGTCGGGTAGATCATCGTTCAAAGGAGAATCTGCCGGCAGCGGGTGTGCCGCCAGAAAATCGGCAACGGCTTGTCCTTTCACAGCATGAAGAGGAGTGAAAGTAATCTCAAATTGCAGTAATATCATAGACCAACGGGCTAAACGTCCTAACAACGTAGGTCGGGTCATAAGATATTGCAAAGAATTAACTTTTGAAATCAAACTGATTGAGTGGGAGAGCATGTAGTGCCTCAGTTTCTGAGCTGCAAAAACCAAAACAAGACAATGCTTCTCAATTGATGGGTATCGAATTTCAGTAGGAAGAAGTCTTCGACTAAGGTAATAGAGAGCATTCTCCTTCCCTTCGTCGTTGACTTGAGCTAACAGGGCGCCTAAAGACTCATCTAAGGCTGTAGTGTAGAGAATTAACGGCTTTCCCGAAATTGGAGCTGCCAAAACTGGTGGATTAGAAAGGTATTGTTTAATATTATCGAAAGCATTTTGACACTTCTCGTCCCATACAAATTTAGTGTCTTTTTTCGCAAGGACAGAAAAGGGTTGACATCTCCCGAAAAGATTAGAAATAAACCTCCTTATATACGCCAATCTACCTTGTAGAGATCTTAACTGAGTAAGGCTCTTAGGAGATGGCATATTTAAGATGGCTTCGATTTTAGCAGAGTCGATCTCGATTCCGCGGTGCCTCACTACGAATCCTAAGAATTTCCCTGAGGCGACGCCGAAGGCACACTTCAAGGGATTCATTTTCAAATCGTAGCGGCGCAACCGTTCAAATACAACTCTTAGGTCGTACAGGTGAGCCTCTTTGACCTTGCTCTTGACAACTAAATCGTCAATATAGCACTCAACTTGATTGTGAATTAAGTCATCAAAGATACGGGTCATGGCCCGTTGGTAAGTTGCCCCGGCATTCTTTAAGCCAAATGGCATCACCTTGTAACAAAAGATTGCAATAGGGGTTCTGAACGCAGTATTTCTCTCATCTTCTGGGACCATCTTGATTTGGTTATAACCCGATGAGCCATCCATGAATGAGAAAATGGCATGTGAGGAGGCAATGTCCACCATGAGTTCTGGTATTGGTAAAGGGAACTCGTCCTTAGGACATGCCTTATTCAGATCCCTATAATCGACGCAAATCCGAATTTGACCATTTTTCTTTCAGACCGGCACGACGCTGGCCACCCATAAGGGGTATTGTTCCTCTCGAATAAACCCAGCTTCGGCCAATTTCTTAACTTCAGAAATGACTTGTTGCTCGATTTCTAAGCACATGCGTCGAGGAACTTGTTTGACAGGAATGACATCATGCCGAACTCCAAGTTTATGAACCGCTACCTTAGTAGGTAAACCTGGCATTTCATCGTACGTCCAGGCAAAGTAATCCCTAAACTCAGACAAGAGTTGGATCAAATTTTTGGTTTCACCCTCGCTTAGTAGAGCACTTATAAAGACTGGACGGGGTTCATCATCGGTTCCCAGGTTAATTTCTTTTAATTCATCGACTGTCGATTTAATTTGTTCTTCTAATTCAGGGGGTGCATTACGAACTTGGAGGTCATCGGGATCATCTAAAGTCTCCAAACATAGCCCATCAAGAGCACAGAAAGGATCTGTAGGGACATTTGGCGATTCAAGATGGTAAGTTATCATTACGCAATACTCATCGTCATCGAATGAACTAACGGTTCCAAAGCTGATACCACTTGTAGGATTATCCTTAATTTTTGCTTGCCAAATATTTTCGTGGTATTTGGCCTGACCCTTAGTCCATCGGTATGGTACAGGACCTTTAGAGAAAGTATTTTTTACACAAACAGTGAAGTAGTCGAAAGGTAATTCCATTAATTCTTTAAAATCTGTCTCCTCAAGGGTTACATCACTTTCATCCCTCGCGGAGGAGGAGCCAGCAAAGAATTTCTGGACTTTCTTTACTTCGCCGTTCAAATTGGGGGCCACTTTAACTTCTAACCCTACAATCCTGCCAGCTGACAGTGGGGTCAGGGAAAGGGCCTCAATCCTTCTACTGAGCTTTTCGTACATTGTTAATTCAGGCTCGTCACTTTTCACCTTTATAATTTCTTCCTCAATGTCACTGTCCTCCTCTAAGGTGAGATCAAATTTTAGAGAAGTATTTGCATTTTTATAATTGAGGGAGAAGGCAGCACCTTGGTCCTTGGACTCAATATCAGAATAGGATTCCAAATCAATATAAATAGGTGTTGTTATCCTCTCTGATGAAGCACGACCTCGACCTCGTGCCCTTAAGGCCATCCTCCCACCTCTTTGAGGTAATGTGTTTGGAGGCCTAAGGACAACGATATCATAGTCGTCTTCACTACTTAATTGTATCATTTCTTGATCAATAACTTTTTCTTTTTCTTTCTCTTGATTGGACTTTTGTCCAACCAACTTCTCCTCAATTTTGATCTCTAACTTAGAACGAGACGAGAACCCTTTTGGAACAAAATATGTAGCATCTTCGTAGATCCCAATTTTTTGAATAGAAAATGGTTGCAGATCACCCTTAATCACGTGTTTAATGCCATCTCGTTGGTACTTGATGCATTGGTGAAGGGTAGATGGAACAATTCTATATTCATGAATCCAAGGTCTACCTAAAAGGGCATTAAAGGACGTCGCCGAATCAATTATATGAAATTTAGCTTCAGTTTTCAAGTCTCCTATTTGTAAGAGCAAGGTGATTGAACCTAAAGCCCTCTCTCCCTTTTCATTGAACCCACGAAGCACCAACCTATCGGTTGAGAGCTTGCTAGTATCAACTCTGAGGTATGCGAGGGTTTTTATGTTCATTATGTTGACCGATGCACCTGGATCAACGAGGACTCTTGATAACTTAAAATTTACCACATCTATAGTGATGTAGAGGGGACGATTATGGTCAGCAGTTCTCAAGAGCAAATCTTCATCTGAAAAGGTAACTCTAGGAACCTCTTTGAAGTAGAATGCCTCACCTTTCGAAGTTGCAGCCAACTGGGTTAAGCAAATCTCGGGGTCGAGAAGCGCTTTAATTAAAGACTCCCTCATTTCTTTGGAGAGAAGGAGGGCGTCATAAATACTTAATTTTGCTGGCAACTTCCTAAGGTGGGCTAAAACATTGTAATCAACCTTAGGAACGACGGACTCAAAACCCGAAGGGATTAAAGGAAAGTCTGGTTGCTGAGGGGAATTTGGATTCAGATCTTCGAAGGGAATTTGCTTGCCTTTCTCCTGAGGGGGAAGCCTAGGGGGTAAGACTTTACCACCACGGAGTTGCACCTGCTCGAAATCTTCGGGAGGGAAAACTAGGGCAGTGTCTACACACACTATAGGCGTTGGATCATCATTTCTCGAAAGCGAGTCAGAATCTGAAAGTTCTATCAATATAGGATTTCCTTGAAAATTGATTTGAGGGAAATCACTTTCTGATAAAGCTTCACATTCGACATCTTCTTGAATAGCTGATTCGGGAAGGTCAATTTCTTTAATATTAAGACTTTCTTCAGCAAAACTTTGATTTAAAACATGAGAGTGATCAATTTGTATTTTGTTTCCATGGTTAATCATCAAGATAGAAACAGAAGGATGTTTTTTATTCATCTTTTGACCCTTCGCCTTTGATGAGGCAAAGTAAAAGTCAGATAACAAAAGAGGGGAGAGGGTTTTAACACTCACATCCGCCATCCTAATACATCTCTCATCTACACACTTCCTCTCTACAAAATCAAATTCCTTTTCTTTTAAGCATTTAACAGTAGTTCCTGTGACTACAGGAGAGGAAAGTGGCTCAACATCCTCCTGCAGAGCGTCCAGGTCAACCTTCCACATCGGGGCCTGGGCTATCATAGTCAGCTGTTGAGAAAGACAAAAAGACTTGTTAATCGACTTTTTTAGTGTCCGGGATAAAGCAATGTCCCAACCATCTTCAACAAAATAAGGAGAGTTAAGAGGGTTACCTGAAATGGTTTTAATTGAAGCTTTCTCTGGATCGACCAAGTATTCCTTATGTATTATGATGTTACCTTGGGTGTAGTTCCTCTCAAGCCAATATTTGAACACAACACAATCTTCAAGAGGGTGACTAAGCATCCGGTGGTATGGACAATACTTGGGATCATCTTTCTTACTTTCATATTCAGGCCTCCTGGCCTCTGGCAGCTGAAAATCTGATTTCTTTAACAGACTCTTGAAAATCCTCTTAACTGATTCCCTCTTAAATGGATATGGTTTTGCCAATCTCTCTCTAAAAGGGACATAGTTATGGTCTCTAGTGTACTCGGGGAGTGACCTGAAAGGGATGTCTCTGAGCTGGCTGTGGCGGCGGTGGTGGAGGAACACTGGGCTGATTAGCCATTGGCCTTTTTCCCTTGTGGACTGTCGACCCTACTGCCTTTTTCTCAAAAGTCTTAACCAATCTAGGACCTTTCTTTCCTTCAAACTGCTATCGTAGGAATGACATCTTATGAGCCTCTTCCTGCAAATTGCTAGCCTTATTAAGAAGTTTTTCAAAAGTTTTAATGGTGAAACCCTTCAGGAGAAAAGCAACAGGGCCGTGGATATTCTTAAGGAGGATTTCCACCGCATGTTGCTCTTGCAACTGGGGTTCACAGTTCATCGAGAGATTTCGCCACCTCAAGATGTACTCAACCAGAGACTCTCCCGGCTTTTGTTTTTCAACAACGAGATCGCCCACAGTAGTTCGTTGTTGCGCTCCAAAAAATCTTTTAAGGAAAAGGTTTTCTAGATCGCTAAAGGTTTTTACTGAACCATTGGGTAGATCAGCGTACCATTCAAAAGCAATGCCGGATAGACTACTTACAAATTGGTAAAATAATAGAGCATCTGACCCTCCCGCATTGCAACAACTTGCTCTGAAGTGGGCTAGATGCTGTCTCGGGTTTTCTATTCCAGTGAAAATTTTAAAAGTTGGTGGCACAAAACCTTTTGGGTAAGGAACTGATTCATATTCTTCGGGGTAGGGTCTACCCTTTGGAATATATGCGGTTCCTTGAGAAAAGGCTAAGGCCTCCCTTACTTGGTCCTCAATCAGTTGCTTAATATCCTTCTGAGGTAGAGTTGAAGGGACAGGGGAAACTGTAGGTGCTACTGGAGATGCCTCTAGTGGGCAAGTAGGAATCACTGGTGTTGAATCGGGGGGCTTCGGACTAGACTCTGTCTTCCTAACCCTTTCCGCAATCTCTCGAGCCGTTTGTTGAATCTTAAGTGAATCCTGCTCTGACTTGTCAAATCTTTCTTGCATTTCTTTGACTTGTGACATCATAGTCATCAACTGATTATCCAAATCTTTAATATGCACTTAACCCCTAGCCCTTACGGACTCATCTGAATCAGACCCAGCAACCTGTGGCTCATCATATTTAGCAAGCCGGTGTCTACCAGGTTTGGCCTCCTTGTTGGAACCTCTAGTTTCGACCATGGAGACGCTACCAACATAATCTTCTTCCTTTCCAAGGAGGTCATCCAGGTCTGGATCAAAAGAAGCCATTCCTTCTTTGTTTAACAGAATATTTCTTATTTCTTAAACTACCTCCTCGACCGGTCTATCCCCAATTGACTTAGGATCGAGGGGTAAGTATCCTTTGTACTCAGCCATATCAAATAATTCTTCAGAATCCAGGAGGGCAATGATTTCTGTAAGTTTCGGGTTAGGATCTGGCTGTGACTCTGTAGCTAGCTCTTCTTCTATCTCAAGATCTAGGTCAATTCCTTCCTTCTCGACTGTCCCAAGATTGATAGTCGGAGAAGTGGCATTCTCTACAGGGAGAGGGACATATACCTCAGGAGGTGAAGCAGGAGCTTGTAGAGAAATAGCTCCTACATAAGGTAGGGTAAGGTCCTCAGACTCTTGTGTAAGAAGACTAGGAATGACACATAAATCTACGCTGTCAGCAACCAGATCATCAACGAGAATCATAACTGAATCGGGAACTGGACTGATTATAAGAGAACTATCTACTTCAACAACTGGAGCACTAGGTTGAACATCCATCGACTCAATCAAAACTGAAGGAGATTTAACTGGGACTCGTTGGAGTTGGAGGATGAACTTTGAGGTTCTTGGAGGTGGTGGTAAATTCTCCAACTTAGTCCTTTTTGGGACAAACTTCTTCTCAGGGGATTTGGGCCTCTTGCCCTTGATATTCAGATGTTTTAGAGTTTCATTCCCCTTTGGTTTGACAATTACTGAGGCCAATCTTACAGCTTTGGAAGGGGGTACCAGAGGTCTAGCAACAGAATGGTGGCCTCTCTCAGACCCAGTCAACACGATACCCTCCGTCTTGGAAGGAGGGCGTGGCGCCCAGTGGTATCCATCAACTAGTATTGAAGTGGCGGGCTGTCTGACTTATTTCTTATTTCTCCTAACAGGTTGTGGAGTCAGATTCTTCGCCTCAGATGCCTCTTCCTTTAACACTTCTTTTTGGATGCGATGAGAGATCACTCCCTTCAACTGTTTCATGTACTGCTCCTTCATTTGCCCAGATTATGCAGCACAGGTATGGATTATGTTTCTCAAGGCCCTTGTTTTCTGCAAATGCTTTTCTTTTGGAGTCTTTTTAGTCGAGTAGTCGACCGGGCATGGTGGGGAATGTGCTATCCTAGCTATCCTCTCCTCCCCTTGAGCAGAAGCTAAGGGGTAAAAGCGGCTCCCTTTCAGAAGGGGAGAGGAGGCAGGAATAGGTAGTTCCTCATCAGCCACAGGCTCTACTTGAGCTAAAGTCTTAAAAGGCACAATTCTCTTTGCCTTAGAAATCTTCTTCCTAAGTCTCCTAAAATACTTCTTCTTTTGATTCTTAGTGGAGAAGTTAAGTCCGGAACTAGATCCTTCCTCAAAAACAGACTTGATTTCAGTGGGAGGCTCAACAACTGGCTCAGGCTGTTTCTGGTCATTACTAATTACTGGCAAGGTGGGTGCAGATCCCACAATCAACTCAACCATTGGAGGAACTTCTTTACTGGCATCCAAACTAACAATCTGGTGTCCATCCATAGAAAGCTCAATGGTACTGAATCCCATTCCAAAGATGATAGTGCTCCCTTGGTCATTAACAGTTAAGGACAACTCTCGGTCGAAAGAGAAGATCAATTGGCCAGCCATTTGAATTTTCTGAAAGTTAAAGAGATGATTGAAATTAGATTTCTTTTTTTTTTTTAAAAGGAGCAAATAAGAATTTGTTATTTTGAAACTTAAGGCTTGTAGAATAATCTCAACCTTCTAACACATGCTGGGTGGTAAAAAAAAAACACCCAACACACATTAGGAAGATAAACAGACTAAATACATGCCGAAAGGAAAGTTTTCTCAAAAGGTCAACATATGTTAGCCCATAAGATGATTATATGGGGTAACATATGAAGATTTGGAACTTGGAGACAATTGTTATTATCTTGCTTTCCGCATTTTGAAGGGGATTTGAATTTTAAATGATTTAAGATGGGTTTTTTTCCTACGGAATCCAAAACACAACGGACATAGTTTCCCCTTGCCCGAAGGCTTATGGAGTTGTAAGAAAGACCCGAATAAAGTAAATAGTCTAACCCTCCTTACTCCTAAAAATTCAAGGGGAGTAAAGGGGTCAAAGCTAAAATAATTCAAAACTTTCTTAAAGTCAAAGATTTTTCAAACTCCTTTCAATCTTAAAAGGTTGGCACATTGAATGTAACATTTGTTAATCATAATTTCAAAAAGAATGCTTAGGGACCTGATTTGACACTGTCGCTTCATAGGAAATCCCAGGACAGAAGGTCAAAATCAGGACGATTAAGTTAGCAAATGACAAATTTTGGGAGGTATTACCTCTCTTTTAATGTTTTAAAATTGTTTTTTAGATGTTGGCCACACTCCCCCAAGGAAGAAATGGATTGAGGGACCAACGGAAGGAAGGTAGTTAAGACTATCGATGAAACAAAATTTCATTCTTATTAAAGATGGAGAGAGAGATTTGTCCCACTGGGCGTGCCATTTTTTTTGTTGGTGGAATTTTGAAAACATATTTTAAAATTATTAGTTTTCTTTGGGAATTTTAAAATTGAGATTTTAATTCTAATTATAGAAGTCGAATCAGCTCGTTCGGAAAAATATATCACCCCGGAGGACGAAAATAAAATTCCATAATGGTGTTCAGACTTAGAATCATGGAATTCATCTTAAATATCATAACTAGATTTTAAAGAGAACTCCACATGGACCCGAGGGGATAAGGTAGAGTTCAGCTAAATAATCCAGTCATGGTATTTAAGGAGTATGATTGTCGAATTCATATCCAAAGCCTTATCAAAGAAGGATGTATCTCCCCAAAGGGAGATAACACCTTTCAATGATAATTCTTCAAATATGATAATGACAATCATTCTTTAACATTTCCCAAAGAAATCTAAGAAGATTTAAAAAAAAAAAGATTAATTTTGAAATCAGGTGTGTGTGGTTCCAAATCTCCTACGAGCGCAAGCCCCCATATTTAATTACATCGTAGGGAGATAGAGTTCCCTACGAAAACTCTCGATTAAAATAAGAATGAAATTTTACTAGATTTTTTAGGAGTGATATAAAAAAAAATCGAATAGAATATTTTGGAAAATCAAAAGGGAATGGATCAAGATTGAACATTTATTAACCGAATCAAAGGAAGAGAGGTAGGGGACACTTTGAGATTCCAGAACCATCCGGAAGTGTCCCAACTTAATCTAAGTGTTGGGCTTTATGTTTTGGATTGAAATGATATTTAATTAGAGTTGAGCATTTTATTAGAAATTTGGGATTATATTCCCGAAATTTGGGGTCTTATAATCAAAGATCTGCCATGGATCCTAAATCTAATCTTGACGCTGGACCACAGTCGTCCGATCCTAACTAATGCAGTGCAAAACCTGGACTTACCCCGGCCTGGATTGGGGAGCCAGCTAACCACCTAGTCGATTTAAAAGAGATGAGTCCGGTCTTTTATGAAAGAGTGGTAGGGACGTTATACTTAAAGTTCTGGAGAATTGGGGCCGACATCTAGAAATTTTCCTAATTGGCCCCTTTGACTTATGTTGGGTACTAAAATGCTAAACTGATGCAATTAAAATTTTTGACTCTTTTAATTTGTGTCTAATGCAATGCATGCTAGTCAACGACTTCCAAATCAAGTATGCTTGAAATTTTAAAAAACAGGCTTATAAAAATAATTTTTTTTAGAAGACTGGGCTTCCCCAGGTCAGGCACCTCGTCCTCATAGGTCAGACTATGCGGACTCTACCCGCGAGCGGGGAAGGGTCTAAAACAAGGAAAGAAGAAGTGCAGAAATATGAAAGCGACCCCGGGGTCGATCCCCGGCTAATTCCCTAGATTCGTTATCTTTCTATGTTATTTAGACTCACTAAAATTTTAGACATTTAAAGTTATGAGTAGAAAATTTTCACACCCTCACGAGTCTCACGTATCCAGGCGAAAACAAAAACGGCACACAATCGCCAAAAAAACTAGGAAAAGCAAGCAATCCTAAAGGCAATCAACTCATCACATCAAATATTAACCAATTAATAAATGTCCATAGGCAAAGTTGCCTTGCTTATTATAAACCAGAATTTTGCAGAAAGTAAAGTGGCCGGGCACCACTGACAACAACCCGGATTCTAAACCTAGTAATGACGCAAGTAATTTTGAGTGGGATACTCTCAATCTTCAAGTATTCAATTTTGTTATATATGTGCAAAAAGGAAATTAAAACACACTGGCCACGCTCTTTTTATTGTTTGGGGGCTTTAGCAGCTGAAGCACCTGTGCAAGCATTTATAACAATTAATAAATTTTTATTGATTTAGCCCCCTTTTTTTGCCCTGCATGAGCGTGGCCACCTGCAGAAAACTATGTGAACATCCAGATCATACCTAACCTAAGGGTAATCTAGTCGCCAAACACATCAATCCATTCACAGAGTGCAAAAAAAAAGTAAGTAGACACATCAAAGCAATTTCATCCACAAACTCAGCAGTAAAGTAAACACCAGCCTAACCTAGATCTAGAGTTGGTTGTCCTAGCACATCATCTAAAGTGTGTTTAAAAGGTCGTGTGGCTGGGGTAAATCCTAAATTAGGTGATTAATCAAAATTGTCTAAAGTTCTGGGTTTGTTAAGGCTTAAAAGGGAGATTTGAGTTAAACTTTAAATATGAATAAATTAGAAATTTTAATTAAATGTATTTTAAAAGTTAATTGATTGCTACCTTTGTTTCACACCGAGGCCGTGAAGTTTATTTCACCTTCCTTGGGGCTAAGCTAATAGCCTCGTAGGCCTGGGTTACCCAGTAGCAGTCAGGGTTAATTAAATTATTTTAAATTGGTTGGAAACACAGGAATAAATTAATATTAAGGGGAATTGATTACTAATTTTAATGGGTTAGTTGAGAATTTTAATAACCTATTAAAAGAATTTTAGAGGTTGGAGAAGTTAACATATTTTAAAGGAGTATCCAGATATGTTAACTAAGGGGTCAAAATTTGATTTTTGAAAATTAGAGTGAATCTTAAGGGTTTCAGATTTTTAATAAATACTAGACCTAATTATAAGTTGTTAGACAGGTGGGACACTGAATTTGGAGTTTTCTATGAAAAATTATGATTTTTAGAAGTTCTGGCCCGCTTTGACCTAAGGTCACCTAAGATGTTGAGTCCTTGAGTTTGACTAAATTATGGAGGTTTAATATTTTTTGGGAATGATATATTCTAATTGGAGTCATTAGCCATTAAGTTTGATTAGTCAAAATTTTTCATAATTAACAGTGAATTTTAGAAATTTTACATGTTTGTAGGGATTATTAAACAATCTCAACTAAGGGAGCTGCTTAAGGATTTGAACCCAAATGAGCCCTAAACTCCTTGGATCAATTCCAAAGGTCATAAATAACCTAAGGACAGGTCAACAAGTGTTTAAAACCCTTTTGGGAATTTTCTTTTATTAAATTTGATTAAACCCTAATTACCTAAGGGTTAAGTTAAGAATAATATAGAGATCAATTTAAGAGGGTTTCAATTCTTATTGATTAGGGGATTAATCAGGGACAATTAAGGACATTTTGATGGATTTTAAAAGTTAATAATAGTTCATTATCAATTGATTAGGGTTAACAGGCCATTTCTAAGAAGGGTTTTTCTTAGGCTCCTACTTGGGGAACCAAATGAACTCCAAATTTGATGAAATTTGGACCATAGGATCACCTGATCCTAAGGACTAAACCCACCAAATTTGAGCTCAAATGGAGTACTCTAAGATGGTTAACCAAACCACCCAAGGTGAGCTCTAAGTCACCTTCAAATCACTATAGGGGTCTATCCTAGGCTTGGATCGGGGCAAAATTAGTGGCTCTACACTCCTCATCCTACACATCATCAACACACCAAAAATCACATCCTAAATCCCATTGGATAGGTCTATATCCCCTTTTGAATTTAAGGGTCAAACCATGAGTCTTAAACTTAAAAATTAGGGAAAATGCCCTTGAACAACTTAAAATGGGGAGATAAAATTTGGACATGTCAGAAACATGCCCAATTTCAATCTCCCAAAATTCCAGACCTGGAGGACTTGTATTTAAAAAGTAATTAAGGAAATTCATAAAATGCTCAAATTGAAATTAAGCCTAACACTGACCTAACCAGGGTCTAGAACTATAGGCTTTTTGTAGATCTCCCTGAGACCTTTCCAATGAGGCTAAGAACACCTAATTTGGACAAGTGTGCAGGGAGTTATGAATTTTTGAAGTTCCCTTGAATTTCTGGATTTATTAATCCTGCAATTACACAGTCAGCAGGCCTTTACTCGCGCCGCGCGTTGATTGGCTATGCAATGATTGGCGCTAATGGTTAACGGCCGGGTTAACCATAGCCGTCGGATGGTAGATCGGACGGCTGAGATTAACGGCGCTCCGATACCGCGGGATCTAATCCGAGCCGTTGATCGAGATTTGTTGCAAATCTATTTTTCATGTCTTATGTTTTGATGATTGACAAACACTGCTTTTCTTGGATAGCTTGTTGCTTCTAACTTTTCAGGAATCGACGATCGGACAATCAAAAAGGAGCCAAGTTCAGGAATGCGTAGGTTTAGGGTTGAGTCAGTCTGTACTTTTATTTTTACCTTTTGAGTCCATTTGTAATAGCCAAAAAGACTGATACTTTGTAACCCTTCACACACACACTTGAGAGAATTAGAAATTCTGTTTTTACTCATATCGGCCAGGCCGATATCTTTGATCGGCCTGGACGATCAGCTTAAAACAGAAAGTCTAATTAAGGATTCTTGATTAAGGCAGCC
Organism: Dendrobium huoshanense; assembly: GCA_016618105.1. NCBI lineage: Eukaryota > Viridiplantae > Streptophyta > Magnoliopsida > Asparagales > Orchidaceae > Dendrobium > Dendrobium huoshanense. The sequence continues at coordinate 20,629,765 of CM028344.1, forward strand.
AACGTTAACCGATCGGCCTGGACGATACGTGTATCGGCCAGGACGATAAGCTCAAAACAGAAAGAAGTAGCCGCCATAGACAAGTATGGTATAGAATATCTTTAAATTATCGGCCAGGACGATCCTCGTATCGGCCTGGACGATATTAACAGATTATGCCATAATTGTTCAGGAAATCAAGGAAGTAATTAAGGATGATTGATACGATCATATCGTCCTGGACGATCGCAAGATCGGCCAGGCCGATCTAGTCAAAACCTTAAGTTACTTCAGGACGATCAATATCGGCCAGCCCATATTCAGGGCTATTGTCAGGACGATTTTCGTCTGATTTGAACTGATCGGCCAGGACGATCGTAATATCGGCCTGGACGATCAAGCTAATTTTCAATCGTCCAATCTGGCATCCAGGGCTATGCTCTGGCCGATCTTCATTGATTTGTACTGATCGGCCAGGCCGATGTCCAGATCGGCCTGGACGATAAAGTCGGCAACTTGCAATTAATGAGCTCTTTTGAAGCTCTTCTATTTAAAGAGCTCTTGTTCAACGTTTTTAAAGACCTTTGGCTGCTGCCTTGACCTGAGAAGACCTTGAGGAGAGAAAGAGAGAGAGAAGAGAGAGAGAGGATCTTGTGAGGGGGAGCTTGTGAGGGGTTTCACAAGGGTTGCTTCAAGGATCTCTCTGCGTCGTCTTCGTCTAGAGTTTCTCGTCCGTGGAAGGGTCGGTAGAGGTAAGGAGTTGTGCCGTTGGTTCTGGTTCTCTGCCGGCTTCAGGAGGAAGCAAAAGGAGATAGGTTCTCTGCCTTGCCGGGGTGGCAAAAAGGAGGTTCTTGTGAGGGTTTCTCCACCTAGCCGTGGGGGGCTAAAGGAGAGTCACTTTTTGTGTAGTGCAATACTTGGAGGGTGCCTCCAAGGAGTGGACGTAGGTCGAGTCGACCGAACCACTATAAATCTCTGTGTTTCTTTTCTTGCTTCCGCACGTTTAATTCCGCATTATTTTCGTGGTGTGATTTGGTTTTATGTTACTTTATTTCTTTGTTTAAAAACGAAGTTTTTTAAAATACCAATTCACCCCCCCTCTTGGTTAGTTTGGGACTAAGTTCATAGGGCTTAACATCCCCATCGAACTTTCAAGATTAACGACTAAGATTTCATCTTCAACCTCCCGTGCGTATCCGAGACCGTAGAGCTTCTCCGGCTTGATCCGAGCGATCCCGCCGGCAAACTCTGATGAAATTTCATAGGGAGGATCAGGACGATGGAAACCTTCAATCCAATGGTGGAAATCTATTGGGGTGAAGGTTTCCTTCACACTTGACCAGACTACCTAGCTAGGGAGCTCGGGACGGAGGGATTACCGCAGAGAAGGCCTCAACGAATGAGTTTCTCTATCAGGAAGCTTCAGGGGACGATGGCAAATAGTTCTCCTTCGGAGGTCAGGACCAGAGGATGGTCGGAGGTGCAACTTCGAGCGGGACGCTGAAAGCTTTCACGGGCGCTTGCTCGAACGGAAGGAGGGATCGATCTGGGAGCTCGAAGGAAGCATCTGGGAGTTTGAAGGAGCTATGGGAATCGATCGAGAGCGAATGCCAATGCCTCTCGTGGTCTGGGGAGCTTGAGGCTATTCAACCACCTTTCAGGAGCTTGGACGGCCGGGATTAAGCTGGAGAGGGCTCTGATTGCTGCCAGGTGGACGATGGCGACGTCCTAAGGAGATCGTGGGATCAAACTGGTGGATAGTAACCTTGAGCCAGGAGTTGTCTGGGGGGGACCACCGGAACTTGTTTTCCATTGGTTCTGATGGTCTAGGTCGGGTTGACTGGGGAAGGCCGATGGGGATATGCTGGAGCCAAGGGTGGAGTCAATTTGGCCTGGGAATGCCTGGATTGAACTGGTGGTTGGGTTGGACCTAAACCTGCTCAGTTTGAGTCAGGTCAGACCCTGGGTTTGGTATGGGAGATAGGTATGGGTCTGGTGCACCCAATGCAAGTGGCAATTGGATCCAATTTGATCTGGGTTAAAAGATGGCTCGGGTTGATCCAAATCTGCTTGGTTCGGGTCGATTTGGGCTCAACCCAGGTCAGGCCAGACCCTGGGCTTGAAGTGGGAAGTGGGTCTGGGTCTGGTGGACCCAATGCAAGTGGCAATTGGGTCCAATTTGGTCTGAGCTGGAAGATGGCTTAGGTCCAAGTGTTTTTTGGCTACTTTGGGTTAGCCTAAAACCTGACCCAGGTTAGCTTAAGGCATGGGCTGGCTGGAGGAGATGTGTTGGATCTAGGGCCACTTGTGGGAGGTGTTGATCAGGTTCAATTGGGCTTAGGTTGAGAGTTGGCTGAATCCCAAGTGATCTTGGGCACTTTGGGTTAGCCTAACTCTTGATCCAAGTGAGCCCAAGGGTTGGGCTGGTCAAAGAAGGTGTATTTGGTCAATGGGAACCTAATAATACCATGATTTGGATTCAATTTGATTAAGGTTAAGAGATGGCTCAAGGGAGACCTCTCTTTGGTCACTTGGGTCAAGCCATGTGGCTAACCCAAGTGAGCCCAAGGCTTGGGTCTCCAAGAGAGGTCTCTTGGGTACCCAAGGGGTCATCCCTTGCATTCAAAAAGACTTGGAATTGACTTGATTCAAAGATTTGAAAGAGGAGGGGTGTATGGGTTAATGGGTCAAACTTGGTTGACTTGGTCAACCAGGTTGATCCAAGGTCTGGGTTTGGGCTCAACAAGTTAGGTTCAATGTTCGAAACTTGTTGAAAGTGGTTTCAAAGAGTTTGGAATTGATTTGAGTTGAAATGAGCATTTAAAATCCCATAAGGGTATTTTGGTCAATTTTGACCCATTGGTCAACTAGGGTCAAAAATGGGTCTGAAAAATACAGTTTACCGCTCAATGGATTACAATCAAGAGTTTGGAAGTGATTGGAGGCTTTGATAAGGACTCCAAGATCAAGATCTTCAAGGTGTTAGGTCCAATGGCATGGGCTGTAAATATTTGAAGGTTTTACAGCCTTTGGATTTTAATTCAGATTCTGGGGTTAGAGACCTCAGAATGGGCTCACAATTTGAGGGTAACCTCTAGGGACATGTATTATCACTTTGTAGGTGATAGACCCTGAATCAGAGGCCATTTGACTGGGTTTTGAAATGTTTGAAAAAAATCTTTGAAAAAGGTTTCTAGGATAGGGCCTTAAGACTTTGGATTTGAGTCTGGATTTCTGGATTTGGAATGGATTTTAAGTTTGAATGATTAATGTTGGAGTATCCAAATCATTGACAATCATGTGGTGATTGTTAATGAATGGATAGAGTCAAAGCTAGATTAAAGGTGGGATCAAAGTCTAAGTTGAAGTTTGGATTGTCAAATTGGTTAGATCAAAGTTTGGTTATGTTTGAAGCTTGAATTAATTTGGATTTGAACTGAATGAAGTTTAAGATTTGAATTAATCAAGGGTAGGGATTGATTTGAGTCTAGATTGGTCCTAAGATCTAGAGGGGTTCTAAGATCTAGGATCTAGAAGGGCTCTAGAATTTGAGATATAAGAGAATCCTAAGCTCTAGAGTAGGCCCTAAGGTCTAGCTATAGGAAAGGATCTTAAGGTCTAGAGTGGATCCTAAGGTCTGGCTCTAGGAAAGGATCTAAAGGTTTAGAGTGGATCCTATGATCTAAAATTAATCTGGAGTTTGGAAGGGCCTTAGTGACCTCATATCAAAAATGAGGTCAACAGTTGTATGTCTCTAAGAAACATCCTAATGAAATTTGGATTGGATTTGAAGTCAAAGGTTATTTCCAAAAAATTAAATTTGAGAATTTACCTATATTTTGCTCTTTTTATAAAAAATATGGGCATGCTATGAACGATTATTTTTGGAAATACCCTCACCTTTGTAATGCTAAGAATTCTTTGAAACAAATGAATGGTATGGTGGACCAGGAAGTGTCTAATCCAGCCCCTTTGGTGGGTAATACTTCTAACCCTTCACGACTTATTGAGGAACTGTTGGTGGTTATGGAGGAGGAACTATTGGTGGTTATTGAGGAGGAACCTAGTCTAGATGTGCACAATGCTATTATCAATGCCGACAGTTTGACTCATGATCAGGGAGTTTGTATTAACAATTTAAATATTCCTATTTTTGATTATGAATAGAATGTGGCCCATAACTTACTTACTATTGAAGCTCAAAAGGATGTTAATGATGGAACTTATATATCTTGCATTATTAATCACAATGTGTATGATTCCAAAGATAATATTATTTCTCATAAGCCTTTTAATCATTTAAATGAGCAGGACTGTGTGATGGGAGCTAATGTTAATATTCAATTTCCATCTAAATAAGGTGAAAGGAATGACATGCCATTAGAGGAAGGTGAATTTGTTTCTATGGATCATTGTTCTCCAATGTCTAAATGCATTAAGGTTCCTGTTATGAGAGCTACTGATAATTTGGAGGATGATGGTATATTTATGGAGGATGAATGTCCTATTACCCTACAGGATTAGCATAATAATAGTAAGACTCCTTCTACTTCCAATTATAATAGCGATACTTTTATTGATACTGAGGATATACATACATATTGCTGCTAAATGTTTTGCCATAGATGATAATAATACTAGTTTTATTAAATTTCATGATAAAAGAGGGAGGAAGCCAAAGCATATTTCTATGCAACCTCCTAGAAACACTAGCTTGAATACTTCTCATTAAGCTTTTCTTTATGTTTAGTATGATTATTTGGAATGTGAGGGGCATTGGTTTCCCATCTTCTAGAATTCGTGTTAAGAATTTATGTCGTGTGCAAAATATTTCTATTCTTGTCCTACTTGAGCCTCTTATTTCCTCTTATATATATGTTGTTAAGAACCTCTTATTTTTTAGGTTTCAATTATGCTATTTCAAATGTGGCCAACAAAATTGGGGTTTTTTTTTGGAAAAATCCAATTAAAATTGATGTTATTAGTGATTTTACTCAAGTATTGCATTGTAAAGTTGAGGCTTTTAATTTTCATTGTTATGCCTCTTTTGTTTATGCTTCCTCTTCCCTCTACATTAGAAAAATTCTTTGGGATTTACTTATTAATTTTATAGTATTTGTAATCTACATTGGTTTGTTGTTGGAGATTTTAATGTCATCATTAATCCCTCTGAAAGGATTGGTGGTTATACTCCTTATTGCTCTATGGAGTATTTTAATAATATGATTATGGCTTACAATTTTATTGATATTGGTTTTGTTGGTAATAACTTTACTTGGAACAGGGTTTACTTATGTCAAAGGCTTGACCGTGTGCTTGAGGTTACTTATTTCAATGACTCTTTGCTTAATTCCATTAACTCCACCAATGTGCAGCATCTTAGTAGAACTTTATTTGATCATTCTCCTTTGTTTATTACCATTAACTATAGACATTTTATTTCTCCTTCTCAATTCAGATTCCAAAATATGTGGTTGCTTCATAATTCTTTTTTTGAGGTAATTCAAAATAATTGGCAAGCGCCATTACACCCGGATTATTCTAGTTTTAGCATGAGGACACTTTGGTTGAAGCTTAAAAGGTTGAAATAAGTTCTTAATTGGGGGAATCATCATGTTTTCAGAAATATTTTTTCTAACATTTTACAAGTTGAACAACTTGTGAATTCTAATGGGATCTTATGTCAAAATGACCCTACAGAGGCTAATTTTACTCTTTTAAAGAAGTCAAAAGCTAATTTTACTCTTCACATTGTATTTTTCTATTTTTTTTTTTATTTTTGAAATTTGACAACAAAAAAACTTAAACAAATTTTCTTCCACAAATTTCACCATGCAATAATTATGAAAATATAAGTGCAAGCAAAAGTAAATGACGATAAGGAAAAAACACACCAAGGATTTTTATAGTGGTTCGGTCAAAATATGACCTACGTCCACTCCCCGGAGTCCTCCGCTCCGGGATTTTCACTATCAAAATAGTTCTCCTTTTTCCCCCCTCGGCAAGGCGTAGAAGCCTTTACAAACCTCCCTTTCACCAACCCGGTGTGGCGGAGTGTCAAACTCTATTTTCGCCCTCCTGGCGACGGCAGAGAACCTTCTCATTTTTCTCCCTCCTTGAGAAGGCAGAGAACCTCGAGGTAATAGATGTAGACGAGCATTTCCCTTGGAGATCCTCCCTCAAATCCTTCTAGGGCCACAGGAGGAGCAAGATGCAGCAAGCTTGGAGCAACCGTGTGATCTCCCTCACACCTCTTCTCTCTCACAACTCTCACCTCCTCTTTCCTCTCTCAACCCTCAAGAATTTCTCTAGAGCTCTCTCCCTTGGAATCCCTCTCTAACCATGTTCACCCCCTCTGTGTTTCTTACTGAAAAAGGACTTGATTGACATCTAAAACGGGCTCCAAAAAACCTCTGATTTCAAAAGTAGTCGTTACTAGTCGTACAGTACGATGCAACATCGTACAGTATGATATGTATAAACAGACGTCGTCCTGGTACGAAGATGTACGAACAGTTCAAATATAATTCGTACTGTACGATATAATATCGCACGGTACGATCCACAAAACACTATTCGTATAGGACGATGGTCTGGACGATCAGATGTCGTCTCTGTTCATCATATGGTACGATTACTATCGTATAATATGATATTTAAAAATTAATTAGGCCTGGATTACATGCACTAATTACGGGTTAATTTAAGTAAGTATTAAAAATGGATCGTATAGTACCAACACGTTCGTACAGTACGAACGGCGCAAAAATCACTTACTCAAATTAAAATACGGTTAGGGTTTTGGACCTGAACATATAGTACAGTACGAATATATTTGTACAGTATGATCTATTCACAGAATCGTCCACATAGCTCTAATCGTACAGTATGAATTAAAATCGTACAGTACGATCTACAAAGAAGAATTTCTATGACATTTTGCATTTAAAAACAAACTCTCTCCCTGTGTGTGTCCATGGTTGCTCTTACTCTTATGCATTTTATGGCCAGACTCAATAAAATAAAATAAAATAAATAGAAAAATACAATGTTTGACTCATACTCCTAATCTACCCTTTCTTGAGTCTTCCTTTCGTCCTGAGTCACTTGTGATCTTCATAAAATGTTAGTACTCAAGGACAATAGCAAATAAAATAATATTCAATGAAAAGTTGTTCCAAAACACTCATTATTTGGCATCATCAAAATCTCAAACTCGGGGTCATGGGTTGCAACAATCTCCCCCTTTTTTATGATGTCAAATAATTTGTTGCAAGTGAGTACGAAAAGCATTTCTTTTGTTTTTTTTTTATTTATATATATATATTTTTTTTTATTATTTTTTTTAAAGTAAACACAAGAAAAAAAAATAGGATAACAAAAGCAAGTTCAAAACAAAAGGAATGCATTAGATAACAGGCACAACAACAGGTACAACAAACTTCTTCCCCTTTTGACAGCACAAAAAGGAGGAGCAACTAAAAGCAAAAAGCAAAAGAAGAAAAAAAACTATAATGCAAACACAAACAATCTAAGCAGACGGGTCCTGATCTGGTGGTGGTGGAGGTGGATTTGGTTGAAAATATTGAAATAGAGCATCGAAGCGGTGATCAATTGCAGTGAAACGTTCTCCAAACCACTGCATATCAGTCTCGTGTTGCTGATGTTGTTCTTGAATATGCATATCGAGATGAGTCTGCAACTGGTCGAAGCGGGCAACTAAATCATCATTAGGGTGTGTTGGTGCTGGTGCAGGTGCTCGGGGTGCGGCATGGCGTCGTGGTCGAGCTGGAGCTGCGGTTGGGGCATCTTCTCCTTCTTCTTCATCAGAGACTGGGTCTTCAGGCTCATGTCCCCAATGAAAGAGAATACGGAAGGAAGCATCCGTATAAAAAATAGGAAGAATGACGGGTTCACCTGGGTAGGATAATTGATATTTATTGTGGAGGATATATCCTATTAGGTGACCAAGAGCTAGATTCTGTTTCCGTCTGGTGGTAGGTAGACGAACAAAAGTCATATGGCGAATGTAGTTGCTAATTAAATCGACCTCATCAAACTTAATGTTGGACATAATAAGATAGGTAGCGACGGACAAGGTAGGGGTCAGATTGATACGGTCACCACCTTTGGGTATGATTGAGGTTCGAAGAACATGTTGAATTATACGGGCATTTCGAGTTAAGGATTGAACAAGAGGTTGGTGTTGATGAAAAGCAGTATTCCTAAGGACTCTATTTACAATGCTCTAATCAAATTCATCGGTAAGAAATAAGCGAACCATAGGTCCTTCAGTGGACAGCCCAATATATTGGGCGATATCGGCTCTAGTGATCTCAATGGTGCGGCTACAAACAAAAGAGTGAAAAGTGGTGTTGTCGACGGTGTAGGTGAGGTTGGCGAGAAATTCAAAAAGAAGTTCAGAATTATAGGGAAACGCCAGGGTGAGTAGGAATTGGAAGGTGGTAGAAGCAAAGAGGCCCATTACCTCGAAATTGAGAGCAGGCAGATTAAGCATTTTTTAAGGGGAAATTTTGCAGGCTTTATATCGGTGGTAGGCTTCCTCATTTTCAGTATTCAGGGAATGATCAGGTTGGCGACTCGATGAGGATGAGCTTCCAACAGTCATCCGACCTCGCTTAGACATTGCAATAGGGCACGAAAACGAGTGAAGGAGTGAGTGAGGAGAGGTTTGAGTGAAAAGAACGGCCTAGGCAAGGGTACTTATAGGAAATTTCAGAAATCATACAGTACGATCTGGAATTGTATAGTACGATAGACAATCAATATTCTGACCGCTCGTTTCAGGAAAAGGCAGTCAAATCGTACAGTACGATAGGTATCATATAATACGATCAGGCGAATTTCGATCGTCCCGAGGCCTCAGTATGACTTTTGACCAAAAGTTTCGTACTGTACGAACATGTATATTGTATAGTACGATACATAATAAATATCATACCGAACATCTTTAACTCATATTTATTCCGTGTGCTGATGTGGATCATACCGTACGAAAGGAATGTATCGTATAGTACGATACTCAATAATGTCGTACCAACCGGATTTAATTCATACCAATCCGTTGCTAACGTGGATCGTATCGTACGAAGAAGAGAAATCATATAATACAGTAGGCAATTATGCGGGATGAATATCATACAGTACGATGTAGATCATACAATACGATCAATAGAGCCGAAATATGCTTGTTGGGCATGTAGATTGAGATGTATCGTACAGTACGATGTAGGTCGTACAGTACGATGAACAGTCAATGCAGAGTTTTGGTGAGGTGAGTGTGTGATGATCAGGAGCACCCCTAAAAAAATTTGTGTTTTTTTTATGCGGTTATATCTATGACACCTAATCTAGTCCTCAAGGTGCTAAAGGTGTCGAAACCTAAAAGTTTTGTGAATATGTCTGCCAATTGATCTCCTGTAGTGATGTGATGTAATTCTATATCTCCCTTAGCGACGTGATCTCTAATGAAATGATGTCTAATGTCTATGTGTTTCGTTCGAGAGTGTTAAATTGGATTTTTAGAGATACAAATTTCACTTGTGTTGTCACACATGATCGAGATGGTTCCAACAGGTAGTCCAAGATCAAGAATTTGTTGTTTTAACCATAGTACCTGTGCAACACAACTTCCTACTGCAATATATTCTGCCTCAGTTGTGGAAAGTGCTACTGAGTTTTGCTTCCTACTGGACCAAGAAACTAATGATTGTCGGATGAATTGGCAGGTACCAGAGGTGCTCTTTCTATCTATCCTACATCCTGCAAAGTTAGAATCTGAGTACCCTAGGATTTCAAAGGAAGTGCTGTGTTTGGGATACCAAATTCCTAAGTTTGGGGTGTCTAGTAGATATCTAAGAATTCTTTTGACAGCAGTTAAGTGAGACTCTTTAGGATCGGCTTGGAAACGTGCACAAAGGCACACACTAAAAATTATGTTTGGTCTATTGGCAGTCAGGTAAAGAAGGGATCCAATCATTCCTCTATATTTTTTCTGATCTACTGATTTTCCACTAGGATCCTTATCTAATTGGATTGTCGAACTCATTGGGGTGTTCATGGGTTTTGCACTATCCATTTCATATTTCTTTAAAATATCCTTAATATAATTTGATTGGCTAAGAAAAGTTCTATTATCCATTTGTTTTACACTAAAGACAAGAAAGTAATTAAGTTCTCCCATCATGCTCATTTCAAACTCATTACTCATTATTTTTGAAATTCATCGCATAAGTTTTTATCCGAAGATCCAAACAAGATGTCGTCCACATATATTTGAACAATGAGAATTTCTTCTTTGACCTTTTGTAAAAAAAAGTGTAGTATCTACACTACCCTTTTTAAATCCTCTATCCAAAAGAAATGAGCTAAGTCTTTCGTACCATGCTCTAGGTGCTTGCTTTAATCCATACAGTGCCTTCTTTAATTTAAATACATGGTTTGAAAATTGTGAACTTTCAAATCTGGGGGGTTGCTCAACGTAGACATCTTCCTTAATTACTCTGTTTAGAAATGCACTCTTTACATCCATTTGATATAACTTAAAGTTCTTGAAGCAAGCAAAAGCTAAGTGCACTCTTATGGCTTCTAGTCTAGCAACCGGGGCAAAGGTTTCTTCAAAGTCTATCCCCTCAATTTGGTTGTACCCCTTAGCTACTAGTCTTGCTTTATTCCTTATTATTGTTCTTGAATCATTCACCTTATTCTTGAAGACCCATTTTGTTCCAACAACACTGTGTTCTTTAGGTCTCTTGACTAACCCCCAAACGTCATCTCTGGTAAATTGGTTCAGCTCTTCTTGCATTGCTAGAATCCAAAATTCATCTTCTAAGGCTTGATCTATACTTGTGGGTTATATCATAGAGATGAATGCTGAGTGACTAACCTCCTTCCTAAGTCCATGCCTAGTTCTTACACCTTCTGAAGGGTCTCCTAAAATTAACTCTTTAGGATGACTAGAAGAATATCTCCATTCTCTAGGCAAAGCTTCCTGAGTTTCGACCCTTTCTCCTAAGGTCATAGTCTCTACTCCTTGAATTCCTCTATTTCATCATCTTCAATTTTAGTTTCTGAGGGCATATCAGATTCATCAAATACCACATGGGTGGATTCTTCTACTATAAGGGTTCTCTTATTAAAAATTCTATAGGCTTTCCCTACAGAAGAATAACCTAAGAAGACACCCTCATCAGACTTGGGATCAAATTTTCCTAAGGGATGTTTACCATTATTTAAGATGAAGCACTTACACCCAAAGACATGTAAATGTGAAAGGTTTGGTATCCTACCCTTAAAGAGTTCATATGGAGTTTTATTTAGCTTCGATCTTATGTTTACTCTGTTCAAAACATAACAGGCTGTGTTGACTGCTTTTGCCCAAAAGTATCTAGGAAGTGTATACTCCGCTAACATTGCCCTAGAAGCTTCTACCAAACTATTCTTCCTTTATGCTATGCCATTCTGTTGGGGTGTTCTAGGAGCTGAGAAATTATATTCTATTCCTATCTCTTGACAGAATGACTCAAACCTATCATTTTGGAACTCTCCACCATGATCGCTATGGATTGTTGATATTTCACAACCTAATTTTCGTTGAATCCATGTGGAGAAAACTTTAAATTCCTCAAAAGGCTCATTTTTGTGTGCTAAGAATCTTACCCAAGTAAATCTTGTGAAGTCATCTACAATCACAAATCCATAATTCTTTCCACCTAGACTGGCTGTACTAACGGATCCAAATAAGTCCATGTGTAGAATTTCTAGTGGCCTAGAGGTGATCACATCTCTAATTGAGTGAAAGGATGATTTGACTTGTTTTCCTAGTTGGCAAGCATCACATAAGTGATCCTTGAGAAAGTCTAACTTAGGTATACCTCTAACTAGGTTTTTCTGAGTGATGTTTCTAAGAGTTTTCATACTAGCATGGCATAGTCTCCTATGCCATAGCTACGAGTCATCAACTATTATTTTCAAGCAAAATGATTTTGAGCTATCAACACAATCAAGGTCTAACATGTAAACAATGTTCATTCGTTTTCCTTCTAAAATTATTTCATCAAATAAACTAATCAGGCATCTATCAGTAAAAAATTTAACATCAAAACCTTTGTCACACAGTTGACTAATGCTAAGTAAATTATGTTTCAAACCATCAACTAGTAAAACATTTTCAATTAAAAAATTCTTAGCATTACCAACGATACCTGAGCCTATCACCTTCCTGGTAGTGTTGTCTCCCAATGTTACTTTGCCTCCAGTTTTGGTCTCCAATAGGATGAACTTCTTCATATCTCCAGTCATGTGTCGCGAGCAACCACTATCCAGGTAGCACATGCTCTCACTAGGTCTTTTGTGAGAGCATCCCTACAATTTCATTCAAAGATTAGATTTGGGAACCCAAGTGAGTTTGGGTTCCTCCTTATGCTTGCATGAATGAGATGTATGCATGTTATGCTGTGATGGATGCATTTTAGGTCTCCATACTAAGTGTGTCATACGGTGAATTGTGCATGTGCGGGCTATGTGACCTAGCATGCCACAAGAGAAACACCTAACACCAAGAAATGGGTTTACTATTCTATGTAGGTGGTGGTGCCTCTTTCTAAAGTTTTGTGATGCATGCTGTGTTGGGAGTTTACGAGGATGGCCTAATGTGAGTGATGCAATTTCATTTTCTAATTCTTTTATTTTCTCACTAAAAGTTTTATTTTGAGCTGTCAATCCATCAACTTCTATTAATAGCAAGTGCTCACTATGATCTACTTTTAATGCAAGTGCCGTTAGTTTTTCAAACTCTACATCTAGTTCAATATGCGATGTTTTCAAGGATTCATACGCTTCAATTAGTTCAATATGCTTCTTATTTAATGCATCATACTCATCAAGAAGTAACATGTGATCTTTATCTAAATCAGAATTTTCTTTAACTAAGTTAGCATGCTCAATTTGTAAAGAACTAAATTCAATATTAAGTTTAGCATGCATTTTTTTTAGTTTCCTATACGAGTCATGAATATTCTTAGAAATAAGCAGTAATTCATCATATGAAAGTTGACATACCTCATCTTGATCCGATTGATCAAGGTTATCGTTAGCCATAAGACACAAATTTGTTACCTTCTCCTCTGCTTCTTTCTCTGACGATTTTGAGGCAGAGTCGGCCCAAAAAGCTTTCTGTGTCTTTGTCTTTCCTTTCTTGTATTTTGCTTTGTCATCTCCTTTCTCCTTAGCTGGTTGGCTCTTCAGATTGGGGCAATCGGCTCGAAGGTGACCTGGCTTCCAGCACTCAAAACAAATTGTATCAGATGAAACCTTATTGGACCTTGAGCTCTTACCTTTGTTCCAGCTGTTCTGATGACGCTTTTGTTTTCTCTTCAGGAAATTTTTGAACTGTCGGGTCATCAGTGCTATTTCATCGTCTTCCTCCCCTGCAGAGCTTTCACTTTTTGAGTTGCTAGCTTTTAATGCCACCGTCTGCTCCTTTTTCTTTTCACCTGCATCACTTTGCCTTTGGCTCACTCCTTGCTCGTATGCAATGAGTGACCCAAGGAGGTTATCAATAGAATAAACATTAAGATCTTTGGAATCAGTGATAGCAGTTATCTTAGCATCATAGGAACTAGGTAGGCATCTAAGAATCTTATTCACTTTCTCAGAATTTGAAATTTCTCTACCAAATGCATGCAAGGATGTCATGATTTGGGTGAACCTAGTGTACATGTCAGAAATTGTTTCGCTAGGCTTCATACGGAATAATTCATAATCATGCAGTAGAATGTTAAGCCTAGACTATTTTACTTCGTTTGTTCCTTCGTATGTAATGCACAGTCTATCATAAATCTCCTTACCAGAAACACAAGTCGATACTCTCATATAGTCCTCAGATTTCAATGCACAAAAAAAAGCAGTTTAAGCACTTAGCATTCAGTTGGGCTAACTCCCTATCCTCATTGCTCCATTCAATAAAAGGTACAAGAGTTTTCAAACCATTAACAATCTTAAACGGTGCAACATACCCATCATTTAGTAACATCTACTTGCGGTAATCTATAGATTGCAAAAATGTAGACATTCTAATTTTCCAGAAATCAAACGGAATGTTATCAAAAAGTGGTGGACGAGTTATTGAATAACCCTCCGCAGTGTTACGATTACTAAAATTCGACATGATCGTTTTTTCAAGGTTTTTTAAAACACTATTTTTTAAAAACAAGCTCTGATACCAATTGAAATTACTAAATGACAAGAGGGGGGGGGGTGAATTGTGAAAAACTTTTTCTTAATAAAAAGTAACCCTAAACAGGAGTTCTAATTTTTTTGTTATTTTTGAAATTTGACAACAAAAAAAACTTAAACAAATTTTCTTCCACAAATTTCACCACACAATAATTATGAAAATATAAGTACAAGCAAAAGTAAATGACGATAAGAAAAAAACACACCAAGGATTTTTATAGTGGTTCGATCAAAATATGACCTACGTCCACTCTCCGGAGTCCTCCGCTCTGGGATTTTCACTATCAAAATAGTTCTCCTTTTGCCCCCCTCGTCAAGGCGGAGAAGCCTTTACAAACCTCCCTTTCACCAACCCGGCGTGGCGGAGTGCCAAACTCTATTTTCGCCCTCCTGGCGATGGCAGAGAACCTTCTCGTTTTTCTCCCTCCTGGAGAAGGCAGAGAACCTCGAGGTAACGGATGTAGACGAGCCTTTCCCTTGGAGATCCTCCCTCAAATCCTTCTAGGGCCACAGGAGGAGCAAGATGCAGCAAGCTTGGAGCAACCGTGTGATCTCCCTCACACCTCTTCTCCCTCACAACGCTCACCTCCTCCTTCCTCTCTCAACCCTCAAGAATTTCTCTAGAGCTCTCTTCCTTGGAATCCCTCTCTAACCACGTTCACCCCCTCTGTGTTTCTTACTGAAAAAGGACTTGATTGACATCTAAAACGGGCTCCAAAAAACCTCTGATTTCAAAAGTAGCCATTACTGATCATACATTACGATGCAACATCGTACAGTACGATATGTATAAATAGACATCGTCCTGGTATGAAGATGTACGAACAGTTCAAATACAAATCGTAATGTACGATATAATATCGTACGGTATGATCCACAAAACACTATTCATACAGGACGATGGTATGGACGATCAGATGTCATCTCTGTTCATCGTATGGTACGATTACTATTGTACAGTACGATGTTAAAAAATTAATTAGGCCTGGATTACATGCACTAATTACGGATTAATTTAAGTAAGTATTAAAAATGGATCGTACAGTACGAACACGTTCGTACAGTACGAACGGCGCAAAAATCACTTACTCAAATTAAAATACGGTTAGGGTTTTGGACCAGAACATATCGTACAGTACGAATATATTCGTACAGTACGATCTATTCACAGAATCGTCCACATAGCTCTAATCATACAGTACGAATTAAAATCGTACAGTACGATCTACAGAGAAGAATTTCTATGACATTTTGCATTTAAAAACAAACTCTCCCCCTGTGTGTGTGCATGGTTACTCTTACTCTTATGCATTTTGTGGCCAGACTCAATAAAATAAAATAAAATAAATAGAAAAATATAATGTTTGACTCATACTCCTAATCTACCCTTTCTTGAGTCTTCCTTTCGTCCTGAGTCACTTGTGATCTTCCTGAAATATTAGTATTCAAGGACAATAGCAAATAAAATAGTATTTAATGAAAAGTAGTTCCAAAACACTCATTATTTGGCATAATCAAAATCTCAAACTCGGGGTCATGGGTTGCAACAGTATCAGTAAAATCCAAAGGGAATATAGCTCTTTTACTGACAATATTGGAGATTGCTAGTTTAGCTGTTCATCACTTTCATACCCATTTCAATAAAGTTTTCAATCCATCTGAATTTATGGATCACTCGTTCATTCCCAACCTTATATCCCTTGAAGATAATGTATCTTTATCTATGTCTCCTTGTTTAGAGGAGATTAAAGAGATTTTGTTGGGTATGAATAGTGATTTTGTGGTTGGGCCTGATGGTTTTTACCACTCTTTTCTTTTAAAAATCTTGGCACATTATTCACAATGATATCTTTGATGTTGTTTTGGATTTCTTTGCTGGTAGCCCTATCCCTAAGTTTTTTACTTCTACTTGGTTAGTGCTTATTCCAAAAAATATTTCTATTAACACTTGCAATGATTTTCTTCCTATTAGTTTTTGTACTTTCTTTAACAAATTGATCTCTAAAATTATTATGATTCATCTTACTACTTTTTTACCTAAAACTATTTCCCCTTCTCAGATGGGTTTTGTGTAAGGTAGAGCTATCATGGATAATATTCAGTTGGCTCAAGAATTCGTTCAAGATTTGGATATTCAGGTGAGAGGGGGCAATTTGATTTTGAAACTAGATATTGCCAAGGCTTATGACAATATTGATTGGAACTGTATTTATCTTGCCCTTGAGCTTTTGGTTTTAATTCAATGTTTATTAAACTTATTAAGAATTGTATTAAATATGTCTATTTCTCTATAATTTTCAATGGTTCTAATTATGATTTTTTCAAGTCTTCTCATGGCTTAAGGCAAGGTGATCCTATTTCTCCTTCCCTTTTTATTATTGCTACTAAATTTCTTTCTAGTGGCCTTTCTAATTTATTTGAGAATAATCTTGGTCTTTATTTTAGAACTTTAGAAGGTTTCCATATATCCCATTTATGCTTTGCGGATGATTTTATTATTTTTACTAATGCGACTATTAATAGAGTTCATAAAATTATGGAGTTATTTCATCAATTTGAGATGGTGAGTGGTCTCTCCTTTAGCAAAAAATAAAAAGTTTCTTTATTGCTTCTAAGAGGATTTCCAATGATCGTATTTTAGCTATTAAAGATGTTACTGGTTTTACCCATTCTCACTTGTCCATCAAATATCTTGGTGTTCCTCTTTTTAAGGGTAGGAGGAATATTTTTTGTTTGATGACCTTAATGCTTAAGTTCAGAATAAGCTCTTATCTTGGGATTCCAACTTTCTTAGCTTTGGTGGTAGAGTTATTGTTGACCTCATTTTTGTATGAGGTCACTTTTAACTCCTTGAGCTTTGGACCTTAGGTTTCTTTGGACTTTAGATCCTAGGAACTTCCTAGTTCTTAAACCTCAGGCCCAATCCAGATATTAACTCAATTCAAACCTAGAACCCAGGGTTAAAGGCATAGGTCCTAAAACCCTTTCTAGATCATTTTTCCATCACCTTGAAACCCAGTTAATTGGCATTTGATTCATGGTCTGTCAAGTCCATATTGATGTGATATATCTCCAGTGCTAACCCTCCAAATTTGAATTCATTTGGAGGATTCTAACACCTTAAACTTAATCCAGTTTCAAAGGTTGTAAAACCTTCAAATATTTATAATCATTGCCACTGGGCCTTTCACCCAGTGGAATTTGGCCTTGGAGCCCCCTCCAAACCCTTTGATCACTCTCAATACCTTGATATTGACTTGTTAAGCAATATTCTACATCGTGCTAGATTTAATTTGACCCAGAACTGACTCAAGGCTAAAATGACCAAAATGCCCTTAATGGGGGATTTTTGGACTTTTGTCCTAGACTCAACTTGATTTAACCATCAATCTTTGAATTCTTATTCAAATGTTTTCAAATAATTTTTGAGACCTCTTGAAATTCAATTCCAACCTTGGGTCAACTTGGTTGACCAAGTCAACCTATTTTGACCTAAAGGCCCCTTAAGGGTCAAAATGGTCATTTTGACCCAAATGACCCCTCCACACCTTGATACCCCATCCATTAGTTTCATATGATCAAATTGATTTCAATACATTTAACTCTTAGTCCTTAGCCAACTTGGTTGACCAAGTCAACCAAGTTTGACCAACAGACTCATATACCTCCTTTAACCTAAACCTTTTGACCAAAACCATTTCGATCTCATTTAAACCCATGAGGTGATTCCTTAGACTTCTAAGAGAGCCCTCTTAAAAATCCAAGTCTTGGGCTCCCTTGGGTTAGCCTTCTGGCTTAACCCAAGTGCCCAAAGAGAGGCCCCCTTTGAACCATTTCTCAATCCTAATCAAATTGAACCCAAACTAAGGTGCCATTGGGTCTCCCCTTACCCAATACACCTCCCTTAACCAGTCCAGCCATTGAATCCACTTGGGTCAAGAGTTAAGCTAAATCAAAGTGGCCAAAAACCACTTAGGATTGAGCCAATTCCTATCTTGAGCTCAATTGAACCTGACTAACACCTCCATTAGGTGGCCCTAGGTCCAATAGACCTCCCCCAGCTGGCCCTAGCCTTGGGTTAACTTGGGTAAACTTTTGGGCTAGCCCAAAGTGGTTAAAACCACATAGATCTGAGCCATCTTTGAACTCAAGTCAAATTGAACCCAATTGCCATTTGCATTGGGTGGACTAGACCTAGACCCATCTCCCACATCAAGCCTAGGGTCTGGCCTAACCTGGGTTAAGCCCAATTCAACCCAAATCGAGCAGGTTTGGGTCAAACCAAGTCACCCGATCGAATTGGACCTCCCCAGGCCCAATTGAGCTCACCCTTGAGTCCAGCATGTCCCTATCATTCTTTCTAGGTCAACCCGACCCACATCCCGATCAACGGTGGCCGGAACCATTGGAGAACAAGCTCCGATGCCCCCCCATTTGATCCTGACCCAAAGTTTTCCAAAGGCTAAGGCTCACTGGTTTAAGGCTCATGATCCCTCTAGGAAGATGTCGCCCTCCACCTGGTGCTCATCCGAGGCTCCTCCTAGGCAATCCTAGCCATCCAAGCTCGCAGGAGGTGGCTGAATAAGGAAACTCATCCAGCAGCTGCCATTCGATCCCTAGCTTTTGAAATCACTGCCTAGAGCTTCCTCTTCCCTCCTATTTCATTTCCTAGCTTCCCAGACCATCCCGTCGATCCATTCGAGTGAACTTTGATGAAAGCTTTCAACACCATGCTCAAAGTTGTACCTCTGGCCATCCTCTGATCCTAGTGTCCGAAGGAGATCTGCTCGCCTTCATCCCCTAGAGCTTCCTAATAGAGAAGCTCATCCGTTGAGGCCTTCTCTACAGTAATCTCTTGATCTCGAGCTCCCTAGATAGGTAGTATGATCAAGTGTGAAGGAAACCTTCACCCCAGTAGATCTCTACCATTGGATTGAAGGTTTCTACCCCCCTGATCCTCCCTGTAAAATTTCGTTGAAGTTTGCCGACGTGATCGTTCGGAGCACCCAGAAAAAGCCCTACGGCTTTTGGTTTGCATGGGAAGTGGAAGATGTAATCCTAGCCGTTAATTCTAATCAATGGTGCAGATTAGATCCCGCAATTTTGGAGGCCATTTGATCATGGCCGTCCAATCACCCATCCGATGGCTACGATTAATTTGACCGTTATCCTGTCAACCACCAATGATTGCTCCTCCAATCGTGACGCGCCGCATGTAAAGCATCAGCTGACTGGATAATTAAAGGATTTAATTTTATAGAAAATAAAGGGGAACTTCAAAAATTGATATCTCCCACCACACTTGACCAAATTAGGAGTTCTTAGGCTCATTGGAAAGATCTCAGGGAGATCTATAAAAGCCTTATAATTCCAGGCTCTAATTACATCTGTATTAAGGTTAATTTCCATATTATTTTTTAATTAATTATTGTATTTATTACTTAAAATGAATTCACCACTACCTGGAATTTTGGGATAATGAATTTGGTCATGTCCCTGACTTGTTCAAATTTTAACTCCCCTGTTTGAAGTGTCCAAGAGCATTATCATGCCAATTTATGTTTAAGGGTCATGGGTTGACCCTCAAATCCAAATTGGAATCATGATCTATCCAATGAGGTTAGGATTTGATTGTGAATGTGGTGATGATGTGTAGTATAAGGAGTTTAGGGCCAGTGATTTTGCCCCAATCCAACCCTAAGATTCTCTATGATTTTTTTAAGGGGACTTAGGGATCACCTTAAATTTCTTGGTTATCCACCTTAGAGAACTCCATTTAGGCCCAAGTTTGGTGTGTTTAGGCCCTGAGATCAAGTGATCTCATGGTCCAAATCTCATCAGATTTGGTGCCCATTTGGTTCACTAATTTGGAGCCAAAAAAATTCCCTCTCTAGAACTGGCCTAAAGCCTAATTAATTCACCAAAAATCTTTATTAATCCCTAAAAATTATATAAAACACCCCTAACTGACCCTCATTAAATCCTAAATATGTAGAAAGTTGAATCCTTTTAATATGACATTAAAATCCACTTTAATTTAATTTTAATCAAAATCAATGTTTAATCAATTTTAGTTAATTAAAAATTATTAAAAATCCCTAAAAAATCTTTAAACACTTGCTAATCTCTCCTTAGACCATTTTGATCTTTGGAGTTGATTTGAAGAAGTTTAGGATTCATTTGGGTTCAAACCACTAAAAAGGTTTCCTAATTAAGGTAATTAGATATTTCCAATAAATACCCAAATTTCTAAAATTGATAACTAATTGTAGAAAATTTCAAATCAATCAAACTCAGTGTCTAATAAATCTAATTAAAATCTAGTATTTTCTAAAAAAGTCAAAACCCCAAAATCTGGTCAAAGTCAAAAAGTCAATATTTTGGTCAACATTAGGTTAAAAAAAATGGGTCAAACTTCTAAAAATCATAACTTTTCATAGAAAACTCTGATTTGAGTGTGCCACCTATTTAACAACTCATAATAAGGTCTAGTATTTATTAAAAATATGAAAACTTTAAATTTCTCTCTAATTCTAAAAATCAGCTTTTGACCCCATAGTTAACATATTTAGATAATTTCCTAAAACCCGATAATTCTTTAAAATTCCATAATTTCATGAGTGGGTTAATAAAATGTTCAAACAATCTATTAAAATCAGTAATTAATTCTCTTTAATATTAATCCATTCCTTTAATTCCAACCATTCTAAATTAACTTAATTAACCCTAATTACTACTAGGTAACCTAGGCCTACATGGCTATTAGCTTAGCCCCAAGGAAGATGAAATAAACTTCACGGCCTCGGTGTGAAACAAAGATAGTAATCAATTAATTCTTAAAATATATTTAAATAAAATTCTTAATATGATAATATTTAAACTTTAACTTAAATCCCCCTTTTAGCCTTAACAAACTCAAATACTAGACAACTCTAACTAATCACCCAACTTAGGGTCTACCCCAGCCACACGACCCTCTACACACTTTAGATGGTTTGCTAGGACAAACAACTCTAGATCTAGGTTAAGCCGATGTTTACTTTTGTGTTGTGTGCCAAATTTTTCGTTGTTTTACTACATGTTTTGGACGATTATACTTATTGTGTTTGCTTACTTTTTCTGCTCTATGGATGATTGATGTATTTTGCGACTAGATTTTCCTTTGGATAGGAATGATCTGGATGTTCACATAGTATTTTTTAGCTGTCTACGCTCATGTAGAGCAATAAAAAGGGGACTAAAAAAAATCAATTATAAATATGCTTGCACAGGTGCTTCAGCTGCTAAGCCCCCAAATAAAAAAGGTGTGTGGCCAGTGTATTTATTTACTTTTCTGTACATATATAACTGTTTGGGAATATAATTTTGATTTATTAATTGCTTAGGATAACCCTACAGGAGAGTCTAAAATTTTTTATTTCCATATAAATGTAATTTATTTAAATGTAAAGTGTTGTGATAGTGGAGTTTTGAATTGGGATACATAGGTCCAAAGCTTGGACTCTAAAGAGAAAAGGACACCCATTAGGGGAATAGCCCTTTTCTATTTGGAGATCCAAAATTGGATCACTTTTTCCCTACCTAAAGAGGAAAGAGTGGCCTTCCCCTCAAAGGAAGTGCCTTCTTATCCATTTAGGTAGCCTACTACGAAGAATCCATGGAGCCCGAAGGAGAAGAAGATTAAAGAATTAAAGACAAAATTATCCCATTCAAAATCACTTGTTTCTCTACTAGGTTTAGAATCCAGGTTGTTGTTAGTGGTGCCCGGCCACTTTACTTTCTTCAAGACCCTAGTTTGTAATAAGCAAGGCAACTTTGCCTATGGACATTTATTAATTAAGTTATTTATATTTGATGTGTTGAGATGTCTATGTATAGAATTACATGTTTTTTCTAATTTTTTGGCATTTGTGTACCGCTTTTATTTTTCGCCTAGATATGCGAGACTCGTGAGGGTGTGAAAGTTTTATACCAATAATTATAAAGTTTAAAATTTAGTGAGTCTAAATAATATAGAAAGATAATGAATCTACAAAATTAGCCAGGGATCGACCCCGGGGTCACATGCATATTTCTGCACTTCTTCTTTCCTTGCTTTAGACCCTTCCCCGCCTGCGGGTAGTGTCCGGATAGTCTGACCTATGAGGACGAGGTGCCGGACCTAGGAAAGTCCAATCTTCTAAAAAATTATTTTCTAAGCCTATTTTTAACTTTCAAGCATATTTGATTTGAAGTCTTCAACTAGCATGCATCATATTAGAAACACATTTAAAAGAGTCAAAAATTCTAATTGCATTAGTCTTTAGCATTTTGTATCCAATATAAGTCAAAGGGGCCAATTAGGGAAATCTTTAGAGGTTCGCCCCAACTCTCCAAAACATTAAATAAAACGTTCCTACCCCTCTATCATAAAAGACCAAACTCATGTACTTTAAATTGATTAGGTGGTTAGTTGGCTCCCCAATCCAGGCTGGGGTAAATCTATGTTCTGCACCGCATTAGTTAGGTTCGGACAACTATGGTCGAGAATCCAAATTTTAATCTAGGATCTGTCATAGATCTTTGATTATAAGACCCCAACCGTCTTGAATATAATCTCAAATTTCTAATAAAGTGCTCAACTCTAATTAAATCTTCTTTCAATCCTAAAGTGTAAAGCCTAACACTTAGATTAAGTTGGGACACTTCCAGATGGTTCTAGAATCTCAAAGTATCCCCTACTTTTCTTTCTTAATTTTGTTAATAACTGCTCAACTTCAATCCATTCCTTTTTGAGATTCAAAAATTCATCTCTTTTTGATATCACTCTTAGAAAATCTAAAAAAAAATTATCATTATTTTAATCGAGAGTTTTTGTATAGGACTCTGTCTCCATACGATATAATTAACTACTAGGGCTTGCGCTCGTAGAAGATTTAGAACCACACACGCACCTGATTTTAAAAATTGATTTTTTTTTAAACTTATATTGGATTCCTTTGGGAATGATTAAAGATGATCGTTATTATCATATTCAAAGAATTATTATTGAATGATATTTTCTCTCTTTGGGAAGATATATCTTTTCTTGATAAAGCTTTGGATATGAACTTAACGATCACACATCTTGATTGTTGTAGCTAGATATTTAGTTGACCCTCATCTTGGCCCTTCACGGCCATACGAAGTTCTCTTCAGCATCCGGTCACAATACTCAAGATGAGATTCATAATTCTAATTCTGAATCCTATTATGAAATTTTATTTTCACCTTTTGAGGTATACTTTTTCTAATGGAACAATTCGATTTCAGAATTAGAATTTAATTTTAATTTCAAATTTCCCAAAAGAAAACCAATATTTTTCAAAACCTATTTTCAAAATTCCAGCACCAAAAAATGGCCCGACGGTGGGACAAAATCTCTCTTTCCATCTTTAATAATGGCAAAGTTTTATTTCATCGGTATTTTTAACTACCTTTTCTTCCGTTGGTCCATTTACCCATTTTTCTTTTGGGCGAGAGCGGACAACATCTAAAAGATAAGACCTATCAAATAGAGAGGTGAGTGAGGAAACCTCTGTCTAAGCCCGGTTTTGACATTTTCCCTCCAAGTTAATTGGTAGAGCAAAGGAGTCAAGCCAGGTTCCTTGAATATATTCTCAATCAATTTTGTAAACTCTCTTATTTGGTGAAAACTCAACATGCTGAGGTTCAGATTTAAAGAAAATTAATCATGCTCAAAATTCAAATTTTAATCCAAAGTTGACTAATTCAAATCACTTTTCCTTAATTTCAGGAACTTAAACACTCAAATGGCTGGGAAACTCATCTTCTCCATGGATAAAAACTTGACATTAGAAGGAATTACCTCTGGCAACTCGATCCTATTTCGAATAGAATTTCAAAACTTCAAGTTATCAGTCAAAGGAGAAGAAATTATTGATCTCTCTACTAGAATACAAAGGGATGTCCCCTCTGTTGAGATTACTTTAGGGTCAGGAATTGACTCCCCCATCTCTAGGATAGAGGTCATTATCACCCCTTCGACCATTGTACCCTCTACTCAAGAGGATAAGAAAAAATAAGTGGAAGAACTACCTTAAAAGAGTCAGAAGAAGGTTGCTAAGGCCAAAAGGGATGCCGAGTCAGGAGCCTTAAAGGAAGTAAAATCTAAGGTCAATCGAGAACTCGTTGCTCCTTACACCTATCCCCTCCATGGTGGAAATCTTTTCCACCATACTCCAATTACTCAAAGGAGTGATGTTGTAAAAATGAGAGCACAATCCCCAATACACCTTCTTGACTACTACACAGAGACAATCAATCAAGAAATAACTAAGCAATCACCATCAATAGACCATAGGCCTCTAGTTAAGGGTTATGACCCATCCACTCTACTAGATGAAGTTTGGTTATGTTACTACACGTGCCCCACTATATCATCTATATAGGAGGAGGTATAGAACCAACCGGGGTGCCACTCTCATAATTGCTAGGTTACTAGTAATTAGGGAGGAAAAAATAATGGATCTGAGACCTTATCAAATAGTGACACCATTTGAATTTAACTTCTAAAAGGGATCTTATCATGATAGATCCTTAGATTGAGATGATGCAGCACTATTTAGAGGCAGTGCAGACCCCACAATAATCTCTCTCTCTTAAGAGATTATGGAAATATAATTTATATTGATAGGGTCTTGCCACCTGGACTTGATATTTTGAAGGAAATCATATTATTTCTCAATTGTATTGTGTAAAAATTTTTAAGATAATTAATCCATCTTTTTAATGAAAATTGACCTCTACTTTAAATCAAAAATAGGAGGGTTGACTCCACTGGATCTTTAAAGGTCCCTCCCTCCCAACGCTTCTACGGGTCGATTTGATTTTTGAATTAAAATTTGTATCAAACTTAAGTTGGTTAGAAATAAAAATCTTCTCAATCTTCTCGTAGTTTTCCATCTTATAAGCTTCTCTTACATGTTCTAAATCTATTCAATAATTTTTTAAGTCAAATTGATATTTTCTTATCAAAAGATTGGGTCTGATTTAAGGATTATTCTTCCTTGGATAAGAGAATGAGTTTTCTTCTCTTATACTTGTGATATAATCCAAGATTAAAAATAAAAGAGCAATCATATTAAGGTTTTAAAGAAAGTGAAGTCTGTAATAAAAAAAAGAGAGAAGAAAATTCAAAGGATGCACAAAGTGTATTAAACAAATTTCAAAAAAAGTGCAAAGTGCGCCAAAGAAATAAAAAGGTGTGCAAAGCACATCACAAAAAAGAAAGTGAAAGAGGCTTCCTTTTTTAAAATCATTAAATCTCAAAGAGCCCGATCTTATTTAATAACTTGACTTTGAAAAATCTTGAATCTTGATTTATTGTCTGCATAGATAGTTCATTAGATAGAAAATTCTATGCAAAAGAATAAAAAAGATTAAAGTTCTTTATCCAACTTAAACCTTTTTGAAATTAATTTTAATTTAAAATTTATACAACGGAGAACCTAGTTCAATTTATATGAAACTTGATTTGGGTCAACAAAATCCAAACCCTTGGCTCTTTTCGGGTCAATTGGGTCACTCTATTTCCCACTATACTTTTGAATTTGTTCCCACTTATCGTTCTGACAGGTTCAAATGATTAAGAGGAAATTTTCAATAAAAAGAATGAATCTTCTACCCTTGATAAGAATCGAATTCTCATTCTTGAGGGAAATATGTGAGTTCTTAAACATAGGCATCATTCCTTTTAAGATCCACTTAGTAAAATAACACTCTATGCTGGGTCCAAGGTTGTTCTCATATAGAGGTGTGTTATACATCACTGGAAATTAATTTTCAAAATTAAGTCACAACTGAGTAGAGTGCCTAACTCATATTAGAGGACCTCGAGGGCCTTGAAGAAAGTTGTTTTGAACTCAATAAAATTTGAAATTATATAAGTCACATATGATTAAAGCTCATGATAAATGGTATCACCTCAGGACTTTCCAAGTAAGAGACTTGGCCGTAGTCCTTTGGAGACTAATTTTAGTCCAACATAAGATCAATGGAAGCTTTGAATCAATATTGACTGGATCGACCACCTTAGAGATGATCTATAAGGGAGGTTCGTGGCAATTGATTAATTTGAAGGTACCACTAGATGCTTCCTCTCATTTGGGCAGTTTTTCAAGAAATACCATGTCAAATGAGTATCAAATTAAACATCAAATTCACCCCTCCAATTTCAAAGAAATCAAATCAAATCAAATTCAAATTCATCAATCGATTGTTTCCAGTTCTCTTTTCATTAAGGTTAGGTCCTCCATTCCCTTAGGATTAGACTCTCTAGTGGTTGAGTACGCCCTTCATGCCACCATCTTGGAATTTGACTTGGGGATTAGTGGTGGAGTACTTCCTTTGCAGCACCATCCTAATTCATACTAGCTAGTGGTGGAGTACGCCCTTCGTGGCACCTTCCTAGTTTGCCAATTTTGGTCCTCTGTGTGGAGCAAGTTTCCTCCCAACATGATCATCCTAGTTAATCTATCTATTAGAAGTAAGTCTTCTATCAGCATCCTATAGACCTAAGGTGGGCTGATGCCCTTCCTTAGACCCAAGGTTAGGTGATGCCTACCTTGGTTTCCCAGTTAATTTTTTTATTAGGAGTAAGTATTTTATCAGCATCCTATAGACCTAAGGTTGGGTGATGTCGTTCCTTAGATCCAAGGTTAGGTGATGCCTATCTTGGTTTCCCAGTTAATTTGTCTATTAGGAGTAAGTCTTCTATCAACATCCTATAGACCTAAGGTTTGGTGATGACCTTCCTTAGACCCAAGGTTAGGTGATGCCTACCTTGGTTTCCTAATTAATTTGTCTATTAGGTGTAAGTCTTCTATCAGCATCCTATAAACCTAAGGTTGGGTGATTCCCTTCCTTAGACCCAGGGTTAGGTGATACCTACATTGGTTTCCCAGTTAATCTGTCTATTACGAATAAGTCTTCTATTAGCATCATATAGACCTAAGGTTGGGTGATGCCCTTCCTTAGACCCAGGGTTAGGTGATGCCTACCTTAGTTTCCTAATTAATCTATCCATTAGAATTAATTCTTCTATCAGCATTCTATGGACCTAAGGTTGGGTGATGCCCTTCCTTAGACCCAGAGGTGATGCCTACCTTGGTTTCCCAGTTAATCTATCTATTAGGAATAAGTCTTCTATCAGCATCTTATAGACCTAAGATTGGGTGATGCCCTTCCTTAGACCCAGGGTTAGGTGATGCCTACCTTGGTTTCCTAGTTAATATGTCTACCAGGAGTAAATCTTCTATCAGCATCCTATAGACCTAAGGTTGGGTGATGCCCTTCCTTAGATCCAGGGATAGGTGATGCCTACCTTGGTTTCCCAGTTAATTTGCCTCTTAGGAGTAAGACTTCTTCCAGCATCCTATAGACCTAAGGTTGGGTGATGCCCTTCCATGGACTTCTAAAGTTCCATTCAAAATTATTAATCGGTCAACGCCAATATGCGCAGCAGAAGTTCCTTCTACTACACATACTGGTGGTCCATTTGTTGACCTCATTTTTGTATGAGGTCACTTTTAACTCTTTCTTGAGATTTAAACCTTAGGTTTCGTTTGAATTAGATCCTAGGATCTTCTTAGTACCTAGACCTCAGGCCCAATCCAGATCTTAACTCAATTCAAACCCAAACCCAAGGTTAAAGTCTCAGGTCCTAAAACCCTTTCTAGATGATTTTTCCATCATCTTGAAACTCAGTCAATTAGCATCTGATTCAGGGTTTTTCAATTCCATATTTATGTGACATGTCTCTAGTGCCAACCCTCCATATTTGAATTCATTTGGAGGATTCTAACACCATAAACTTAATCTAGTTTCAAAGGTTGCAAAACCTTCAAATATTTACAATCAGTGCAATTGGGCCTTTCACCCAGAGGAATTTGACCTTGGAGCACCCTCCAAACCCTTTTATCACTCTCAATACCTTGATATTGACTTGTTAAGCAATAGTCTACATCTTGCTAGATTCAATTTGACCCAGAACTGACTCAAGGATAAAATGACCAAAATGCCCTTAAAGGGGGAATTTTGAACTTTTGTCCTATACTCAACTTGATTTGACCATCAATCTTTGAAATCTTCTTCAAATGTTTTCAAATAATTTTTGAGATCTCTTTAAATTCAATTCCAACCTTAGGTCAACTTGGTTGACCAAGTCAACCTATTTTGACCTAAAGGCCCCTTAAGGGTCAAAATGGTCATTTTGACCCAAATGACCCCTCCACACCTTGATACCCCATCCATTAGGTTCATTTGATCAAATTGATTTCAATGCATCTAACTCTTAGTCTTTGGTCAACTTGGTTGACCAAGTCAACCAAGTTTGACCAAATGACTCATATATCTCTTTTCACCTAAACCTTTTGACCAAAACCATTTCAATCTCATTTAAACCCATGAGATGACTCCTTAGACTTCCAAGAGACCCCTCTTAGAAATCCAAGTCTTGGGCTCACTTGGGTTAGCCTTTTGGCTTGACCCAAGTGCCTAAAGAGAGGACCCCTTTGAACCATTTCTCAATCCTAATCAAATTGAACTGAAACTAAGGTGTCATTGGGTCTCCACTGACCCAATACACCTCCCTTAACCAGTCCAGCCATTGAATCCACTTGGGTCAAGAGTTAGGCTAACCCAAAGTTGCCAAAACCACTTGGGATTGAGCCAACTCCTATCCTGAGCTCAATTGAACCTAACCAATGCCTCCATTAGATGAACCTAGGTCCAATACACCTCCCTTAGCTGGCCTAAGCCTTGGGTTTACTTGGGTCAACTTTTGGGCTAGCCCAAAGTGGTCAAAACCACATGGATCCAAGCCATCTTTGAACTCAAGTCAAATTGAACCCAATTACCACATGTATTGGGTAGACCAGACCCATCTCCCACATCAAGCCCAGGGACTAGCCTAACCTGAGTTGAGCCCAATTCGACCCAAATCGATCAGGTTTGGATCAAACCAAGTCACCCGATCGAATTGGACCTCCGCAGGCCCAATTGAGCTCACCCTTGAGTCCATCATGTCCCTATCATTCTTTCTAGGTCAACCCGACCCAGACCCCGGCCGATGGTGGACGGAACTAATGGAGAACAAGCTCCGATGGACCCCCCCCCCCACCCCCCCACCCCTTCGTTTGATCCTGACCTAAAGACTTCCAAAGGTTGGGGCTCGCTGGCTTTAGGCTCATGAGCCCTCTAGGAGGATGTATCCCTCGACTTGGCGCTCATCTGAGGCTCCTCCTAGTCAATCCTGGTCATCCAAGCTCACGGGAGGTGGCTGAATAGGTCAACTCATCCCAGCAGCTGCCATTCAATCCCAGGATTTTGAAATCACTACCTAGAGCTTCCTCATCTCCCCCTATTTCATTTCCTAGCTTCCCAGACCATTCTTCTGATCCGTTCGAGCAAACACTGGCAAAAGCTTTCAGTACTGTGCTCGAAGTCATACCTCAGGCCATCCTCCGATCTCTGTGTCTAAAAGAGATCAGCTCGCCTTCATCCCCTAAAGCTTCCTGATAGAGAAGCTCATTAGTTAAGGCCTTCTTTGTGGTAATCTCTTGATCCTAAGCTCCCTAGATAGGTATTCTGGTCAAGTGTGAAGGAATCCTTCACCCCAGCGGATCTCCACCGTTGGACTGAAGGTTTCTACCCCCCTGATCCTCCTTATAAAATTTTGTCAAAGTTCGCCGGCGGGATCGCTCGAATCATGCCGAAAAATCCCTATGGCTTAGGGTTCATGCGGGAGGTGGAAGACATAATCCTAATCGTTGATTCTAATCAATGGTGCGGATTAGATCCCGTGGTTCCAGAGGCCATTTAATTGTGGCCGTCTGAACGCCCATCTGACGGCTACAATTAATTCAACTGTTATCCAATCAACTGCTAATCGTAACACGCCGCATGTAAAGCACTGGCTGACTGGGTAATTAAAGGATTTAATTTTACAAAAAATCAAGGGGAGCTTCAAAAATTTATATCTCCCTGCACACTTGACCGAATTAGGTGTTCTTAGACTCATTGGAAAGTTCTTAGGGAGATCTATAAAAGCCCTATAATTCCAAGCTTTAATTGCATATGTATTAAGTTTAATTTCAATATTAGTGTTTTATTAATTATTGTATTTATTGCTTAAAGTGAATTTACCAGGGCCTGGAATTTTGGGAGAATGAATTTGGATATGTCTCTGACATATCTAAATTTTGCGTCCCTATTTGAAGTGTCCAAGGGCATTATCATGCCAATTTTTGTTTAAGGGTCTTGGGTTGACCCTTAAATCCAAATTGGAATCATGATCTACCCAATGAGGCCTAGGATTTGATTTTGAATGTGGTGATGATGTGTAGTATAAGAAGTTTAAGGCCAGTGATTTTGCCCCAATCCAACCCTAGAATAGCTCCCTAGGATTTTTCTAAGGTGACTTAGGGATAACCTTAGGTGGCTTGGTTAGCCACCTTAGAGAACTCCAATTAGGACCAAGTTTCATGTGTTTAGGATCTGAGATTAGGTGATCTCATGGTCCAAATCTCATCATATTTGGTGCCCATTTGATCCACTAATTACGAGATAAAAAAATTCCCACTCTAAAACTGGCTTAAAGCATAATTAATTCACCAAAAATCCTTATTAATCCCTAAAAATTATATAAAACACCCCTAACTGACCCTAGTTAATTCCTAAATCTGTAGAAATTTGAATTCTTTTAATTTGACATTAAAATCCACTTTAATTTAATTTTAATCAAAATTAATGTTTAATTAATTTTAATTAATTAAAAATTATTAAAAATCAGAAAAAAAATCTTTTAAGCACTTGTTGATCTCTCCTTAGATCATTTCTAATCTTTGGTGTTGATTTCAAGAAGTTTAGGATTCATTTGAGTTCAACCACTAAAAAGGTTTCCTAATTAAGGTAATTAGATAATTCCAATAAATATCCAAATTTCTAAAATTCATAACTAATTGTATAAAATTCCAAATCAATCAAACTTAGTGGCTAATGACTCTAATTAAAATATAGTATTTTTTAAAAAAGTTAAAAACCCAAAATCTGGTCAAAGCCAAAAAATCAACATTTTGGTCAACCTTAGGTTAAAAAAATTGTCAAATTTCTAAAAATCATAACTTTTAATAGAAAACTCCTATTTGAGTGTTCCACCTGTCTAACAACTCATAATAAGATCTAGTATTCATTAAAAAACTGAAACTTTTGAATTGCTCTCTAATTCTTAAAATCAACTTTTGATCCCTTAGTTAACATATTTAGATAATTTCCTAAAACCTGATGATTCTTTAAAATTCCAGCCTTTCATGAGTTGGTTAATAAAATTTTTAACAAATCTCTTAAAATTAGTAATTAATTCTCTTTAATATTAATCCATTCTTTTAATTCCAACTAATCTAAATTAACTTAATCAACCTCGATTATTACTAGGTAACCCAAGCCTACGATACTATTAGCTTAGCCCCAAGGAAGGTGAAATAAACTTCACGTCCTCGGTGTGAAATAAAAGTAGCAATCAATTAATCCTTAAAATATATTTAAATAAAATTCTTAATATGATAATATTTAAACTCTAACTTAATTCCCCCTTTTAGCCTTAACAAACTCAAATACCAGACAACTCTAACTAATCACCCAACTTAGGGTCTACCCCAGCCACACGACCCTTAACACATACTTTAGATGGTTTTCTAGGACAACCAACTCTATATTTAGGTTAGGCCGATGTTTACTTTTTTATTGTGTGCCAGATTTTTCATGGTTTTACTGCATGTTATGGACGCTTATACTTGATGTGTTTGCTTATTTTTTTTATACTCTCTGGATGATTGATATGTTTGTCAACTAGATTACCCATAGGATAGGAACGATCTGAATGTTCACATAGTTTTCTGCAGGTGGCCATGCTCATGCAGGGCAATAAAAAAGGGGACTAAACAAATTCAATTATAAATATGCTTGCACAGGTGCTTCAGCTTCTAAGCCCCCAAATAAAAAAGGAGCGTGGCCAGTGTATTTATATACTTTTCTGCACATATATAACTGTTTGGGAATATAATTTTGATTTATTATCTGCTTAGGATAACCCTGCAGAATAGTCTAGAATTTTTCATTTTTATATAAATGTAATTTGTGTAAATATAAAGTGTTGTGATAGTGGAGTTTTGAATTGGGATACATAGGTCCAAAGCTTGGACTCTAAAGAGAAAAGGACACCCATTAGAGGAATAGCCCTTTTCTATTTGGTAATCTAAATTTGGATCACTTCTTCCCTACCTAAAGAGGAAAGAGTGGCCTTCCCCTCAAAAGAAGTGCCCTTTTATCCATTTAGGTAGCCTACTACGAAGAATCTAAGGAGCCTGAAGGAAAGGAGCCAGAATGAGAACAAGATTGAAGAACTGAAGATAAAAGTATCCAATTCAAAACCACTTGTTTCTCTAGTAGGTTTAGAATCCGGGTTGTTGTTAGTGGTGCCCGGCCACTTTACTTTCTGCAAGACCCTAGTTTATAATAAGTAAGGTAACTTTGCCTATAAACATTTATTAATTAATTAATTTATATTTGATGTATTGAGATTATTGCGTATATAATTACCTACTTTTTCTAATTTTTTGGCATTTGTGTGCCGCTTTTATTTTTCACCTAGATACGCAGGACTCGTGAGGGTGTGAAAGTTTTATACTCATAATTGTAAAGTTTAAAATTTAGTGAGTCTAAATAACATAGAAAGATAATGAATCCACAGAATTAACCAGAGATCGACCCTAGGGTCACATGCATATTTCTGTACTTTTTCTTTCCTTGCTTTAGACCCATCCCCGCCTACGGGTAAAGTTCGGATAGTCTGACCTATGAGGACGAGGTGCCAGACCTGGGGAAGTCCAGTCTTCTAAAAAATTATTTTCTAAGCCTATTTTTAACTTTCAAGTATATTTAATTTGAAGTTGTCAACTAGCATGCATCGTATTAGAAACACATTTAAAAGAGTCAAAAATTCTAATTGCATTAGTCTTTAGCATTTTACACCCAACATAAGTCAAAGGGGCCAATTAGGGAAATCTTTAGATGTCGGCCCCAACTCTCTGAAACCTTAAATAAAATGTCCCTACCACTCTATCATAAAAGACTAGACTCATATATTTTAAATCGATTAGGTGGTTAGCTGGATCCCTAATCCAGGCCGGGGTAAGTCAAGGTTTTGACTGCATTAGTTAGGTTTGAATGATTGTAGTCCAGTATCCAAATTTAGATCTTGGATATGGGGCAGATCTTTGATTATAAGACCCCAACCTTCAGAAATATAATCCCAAATTTTTATTAAAGTGCTAAACTCTAATTAAATCTTCTTTCCATCTTAAAGTGTATAGCCTAACAGTTAGATTAAGTTGGGATACTTCCAGATGGTTCTAGAATTTCAAAGTATCCCCTATTCTTCTTCACTTGATTATGATAATAACTGCTCAACTTTGATTCATTCCCTTTTGAGATTCCAAAATTCACCTTTTTTTGATATCACTCCTAAAAAATCTAATAAAATTTTGTCACTATTTTAATCAAGAGTTTTCGTATGGGACTCTATCTCCCTACGATGTAATTAACTATGTGGACTTGCGCTCGTAGGAGATTTAGAACCACACACACACCTGATTTTAAAAATTGATTTTTTAAAAAATTTATATTGGATTCCTTTGGGAAAGATTAAAGATGATCGTTATTATCATATTCAAAGAATTATTATTGAACGGTATTTTCTCCCTTTAGGGAGATATATTTTTTCTTGATAAAGCTTTGGATATGAACTTAACGGTCACACTTCTTGATTGTTGTAGCTGGAAATTTTGTTGAACCTCATCTTAGCCCTTCGGGGCCATACAAAGTTCTCTTCAACATCTGGTCATAATACTCAAGATGAGATTCATAATTCTAAATCTGAATCCCGTTATAAAATTTTATTTTTACCTTTCGAGATGATATACTTTTTCTAACGAGATGATTCGATTTCAAAATTAGAATTTAACTTTAATTTCAAAATTCCCAAAAGAAAACCAATATTTTTCAAAACTATTTTCAAAATTGCACCAATAGTTACTCAAATCAAAAGTATTCTGTGTTTTACCAGTTTATAGTTTTCAAACTATCTTTTTGACTCATGCTATTTGCAATAAGGTTCACAAGCTAATTAACAAATTCTTTTGGAAAGGCACTTCTTCTAGTTCTAAATTATTTGGCCTGCTTGGGAGAAGTGTTCTAGTATTCTTGCTGAAGGTGGTCTTGGTTGCATGAATTTAAATGATCTTGCTAAGGCGTTTTCTTTCAAACTTTGGCATAACTTACGCACTAAAGAGAGCCTTTGGGCTAGTTTTATGATATCTAAGTATTGTGTTGGTAAGAATCCAACTAATATTTTTCATAAGCATGGTGATTCTAAATTTTGGAGAAGGTTGTGCAAGGTTAAATGGGAGGTGGAGCCCTTTATTTCATGGGGGCTTGGTGAAGGTAATATATTTTTTTGGCAAGACAGATGGTTAGGTAAAGACTCTATTAACTCCATCCTGAATTCTACCTCCACTGCTTTGATTAAAGTTAATTCTTTCTTCAATAATAATTATTGGGACTATGATAAGCTTTCTAATTTGATTCCTGATTGCATCCTCCACCATATTTTAATTTTTCCAATCAATATTGTCTCTAAAGATATTAGTTTTTGTGATTTATCCAAAGATGGTCATTTTCACTTAAAGAATGATTGTCATACTTTTAGAGATAAAGGCAATATTGATAATATTTTCATTAATATTTAGCATAAGAGCATACCTTCTACTATTTCTATTTTTTTTAGAGAGTCTTGCAAAGATTTATTCCTACTGATGATAATCTCATCAAAAAAGGCTTTATCTTAGCTTCCAAGTGTCAATGTTATTATCATATGGAGAATATGCATCATGTTTTTTTATCTGGTCTTATGGCTATTAGAACTTGGGTTTATTTTGATAACTTATTTAAGTTAAATTGCTTTAACTCCCACCATTCCCTTAAATATTTACATAAGTCTTGGTTTATTAATTATAAAGGCCACATTCGTAATGTTATTTTATCCCTCATTCTTTGGTTTCTTTGATTGGAAAGGAATAACTCCCTTTTCAATGATGTGAGGATGAACCATCATAATGTTATTCAGAAGGTCAAGTATAAGGTTTTAGCTCTTCTAGCTATCAATTTGCTTTATGTTAAGAATTTTAAAAATTTTTACTTTGTTGGTAATGTCTTAGGGTTTAACTTGGAGGGTGCTCCTGCTTCTAATCTCATCCATTAGAACAAGCCCCCCATTTATTTCTTTAAAATAAATGTTGATGGTGTTATTTTTGATGCATCTGTTGGTTGTGGTGGTGTTGTTAGGGATAGTGATGGTTGTCTTATTATTGCACTTTCAGGTCTGGTTCACAATGGTGACTATTTTACTGCTATTACTATGGCCATTATGTATGGTATTCAATTGTAAATCCCTCTTAACTTAACAAACATGTATATTGAAGTTAATTCTAGTTTCAATTTTCTTCCTCTTCTAGCTGATGAGGATTTATGTTGTAACCCGAATCTCTTCTATCAAATTAGAGAAATTAAAAAGTTGTTATTTTTGAACTTCTTTTTTTATTATGTTAGTAAGGAAGGTAATGCGTGTGCTTCAAGGTTAGCTATGTGGGGTTGTAGTCTTAACTATTTCTCTAATTTTATTTGGTCCACTATTGTTAATCCCCTTCATGGTTTGCTTAATCTTAATGCGTGTGATTTTCCTTATGTTACATCCTAGCTACTTTTTTTTATTGGCTGCTCTTCTTGTAGATTCACTTTCTTTGGTGCATATTTTGCTTGGTCTTTTTGTTTGTCTGGGTTTCCTAGTTCCACTTGAGGGATTACTGGGGTATTTTATCTTGGGTTACCTGGAGCTTTTTTTATTATAGCTGGCCTATCTGTGGTGTGGAGGAGTTGCTCCATCATTGTTTTGGTTCCTGGCTACTTTTTATTGGATCCTATTGGTGGTTTTTTGTCCATATGTCTGGTTGGTTGGACATTGGGATTGGTTTTTTTATGGTGTTCGTAAAGAATTTTTCCACTCTCTAGGGTTTTGTATGTCTTGTTATTTGTACGTAGGACTCCTTTTTACGATCTTTTATTATCTACTGCAGGCATCAATCTGTGTTTTCTTGTTTAGTTGATATCTTTATGGATTTTGACTTGAGCTACGATTTCACTAGTTATAATACTGATGGTCTATCCCATTGTTTCTCTCCTATCTTCATTTTGTGGGGTGCTTGGGGTAACCATGGGGTTATGGCTAGGCTTTCCTCTTATGGTGTTATGCTGTGGTTTGGGTTTTGCCTGCATGTGGTTATGGCTGGGTAAAATTGTGATCTATTATTGGTTTCTTGGTGTGGATATTATATTTGGGATTCTGGAAAAACAATGCTCTCTATCCCATTGTTGCTCTTCTATTCTCGGTTTTTGGGTGTTGGGGGTAATCATGTGGTTATGGCTGAGTATCTTTGTTGTGTTGCTATTATTGTTGGTTGGGCTGATGAACTCTACTGGTTGTATATTCCTTGGTTGTTATTTTTCCTGCTGCTTCTCTACTTTTGGTGGCCTGGAATGGTTATTAGTGTTGGGATTCTGAATAAATCGTGCTATTGATCTGTTGATCCTCTATTTTGCTGGATGGGTTTGTACAAGGAGTTTTTGGTGACCCTGAAGGTTGGATTGAGTGACTTGTGGATTTTACAAATTAGGTTAATTATATTGATTGTATTATGAGCTCTTTAAGTCTTAATTGCAAGATTGGCTTTACTTGGCGTATATTTTATTTGACCCACTTTTTTGCTAGCTAATTTTTCTATTATTGTTATTATTTAACCTATCTTTTGTGGTGGTGTACATTTTCCTTTTGCAACAGTTTTCTTTGCAGATGGAGTTGCTTTTGACTGACTTTAAGTTTTTTTGTAAAAATATTGGGCCTTATTGCTTTAATATTATCTTTCTTTTTTGGATGCGTGTCTATAGCATCGTTAAAATGTTACTAAGGTACCTTATACTTTTGATTAGTGGAGACAATTGGTTTTCTTTTGATTTGATTTTTAGCTCATAAGAGCAGTAATGAGCTGATGGTCTTCTATAAGGACTTTGTAATTGTTTTTTAAATTTTAATACGTAGGCCCCTTTGTGGGTTTTTATTAAAAAAAACATTCAAAAAAGCATACAATTGGTCGGGTAACATCTCTCTGTTCTAGCTTTCGAAGCGATTTCCAGATGATTTCTGGATTTGCTCTCTCATCTCTTCTCTCTGCTCCTTGGTTTTAATACGTAGGCACCTTTGTGGGGTATTTTTACTTTTTTTCTTCATTCTTGGTTTGCTGGGTGTGTTTGGCATTTTGCTTTAAGGTCTTTTTCAGCTTTACTGGCTCTGGGAGATGACGTCGTTAGCATCATATAACCCACCTCCTTCTTTATTTCCTGATGGGAAATCACAGTACATTAAAGATGTTTTAGAGGCTGCTTTTTCAACTTATGCTAAATTTAATTTTATACAAACTTCTTTTAAAGGATGTCCAGCATTGATGTTCAATGACTCCATTATCACACAACTTGCTACACCTTTCGCTCATACTTTGGTTGGCATATTTGTTCTTTGCCAACCTAATTTAGATGTGATTCAATTTTTTTTTTTAAATCTCATGCTGTCCAGTTCTTTTCACATTGGCTTGTTAAATCCTCGTCATATCATGATTTAACTAAATAATGATCTCGATTATAGTCTCATTTTTTCAAGAATATCTTACTATATACAAGCTTGTCAAATGAGATTATTGAAATGGACTCCAAATTTTGATGTATAGGAGGAATCTTTGATTGCTCCTATTTTGATTTCAATCCCAAACTTGCATTTGCATTTTTTTAATTCTCAGATCCTTTCCGGCTTAGCTTCGATCTTTGGTAAGCCTCTGTAGACCGACCAAGCTACAACTTCTATTTTTAGGCTTTCTATGGCTCATGTTTTAGTCGAGTTGGATATCTCTAAAAAATATCCTTAAGAAATTTTATTTGGCTCAGAATTAAATGGGTATTTCCAAAAAGAGGAAATTGAAAACTTACCCCTTTTTTGTTCTCATTGCAAGATGCATGTCCATAGGTTAAATGAATGCTTTAGATTGTATCCCCAACTCCAAAAGGAGAAGGTTTCAACCAAACCATCATAGGGAAATGCTAATGTTTTTTGTTGAACTTTATATTGTAAAGCCTTATTTGGTTGTGGTTGAGGGAAATGGTTCTCATATGAAGGTTAATATTTCTCCAATGCAGGTTATTAGGGAGGATTCTACTCCTATCATCATTGGGGTAATGGTACTAATACGGAGGATGCTTTAGAGGACCCATGCAACTCAATGAATAATGAACCACATTATATTCATAATGATGATCTAATTTCTATTTAGGGAGTTATTCCTCACTCCATCCCTGCTACTAATAGTGACTTTCAACATGTGGATGAGTATATGGTTGATATTGTTGTTAACCCTAATATTGCTTCATCTTCATCCATTACTTATTGTGTTACTAACAATAATTTTTCTGAGATGAATATCATGTTGCCTAAAAATAATTTTGATAACATGGAGCCTACTCAAACTATTGTTCTTACTCATGAGTAATACCAATAATGTATGGTGGTTGGTAATATTGGTAGTGGATTAAGAAATAAAACTAATATGGATGATGGCGGCATCTTTGAGAATAGTGATTTTCAGTAGGAAATTAGACAGGAAGGTTTGAATGAGGATAGTAATCTTCCCTTAAACTCTGATTATTGTAGTGATGCTTTTACTGATACTTAAGATATGGATATGATGGCTAAATGTTTTGCTAAAGATGCTAATGACACTAGTTTTATCAAATTTAATAGTATGAGAGGTAGGAAAACGAAAACCATCATTTTACAATTGCCTAAAACCACCCATTCACATACTATTCATTAAGTTTATTTTTATGGTTAATTACATTATTTGGAATGTAAGGGACATTGGGTGTCCCTCTTCTAGCTTAAGAGTTAAGAATTATGTCGTATTTACAATGTTTCTCTTCTTATTTTTCTTGAACCTTTTATTTCTTCTGCTAAGTAGGATAGTACCTCTCAATTTTTGGGTTTCGAGTATGTTATTTCAATTGTGGCTAATAAGATTTGGGTTTTATGGAAGGACCCGGTTAAGATTGATGTTATTGGTGATTTCACACAGGTGATTCATTATAATGTGGAAGTTTTAAATTTTCATTATTATGCTTTCTTTGTCTATTATACTTCTTCTTAATTTACTTGAAAATTTTTATAGGATAAACTTAGTATCTTTGATAGTATTTATAATTTACCTTGGCTTGTTGGTGGTGATTTTAACACTTTTACTAATCCATCTAAGCATTTAGGGGGTTCCTCCTCTTCTCATCGATCTATGGAAGATTTTTGTAACATGATTATGGACTATAATTTAATTAATATTGGTTTCTCTAGAAATAAATTCATTTGGAACTGGGGTCATTTATGGCAGCGGTTGAATAGAGTGTTATTTAATGATTCTTGGGTTAATTCTTTTATTGCTATTATTGTTGAGCATATTAGCATGACTCTATCAAATTATTCTCCCTTTTTAATTAGTCTCAAGACTAGGCAAATTAACTCTTCCCCTCAATTCAAATTTCAAAACATGTGGTTACTTCACGACTCCTTTTTGGGTTTGGTACTGGAGAATTGGCAAGCTCCGATCCATCCTGAAAACTATATCTATGGTATAAGGAGACTTTGGTTTAAATAGAAAATACTTAAGAAAGTTTTAAATTAGTGGAATAATAATCTTTTTAAAAATATTTTACTAATATTTTGGAAGCCGAGTAGCATGTGAACAATCTTAAGACTACTTTTCAAGTTAACCCTTATGATGCTAATTTCAATTTATTGAGGGATTCTAAAGACTTCATTTTTAAATTACAACCGAAGGATGAGGTTTTTTGGAAACAAAAAGTTGGTGCTTTACATCTAGTTGAAGGTTATAATAATACCAAGTATTTACATGACTTGGGTAAGAGAAAACGATCAAATAATCGTATTAATAAAATTCATCGGGAGGATGATTCTGTGATTGAGGATAGTTTGGAGATTGCTAATTTAGTAGTTCAGCATTTCAAAAACCTTTTGATTAAAGATTTTACTCCTGGTCATATTCATAATCCTTCAATTACTCCTAACATTATAGCTCCTGAGGATAATGATCTTCTCTTTACTCCTCCTTCAGAGGAAGTCAAAGAGATTATTGTTGGCATGAATAGAAATTCTGAGGTTGGGCTGGATGGCTTCATCACTAATTTTTTTTAGAATTCTTGGCATATTATTTGTATTTATCTTTATTCAGCTATTTTAGATTTTTTTGTTGGTAATTCAATTCCTAAGTTTTTTTACATCTACATTTATTATGCTTATTCCCAAGAACAATTATGCTAATAATTGGAATGAATTTAGACCTATTAGTATGTGTACCTTCTTTTATAAATTCCTTGCTAAAATTCTTATGAGTCATCTTACTTCTATTTTACCTAGAATTAAATCCCCGTATCAAATGGGTTTTGTGGAAGGGTGTGCTATTACTGATAATATTCTGTTGCCCCATGAATTTTGTCAAGCTCTTTATATTAGGGTTAGAGATGGTAACTTAATTTTGAAACTTGATATTTTTAAGGTCTATAATAACCTTGATTGGAGCTTTCTTTATAATATTTTGAAGCTTTTTGGTTTTGACTTGGTTTTTATTAAGCTTATTAGAAATTGCATTGAAGGTTCCTATTTTTCTATTATTGTTAATAGCAATAACAATGGTTGTTTTTTAATCCTCTCATGGTATGAGACATGGTGACCCGCTTTCTCCAGCCCACTTCATTATGGTGACCAATTACTTTTCTAGAAGTCTTTCCAACTTTTTTTTAGAATTATCTTGGTCTTTATTTTAGGATTGTGGGTGATTTTCCTATTTCTCACTTATGCTTTACTGATGATTTTATTATTTTTACTAAAGCTTATGTTAACAGGATGAATAAACTTATGGATTTCTTTCATCAATTTGAGATGGTTAGTGTCCTTTCTCTAAATAAAAAGAAGTATTGTTTTACTACCCCCAAAAGAATGTCAAATGATCGTATTCTGGCTACTAAAAACTTAACTTGTTTTGTGCATGGTCAATTACCTATTAAGTATCTTGGTGTTCCTCTTTTTATAGAAAGAAAGAAAACTTTTCTTTTTGATGATTTAATTACTTCTGCCCAAAATAAGGTGTTAACCTATGTTTCTAATTTTCTGAGCTTTAGGTGTAGATTAAAACTTATCAAAAGTATCCTTTGTTCCTTGCTTGTTTACATTCTTCAAACAATGCTCCCCACTCAAGTGGTTTGTAATAAAATAGATAGACTTATTAATAAATTTTTTTGGAAAGGAGCTATTAGCAACTCTAAAATTATCTGGTCTTATTGGGATAAGTGTTGTGTTGTGTTGGAAGAAGGGGCCCTGGGTTGTAAAAGTATGAATAATTTGGCTTATGCTTTTTTGTTCAAACTATGGTACAACTTTCATGCTAGAGTGAGCCTTTGGGCTAACTTCATGTTTGCTAAATATTGTGTGGGAAAACACCTACTACTTGTTGTTTGAATTAAGGTAATTCTAAAGTGTGGCAGAGGCTTTGTAAAATTAAATAGGCTGTTGAACCCTTCATCTCTTGGGGGCTTGGTAATGATAATATTTACTTTTGGCAAGACTATTGGTTGGGTGACCAGACTATTGATTCTATTATTAACTCTTCTTCCGTTGTGGCAATTAAGGTGAATTACTTCATTAATGATAATTTTTGGGATTAGCATAAACTTGCTAATGATATTCTTGACTTTATTATTCAACAAATTTTTAACCTTCCCCTGAATACGACCTCTCATGATTTAATTTTATGAGATTTATCCATGGATTGTGGTTTTACATTAAAAGATGCCTAGCATACTGTTAGAACTAAGAAGGATGTGGATAATATCTTTTCTATGATCTCGCACAAAAGTATTCCTTCTATAATGGTTGTTTTTGTCTAGAGGATTTTACATATGTTCATTCCTACTGAGGAATAATTCTCTTTTTAATGGTGTGAATATGAATCATCATAGGATTATTAAAAATGTGAAAGACAATATTTTGACTCTTTTTTCTATCAATCTTATCTCTCAAAAGAAAATCCTTCGAATCAAAATATATGTCAAACTAAAGTTGAGTTAGAAATAAAAATCTTCTCTATCTTCTTACTATTCTATATTTTATAGGCATTTATATATATTTTTTAATCTATTTCATAATTATCTTAGTCAATTTATGGTCTTTCCAAAGATTTAGAAAGGAATTCTCCTATAAAAAAAGAAAGAAAAAGAGATAAAATATAACAACCCATGAATATGATAAACATACTATCTATCATGTGGTTTGTTTAAAAAAATATATGTTGCAAAAAAAAGAAAAAAATGATAATAAAGAGATGGCTTCCCTTTCTAATCCTTGAATGTCAAAAGATTCATTTATCCTTTAATATTTTTAATACTTGACTATGAAAATCTTGATTTAGAATCATCATCATGCATTGATGCTTTATAAAATATACAAATATATATCATGCAAGAGATGTGAAACAATTTAATTTCTATCTTCAATTCAACTTTTTTGCATAAGATTTTAATAAAAAAGGAGAGAAATATAAGAACACCTCATTTTTTCTTGTAGGGAGCTTTGATCTGGGTTAACAAAATCTAAATTCTGAGACCTCTCTAGCTGGAAACTTGAGTAGTTCAATTCATATCCTCAAATCATGTTAAAGAAAAATCACATAGATGATCAATCTAACTAGAATTATAACAATGTTAGTTATGCATTATTGGGTTTCACATATCTAATCTAATTAAGATTCATAAGCAAATCATTATCCAAATATATTCAACTATCATTTGAACATCTTCCAATTGGAATGAGATTCTATACAGGGTCCCGATGCTTGATGACCTATAGTGATATTTATGAATATAAAAATTACTTTTGTTAGATTCATAATTTTGAAACTAAACTAAGGGACATTCCTTAGTTGGTTTTGAGATGATTGTCTAATGATCTCATTCACCACTGAGTAGATATCATACAAATTTAAATCTATCATTAACTGAACTAGGATGTTAGAACATGAGGGGTTTTATCCTTAGTTATGTCGATGATATATTTGTTTGAATATTTGTCAAACTTTAAACCAAAATCAAACTACAATTTGACCTAGTCCATTATTGACTAATCTTGGATGTTAAAATTAAATGGATTCTATTCCTGATAATGTGTATGATGACTTCGTCAAATAAATATAGAATTCAATCCAAGGTGTGTCTTCATTTTATCATAAACTAGTATAAGATGTTATAGTCTAAAATCTTTATCCCCATTAAAG
Organism: Dendrobium huoshanense; assembly: GCA_016618105.1. NCBI lineage: Eukaryota > Viridiplantae > Streptophyta > Magnoliopsida > Asparagales > Orchidaceae > Dendrobium > Dendrobium huoshanense. The sequence goes on from CM028344.1 coordinate 20,673,579, forward strand.
AATCTTTCCACAACAAAGAAATTCAAATTATTTGAAACTACAATTTTCTTTAAAGAAAGTTGTTAAGCTTTAGCTATTTGATTAAACCTCATTTTGGTCATACTCAAACTATTTAAGTTAGAGGGAGTCAACCTATCCATTGTTAAGCTTTTAAATCTTTTCCCATGTCATTATCATTGGGTTAAGATAATTAAAACTTAAGAGGTTACTTTCAAATTTTACAAGAAAATTATCAAATGAAAAATAAAGCTTTCACTTTTTATTGAAAGTCAAACTTTTTTTCAATCATTATAAGTATTTTATATTCATTGGTTCTTTCACTATAAAGGATGCTCAAATATGCTCCTTATTCTTTAACAACTCATGCAAAATTTAAAATTTTCTAAGGAAAATTTTATCATGTTGCATTTAGTTCTCTTAGAACATGCAAATGAGAACTCTAGAAAATTCATATGATTTTCTTTGAGTTATTCAAGAAAAATTCAATTACTGAATGAAATTTTAATCAAAATCTTTCATTCCTCATCTAGTGGTTGAGATGCTTTGATAAATCGTTACTTATTAAAGATTATTTAACTACTCCCCTTATGTTTTCCTCACAAATGATGATCTGGTAAAAAAACATAATCCCTAGTGGATTATTTATAAGTTTTAAAGATAGTTTATATTGCATGAGAAAACAAATTTTCAATCCAAAGATTTTAAAGTCTATAATTCTTCCAAATGTTTTCCTTTCCCTTCTAGAAAGTAATGTAAACAAAAGCTTTTGATATGTGAAAAAATATTTGAAAGTTGTTAATGTCATTTGTGATGAAGGGAAATGATCAAAATTTCAAATAAAAATCAAATTTTCATTAAAATTTTAAAAAAAAAAAGAAGAAAAAAAATTTAAACCTCTTTAAATCCTTTATTAGGTCTTAATCTATTTTTACGGCATCCTATTGACTTTTGGCATAAGACCGCTTTTACGGTATCCATCTAGTTTAAATCTATCTTTAAGTCTAAGTCCACTTTTACGGCATCCTATTAACTTTTGGTGTAAGTTCGCTTTTATGGCAGTCATCCAGTTTTGATCTGTTTTTAGGTCTAAGTCTGCTTTTATGGAATCAAAACAACTTTCAGCGTAAGTCCGCTTTTACGACAACCATCTAGATTAAATCTGTGTTTAGGTATAAGTCCTCTTTTATAGCATTCTATAGACTTTCAGCATAAGTCAGCTTTTATGGTAGCCATCCATTTTAAATCAATCTTTAGTCTAAGTCCACTTTTAAGACATCCTATTAACTTCTGGCAAAAGTCTGCTTTTATGATAGCCATCAAAATTAAATCTGTCTTAAGGACTAAGTCAACTTTTACAGCATCCTATTTACTTTCGGCGTAAGTTCGCTTTTTCGATAGCCATCAAGTTTAAATCTATCTTTAGGTCTAAGTCCGCTGTTTACGACATCTTATCAACTTTTGGCATAAGTCTGCTTTTATGGCAGCCATCCTGTTTAAATCTATCATTAGGTCTAAGTCCGCTTTTACGACATCCTATTGACTTTCAATGTAAGTCCTCTTATACGGTAGCCATCTAGTTTAAATTTATCTTTAGGTCTAAGTCCGCTTTTACGGCATCCTATTGACTTTCAGCGCAAGTCTATTTTATGATAGCCATCCAGTTTAAATTCCTCTTTAGGTCTATGTCCGCTTTTAAGGCATTCTATTGACTTCCGGCGTAAGTCCTCTTTTACGGCAACCATCGTGTTTAAATCCATCTTTAGTTCTAAGTCCTCTTTTATGAAATCCTATTGAATTTTCGTATAAGTTTGCTTTTATGGAAGCCATCCTATTTAAATCTTTCCATAAGACTAAGTTCGCTCTTTCTTCATTATATAGACATCTGTCATAAGACCGCTCTTACAATAGACATTTTAGAAGATAGGTGTAAGTACCCACTTGGTAGCATCCTTTCTCTTGAACTAGATATAAGACTTTGGTCACATCAAAATCAAATTCAACCTCTTACATTCCTGTCAAACCCCATTAAAATCATACATTTATTTTTTCAAATAATACTAATTTCATTAGTTGTTATTTGCTAAAGCCATCATTGCCATTATTGAATTTAAATCAATTAATCAATCAAATCTTTCAATCAATCAACTCAAATTTCTATCAACATTCATTCTGATTATCTATCAAAATAAAAAATCTTTTCAAATCATATACTCATATCATTAACTTCAGTTTTGGATCTATTTGATCATTTTGGTCAACACCAATATGCACGATAAACTTTGTCAAGTTTATCATGCATATTGGGGGTTTATTTATTGACATCATTATTTGAGGTCAATTTCCCTGATTCAATCTTTAGTGCATATGTCTTCGTAACTTAGTGTAGACGTCACCTTTAAGATTTCCCTTAGGTGGACCCATTGACGTAGCATCAACTCGAACTTAATATTCAACCCAAATCAAAATCAATTCAATCCAAATGTAATTCAATTCTAAACTAAACTCAAATCAACTCAACCTCCTAACTCAACCTAAGTCATCAATGATTCAAAAATTGACTTGACATAAATTCTTTTAACAAATGATGGATTCGATTAAAACCAAATTAAACTCATCTCAAACCTATTAAAATCAAATCAACATTAATTTGGCTAAATTGATCAAATCAAACCTTTTAAAATAAGTAAAATAAAATTAAAATCAATATTCATTAAACTTGATATTAAGTGAATTTAATGTGATTAAATAGATTATAACCACGACTAGAATAATCAACTTAAATTATTTTTTAAATCAATTCATAGATCGTAGCCATTGATCAAGTCATCGATTTGAATCGAGAGAGCAATTTTTTTGAATTTTATTAGAGCCAGTTCAGACTCCCATTATCTCCCTCTCCCTGTTTTTGCAAATTTCTCTCCCTTTCTATTTTGAAGAAATGAATGAGCTCCCACGCTCTCAGTCTCTCTCTCTCTGCTCGTAGATAAAGCCCCTACTTCAGGTTATACGCATCAACCCCCACTCTCTCTTTGTCTCTCTCTCGTGCTCACTCAATTCAAAAGCCCCTCTCCAGCCATTAGTAAGCCCTAGGTCTGATTCTTTACCGTTCGAGAGCCCAAGCCAAGGTCCTCGATCGATTATTGCCTTAGGTTTCCTCTTCTGCCCAAGTTGGCGCCAGTAATCTTCTCAATCTTGGATAATCTCTTCTTCCATCTTTCCCTCATCTCCTTCTTCATCTCTATTATTTTCAAGACGTAGCAATCCTTTCATCTTCTTTCTTGAATCAAGAGCTGGCTATAACAATGAAATTTTCAACCTTGTAGCATTAGGAGTCTTTAACAATTATTGATTATGCTTTTTTTAGTTATGTGGTTGCAACTCTCATGCAATTGAAAGAGGGATGGTTATTGTTTTCCCGAGAGCTTGTAGAATGTAGAATGTTAATTGATTTCTTTCCTCTCTTGAAAGCTTATAAGCTCTATAGATAATTTTATTATTTTGTAAAGAAGAGGATCAGTGGTTGATTGCAAAAGACATTCTGAGTTTAACTGCATCAGGTTCTTTCATGAAATTGGAATAAATTTATGGACCATATTTTTCCATTCTTATTTAGGCATTCAATGTATTCTGATTAAATTGGAAGAGTTTTACATATAGGTTTTGTAGTATGTGATGTAAGGGTTGATAAATATGCTAGACAATTTATTTGATTTATGTTTCTAGCTTTAGCGACTTTGGTGCTTTCCCATCCCACCATCAATATTGTTTTTGGGGCTGGGCTGAGATCATAGTTGCGTCGTGAACGTGCACCCACGTAGTGGGATAAAGGCTTGATGTTTTTGTTGTTGTTGTTGTATGTTTCTAGCTTTAGCATACTTGAATTCAATGAAAGGTTGTGTGATTTATATCAGAGGGATTCTAGACTTGTTGAAGGAAATGGAGTTGCTTTAGTTTTCTTTTTCTCCTCTCAAACATCATTTGACATAAGTATTGATTTGGAATAAAAAGAGTAAGTTGGAAGCTTATAGTTGCAAGTTGGGTTTTCAATTTGAAGTCTAGTAGTTCATTCTTTGTACTTGTATCAAGAATGGTTTCTTGTTTTGATTTGGTTAAAGGGAAAATGTTGGAGAGCATGATTATGCTTTGTATCTCATTTGTGAGCATTCATAAGTTTCTTTACATAAGGTATTATGTGAGAAAGATAAAGAGTGAATTGTAGTGTTTCAAGAGGTAAATTGTGTAGAAGAATAAAACGTGAAAGTTGGTTTGTTAGAAATGAGATATTGATGCATTAAATAATGTTTTAAAGTGTATCATTGTTAAAGGATTGAAGTGTATGTCTTGAAAGAGTAAAGTGTATAATTGATGCAAAGCATGCATATGTGGAAGTGTGTGAGTTTTGTAAAAGGAAGTGAAAGTGGAGTGTATGTGTGGAAAGGTGATTTGTGGTGGAGAGTGAATTAGGTGAATGTTTTCTAGAAAATGGAAGTATTGAAAAACAAAAGCCCTCTCTTTCCCTCTCTACCCCTATTTTTTGACCCCTTCTACTCCCCTTTCTTGTGCCTTGAGATGAATGTTGAAAAAATATTAAATATGAGTTCAAAAGTGAAAAGTTCAAAAGGTGATCATCCGAACCGGTGTGCAAACTCGAAAAAAGTACATTTGGATTTAAATTATGGTTTTTTTAATTATTTCAATTATAATTATTAAATGTGCTTCTAATACATCTTTTGTTTTCTTTATTTATGTAAACTACAAGAAATGGTACTATTTGAGTGAACAAAAGGAGAACGGACTAAAGGAGTCAGTCACCTCCATCCAACCGGGTGGAGGTGCTACGGGCAGAACCATTGGGTCTTAATTGTGATGGTAAGTTTTTTTAAAAAACTTAGAAAGCCCTTAGGAGGACTTTTGTGTGGTTTGTGCGAACCCTTCACTTTTAGGTCCCTATAGTAACTTCAACTTTATTAGGATTATTTTTATTTCATTTTAGATCCTTAAACCACTTTGCACGTATGCAATGTCCTAAGGTTTAGTGATAACAAATGTTTTCATCCCATACAATATTAGTGACATTTAACAACAAAAATTAAGGTTTCAGTCTTAGAAATCTTAGACTTAGGATGCATGCACACTTTAGGGTGGAAACACAGAACATAGAAAACTTAGTGACATTCCCCTTAGGATTAGTGTATATTATCAATATAGCCATAATTAAATCTAATTAAACTTAAACAATCAATTAATGAAACTTTCAATACACTAATGATAATTCAGATAAGAATACAAAAAAATTACATAACCTTTAATAACCAAATCATAATTAACACACATAACCCCTAAGGGATTAAATTTGAACATACATTTAAAATTGAAGCTAATTAATATTTTAATCATCTCATAATCAAATAATAACTTAATAAAATCCTTTGAAAATTAAACTAAGACCTAGAATACAAAATACACATAAAACAATAACAAATTTAAATAAATAAATATATTCTAAAATAAAAGACCCTTACGAATCAAACTCTATTTGTTAAAGTCTCCCCATAATTAATTATAAACCTAATGTGAAATATCATTAAAGAGAAATAGAATGAAATAAATAGTAACCTAAAAGACTAATAACTTAAACAACCAAATGAACCAAATAAGAAATTTATCACAAATCCAAAATTTCAGAATCTAATAACTCACATGAAATTTGATCAAACCATAAAATAATCATTTAAAATCATCCGACCAAGCCTTTAATAAACAACAATCACATTAGCCATGTTTTTTGGATGGACTACCTCGGGCTATGGGGTTAAGTGTTCTAAGGAGGTCTTGTCCTCAAGCCTATGAAATAATGCCACAAACAGTTGATGGAAAATTTAATTTAATTAACATTTAAAATCGATAATAAATCATTTAAATTTAAAATTTATCAACCCTTAATTTTCTCTACCAACTAAATTAATTCAATTGATAACTACTGGGTAACTCGGGCTTACAAAGCTATTAGCTTAGCCCTAAGGAATGTGAAATAAACTTCATAGCCCTAGCTTAACAAAGGTAGTGATAACTAAACATTGAAAAATATAATTTTAAAATTAACATTAAAATATTATTATTTAAACCTAAAACAAAATCTTTTCCTTGCCTTCAACAAATCAGAACCATAAATAACTCTAAAAAAATATCCTAACTAAGATATATCCAAACCACACAGCCTACTACACACACTTAAATTTATTTGCTAGGACCACCACCTTTAGTTTTAGGTTAGACCAGTGTTTATTTACTTGCTTTTATGTAACGGGTTTTCTCAATTTTGACAGCTTGTTATTTGTGAATTATGTGAGTGTTTATTTACTTTTATTGCTCTCTGTGATATAATTTGATTGAGAATTAGATTACGCATAAGTTAGGAGTGATGTGGTTGTTCACATAGTTTTTTGTAGGTGGCCACACTCATGTATGGTAATAAAAGGGGGATAATTAATTAATAATTATATAAATGTACATGGGCTTCTACTATTTAGCCCCCCCCCCCCCCCCCCCCCAAAAAAAAAAAAAAAAAGATAGAGCATGGCCAAGTATAACAGGTGAATTTAATTTAAATGTAAATTTATAACTACTTGGGAATGATTTTATTAAAATGCTTAGGATAACCCTACATGTGGTATAGATTTTCTTTTTCTTTCTAGGATATAAATGAAATATAAATGTAATTTGTTAAAGTCAACCATTGTGAAAGTTATTTAAAAATGGGATATCACATCCAACCTGGAATTCAAAGAGAAGAGAACAACCCTTAGGGGAGTTGTCCCTTTTATTTGGAAAGATAAGTTAGGATGATTCTAATATCCAAAGGAAAAAAGAAACTACCTCGACGGATCTAAGGAGCTCGTAGAAGAAGAAAAGATGAAATGAGGAGATGAAAGGAATATTATGAAGAAATGAAGATTATATATATATATATATATATATATATATATATATATATATATCCCATTTTAAAAACACTTGCGTCAGTCTTAGGATTAGAATTCGGGTTTGTTATCAATGGTACCTAGCCACTTCACATTTTAGCAAATTCTGGGTATAAATAAAATTTGACTTGCCATATGGACTTTGGACATTATATTTTGGATAATTTAATTTTATTGTTTATATTATTTGTAAAGTAGAATTATATGTTTTTCTAGATTTTCTTGCATGACATGTCTGGTTTTAGCCTCGATAAGTTCTATGTTTTTGTGAGGGTATAAGAAAATTTTTATACTAGAAACTCTAACAAATTTTTTTTATGCTCACATAGAAACTCTAATGATCTAAGAAATAAGCTCTGGACCATTGAGAGCCAGCATATGCAAATTATTACCTTTTCTTCTTTTTTAGGCACCTCTCCGCCTATGGGTTTTGGTAGACCACCTGGCCTATGAGGGTGTAGTTCTATCAAGGGGATATTATGTAATCTCTAGGAAAAAAATTATTTGCTAAGACTTAATTTCATACTTTATAATTATTTTATGCATTTGAGTTAATTAGCATGCATTACATTATATTCAAATTAAAAGAGTCTAAAATATTAATTGTATTTTATTTTTAGGCATCATTCACTCTATATAAGTTGAGAAGCTAATTAGGATATGTCTTAGATGTCGGCCCCAAATTCCTTAAAACATAAAAAATGTCCCTACCCATCTTTCATAAATAGACTAGACACATAGTTTTAAGGAGCTTAGGTGGTTAGCTAGCTCCCAAATCCAAGATGGTAAGTCTATATTTGCACTTCATTAAATAGCTTCGAGTCACTATTTTGTAATACCCAATTTAGATCTAGGTTATGTGGTAGATTTTTAAATCTTAAGTCCTCACCCTTTAGAAATATAATCTTAACTTTCTAATAAAATTTAAACTCAAATATAAAAAATTCTGTCCTAAATTATAAAGCCAACATAGGGTAGATTGAGGTGGACTCTGAGCTTCTTAGAATCAGGCACCTCCTACTTTTCCTCCTCTGACTTGTTAATAAATATTCAACATTGAGCTTTCACCTTGAAAATTTTTATACTTCTTTCCTTATCTGCTACTTTGAAATCAAAGGGTATGAAATCACTACTTTAATTGAGATTTTTCTTAGGAGCACTCATCCTATAATTAACTATAGTGGCTTACCCCTATAGGGATTTGAGAACCCACACTAAAATAAATCTTATTTTATTCATATAAAATAAGGAAAAAATCTTTGGGAATGCATATACCTTTTGAAAAAATCTCATTTCTTATTTTAAATATACTTGCAGGATGTTTATTATTATCTTTTTAGATAATATAATATCCTACTTGTTATATTCAACTTAGAAATGATCAATTTTATAAAACTAATTCTTGCTTTTAGATGTCTTGAAGAATGTTATGTTTGTCTTTCAAGATGATATAATATTCTCTTTGTTATATCTAAATAAAAGAACAAATAAAATTTTCAAAAAACTTATTTCTATTTTTAGATACATTCTATAGAATTTTGTATTCATCTTTCGAGATAATATATTATTCTTTGAACTGTGTTTGATCATAGAAATATCATTTTTTAAACCCCTATTTTGATATTGAAACCATTGTAGAATATTGTGTTAGTCTCCCAATATTGTACTTTATTCTCAATGCAGTATTTGATTACAAAATAAGAGAAATCAAAATCTGCGTGTCGGCATAACTTTTTTCCCACACAATTGGTAGCCATTTCCTCTATTGATTCATATGCTTCCTCAAAGGGTTTGGACATTAATGATCCTTGAGTTGTAGTATTTATGATTGCTCTAAGAGATCCTACAAATCAATTATAAAATGAATAAATAACCAACTAATTATGTAAAGCATAGTTGTAGTATTTCCTTAAGAATTTCCTTATATATCCTACAACTCTCATAAATCGATTTTCCTTCAAAGTGAGAAAAATATGTGACATTATTTTTAATTTTAACGGTTTTTTATGGTGACTTAGCAACAAAACTATGATCCAACTCTTTCCAAGTAATTAGTGATCCTGGGGATAAGGAGTTCCAGCACATCTTACCTTTATTTCTTAGAAAAAATGGGAATAATTTTAGTTTAAAAGTATCATCATTAAGACCATTTTACTTAAATGTTGTTTAAATTTCTAAGAAATTAACTAAGTGTCAATTAGGATCTTCAATAGAAGTACTCCTAATCAAGGAATTTTGAACCATTTTAATTATGACAATTTTTAATTCAATATTATTAGCTTGAATCATATGTCAATTAATACTCTGATGAATTCTATCTTTTAAAGAGTTAGAATGATCCCTATGAGATCTAAAATATTCTTGATCTAGTATAAGTTTTTTTTTCAATAATCTTTTTGGTTTTTTATTTTATTGGGTTATTCCTACTTCAACGTCAAACAATAAAGGTTCAATTTTATGCCTATAAAGCATGCAACCATAAATATGCAATCAAAAATAAAAATAAAATAAATAAAATAAAAAAAGATATAATTATGCTTAACTATGCAATTAATTCAATTTTTTTAATTGCAAAAAAAATCAAAATACTTCTCAGTAATGGTGCCAAAAACTTAATGGGGGTTATGAAGTGAACCTTGGAATTATATAACAATCTAGGTCTCTATCACCCATAAATAATTCTTAGGTTTCTTTGACATAAATGATAACAAAATCTCACTTAATATATGTAAATATATATGTTTAATAAGGTAATAAAACAATATAGTAAAATGTCAAACCCATGAGAAACTATGTTTACTTGCAACAAAGTAATATTGTTTACTCTAATTTCAATAATTGTACGATGAAAATAAAAAAGAAAACTTTTGGAGATTCTATCATTGAATAAAGTATTAAAAATAATGGATAAAATATTTAATAAAATTATTTTGAATTGATGAATTTAAATTTCTTATCTTTCCTAATGAGACTATTCGTAGTAATGTGATGATATGCTCCCAAGATATCTATCAGGCTTGTAGGGGTGAAAATGATATATGTAGACCTCTGACAATTACAATATCTCCTTAAGAACCCTGAACATTATACATCCTATGTCTAGGTACAAAAATATCCTATCTTAAAACACTATTGCTCTTGTGTTCCTCCATCAAGGCTATACATTACACTAAATTGTAACTAAACATATGGCCAGTATGTGCATTAAAAAAAAAGTGGTATAATATTTAAAACTTCTTTTAGCAGTGAAAAAATAAGATTTTTCATTAGTACTCCACATGTATTTTACATCATCAATCCAAAATAAGAGAATTTGCCATACCTAAGATGAATAACTAGCAAACTCATTTTCATTAAACTCATGGAATAATGAAAATTCAAGAGAGAGATATCATGAGAAAGGATCAATATTTCTCCTCTGCACTACTTCTTCCTAAACTTATAAAGTTGCTTCAAGAAATATAGGCTAACAACTCTTAATGATTGTATATTATACTACCCTAGCCTCTCTAAAATTTTACTCCAAGAGAAAACTAAAGAAGTATTCAGAAAAGTAATAAATTTTACGCAAGTTATTGAGCTCACTTACAAACATAACAACATAATTTTTTATAAAAAAATACATAAATAGGCATTTGTCACTATAGTGCTTGAAATAATGGTGTTGTAGAGCCCTTAAAGTGAACTAACAACTCAACGCTAAAACATTTACACCGCTACGGCACTCGCTGATGTGGAATAGTTATTTTAGTGAACAATCAAATATTTTTACTGAGAGATCATGACCTTTGAAGTTATAGATATACTATTATAGTGTTGTTAACATTCGAGCACTGTGTCACCCTTGTAGTAAAAAGGGCAACATGAGTACGAAATGATGGCACTGTCGAATTTAAAAATACAGAATATGGTTCTACCGAGTTGACATTTTAATGTCGCAACGTTGATAATACTAAGGCCCTATTCATTTTGCAACTATAATGCTTGTAAATAGAGAACTCAGCATCACAGTGCTAGAATTTGAGTGACTCGACAGTATTGAAGGAAGTAGTGTGACGTTGTCTCATCAAACACCATCGTGTTATAGACTACAAAATTTTTAACCAATTTTTAAAATTGTTCATGATTAAAAATAACTAAAACTACAAATTTTTACTAAAGATAAAATACATAAAATAATAGATAATTTACATTTATCAGCATACATCAAGCATAAACAAAGAATCAGAACTCAAGAAAGTGTTGCATAAGTTAAACTATGTTTCAAAGAGTGTAATTTTTAATTTTCTTAAGTATTATTTTGTAATAGGTGTATGTTAGCTTAGAAAACTACACAAATAAAGCAAGTATCATTAAATATTTTAATTTTTCTAAAGTTCACATTGTATTATCTATATTGTACGGTACTATTTGATTGATTAGAAATTTATTAAATATTTAATTAATGAAAAATAAATAAACTACTTGCATTATATGACATGCATGATGATCTTACATTTTAAGAGACCTAATAAATAATTAAATTAGGGAATTATTTGAATTGAAATTTTGGTCAGATTGTATAAGATGAACATAATAATACCTTATGTTGTTCTTAAATCTTGCTTAATTTAATCCCTATAATTAATAAATTAAATTAAAATTAATTATTATTATAGTTTGTATTGTATGAACATGAATCATATCAGTATAAACTAAAATATGCTCTGGAAAATAATTAATTTCCCAAGGTTTGTACAGGATAAAATCCTATTCCATTGAACTGATTATACTAGATAAGCTTAGATAATATAGAGGAAATTTTAATAATTATGTTGAATGAAATGAGCATCATATTGTATGATCAAATTTGCTAGAATTAAATTTTTAGGATTTTTGGAAATCTGCTATTCAAGCTTTCTTAATAGAATTTAAAAAAGTCTTTGGCAGTCTAATGGTTGAATCTTCTATAAGTGAGAGCTTGAAGAAAGGATGTTTAGCAAGGGAGAGAAAGGATGAAGTTGTGAGAGAATGAGAAGATCCTTGTGGGTTTAAGGGAGTGTGAGAGGAAGTTTCACACAGTTTCCCTAACCAACATGCACATGAGTTCTTCTATGTGTCAAGGTTAATCATGAGGGCTGCTCCATTAATAAGCCTTTGCTTTCAAAAAGTTATTGGTTACTCCATATTGGGGAAGGTGAATGTGGCATTGGTTACTTTGCCACACCAAGTGCATGAAAGTAATTCATGCAACTCTACCTTTCCAAGATGGTGAAAGTGGTTTGGAAAACTCTTTCTCACCAAGAGAGCGAACGTGATTCCAATTCATAGCCATACCAAGGAAGAAGAAGTTATGTTGTATGTTCTACTCTGAGCTGTAGGGACTGAAGGAGCGTCACTAAGAGTTTGGTCTAATGCATGAAGATGAAGACTTCTTGGAGTGGGCGTAGGTCAAGATGATCAAACTACTATGAAATTTTGGTTTACTTATTTCTTTCCTTTCTAAATTTTATTTACTGTGTTTTACTTTCTTGCACATTTACTTTTTTCAATATGGTTTGGCTTTAGTAATTATCATGACATAAACATAATCTCAGTTGGTTTTAATTAGAAATTTTAAAAATTAAAAAAGGGGTTATTTATTTTCTTAGAAAATTAAAAAAAATAATAATATATATTAGTTTTTTTTTTTTTTTTTGAAAAACTAGTAGAGGGGCCTATGTGTTAATTAAAAAAGAATGATTACAAGGTTCTTAAAAAGGACATTCAGCTCACTATTACTTGAAAGAGCTACAAAAAAGTGCAAAGAAAAGCCTAAGAGATGATGGTCCCCTAAATTACGGAGTACAAAAGAACATAATAACATGCTAGGGTTGGAGATAAGCAGCACCCCAAAAAGGAAGGTCATAAGGTAGACTTTTAGCACGCACTTCCTACAAAAATTAATCAACTTATACCCAAAAACCTCAGTCCAAAGAACCTGCAAAAAATAAGGACTGCAAAGGCATAAATTACATAACCAAGTAAGGAAATAGCAAAGAGAAATGTAACTTTATAAAATTTTATTCCAGTTAGACGTAAAAAAATTGTAGGTAAAGGCAACCCCTTCATCCACATTGAAGAAAAACCTGTAAATAGCCTAATGTGAGCTCCCATTACTAAAAAACATAATTAGAAGACCAAAGGCTAAAATAATTAGTATAAATTAGAGGAAAATAGTAATCTTCAAAGACAATGCAGCCTATAACAGCATCAACAAGAGTGAAACCTCAAGGAAACCAAAAAAATAACATCCAAGTTGAATAAAAATCCAGTAATAGACCTCCACATCAAGCAAAAGACATCCAACCAAAAAACATCCGCCAAACAATGTTGTTGACACAAAGGCATTTAAAGACAATCTGATCCATCTTCAATGAAGATAAAGAAAGAAAGCGGTTGTGGCAAATATTGACACCTCCCATAATAGAAACTAGGGACTGCCATAACATGTAGCAACAACCTCCAAGAAGGAAACAAAGCAGCAAACCAACACAACTGATAAGTCGCATAATTATCGCACACATAATCAAAAGTTTTTATTTTATTATTTATTGGTGAACATATTTTTTAGGGATTAGTGTAAACTAAAGAAAAGATTGTAACTTCCTTACTTAAACAAAATACATTAAAGAAATCTTGATGAATTTTAATATGGAATTTTCTAAAGTATAAATATACTAATGAGTCCAACCATCTAGCAATATATGGATATATATATGGAAGATTAATTGATCATAAGAAATGTAAAGGGATTATAAGATCAATACTTAAGTTTACTGCTAGCAAACTGATTTTTTTTTAAGATTGCAAATTGCATTGATAGAAAACTATTAAAAACTATTAAAGCAAAAGACAATTATCATATTCCTTCTTTAACAAACTAAACGAAGAAGTAAATGTGTTATAAGTAGTAAAGCAATCCCAAGGAAATCTACTGCAATGAGCATAAGTAGCGCATAAATCTGCCACCATTACAATCTCTAGAAGTGTAATGAAAAATTACATTTTGAAATTATTCAAGAATAATAAATTTTTTTCATTAAAAACTAATCATGCTGGCATATTGATTTCTTCATAGATTCTTTAATCCTTTTTTATGATGTTTATGTTGTCCCCTTTAATGATAACTCTTTTGCATTCAAACAACAAGTTTGGAATATATTCTCTAATCATAAAAATAGCCTCCATCTTCGATTAGGATATGTCCCAACATATTCTTTGTTTAACAAATGCAAGAAAAAATCTCCTATTGAGATGTCTTATTTCTCCTCCAATACCTGCAATGTTTTACTTCATAACTGAAGCATCAATGTTGATTTTAATTAGATATATAGTGGTACGAGATGCAAAATTTTATCATACTCCAAAGGGAGATTAACATATTTAGTGTCAATTTAAGTGTTAAGCTTTAAGATAATCCTAAGGAGTCTTATATGACTGATGTTAAAATAATCCTAAGATAATTTATAGGAACCTAGAACATAGGAATATAATATCTTAGGATAACTCTACATTTGACTTTGTTAGATATTCAAATTAAAATTTTACTCGATGTAGAGAAGACGGAAAAAGTATATATAAAACTTATTAATTCATAGGCCAATCTTTAGATTTATGGTCTTGTAGAACAAAATTTTATGTCCATATCCATATCTAAAACAAAATATATATTAGTAGAAAGTTATGTTTCCCAAGTCTAATAGCTAAAGAAATATATCCTTTATTTTGGACTAACTGTAGGAACAATCAATATCATGTGTAATAATACTAGTTCAATATACATCTCTAAAAAACTACTCCAACATTTATGCACTAAACACATAGATATCATGAATCATTTCACTAGGGATCACGTAGTCACGGGAGATGTTGAACTTTTGTAGATTGATATAGAAAATTAATTTGTAGATATTTATACCAAACCACTTAATTACGAAACATTCAGCACACTTAGGATAAGATTAGGTGCCATTGACATTCCTTCTTAGAAAAATTAGAGTAATGGTAAACTAAGATGAGATTTTTGCTTGTAATTTTTTTTTATGTTTAAGTTATATGTTTGTATTTATTTCTACAAAATTTATTTGATTATGTTGTGAATTTTATTGTTTGTGTAAATGTGTCTACTTGTGGTGTTATACATGATCATCACTCGCAAACCCTTATTTTTGTTCAAATCATATTATATGATATACGTGTCATATTATATGATACACTTAATATTCAACCATTGGGCATCAATAGTTGTCATATTAACTATTATGGATGATTAGTTATTATTGATTGTACTACACAAATTACCCATTATACTGCATAATTTATTTTAATGAATGTAAATATTAATAACTCCTTAAGATGATCAAAATAACACTGAACTCACTTAAGGATCCCTAATCATACTATACTCTTTAACCTTTGATAGTACATTTTAAATGAGACATTTTGGGTGAACTTGATCATACTCTATGATCCACATATTATACAGTATGATATACCTATCATACTATATGATTGACCCAAGCGTATATCATATAATATGAATATACTCCCTTACATAATTTTAATTAAAAGTATGCTTTATTAAAGGGAGTGTAATAAATAAATTTTCTTTAGAACTTCAATTTCAAAACTCACTTCCTTCTTTGGATATACTCTCTTACATAATTTTCATGGCCCCAAAGCATACTCGGTTGGATTTCCATCAAAAGGTGAATGATAGATTTCAATGTGACGAGGATGCAGATGATAAAGCTTTATTTAGAGGAGTCTCCACAATTGACTTCAAAATTTTTATTCATTAAAATGTTTCATATTAGGTACTTGAGTTATTTTCTACTTCCACTCTTAATTTCATTATTTGTCTAGCTTTATTAATTTATTTGTTAACATGTGCATCTCTTATTACAAGACCAAACTTCTTCTTAATTTATTTGTGAACATGTGCATCTCTTGTAACTATACCACCTTACAATCCCAAGTCTCTCAGCATCAAGTCACTATCAACTTATATGTATGGCATGAATATATGCACTTATCCATTGCAAGTCCATCCCCATATTTTATATGAGAATCCTTAAACTTTAAAGGGATCACTGTCAATATAATAATTAGAAACTCTCCCCTGCCAAAACATTAACCTTTATTAAGTTTCATGGTTTTAAATGAACATATCATTCAGCACATTCTCTAGAATAATGTTCCTCCAAAGTCCTGTGAGTGCATAATTATCACTCCTTTATTATCCTTCATAACTTATTATTGTATGTTTTGCATGCAATTTAGTGCTTTTTATATGATCATTAGATATTTAGATAAAGCTCACTTCTATTAAAAATTTGTGATCCCATCGAAAGTAAAACATAGCTATAAGACACTTCATTGGCTATGTTCTAGAAACAAAATATAATTGACCTTCCCAGCACCACCAAACCACCTAGCTACTTAGTCATTAAAGTCCTTTAACATTATATACAGTTATTGTCGTTGGGCCCTAGTATATGTATCTGATTCTCAGGAAGCAGTAGAAGTAAGGGGAACACCAGTACAGACAATTACACATTTTTTCTATCACTACATTCACTACATAAAAATTATCACTTACGTGTAAATGTTTTCACTAGAAATGGAAAATTTTCTTGTGAAAATTTAGTTTTTTAACAATTTTCCAACATAATTTTCTTTTTGCTAGTATAAACAACATAGGAAACAAAATCTGGTGGCTTATTTCTGGTGGATTTTTAGCAGTCTTCAAATGATTTGATGTTATGATTCTATTAGAAGTCAGACTAACAGTTGACACAAAATATTTGTCGAAGATTTCTTTCTATATTACTGTTGGTTTTCCCAACTCTAATTACTAGTAGTTAAAGTCCTAGTAATTACTAGTGCATAGAAGGTAGGAAAACCACTGAAGATTTTCAATGGAATTATTGTTGATAATAATTGCCACTGTTTTCTGGCAGGAAGACCACCATAAAATTGTCGATAACTTTTTAAGGTCTTTTATATCTTTCTAGCGGATTATGATTTCATTAGATGTCAAAGTTTATGGTAACTAAGCCTTCAGTAAAGTTTTAAAAACATATAACAATTAAAAAAAATGATAGCCTCCCATCTATCTAACCACATTTCCATAATTAGTACCTACAACAACTGAATAACATAAATAAAATAAAATGCACTAACACAATATTCACAATCAACACATGCTCAGGCAGTCAAAACATAAAATTCAAAAAAAAAAAAAACTTTAAAACATAAAGTTCAATAACATTAACTTACTTTAAAAAATAAAGTTCAACTATAATAAAAGTTTTACTTCCATCATTCTCAAACAAAATCTAGTCCTCCATACTCCAACAAAAAATTCAAAATGAAATTAAATCTAACCATCATCCATCTCCTTGCTTCCCTCTAATTCGTATGCAAGCTCGTGCTCCTTTTTCTTCTGATTTTTAACTTGATATGATCGCTTCTCTACTTGTATGTAAGCCTAAATTTTTCTCATCTCCTCAATCTCCCTTGTTATACCAGCAACCCTCTAGCGTATATTTGTTTCAACTCCACTTGCATCATAAAATGTTGAGCTGGATTTACTGCTTTTAATACCATATCTCTGCAAACCTAAGCAATAAATCTTCCCTTTCTATCTTCCTCTAATAGCTTTTAACAATGTGTGGTACTCAAAGTACTTGTTAGATCCTAAAGATTAACCATAACCATTAGATGAGTGACCCTCCCAAAGTAATACAATATCAACCTAATAACAAATCCATAAAAAAAAATTTATATTTATTTCTTATTATTACTCAAAAAATGATACTCACAAGAGTTTTTCTCACATTCTCATTTACCCACCAATGATCAACTTGATGTTGGTTAGTGGTTGCATGCAACTCAAATGGTGTCAGCTTCTAAACAAGCTAGTCTTTTTGCAAATAGAGAGCATAGTTAAAATACTATACATATATTTATGAAAATAATTAAAATAATCATTTAGTAATCATCATTTATGCTCCATTTGAGGCGCTTAATCACCCATATGAAGAGGGCTTTCTAAACCCCCATAACCAGATGCTCTATTTTTCTTATTATGCTCTCTCAAATTGGTGAACCTAAGGCTGCCCAAGCACTAGTTAAATAAACCCACACTCCATTGCCAATCCATAATGAATGATGCACAAACATTCTAATGTCTTTGAATATATCCCTAAGATGTGTAGATTCACTTTTCTAAAAAAAATTTCTAATCCTTGAACCATGCTCAAGAAACCATCTAAATGTTAAGTAATGTCTAAAGACTAATAGTGTAGATTGTGATTGTTCATCAATATTAAAGTCCATGTTACGATCAATTTTTTTTTTTTTGTACTTCTTACATGGGGCTTGAAGTATTAGGAGAAAAAGTGCATGATTTTTTTAGCCAAATATGCTTCTCATATTGATTCTACTGGTTGTGCTTTATTCTTAACATTCTTTTTAACTTATTCAAATATTTATTAGATGATTGAATTATTAGTTATAATTTGAAATATTAAATATAGAGTATTAAATGCATGTATTACCTCTA
Source organism: Dendrobium huoshanense (assembly GCA_016618105.1). NCBI lineage: Eukaryota > Viridiplantae > Streptophyta > Magnoliopsida > Asparagales > Orchidaceae > Dendrobium > Dendrobium huoshanense. The sequence goes on from CM028344.1 coordinate 20,692,149, forward strand.
AAAAGGTTACATCCAATGATTTTTCATAGGCCATCCTTATCTAGCCTCATATGATAAATGGACTGGGGGAAACTTTTTTCTATCTTGCATATGATGATTGGTTTACTTTCCTCACTCCTTTTAAAGCCTCTTTGCATAGTTTAGATAAAAATAGGTATTTAAAGAAATGGTTAAGCTCCTTTATTTGATATTCTTAAGGATGTGAATTAAAAATCCTAAAATAAAAAATACATTTTAAAAATTTTATCTCAAAAAAATGCTAGAGAGGTAGCCATACACGTTATCATGGATATGGGTTGAGGCAAGAAATTTATTTACATACATTTTTAGGTTTTAAATTTGATGAGAACATTTTTTTAAAAATAGCTCTTATATCAGGCTACAACTAGATTCACATAGCTTATTTGAAGTTATTGAGCATGTTAGAAGCTAGGTAATAATTTGAAGCAACGATTACTTTCACTCAAGAGTTTAATTGTGTGGGCTTTGAAAGCCCAAGGAAATTAAGTTAGAAACATTTTTTTTGAATGAGGGAATATAGATGAGTGTCATATATGTAATAACAACAATAAGTCCATTGGCTCAGTGGTCAAAGAATAAGTTATTTTTAAGCTACTAGATATTACCTTATCCTTAATTACAATATTTCATGAATAAGTTAATCTATCTTGAGATCAATATTTGGATTTCTTTGAAGAGATAGATTGGAAGTGTCCATGGGATAAAACTAAGTAGTAACAAATAGTTGAGGGAGAAAAAATATCAAAATTTCTCTTTAGTCAAAATAAAAATCTTGATGAAGTCTGACTTATGATATTTGCAATAAGGATTTTTATTTATTCGGTAGTGCTCTCTAACATTTTTAGGGAAAATGGTAACAAAATGATCTTGATTGGAGACAAAGGTACTCGATTTAATTCTAAAAGCTTAGTGCTTTATTATCAAAATATGTATACCTCCAATTGAAAGTAAGAGATGCGCCAAGAGGGGGGGGGGGGGGGGGGTGAATTTGTATTTTCTTTTAAATAAAAAAACAAAGCCTAAACAGGAATTATAATTTTTTGAATTTCAAAAGATGACTTACTAGTTAGAAGCAAAAGCTAGTGATTAAAAGGTAATTGCAAAAGTGGTGATGAAATTTTAAATCACACAATGAAATACTAAAATAAAATTCTCTCCAAGCAGTTATAGCAATGTTAAATGTAAGAAAAATAAAATGTGGAAGATGGAAAAAGCACACCATAAGTTTTATAGTGGTTTGGTCACTTAACATATGTCCACTCCCTAGAGTCATCCACTCTGGGATCTGCACTACTCAAAAATAATTCTCCTTCTGGTCCACAACAAGGTTTAGAAGCCATTACACAAACTCACTTTCACCTTCCCCGGTGTGGCGTAGTGCCGGATCCTATATCACCCTCTCGATGATGACAGCAGACCTTCTCATTTTTCTCCCTCCTAGAGAAGGAAGAGGACCTTGGACATTGACCTTGAAGGCTCTCCCCCTAGAGAGCTCCCACAAGACTTACTTGGGCCACAGGAGGAGCAACCGTGAAGTAGGCTTGGAGCAACTATGTGATCCCCTCAGAATCCTTCTCCCTCACACACAAACTCACCTTCTCCTTCCTCTTACAAACCCTAAATCCTTTTCGGAAGATCCCTCTCAAGAGTTCCATTCCTTTGTCACATTCCTCTCTCTCTCTCTCAAAAAGCAAAGGCATTAAATATATATCAGACTTTAAGAAACCCTTAAAATTTTAATTTAGCCATTTTTATTCATATAGTATAATCATATATCATATAATACGATCACTTCAAAAAATATTTCATCCTGGTATGAAGGAGTACGAATATTCAACAATTATGTAATACATCGTATAGTATGATATACTATATTTCTTCAGTTTGTATAGAACGAATGCTGGGATGACCAAAATTCATCTCTGTTCATCATCTAATATGAACCAACTCATACATTATGATCAGTTAAAATATTCAAGTCATCCTTTAATATGTATACATTGTATAATATGATTAGTTCAAAAATTAAGGTTTCATTTGGTATGATCTTTGGGACAACCAAAAATAGTATCGGGTCATCATACGGTATGAATAAGTTTGTATAGTATAATCAATAATTAAGCCTTAATTTAATTGACTAATCACGGGGGTTAATTTTAGCAAGTATTCAAATATTCGTATAGAAGATTAGATCGTATAGTATGATTAGTTCAAAATTCAAATATTAAAAACTTGCTTAAATTAATTTGGTGGCTACAGTTTTGGGTTAAAAATGAATCATATAATACATTCACTATCATATAGTATGATTAGTTCACATAATATAACTATTGAGCCATAGTGTATCATACAGTATGATTTAAAATTATATAATATGATCTGCATAAAAAAACAATAATTTTTTCTCTTTACAAAAAAAACTCTCCCCCTATGTGTGTGCATGTTTACTCAGTTTGCACACACTTTTTGTGGCTAGACTAAAAAAGAAAACACAAAGTTACAGACTCCTTCATATCCTATTCTACCTAGTCTCGAGTCTTACATTGTCTTGAGCAATGTGTGGTCTCCCTAATATGTTAATACTCATAGATAAGAGTAACATTCAAAATATTTAATGAAGAATAAGATAATTCAATCAACATTATTTGTCATCATCAAAGTCTTAGAATAGGGGTCATAAAATGCAACAATCACCTCCTTTTTTATGATGTAAAATAATTTTTTGTTCATAGGAAAGATAATATTTTTTATTGCTTTTTTTATATAAAAAAAATAAAATAACATGAAAACATGAATAGAAACGTGCATTTCATTTTAAGTTAGAAATAAAAATAGAAAACATGATATGCAACAGGAAAATATACTAACTAAGGAATGACTAACTAAGGACATACAAACTTCTCCCCATTTTGACATCACCAAAAAGAGGAGTATCAAAGAAAAAGTACATAAAACATATCGAACATAAACTTAGTCAAATGCTAGATCTTAATCAGGTGGTGGTGGAGGTGGCTGAAAGAAATAATGGATGGAAGCAAAATAATGATCAATCAAAGCAAATCTTTCCCCAAACTATCACATTCCTCCTCGTGTTGCTGGTGTTGTTCCTGGATATGAGAGTTAATCTTGGTTTCATGTCAATCAATTCAATGAATGATGTCATCGTGAGGGTAGGTAGGTGCAGGTCCACTTTATGGAGCAGGTCCTCTTGGTGGAGAAGGTTCTCCTATTGGAGAAGACTCCCCTTCTTCATTAAAATCTGGCTCAGCATGCTCTTGGCCCTGATGAAACAAGATATGTAAGGAGGCATCCATATAGAAAATAAGGACATTCTTGGGTTTGCATGGATAGGTCAACTGGTATTTATTGTGAAGAATGTATCCTATGAGATGTCCTTAGGCTAAATTGAGTTTCCTGCAAGTACTAGAAGGGAAAATTTGGGTCATGTTCCAGATATAGTCCATAATCAAATCAGCTTCATCAAATCTAGTATTGGATATGATTAGGTAAGTTATAATGGATAGGATTAGGGCCATGCATATCATATCTCCAGCTTTGGGTATTATGGATGTCTTAAGAATGTGTTGGATGATACGGGCATTTTGTGTTAAGGACTAGATTGGTGTTGGTTAAAAGCAACATTTTTAAGAACCAAATTGATGAAACTCGAATCAAACTCATTTTTATCAAGGAGTGGGCTAAAGGTCCTTCAGTATAAAGCCCGATATATTTAGCGAGGTCTATTTTAGGGATTTCAATATTTCGACTGCAAACAAATGAAGTGAGGGTCAAGTGTCTAGATTTATCCTCAGGTTGGCAAGGAACTCATAGAGGAGCTCAGAGTTAAATGAAAAGGTCAGGGTGAGATGAAATTGGAGGGTAGTGGAAATAAAGAGGCTCATTACCTCAAAGCAAAAGTCTACTTGACTTAGCAAGTGAGAAGGAGTGATCATGAATGCTTTGAATTTATGGTAGGCATCCTCTTCTGTAGAAGACAAAAAATTATTGTCGAGGCGATGAGAGGAAGAAGAGCTTCCCTGGATGATTCAGCCTCATTTGCTTGAGCTAGCCATTAAGGAGAAAAAAGTGAAGACAAGTGTAGTAAAGAATGGTTGAGTTAAATAAGCTTATCTTTCCTCCTATTTATAAATTTTTTGACTATTTGTATAGTACAATCAAGGATCATATAGTACGATCAAGAATTATTTTATCTCGACAATGAGTCAAGAAAAGGTGGTCATATCATATAGTACTTTCATGATCGTACTAGACAATATGAAGGAAATATATTCATCCCAGGGGGTCATTAGTATGACCTTTGAAAAAAGTATCATATAGTATGAACGGGTGTTCGTACAATATAAAGGATAATAATATCATACCGATCAAGTTAAATTCATCCCAATCCATTCGGACACGTGGATCATATAGTACGAAAGGTATATATCATACAGTACGATAGGAAATTATATCATACCATACGATTTGAATGCATGGACATATGTATCATTCAATATGAAGTTTATCGTACACTATAATATGCATAACATAAATCAAATTTGGAATGTTGATTAAATAGAGGGTTGTGATCTGTACATTTTATAATGATCATATAGTACAAAGTTGAATTATACAGTACGATAGGGATAGAAAAATTTTTTCAATATAGGAATTCAATGAGATGAGTGTGTGAAGATCAGGAAACACCTTAGACTAGTTTTTTTTTCTTTTTTTTTGGATCAAGCATGAATGCATATAACACCAAGTTTTTTCCTCAATGTGCTAAAGGTGTCATTGGCTAGTGGTTTCATGAATATGTCTGCCAATTCATCTCTTGTAGCTATATGGTGTAATTCTATGTTTCCTTTGGCCACATGATCTCTTATGAAGTGATGTCTAATGTCTATATATTTTGTTTGAGAGTGTTGAATTGGATTTTGGGATATACAAATTATACTAGTGTTGTCACACATAATTGGGATGAATCCTATGGGTAATCCAAAATCTAAAAGTTGTTGTTTCAACCAAAAAACTTGATCAACACAACTCCCTATTGCTATATATTCTGCCTCGACAATGGAAAAAGCTATTGAATTTTGCTTTCTATTGGATCAGGAAACTAAGGATTATCCTATAAATTGACAGGTTATAGAGATGCTTTTCTTATCTACCCTGTGTCCTATAAATCAGAATCTGAATACCCTAAGATTTCAATGGAGTTGTTGTGTCTAGGATACCAAATTCCTAGGTTTGGAGTGCTTATTAGATATATAAGGATTCTCTTGATCGCAGTCAAGAGAGACTATTTAGGGTCAGCTTAGAATCGGGCACAGAGGGCCACACTATACATTATATCTGGTCTGTTGGCAGTTAATAAGAGGAGAGATCCAATTATTCCTCTATATTTTTTCTTGTCAACTAATAGGAGTTTTGCCTAGTTGAATCGTAGATCTCATTGGAGTGTTCATGCCCTTAGCATTGTCCATTTCATTTTTTTTTTTTTTAGAATATCCTTGATGTATTTAATTTGGCTATGGAATGCTCCATCTTCCATCTATTTTATACAAAAACTAAGAAAATAACTTAGTTCACCCATCATGCTCATTTCAAACTCAGTACTCATTAGTTTTGAGAATTTATTACACAAGGTTTTATCTGATGATTGTTGGTGGAATTTTGGAAAACAGGTTTTAAAAAATATTAGTTTTCTTTGGGGATTTTAAGATTAAGGTTGAGTTCTAATTCTAAAGTCGAATCAACTCGTTAGAAAGAGTATATCACCCCGAAGGACGAAAATAAACTTTCATAGCGGTGTTCAGACTTAGAATTATGTAAACTCATCTTGAATGTTATGATCGGGTTCTAAGGAGAACTTTATATGGCCCCGAGGGGACAAAGTATAGTTCAACTAAGTACCCAATTACAACATTCAAGAAACATGATCATCGCATTCACATCCAAAGCCTTATCGAAGAAGGGTGTATCTCCCCAAGGGGAAATGAGACCATTCTACGATAATCCTTCTAATGCAACTATGACGATCATTACTTAACTTTTCCCAAGGAAATCTAATAAAATTTTGGAAATTAATTTTTTTAAAATCAGGTGTGTGTGGTTCCAAATCTTTTACGAGCGCAAGCCCTCGTAGTTAATTACATCGTAGGGAGACAAAAATCTCCTACGAAAACTCCCGATTAAAATGGTGGCAGAATTTTGTTAGAGTTTCTAGGAGTGATATCAAAGTATGAATAGAGTTATTGGAAAATCAAAAGGGAATGGATCAAAATTGAGCAGTTATTAACGGAGTTAAAGGAGGAGAGGTAGGGGACACCTTGAGATTCCAGAACCATCCGGAAGTGTCCCAACTTAATCTATGTGTTGGGCTTTATGTTTTGGATTGAAATGATATTTAATTAGAGTTGAGCATTTTATTAGAAATTTGGGATTAGATTCCCGAAGTTTGGGGTCTTATAATCAAAGATCTGCCCCGGATCCTAAATCTATTTTGGACACTGGACCACAGTCATCCGATCCTAACTAATGCAGTGCAAGATCTGGACTTACCCCGGCCTGGATTGGGGAGCCAGCTAACCACCTAATCGATTTAAAATACATGAATCCGGTCTTTTTATGAAAGAGTGGTAGGGACGTTGTATTTAAAGTTTTGGAGAGTTGGGGCCGACATCTATAGATTCTCCTATTTGGCCCCTTTGACTTATGTTGGGTGCAAAAATGCTAAGGACTATGAAATTAAAATTTTGACTCTTTAATTTGTATCTAATGCAATGCATGCTGGTTAACAACCTCAAATCAAATATGCTTGAAATTTTTAAAAACAGGCTTATAAAATAATTTTTTAGAAGACTGGACTTCCCCAGGTCCGGCACCTCGTCCTCATAGGTCAGACTATCCGGACTCTACCCGCAGGCGGGGAAGGGTCTAAAACAAGGAAAGAAGAATGCAAAAATATGCATGCGACCCCGGGGTCGATCCCCGGCTAATTCCCTAGATTCGTTATCTTTCTATGTTATTTAGACTCACTAAAATTTTAGACTTTTAAAATTATGAGTAGAAAAGTTTCACACCCTCACGAGTCTCACGTATCCAGGCGAAAACAAAGAGCGGCATGCAATCGCCAAAAAACTAGTAAAAATAAGTAATCCTAAAGGCAATCAAATCATCACATCAAATACAAATTAATTAATAAATGTCCATAGGCAGAATTGCCTTGCTTATTACAAACCAGAGTTTTGCAGAAAGTAAAGTGGCCGGGCACCACTGACAACAACCCGGATTTCAAGACTAATAATGACGCAAGTTATTTTGAGTGGGATACTCTCAATCTTCAAATCTTCAAATCCTCAATCTCGTTCTTCTTTGGACTCCTTTTCTTTAATCTTCTTGGAATCTTCGTAGTGGATTACCCAAATGGACAAGACGGCACTTCCCTCTAAGGGGGAAGGCCACTCCTTCCTCTTTGGGTAAGGAGGAGGTATGATCCAAATTTGGATTTCCAAATGGAAAAGGAGTGTTCCCTAAAGGGGTATCCTTTCCTCTTTGGAATCCAAGCTTTGGATCTATGTATCCCAACTCAAAATCAACTTTCACAACACTTGACACTTACACAAATTACATTAATATCAAAATAAAAATCTAGACTCACCTGCAGGGTTATCCTAAGCAATTAATATATAAAAAGCAGTTATTCCCAAGCAGTTGTATATGAGCAGAAAAAAAAAAGTAAACACACTGGCCACGCTCTTTTTATGATTTGAGGGCTTTGGCAGCTGAAGCACCTGTGCAAAGAGTTTATAATATTTATGCATTTTTTTGATTTGCCCCCTTTTTATATTGCCCTGCATGAGCGTGGCCACCTGCAGAAAACTGTGTCAACATCTAGATCGTACCTAACCTAAGGGTAATCTAGTCGCCAAACACATCAATCCATCCATTGAGTACAGAAAAAGTAAGCAGACACAGCAAAGCAATTTCATCCACAACATACAGTGAAAACTACGAAAAATCCGGCACACAGCAGTAAAGTAAGCACCGGCCTAACCTAGATCTAGAGTTGGTTGTCCTAGCACATCATCTAAAGTGTGTGAGAAAGGTCGTGTGGCTGGGATAGATCCTAAAGTGGGTTATTAGTTGAAGTTGTCTAAAAGTGTGGGTTTGTTAAGGCTTAGAAGGGGATTTAAATTAAAATTTAAGTATTAATGAATTAAGAATTTTAATTAAACATATTTTAGAAGTTAATTGATTGCTACCTTTGTTTCACACCGAGGCCGTGAAGTTTATTTCACCTTCCTTGGGGCTAAGCTAATAGCCTCGTAGGCCTGGGTTACCCAGTAGCAATCGGGGTTGATTAAGTTATTTAAATTGGTTGGAATTAAAAAAGTGGATTAATACAAAAATGAGTTAGTTACTGATTTTTAAAGCTTGATTAATTTAAGTTTGCCATCAATTGATTCGTGGCGTTGTGCCACCAGGCTCGAGGAACCAGCCTCCTTAGGACACTTAGCCCCGCAGCCCGGAGTAGTCCAGCCGATAAACCAAATTAATGTAATTGAATTAGAGATTTTTAAAATGTTAAATAATTAAAAATTAATCTATTTTAAGATTTAACACCCCTTAGAATCCATTCGTGGCATTGTGCCACCAGGCTCGAGGAACCAGCCTCCTTAGGACACTTAGCCCCGCAGTCCGGAGTAGTCCAGCCAATAAACTTCATCTTTAGGGTGGTTGTTGTGTTTTAAAGGATTTTTTAAGTGTTTTAAGCATTAAACCAATATTTTCTGAATTTTATAATGATTATGAGTTTTTTAAGAATTTTGAATATTTTAATCACTTAATTAAAGGGTTAAAAATTGAATTTTATGATTAAGCTCAAATTCTGGAATATTTGTATTTTATTAAAATACTAGACCTAATTATGAGTTGTTAGACATGTGGCACATTCAATTTGGAGTTTTCTATCAAAAGTTATGATTTTTAGAAGTTTTGACCCGGTTTTGACCTAGAGTTGACCAAAATGTTGACTTTTGACTTTGACCAGATTTTGGGGGTTTGAAATTTTTGGAAAATACTAGATTTTAATTAGAGTCATTAGCCACTGAGTTTGATTGATTTGGAATTTTCTACAATTAGTTATGAATTTTGGAAGTTTGGGTATTTATTGGAATTATTTAATTATTTCAATTAAGGGCCCTTTTAGTGGTTTGATCCCAAATGAGTCCCAAACTTCTTGAAATCAACTCCAAAGATCAGAAATGATCTAAGGAGAGATCATCAAGTTTTTAAAGATTTTTTGGGATTTTAAATAATTTTTAATTAATTAAAATTGATTAAACATTGATTTTAATTAAAATTAAATTAAAGTGGATTTTAATGTCAAATTAAAGTGATTTCAATTTTCACTGATTAAGGAATAAATTTAAGTTAATTGGGAGTATTTTAGGTAATTTTAAGAATTAAATTAGAATTATTAAAATTTTATTAAGGCTAAAGGATTATTACTAAGGGGGATTATTATGGTTCCTACTTGGGAAACCAAATGGACTCTAAATTTGATGAAATTTGGACCATAGGATCACCTGACCTTGAGGACTAAACTCACCAAATTTGAGCTCAAATGGAGTACTCTAAGGTGGTTAACTAAACCACCTAAGGTGAACTCTAAGTCACCTTCAAACCACTATAGGGGTGTATCCTAAGCTTGGATTGGGGCAAAATCAGTGGCTCTACACTCCTTATCCTACACATCATTAGCACACAAAAAATCACACCCTAAATCCCATTGGATAGGTCTATACCCCATTTTGGATTTAAGGGTCAAACCCTTGACCCTTAAATTTGAAATATGGGGAAAATGCTTTTGAACATCTTAAAAGGGGGAGATAAAATTTGGACATGTCAAAAACATGTTCAAATTCAATCTCCCAAAATTCCATGCCTGGTGGAGTTGTATTTAAAGAATAATTAAGGAATATAATAAAATGCTCAAACTCAAATTAAACCTAGCACTGACCTAACCAGGGCATGGAACCATAAGGCTTTTGTAGGTCTCCCTGAGACCTTTCCAATGAGCCTAAGAACACCTAATTTGGACAAGTGTGCAAGGAGATATGAATTTCCAAAGTTCCCTTGAATTTCTGGAATTATTAATTCGTCCATTACACAGTCAGCGCTCGCTTTACACGCGCCGCGCGCTGATTGGCTGGGCAATCATTGGCGCCAACTATTAACGGTCGGATTAACCACAACCTTCGGATGGCGGATCGGACGGTTGGGATCAGACGCGCTCCGAAATAGCGGGATCTAATCCGAGCCGTTGATCGGGATCAACGGCTGAGATTTCATCTTCAACCTCCACTCTTATCCGAGGCCGTGAACCTTCTCCGGCGTGATCTGATTGATCCCGCCGGCAAACTTTGATGAAATTTCACAGGGAGGATCAGGGGGGTGGAAACCTTCAATCCAACGGTGGAAATCCGTTGGGGTGAAGGTTTCCTTCACACTTGACCGGACTACCTAGCTAGGGAGCTCGGGAGGAAGGAATTACTGCAGAGAAAGCCTCAACGAATGAGCTTCTCTATCTGGAAGCTTCAGGGGATGAAGGCGAGCAGGTTTCCTTCAGAGACCGCGACTGGAGGATGGCTGGAGGTAGGACTTTGAGCGGGACGCCAAAGCCTTTCACTGGAGTTCGCTCGAAGTAATGAGAGGAGCGGTCTGGGAGCTCAAGGGGAGACGCTGGGAGATTGAGGGAACTCTGGGGAATTGTTTCGAAATGATGGGATCCAACATTGAGCTCTAGGGAGCACCAGCCTATTCAGCCTCCTCCCGCGAGCTCGGACGGCCAGGATTGAATCGGAGGAGCTCTCGGATTGATGCCAAGTGGAAAGGGGCACCATTCCAGAGAGCTCGTGAGCCTCAAGCCGGCGAGCCACAGCCTTTGGAAGGCTTTCGGTCAGGATCGGCCTGGGGGGACCACCGGAACTTGCTCTCCATTGGTTCCGACCGCCGCCGGCCACGGTCTGGGTCGGGTTGACCAGGGAAGTCCGATGGGGATACACTGGAGCTGGGAGTGGAGTCAAATTGGTCTGGGGAAGTAGGGATCGATCCGGTGGCTCGGTTTGGCTCAAACCTGCTTGGTTTGAGTCGAATTGAGCTCGATCCAGGTCAGGCCAGACCCTGGACTGGATATGGGAGGTAGGTCTGGGTCTGGTGCACCCAATACAAGTGGCAATTAGGTCCAATTTGGCTTGTGTCAAAGGTTGGCTCGGGTTGATCCAAATCTACTCGGTTCGGGTCGATTTGGGCTCAACCCAGGTCAGGCCAGACCCTGGGCTTGAGGTGGGAAGTGGGTCTGGGTCTGGTGCACCCAATGCAAGTGGCAATTGGGTCCAATTTGATCTGAGCTGGAAAATGGCTCAGGTCCAAGTGTTTTTGGCTACTTTGGGTTAGCCTAACTATTGACCCAAGCTAGCCCAAGGCATGGGCTGGCTGGAGGGGGTGTATTGGACCTAGGGCCACCTATGGGAGGTGTTGGCCGGGTTCAATTGGGCTTAGGTTGAGAGTTGGCTCAATCCCAAGTGCTTTTGGGCACTTTGGGTTAGCCTAACTCTTGACCCAAGTGAGCCCAAGGATTGGGCTGGTCAAGGAAGGTGTATTGGGTCAATGGGAACCCAATGGCACCTTGATTTGGATTCAATTTGATTAAGATCAAAAGATAGCTCAAAGGAGGCCTCTCTTGGGTCACTTGGGTCAAGCCATAAGGCTACCCCAAGTGAGCCCAAGGCTTGGGTCACCAAGAGGGGTCTCTTGGGTACCCAAGGGTTCATCCCTTACATTCAAAGGACTTGGAATGGACTAGATTCAAAAATTTGAAAGAAGGGGGGTGTATGGGTCCATGGGTCAAACTTGGTTGACCTGGTCAACCAAGCTAACCTAAGGTCTGGGTTTGAGTTCAACAAGTTGGGTTTGATATTTGAAATTCATTGAAAGTGGGTTCAAAGAGTTTGGAATTGATTTGAATTGAAATAGCCATTTGAAATCCCATAAGGGTATTTTGGTCAATTTTGGCCCATTGGTCAATTATGGCCAAAAATAGTTCTGAAAAATGCAGTTTACTGCTCAATGGGTTAAAATCAAGAGTCTGAAAGTGATTGGAGGCTTGGATAAGGGTTCCAAGGTCAAGATCTCAAAGGGGTTAGGTTCAGTGGCATAGGCTGTAAATATTTGAAGGTTTTACAGCCTTTGAATTTTAATTCAGATTCTGGGGTTAGAGACCTCAGAATGAGCTCAAAATTGGAGGGTAACCTCTAGAGACATGTCTTATCACTTTGCAAGTGACAGACCCTGAATCAGAGACCATTTGGCTGGGTTTTGAAATGTTTGAAAATTCTTTGAAAAGGGTCTTTAGGACACGGCCTTAAGACTTAGGATTTGAGTCTGGATTTCTGGATTTGGAATGAATTTCAGGTTTGAATAATTAATATTGAAATATCCAAATCATTTACAATCATGTTGTGATTGTTAATGGATGGATAAGGTCAAAGCTAGATTGAAGTTTGGATCAAAGTCTAAGTTGAAGGTTGGATTATCAAATTGATTGGATCAAAGTTTGGATATGTTTGAAACTTGAATTAATTTGAATTTGAGTTGAATGAAGTTTGAGATTTAAATTGATCAAAGGTAGGCATCAAATTGAAGTTGGAGTTGATCAAATGTAGGAATTGATTTGAGGTTGAGGTTGATCAAGGGTGGGGATTGATTTGAAGTTGGAGTGGTCCTAAGATCTAGAGGAGTTCTAAGATCTAGGATCTAAGGGAATCCTAGGCTCTAGAGTAGGCTCTAAGGTCTAGCTCTAGGAAAGAATCCTAAGGTCTAGAGTAGATCCTAGGATCAAAAATTAATCTGGAGTTTGGAAGGGCTTTAGTGACCTCATACAAAAATGAGGTCAACAATGATCCAAATAATATGTCATCTACATAAATCTGAATAATGAGAATTTCATCTTTACCTTTAATAGGAAGAGGGTGGTATCTACACTACCCTTATTAAATCCTCTAACTAGTAAGAATGAGCTAAGTCTTTCATATTAGGCTCTAGGTTCTTACTTTAACCCATACAGTACCTTTTCTAATTTGAATACATGATTTGGGAATTATGAGTTTTCAAATACATGGGGTTGCTCAGCATAAATATACTCTATGATTACCCCATTTAGAAAAGCACTCTTAATGTCCATTTGATATAATTTAAAACCCCTGAAGCAAGTAAATGCTAAGAGCACCCTTATGGATTTTAGTCGAGCTACTGGGGCAAAGGTTTCTTCAAAATTTATGCCCTTAATTTGGTTATACCCCTTAACTACTAGTCTGACATTATCTTTATGTGGTTCCTAAGTCATTCACCTTATTTTTAAAGACCCACTTTGTTCTCACTATACTCTATTCTTTAGGTCTCTTGACTAATTCCCATACATCATTCCTAATAAAATGGTTCAACTCTTCTTACATTGCTAGGATCCAAAATTCGTCCCCTAAAGCTTGATATATACTCATGGCTCTATCATATAAATAAATGATGAATGCCTAACCTCTTTCTTAAGTTTATGCTTAATTCTCACACCTTCTGATGGGTCTCCTAAGATGAATTTTTTAGGATGACTAGAAGATTATCTCCAATCTCTAGGTAATTCTTCTTGAGGTTCTACCCTATCTCCCATGATAATGGTTTTTTACTCCCTCTTATGCTTCAAATTTAGGTCCAGAGGACTTATCTGATTCATCACATACTACATGGGTAGACTCTTCTACTACCAGGGCCCTCTTATTGAAGATTCTATAAGCCTTACCTACAGATGAATAACCTAAAAAGAAACCCTCGTTAGCCTTGGGATCAAAATTTCCTAAGGGAGATTTCCCATTGATTAAGATAAAACATTTGCACCCAAAGACATGCAAGTATAAAAAATTTGGAATTCTACTCTAGAGGAGTTCATAGGGTGTTTTATCCAACTCCAACCAAATATTCACCCTATTTAAAACATAATAAGAAGTGCTTACTGGTTCTACCCAAAAATGTCTAGGAAGAGTGTACTCATTTAGCAATTCCCTAGCAGCTTCTACCAAGGTTCTATTCCTTCTCTTAGCTATCCCATTTTATTAAGGAGTTCTAGGGTCAAAGAAGTTATGCTTTATTCCTATCACTTTATAAAAAGATTCAAATCTTTTATTTTGAAACTCTTCACTATGATCACTATGGATTGTTGAGATTTTGCATCCTAATTTCCATTGAATCTAAGTGGAGAAAGTTCTAAATTTCTCAAATGACTCATTCTTATGTGCTAGGAATCTTACCCAAGTGAATCTAGATAAGTCATCTACAATCACAAATCCATAGTTTTTCCCACCTAGGCTAGCTGTGTTAATGGGTCCAAGTAGGTCCATGTGAAGGACTTCTAGTTACCTAGATGTATTCACATCCTTGATTGAATGAACGATGATTTTACTTATTTTCCTAGTTGGCAGGCATCACATAAATGGTCTTTAGTGAAGTGTAACTTAGGTACGCCTCTAACTAGGTTTTTTTGAGTTATATTCCTAAGTGTTTTCATGCTAGCATTGCATAGTCTCCTATACTATAGCTAATAGTCATCCATTATTATTTTTAAACACAATGAATTTGAATTTTCAATACAATTAAGATCTAATATATAAATATTATTTATCCATTTTCCTTTAAATAAAAGTTTATCATTTAATCTAATCAAGCATTTATTAGAAAGAAATTTTATGTCAAATCCTTTGCCATATAATTGACTAATACTAAATAGATTATGCTTTAAACCATCAACTAATAAAATATTTTTAATTAAAAAATTTTTAAATTTTCCAACAATACTTGAGCCTGCCACTTTCTTGGTGGTGTTGTCTCATAAAGTCACCATGCCTCCTATCCTAGTATCCAGCATAATGAACTTCTTCATGTCTCCAATAATATATCTTGAGTACCCACTGTCTTAGTACCACACACTCTTACTAGGTCTTTCATTAGAGTGGCCACAATGTCATTCAAAGGTTAGATTTGGGAACCCAAGTTAGTTTGGGTTCCTCCTTATACTTGAATGAATGAGATGTATGTATGTTATGCTGCGATGAATTTAATTTAGGTCTCCACACGAGGTATGTCTTATGGTGGATTGTGCAAGTGTGAGCTATGTGATCTATAATGCCACAAGAGAAGCACCTAACTCTAGGAAATGGATTTACTAACCTATGTGGGTGGTGATACCTCTTCTTAAAGCTATGTGATGCATGCTATGCTGAGGGGTTATACGTTTGGGCTAATGCGAATGATGGTTTATTATTTTCAAGTGCTATGAGTTTTACTTTCAGAGCTTTACTTTCATATTCACATGTTACCACTTCCACTTTTAAACGATGTTCATTATTATCTATTTTCAATGCAAGTTCATCTAATTTCTTATATTATTTTTCTAAATCAATATGTAATATTTTCAAGAAATTGTTGACCTCATTTTTGGTATGAGGTCACTAAGGCCCTTCCAAATTCCAGATTAATTCTAGATCCTAGGATCCACTCTAGACCTTAGGATCCTTTCCTAGAGCCAGACCCTAGGGCCTACTCTAGAGCCTAAGGTTCCCTTAGATCCTAGATCCTAAAACCCCTCTAGATCTTGGGACCAATCTAGACTCAAATCAATTCCCACCCTTAATCAACTTCAACCTCAAATCAATTCATATCTTTGATCAACTCCAACTTCAATTTAATTCTTACCTTTGATCAATCTAAATCTCAAACTTCATTCAACTCAAACCCCAATTAATTCAAATTTCAAACATATCCAAACTTTGATTCAATCCACTTGGGAATCCAAAATTTAACTTAGACTTTGATCCTACCTTCGATCTAGCTTTGATTCTATCCATTCATTAACAATCACCACATGATTGTAAATGATTTGGATATTCCAATCACTCAAACTTAAAATCCATTCCAAATCCAGAAATCTAGGCTCAAATCCAAAATCTTGAGGCCTTGTCCTAAACACCTTTTTTAAGATTTTTTTAAAACATTTCAAAACCCAGTCAAATGGCATCTGATCTAGGGTCTATCACTTGCAAAGTGATAAGACATGTCTTTAGAGGCTACCCTCCAATTTTGAGCCCATTCTGAGGTCTCTAACCCCATAATCTGAATTAAAATCCAAAGGCTGTAAAATCTTCAAATATTTACAGCCCATGCCACTGAACCTAACCCCTTGAAGATTTTGATCTTGGAGCCCTTATCAAAGCCTCCAATCACTTCCAGACTCTTGATCTTAACCAACTGAGCAGTAAACTGCATTCTTTAGATCCATTTTTTACCCTAGTTGACCAATAGGTCACAATTGAGCAAAATACCCTTATGGGATTTCAAATGGCCATTTCAAATCAAATCAATTCCAAACTCTTTGAAACCACTTCCAATGAATTTCAAATGTTAAACTCAACTTGTTGAACTCAAACCCAGACCTTGGGTCAACCTGGTTGACCAAGTCAACCAAGTTTGACCCATGGACCCATACACCCCCCTCTTTTCAAATTTTTGAATCAAGTCCATTCCAAGTCCTTTGAATGCATGGGATGACCCCTTAGGTACCCAAGAGACCCCTCTTGGTGACCCAAGCTTTGGGGTCACTTGGGTTAGCCATATGGCTTGACCCAAGTGACCAAAGAGAGGCCTCCCTTGAGCCATCTTTTGATCTTAATCAAATTGAATCCAAATCAAGGTGATATTGAGTTTCCATTCACCCAATACACCTTCCTTGATCAGCCCAACCCTTGGGCTCACTTTGGTCAAGAGTTAGGCTAATCCAAAGTGCCCAAAAGCACTTGGGATTGAGCCAACTCTCAACCTAAGCCCAATTGAACTTGACCAACACCTCCCATAGGTGGCCCTAGGTCCAATACACCCCCTCCAGCCAGCCCATGCCTTGGGCTAGCTTGGGTTAAGAGTTAGGCTAACCCAAAGTAGCCAAAAACACTTGGACCCGAGCCATCTTCCAGCACAGACCAAATTGGACCCAATTTCCACTTGCATTGGGTGCATCAGACCCAAACCCACTTCCCACCTCAAGCCCAGGGTCTGGCCTGACTTGGGTTGAGCCCAAATCGACCCGAACTGAGCAGGTTTGGATCAACCCGAGCCACCTTTTAACCCAGATCAAATTGGACCCAATTGCCACCTGCATTGGGTGCACCGGACCCAGACCTACCTCCCATACCAAACCCAGGGTTTGACCTGACTTGGATCGAGCTCAATTCGACTTGAACCGAGCAGGTTTGGGTCTAACCCAACCACCAGTTCGATTCAGGCCTCCCCAGGCCAAATTGACTTCACTCTTGGCTCCAGCATGTCCCCATCAGTCTCCCTCGATCAACCCGACCCAGACCATGGCCGGTGGCGGTCGGAGCCAATGAAATTTGAGTTCCGGTGGTCCCCCCCAGACAATTCCTGGCTCAAGGCTGCTTCCCACCGATTTGATCTCCACGATCCCCATTGGACGTCGCCATCGTCCACCTGGCAGCGATCCGAGCCTTCCCCAGTTCAATCCCGGCCGTCCAAGCTCCCGAAGGGTGGCCGAATACCCCCGAGCTCGCCAGACCTCACGAGGAATTGGCATTTTCTCTCGCTCGATCCCCAGAGCTCCTTCAAACTCCCAGAAGCTTCCTTCGAGCCCAGAGATCGATCCCTCCTTCCGTTCGAGCAAGCGCCCGTGAAAGCTCTCGGCGTCCCGCTCGAAGTCGCACCTCCGGCCGTCCTCCGATCCCAACGCCTGAAGTAGAACTGTTCTCCACCATCCCCTGAAGCTTCCTAATAGAGAATCTCATTTGTTGAGGCCTTCTCTACGGTAATCTCTCTATCCCGAGCTCCCTAGCTAGGTAGTTTGGTCAAGTGTGAAGGGAACCTTCACCCCAATGGATCTCCACCGTTGGATTGAAGGTTCCCACCATCCTGATCCTCCCTGCGAAATTTCATCAGAGTTCGCCGGCGGGATTGCCCGGATCAAGCAGGAGAAGCCCCGTCGGTCTCGGATACGAGCGGGAGGTTGAAGATTAAATCCCAGCCGTTGATCTTGATAAACGGCTCGGATTAAATCCCGCGGTATCGGAGCGCTGTTAATCTCAGCCATTCGATCTGCCATCCAACGGCTGGCATTAACCCGGCCATTAACTGTTAGCGCCAATCATTGCCGGGCGAATCGACGTGCGACGCGTGGTAACGGCTGCTGACTGTGTAATTGCTGGATTAATAAATCCAGAAATTCAAGGGATCTTCAAAAATTCATAACTCCCTGCAGACTTGTCCAAATTAGGTGTTCTTAGGCTCATTGGAAAGGTCTCAGGGAGCACTACAAAAGCCTTATGGTTCTAGACCCTAGTTAGGTCAATCTTAGGTTTAATTTCAATTTGAGTATTTTATGAATTTCTTTAATTACTTCTTAAGTACATGTCCACCAGATCTGGAATTGTGGGAGATTGAAATTGGACATGTTTCTGACATGTCCAAATTTTACCTCCCCATTTTAAGTTGTTCAAGGGCATTTTCCCTAATTTTTAAGTTTAAGGGTCATGGTTTGACCCTTAAATTCAAGAAGGGATATAGACCTATCCAATGGGATTTAGGGTGTGATTTTTGGTGTGATGATGATGTGTAGGATCAGGAGTGTAGAGCCACTAATTTTGCCCCAAACCAAGCCTAGGATAGACCCCCATAGTGATTTGAATGTGACTTAGAGCTCATCTTGGGTGGATTGGTTAACCACCTTAGAGTACTCCAATTGAGCTCAAATTTGGTGGGTTTAGTCCTTAGGGTCAGGTGATCCTATGGACCAAATTTCATCAAATTTGGAGTTCATTTGATTCCCCAAGTAGGAGCCTCAAAAATCCTTCTTAAAAATGACCTTAATCCTGATTAATTGACAATGGGCTATTCTTAACCTGTGAAATTCATTAAAATGTCCTTAATTATCCTTGATTGATCCCTCAACCAGCAAGAATTGAAACCCTCCTTGATTGATCTCTAGCTTTGTCTTAGCTTGATCCTTAGGTAATTAGAGTCTAACCAATTTGTAATTAATCTTGAAAACCTTAAAGATTCCCAAGAGGGTTCTAAACACTTGTTGATCCATCCTTAGGTCATTTATGACCTTTGGAATTTATCTCAAGAAATTTAGGGCTCATTTGGGTTCAAATCCTTAAGTAGACCCTTTAGCCGTGGTAATTTGATAATCCCTGTGAGTGTGCAAAATTTCTAAAATTCACTCTTAACTATAGGAAAATTTTGATTAATCAACTTAGTGGATAGTGGCTTCAATTAGAATTCATCACCTCCTAGAGACATTAGACCTCTATAATTTAGCTAAAACTAATGACCCAGCATTTTAGGTGACCTTAGGTCGGAACGGGCCAGAACTTCTAAAAATCATAACTTTTGATAGAAAACTCCAAATTGAGTGTGACACCTGCCTAATAACTCATAATTAGGTCTAGTATTTATTAAAAATCTAAAACCCTTAAAATTAATCCTAATTTTGAAAGCCAAATTTTGACCCCTTAGTTAGTGTATCCGGATAACTCTTTAAAACCTGTTAACTCCTCTAACCCTTAAAGTTCTTTTAATAGGTTATTAAAACTCTCAACCAACCCATTAAAATCAGTAATCAATTCCTCTAATATTTATTCACTCCTTTAATTCTAACCAATTTAAAATAACTTAATTAACCCCAATTGCTACTAGGTAACCCAGGCCTACGAGGCTATTAGTTTAGCCCCAAGGAAGGTGAAATAAACTTTACGGCCTCGGTGTGAAATAAAGGTAGTAATCAATTAACTCTTAAAATACATTTAATTAAAATTCCTAATTTATTAATATTTAAAGCTTAATTCAAACCTCCCTTCTAAGCCTTAACAAATCTAAAACTTTAGTCAACTTTAACAAACTACCTATTTCAGGACCTACCCCAACCGCACAACCTTTTTACACACACTTTAGATGATGTGCTAGGACAACCAACTCTAGATCTAGGTTAAGCCGGTGTTTACTTTACTGCTGTGTGCCAGATTTTATGTGGTTTTCACTGCATGTTGTGGATGAAATTGCTTTGCTGTGTCTGCTTACTTTTCTGCACTCTGTGGATGGACTGATGTGTTTGGCGGCTAGATTACCCTTATGTTAGGTACGATATGGATGTTCACATAATTTTCTGCAGGTGGCCACGCTCATGCAGGGCAATAAAAGGGGGCTAAGTTAATAATAAATGTTAATTATTATAAATGCTTGCACAGGCGCTTCAGCTGCTAAAGCCCCCAAATAAAAGAGCATGGCCAGTGTGTTTTACTTACTTTTCTGCATATATATATACAACTGCTTGATAATAATTACTCTTTTTATTAACTGCTTAGGATATCCCTACAGGTGAGTCTAGATTTTTGATTTGATATAAATGTAATTTGTATAGTTGTCAAGTGTTGTGAAAGTTAAGTTTGAGTTGGGATACATAGGTCCAAAGCTTGGATTCCAAAAAGGAAAGGGTACCCTTTTGGGGACTATTCCTTTTCCATTTGGAAATCCAAATTTGGATCACACTTCTTTTATACCCAAAGAGGAAAGAGTGGCATTCCCCTTTAAAGGGAAGTGCCCTCTTATCCATTTGGGTAGTTTGCTACGAAGAACCCAAGGAGTTTGAAGAAAAGGAGTCCAAAGAAGAGCAAAAGTGAAGACTTGAAGATTGAGGGTATCCCACTCAAAATAACTTGCGTCATTACTAGGCTCAGAATCCGGGTTGTTGTTAGTGGTGCCCGGCCACTTTACTTTCTGCAAAACTCTGGTTTGTAATAAGCAAGACAACTTTGCCTATGGACATTTATTAATTAATTTATATTTAATGTGATGAGTTGATTGCCTCTAGGATTGCCTGCTTTTCTTAGTTTTTTTTTTGCGATTGTGTGCTACTTTTGTTTTCACCTGGATACGTGAGACTCGTAAGGGTGTGAAAGTTTTATACTCGAAATTTAAAAAAAAAGTCTAAAATTTTAGTGAGTCTAAATAACATAGAAAGATAATGAATCTAGGGAATTAGCCGGGGATCGACCTCGGGGTCGCATGCATATTTCTGCACTTCTTCTTTCCTTGTTTTAGACCCTTCCCCACCTGTGGGTAGAGCCCGGATAGTCTGCCCTATGAGGACGAGGTGCCGGACCTGGGGAAGCCCAGTCTTCTAAAAAAAAATTATTTTCTAAGCCTATTTTTAAAGTTTCAAGCATACTTGAATTGGGAATTGTCGACCGGCATGCATTGCATTAGATACAAACTAAAAGAGTAAAAAAATTTTAATTGCATCAGCTTAGTATTTTAGCACCCAACATAAGTTAAAGGGGGCCAACTAGGAAAATTTTTTTAGATGTCGGCCCCAACTCTCCAAAACTTTAATTATAACGTCCATATCACTCTTTTTTAAAAGACCGGATTTATATATTTTAAATCGATTAGGTGGTTAGCTTGCTCCCCAATCTAGGCCGGGGTAAGTCCAGGTTTTGCACTGCATTAGTTAGGATCGGACGACTGTGGTACAATGTCCAAATAGATTTAGGATCCGGGGCAGATCTTTGATTATAAACCCCAAACTTTGGGAATCTAATCCCAAATTTCTAATAAAATGCTCAACTCTAATTAAATATCATTTCAATCCAAAATATAAAGCCCAACACTTAGATTAAGTTGGGACACTTCCGGATGGTTCTGGAATCTCAAAGTGTCCCCTACCTCTCCTCCTTTAACTCCATTAATAACTGCTCAATTTTGGTCCATTCTCTTTTGAGTTTCCAAAATTCACTTCTCTTTTTGATATCACTCCTAGAAAATCTAACAAGATTTCATTCTTATTTTAATCGAGAGTTTTCGTAGGGGATTCTGTCTCCCTACAATGTAATTAACTATGAGGGCTTGCGCTCGTAGGAGATTTGGAACCACACACACCTGATTTCAAAGATCATTTTTAAAAAAAAAAAAAAAAATCTCTTTAGACTTCTTTGGGAAAAGTTAAAGAGTGACTGCCGACATCATATTAGAAGAATTACCATTGAAAGGTGTTATCTCCCTTTGGGAAGGTACACCCTTCTTTGGTAGGGCTTTGGATGTGAATTCGGCAATCACAACCCTTGAATATTACAACTGGATTATTTTGTTGGACTCTACCTCGTCCTCTCGGGGTCGCGCTGAGTCCTCTTTAGAATCTGGTCATAATATTCAAGATGAATCACATGATTCTAAGTCTGAACGCAGTAATGGGATTTTATTTTCATCCTTCGGGGTGATATATTTTTCCGAATGAGTTGGCTCAACTTTTAGAATTAAGATTCAATCTCAGTTCTAAAATTCCCAAAGAAAACTAATATTTTTCAAAACATGTTTTAAAAAAAAATCCACCAACAGAAATTATGAGCATCATATAATTCAATATGCTTTTTAATTTAATGTATCAAACTCATCAAGTAGGGACATGTGATCTTTATCTGAATTAGAATGTTCTTTAACTTAATTAGTATGCTCAGTTTGTAAAGTAATAAATTCAATGTTAATATTAGCATGCATTTTCTTTAACTTTCAATACAAATCATGTTTTTTTTCAGAAATAACCAACAATTCTTCATATAAAAGTTGATATACCTTGTCTTGATCTGATTGATCAAGATTATCATTAGCCATTAGACACAAACTTGTTACCTCCTCCTATGCTTGATCTTTTGATGATTCTAAGGTAGAGTCAGCCTAAAATGCCTTCTGTGTCTTCATCTTGCCTTTCTTATAATTTGGCTTCCCCTCGCCCTTCTCCATAGTTGGATGGATCTTTATATTGGGGCAATCATCTCAGAGGTGACCTGGTTTTCTACACTCAAAGTAAATTGTGTCAGATGTAAGTTTAGTATTCTTTGAGGTCTTACCTTTGTTCCAGTTCTTTTGACGACGCCTTTATTTTCTTTTTAGGAAATTCTTGAATTGACAGGGCATCAAAGCTATATCATCATCGTCCTCCACTGTAGAACTTTCACATTCTGAGTTGTTTGGTTTTAGAGCCACCATTCACTCCTTCTTTTCTCATGCATCACTTTGCTTTTGACTCGCTACTTGGTCATAAGCAATGAGTGACCCAAGAAAATTATCAATTAAATAAACATTTAAATCTTTGGACTTAGTGATTAAAGTTATTTTTGCATCATAAGAACTCAGTAAGCATCTAAAAACTTTTATTACTTTTTTAGAATTAGATATCTCTCTACCTAGTGCATGCAAGGATGTCACTTTCTCGGTGAGCCTAGTGTACATGTAAGATATATTTTTGCTAGCTTTCATGTGAAAGCGTTTGTAGTCATGTAATAAAATATTTAATCTAGAATGTTTAACCTCACTAATTCCTTCCTATGTGATACAAAGTCTATCCCAAATCTTCTTACCCGTAGAAAAGGAGGACACTCTCATGTAGTCTTCTAATTTCAATGCGCAAAAGAAATAATTCAAGCATTTTGCATTTAATTATGCTAGATCCCTATCCTCATTTCTCCTTTCACTAAATGATATTTGAGTATTAACTCCATTCAAAATTTTAAAAGGTGTGGTTTAACCTTTTTGTACCAACATCCACATGCGGTAGTTTATTGATTGTAAAAATGTAGACATTCATATTTTCTAAAATCAAATGTTATATTGTCAAACAAGCGTGGATGAGTTATTGAATAATCCTCTGCAATATTACAGTTACCAAAATGTTTCATGGTTTATTTTCTTAAGGTTTTCTAAAATACTATTTTTGAGACCCAGCTTTGATACCAATTGAAAGTACGAGATATGCTAAGAGGGGGGTGAATGGTTATTTTTTAAAAAATAAAAAATCAAAGCCTAAATAGAAGTTCTTTTTTTTTTAAGATGACTTAACTAATTAGAAGTGGAAGCTAATGATGAAAAGATGATTGCAACAGTGGTGATGAAATTTTAAATCGCACAATGAAATACTAAAATAAAATTATCACCAAGCAATTATAGCAATGTTAAATGTAATAAAATTAAATGTGGTAAATGAAAAAAGCACATCAAAAGTTTTATAGTGGTACGGTCACTTGACCTACATCCACTCCTAAAATCCTCCACTCCGGGATTTGCACTACTAAAAATATATTCTCCTTTTGCTTCCACGGCAAGACGGAGAAGCCTTTACACAAACTCACTTTCACCTTCCCCAATGTGGAAGAGTCTCGCACGCTATATCACCCACCCGGTGATGGCAACAGATCTTCTAATTTTTTCCCTCCTAAAAAAGGTAGAAGACCTTTGAGAAGGTTAACCTTGAAGGCTCTCCCCTTAGAGAGCTCCGATAAGACTTACCTAGGCAACAGGAGGAGCAAGCGTTAAATAGGCTTAAAGCAATCGTACGTGTGATCCCCTCACACTCCTTCTCCCTCACACATAAATTCACCTTCTCCTTCCTCTCACAAGCCCTAAATCCTTTCAAGAAGCTTCCTATCAAGATTTCCATTCCTTTGTCAAGTTCATTGAATATATATCAAGCTTCAATTAACCCTTAAAAATTCAATTTAGGTTTTTTTGCATGTACAGTACGATCTCATATCGTACAGTGCGATCAGTTCAAAATAGCTTTCATCATGTTACAAAGGAGCACAACCATGAAATAATTATCCAATACATCATATAGTATGATAAGAATATTGTCCAGTATGATATATTATATTTCTTCAGTTCGTATAGGATGAATGTTGGGATGATCCAAATTCATCTATGTTCATCAACATGTATGATCCAACTCGTACAGTACGATCAGTTAAAAAAATCAGGTCATCCTGAATGATGTATAAATCATACATTATGATTAGTTCAAAAATCAAGATTTTGTCCGGTACAATCTTCGAGATAACCAAAATTAGCCTCAGTTCATCGTACGGTACGAACAAGGTCATAATGTATGATCACCAGTCATTAATCAAGTATTGATTTAATTGACTAATCATGGGGGTTAATTTTATCAAGTATTCATACAGTACAATTGGATCGTACGGTATGTTTAGTTCAAAATTTAAATATTAAAAACTTGTTTAAATTAATCTAACAACTAGGGTTTCTATTTCAAAATGAATCGTACAGTACGATCACTATCATACAGTATGATAAGTTCACATAATATAACTATTAAGCTATAGTGTATCATACAATACGATTTAAAATCATACAATATAATCTACATAAAATAATAATAATTTTTTTCTTTAAAAAAAAACTCCCCCCTTGTGTGTGTGCATGGTTACTCATTTTGCATGCACTTTTTGTGGCCAAACTCAAGAAGAAAAATAAAAATATATAAAGTTACATACTCCTTCACATCCTATTCTACCCAGTCTCAAGTCTTTCGTTGCCTTGAGCAGTGTGTGGTCTCTCTAAAATGTTAATACTAACATACAAGAGTTACATTCAAAATATTTAATGAATAATATGATAATTCAATCAACATTATTTTTTATCATCAAAATCTCACACAAGGAGTCATAGAATGCAATACCAATGAAAATTTTGCAAAGAGGAAAAGCCTTTATGTCATTATTATGAAAAAAATGGATAGAAAAGAAACCTATTGGAAGTTGTGTGGAAAATCAACAGATTCAAAAACAAGGAAAGGAAGGTCATGATTTTTCTTCAACCAAAAATGACTATGTTAAAAAAAATAATCTTCCAAACTATCCTCTTTTAGTCAAGAGAAAATTTATACGTTAAAAAAGGTGTTTAGTAAACTTACTTGAAATTGACAATAGAATAACAACTCAAAAAGGTATTGTTATAAATACATTTAATATTATAAATTTAAAGCATTCCAGTCATGGATTTGGGACTCAAAAAGGTTTATGCCTTTATTGAAATAAGGAAGTATCATCTAAATTCTATATTTATAAGTTCTAACTACACATTTTTTCTTTCGTGTTTTATTGAAAGGTGGATCTACTTTTGTGATAGCATTATAGAGCTACTGTATTTGCTAAATAGAGTATGCAGACTTACATGCTCGCCATCCAGATATGGTCAAGTTTATAGAAGAAATAAAAACTAACTAACAACCTTATGGATGATCTCTAGTAGAGGGTAAAGAAGAATAATAAGGAAGGACAAGAGTTCACCTGTGGCTGGCAAGATGAGGATCAAGACCAATTTCAGTTAGGGCAGAAGGTTTGTTGGAGCTGTAGTAATGAGTGGGGTTTCTCTGGGATAGAAAGAATTGAAGAATACTATTAAAATATTAAAGAAGAAAAAGGTTAGGGTGAACACGGCTCATACTAGTGGAAACTTTTAGTTGCTATATCTTCCAAAGAAATCACTTAAAATTAGCAATCATTCCATCAATAAAGGTTTCAAACTTTTTAATTACTAGCAAAATTTTTGGCTATTATAGACCCGCTAGAAATTTTGGCACTCAAACTACAAGTTATTACTGGCGCTCAATCTACCTGCTTAACAACTGGAATTTTTAGTGATCCCTGAGCCACTAA
Source organism: Dendrobium huoshanense (assembly GCA_016618105.1). Classification (NCBI taxonomy): domain Eukaryota; kingdom Viridiplantae; phylum Streptophyta; class Magnoliopsida; order Asparagales; family Orchidaceae; genus Dendrobium; species Dendrobium huoshanense. The sequence continues at coordinate 20,718,782 of CM028344.1, forward strand.
AAATTTAGTTGGTATTTGATTAATTTCCTATAGTGCCTCAGGATGCATTAGTAGAACATTTTTCTTGATTAGAGCTCAAGGTAGATAAACACATCAAGTAGTCAACTCTAAACTGAGAGTAGATGCAACAGTGACAAAAGCCTAACCATACATGGTTTAGTGATTAGTGTACCTCCATTCATCACTATTTTTTTTGTGGTAAACTTACAGCAAGGCCTACAGATTAATAAAATTAAAAGATTACATGGTTCTTAAAGGGGACCTTTAGCTCACTAATGCTCAAAAGAGCTACAAAAAAGTCCAAAAAATCCTAAGAGATATTGGTCCTCTATATTATGAATTACAAAAGAACCTAATAACATTCTAGGGCTCCAAGTAGACACCACCCAAAAAAAGAAGAAAAATAAACATTGACCACATTCTTCCTACAAAAAATAATCCTCTCATCCACAAAATACTCATTCCCAATAACCTGCAAGAGATGACAAAAGCAACATAAAAACAAATAGAGCAAACCCTAGAAAATACTCAAAGGATTATAATTAGATAAGAAAAGATTCCCATTACAATTATCTAAGTCATAAGTGGAGATAATTCCTTCATAAATAATGACCAAAAACATATTAATATACTTCATAATACAAGTCAAAAAAGAGTTACCAGAGCAAGAATCCAGGAAAAACCAACACCTAAAAACCAACATCAACCAGCTAATACAGATCGCAGACATCCAATACTAATAAGAAGATATCACCCAGATAACCAAGGGAAACCCAATTAAGATTAAAGGAGAAACAAAACCTAGCAAATAACTCTAGTAGAAAAAATCCCATTCCCCAACATCAAAGAAAATAGATGAATAACCAAGAAATCAACCCCAAATTTACCTCTAAATAACTAATCCTCCCATATAAAAAAATAAGCAACATAATAAAGCCAAAGTTGCAAGAACAAGCTAAAGAGAAGACAAACTAACACTAGGAAGAATAAAAGAAAACAAAATAAGGAATAACTTGAATGATGAAAACCACCAAATAAACAAAGCCATAAGTGCTTAGGAAGATAACCCCATAACAACTGTCATAATGAAAACCCCAATGCCACTCAATTCTAAACCCATACTCTTTCAGGCATAAAGAAATGCATCAGAATTGAGTAATAGCAAGAAACTTCAGGCAATAGGCCATCAGCACTAAAATGGCAGCATAATTACACTATAAATAGCAGAGAAAGGAAAAAAGGATATGGCCAATTGAGAATAAATACTAAGAAATCAAACCAAGGAGGCGAACTTAAAGCCCAAGCATTAAGAGATCAGGTGGTGTTGGTGACTACTCCACTACACTGGAAAGGAGAAAGGTATTCTAGTACTCTGTCACACTGTGAAGGTGATATGAATTCTAACTCTTCACCATATCGGATTGTGAAAGGGATATTTTATTTATGCTATGCTGAGGAAGTGAAATGGATTTTGATTCCACACCTAGGAGCTAAAATAGATTTTGACTACTCCACCACATTAAGGAGGACAAACAGATTTTCAGCAACTCCATCAGACAGGATTTCTAAAAGTGATTTTATAAGGGCTTCTCCATAAAATTTAGGTGTTTGAAAGAGTCACTATTATGCAGTGCAATACTCAAAGAAGAGGAAGTAGGGGAGTGGACGTAGGTTATATTGATTGAACCACTATAAAAGTTAATTTTTTTTTAAAAAAAATCAAAAATAAAATGAACAAATATTATTATTTTCTTTTTTTAGAGAAACAAAAGCATTAAAAATAGTATTTTCTTTTGGTTACCATTATGAACTGTGATTTATTCTGCATTTAATTTAATTTTTTTTAATTCAAAAGTTTTTAAAAGTTTTAAAAAATACTATTTCATCCACATCTTCATGTCTGATCCATAATTCAATTGGTTTTACAACAAACTATTGATCTTTCAATGATGGATTCTTGCATGAGATTCCCTAGATTAAGGGAGAGCATGATGTTATATGGGTTATGGTTTACCATCTAATGAAGTCAACACATTTTATTCTAATCCAAAAGGCTAATTTAGTGGAAAGATTAGCATTTGTACATATGTCATAAATTATCTGATTACATGGAATACTAAAGGTGAAAATTTTTAATCAAGATGGTATATTTAATTTTTAGATTTAGTAAGGCGTTTAGTATTGTCTTGGCACTAAATAACATTTAAGTATGGGTTTTTATCAGTATACTGATACATAATTTGAGAAAAATATTTGGGTACTGGAAGTCATTCTGAGATTATGTGTTCTAGATTTTTGTTGAGGATGATGAAAGGATCATATACCTCCGGTCAAATTTGCTTACAATAATAGTTTTAAATTCAAGTAAAGGTATGACCCCTAATGAAACATTTAATTATAGGAATTATAAGACCTGACAATCTTGGATAGAAATGTTTGAGAGGAGTTTGATTGGGGAAGCTTTGGTTAACAACACAATTAAAAAGTTCATCTTATTAGAGATGCATTATAAATGGTGCATGAATGGTAGAAACTATATTATGATTCAAAACATCGATCTATGAAATTTTATGTTGGATGAAAGTATGTATGGAACACATAGTGGAGGAGAATTAGTATTATGAAAATAATTTCTTACAAATAGAGTAGTGTGCATATGCTCTTACAAAAATAAATATTATAAACCAAAAGCAAAAGAAAAGTATTGTCTTAGTTTAATATTGTTTCAATCATTTTCATATATGGTCGTACAACATGAAATTATTATTAAGGTATGACAAGTTTAAATTTTAAATTCAAATTTGTCTAACTTATGTTATATAGATTAGAAAACGTGGTTTATTAAAATAGCTGATCATTTTGTGAGATTGAAGGCATCCAATATTATTAGTTATAACTCAATTTTATTATATTTACTTAAATACTTTAATTAATTTTTGATTAAATAGATTGTATAGTATGATTAATATCAAGAAGTATAATATAATAAAAAAATTTAAATATTCAATTTTCATCCCCCTTTTGAGTGTGTGCTCTGTTATCTTGCCGACATAAACCTAATAAATTAAATAACTCAAGTAAAAAAAGAAAAGAAAATAACTTAAAACTTAATGCTACTTTATCTTAAGTTTTATTCCTTAACACAACTTTATTTTTTATTTTCCTAAAATGATTACTGACACAAAAGAAATAAATAATGTATATAAAATAGAAATAAGTAAATATTCACGCCAATATGATTTGTAATCATAAAAAAAATTATGCTAGGCTCCAAAATTTAAATGTTGGAAACTCTTTATATGTGATGACCATAATGGGGAAGGGCATAAGAAGGTCTATAAAGGAAACAATGTAGGGCCCAAGGTATATTTGAACATTTGAAATAATTTAAGGATTATAAAGTTTGCTTAAATATCATAGTTGTCAAAGCATATATTTAAAAATTCCTAATCTATTCTATGTAATATCTCTAAGGAAATGGGTATCTAACTCAGGGAACATAGTATATGTAGATGAAGTTGAAGTGTGTCTAAATTTGACTTTTTGAGATGAACTAGAAAAAATACATGGCTATGATAATAAAAAATTAAGTAATAAGCAAATCACAATGTTAAAGGTGTAGTGGAAGCAAAGGACGAAAAGAGAAGCCACTTAGGTGTTGTCTGAGAAGTGATAATTATAATAGGGTTTATTTCTCTGATATAAGTTTTAAAATATTCAGAGTAACATTTTTCTGATGAGGGGAGGATTATAAAATCTATTATGGTAACACATAGTATACCTACTCTAACCTGAATTGGTGACGGTAACAAACTTAAATCTTTGCATTTATACCTTCTACAAGTATATATGAGTGTTTAATATGTAAGTGGGTGCAAAAAACTATAAAGGAAAGTCATATGGGTTTGTGTTCAACCATGAATAATTTAAAATTCTTCCCTAGGAGTGGCATGGCACTGATTTACATAGCTATGGCATAAGCTCTCCCATAATTTTTGAAAAAATATTAATTATTCTATGACACTATGGTTAGGAACTATAGTGGCATTCTCTCTAGTGGGGAGTGTTATGGAACCATAGGGTTGAGGTTCGTGATGCTAGATCAAACTTTTATAAAACAAAAATCAATTTTCTCTTTCTCATTTTATTAAAATTATACCTTCTTTAAGCAAAGTTGATATATATAAAAGGATTTCAAAGAGAGAAAGTTCATTTTGACTGACCAAGTCCAATTTATGCTATAAATCCAATTTATAAAGTTTCCCAAATCAATGTAGATTACATTTTGTCGATCTATATTTTAAAAAATATAAAATTTCTAGGTTTTCCCTAATTAAATTTATTTTGTAGTATAAAAATAAGGATAACTTTACACTCGCTAAACCTTCACTATGTAACTTTTTATATGTATATTTAAGTATTCTTCTTTTTTTATTATTATTATTTTAAAAGTGCATTATTCTTATCAAATTAAAAAAAAATTATGTTCCCATAAAATAATATTGTAGTATAATTAAAGCTTCAAAATAAAATTATGAATAATCTTTTATAATCTAGCGAAATTTTGAAATTACAAATTTTTCTCATTAGTTAGGTATATTACCTACTAATAAAGTACTTTGTGGTATATTTATATTTCTTTATCAATAAGATAATAATATATATGCTTATCTACTTGAAATGTGTGATTTTTTTAAGCCTAGCATTAAAGGAAGTTTTATTGTGCCAGATGTGCATGGAGTTATAAGGATTTGAATTTCTGAGTATCTAATATGTACTAAGCATTGAGATACATAGGACCTATTTTATAATATGATAGAATAGGGTGTCATAAGGGCCAAAATTGTTTTTTATGTTTAAAGTACGAGATGCGCCAATTGGGGGAGGGGAGAATTTGATATTTTAAAATCTTTTTTAATGAAAAGAAATATCTTTTTATAACTTTATGCGGAAGCAAATTATATTCATAATAAAAAGATAAATTATCAATTTCTCCCATGCAGTTAATTGCAATAAAAATAAATACAAATAATAAAGGAAAGAACACACAAGATTTATAGTGGTTCGGTCAAAACTTGACCTACGTCCACTCTCCCGATGCGCCCTCTGAGTATTGCACTAAACCTTTAGTAAATCTCCTTTAGCCCCCACAGCTAGATGAAGAAGCCCTTACAAAATCATTTCAACATTCCGCGATGCGGGGGAGGAGTCGGTTCCTTTGACACCAAGGAGATCTTCTTCATCCCTAAACTTCTCTCAGGACGAACATTGAATCTGATGGTACTGAGTTACAAGCTTACTGGAGCAATCATGTGAAATCCCCTCCATACTCCCTTGAAATCCCCTCCAAGGATCTTCTCCAACTCTCAAACTCCAACCTTTCATCTCTCCTTTCAAGTTCTCTGTTCAAGTTTTATCCCAAAAAATGAAGCTTCAATGGCTATCAAAAAACTCTTACAAAGTCTTATGAGAAAGATTAAATGGAGGGCTTCAAAAACCCTAGAAAAATATTTTATCCGTCAAAGATCATACAGTATGATCGTAGAATAGTCCAGCATGATGTGTAAAATTTGACCTGTTAGTACTGTACGATCACCAGTTAGTATTATATGAACAGTTCAATTTACCTTTTTGTACTGCACGATGTCCAATTAGTACTATACGAACAGTTCAATAAAAATAAAGTATGATCACTAGTTAGTACTATACAAACAGTTCAATTTGCTTTTTCGTACTATACAATGTCCAAATAGTATTGTACAAATAGTTCAATAAAAATGTAGTTCATCAAGGATAAAACATGGGATGGCCAAAATTGTTTATGTTGATCGTACAGTATGATTCAGTTCATACAGTACAATCAAAATATAAACATTAAGCTATTTTGATTGACAAATCACAGGATTAAATTAGGCAATATTTTAAACATCGTATAATACAATCATGTTCATACAGTACGATTAGAACAACTTTTCAAATTTAATTTTTTACATAATTTAAAGGACGGCGGACTTCCTAATTATAACATATCATCCAATATGATATGATAATCATACTTTACGATTAGTGATATTTTAAAATATTTTTTTTTCTAGAAATTAAAATATTTTAATTAATTTTTGTTATACCAAATCATCAGTATGATCCAGATCATACAGTACGATGTATAGAAAAATTAAAATATTAAAAAATATTTTTTGCTCCCCCTATATGTGTGCATGATCACCAATCTAACATACATCATTACAAGCTGGACTCAAGAAATGAAAATTACATACTCATTTAATATAACCAATTCTACACAATCTTAAGTCTTGAATCTTCAAAGAACGGTACATGGTGTATCTGAAATATTAGTCAACAAATAAGCAAATATGCACAACAAACACTAAGAGAAATAAAAGTTTAATTAAAATTATTTATTATCATCAAAATCATAAACTTAGAAGCCCGAGTTGCAACATATGTTTCTAATGAGAGGTATAAATGTCTGAGGGAAATCAAAATTATCTATTATGATATATGTAGTACTTAATTATTTACTATCCAAGTATTGTTATTTTTTTTAATAACTATAAGCAATATTCTCTTCACATCAATGAATTATTATTAACTAATTTTAAGCTCAAGTAAATGCATAATAAGTGAACATTTTGGAAATTTAGATTGGTGGTTCTGACCTACTTGGCAATGTTGACTCATGCGCATTCTATTTTCGATCAGGAAAAGGGGAAAGAACAAGTTGAGAAGCTATAGCCCTATGTTCTATTTTTTCTAAGTTGTTATAGTCATTTTGAAATTTTTATATATTTATGCCTACTTATTATTTATTTTCTCTATTTTGATTTGAAGCCATACATTATAGTGTATAATGATTTTAGAGACACTATTTTGTTGATTGAAAAGAATGTAAATTTATTAATGAGTATTATTTTTGCATTTTGGAAGTTAATTAGAAGCTCTATTATTAAGAGAGTTGCTATTTGCATGTTTTACATTCTTGCAACTTGTATTATTTTGATGATTTCAAATATTATTGTTTTATGTATATATATCTCCTAGCATTTTTTGGAAGATTTATTTTTGCTCTAGTGTGTACTGACATTTCAGGAAAATCAACTCCAAGCTATGAAGACTTCAAATCAAATTTAGCAAATATTCATTTGTAAATTATAAGTTTTGAATTGAGAGGGAGTGATTGTAATTGAGTGAAAAATCACAACACACACACTTGGGGGAACAATTTTCATGAACTTATCGTACGGGACGAACCTAGTTCGTACAAAACGATCATGTAAATTAAGCCCTCGGAAGTGCAATAGATCAGACAGGAAGGGAGTAGAAGAGACGCCAGCAATGGAATAAAGTTAAATTTAACAAAAATGGCAAAGTTTCTAATGAAGTGATTTGTTATGAATGCAGAAAATCTGGACATATCAAGACTGATTGCCCAAAACTCAAAGCCACTCCTAGCAAGGAGAAGGTAGAGGAGAAACCAACTATAAAGAAGGGCAAGAAAAAGTTTCAAAGAGCTTTTTGGGCGGACTCTGCTTCATATTCATCAGAAACTAAAAAAGAAGAAGAAGTCACCAATCTTTGCTTGATGGCAGATAGTCTTGATCAGTCAGATCAAGAAGAAGTAAGTGACTTAACTTATGATGAATTATTTGAAGTTTCTAAACACATGCATGATGTATATAGGAAAATAAAAAAGATGCATGGTAGTGTAAGTTTAGAATTAGAAGAGCTTAAAAAAGAATATGAAATCCTTAGGAAAGATCATGCTTTAATAGATGACAACCACATGAAACTACTCGATGAATTTGATGACTTGAATAAAAATCATGAGAATTTAAAATCATCCTATGCTGATCTTGAAAAAGAATTTCAAAAATTTAAGGATGAAACAGAGAGCAAAACATATCGAATCAATTATACAAATCGAATCTTGGAAGATATGAATTCAGTTTATAAGTTGAAAATAAAAGCTCTCGAGGATAATAGGATACCCCCCAAACTTGAAGATTTTACAAATCTCAAATTTTATCCTAAATATATGGAATCCCTTAGAAGACAAACAAATGGTAGAAGACTTATGAATACTTTTCCTAATGTTAAATGTAATAATTGTAGATTATTTGGATATATAGCACACACCTGTACTTTGAAGATGAAATATGATTTGGTGTGGAGACCTAAGATGCATAAATCTAGACATATCATATATGCATCTGATTATAAATTGCTAAAAGGAGAATCCAAACTTGTTTGGGTTCCCAGGTCTAACATTTGCTATTTTTGCAGTGTCTCTCTCACACAAGACCTCGTGAGAGCATATGGTACCTAGACAGCAGATGTTCAAAGCATATGACTGGAGATACTGCTCAATTCATAATGCTGGAATCCAGGAGTGGAGGCAAGGTTAGACTTGGAGATAACACCACAAAGAAAGTGATTGGATCAGGTATGATTGGAAATTTGAAAAACTTTTTTATAGACAATGTGTTATTGGTTGAAGGCTTAAATCATAATTTGTTAAGTATAAGTCAGCTATGTGATAAGGGTTATAGTGTAAAATTTTTTCCTACTAGTTGCATATTAAGCCTAAATGGGAAAGATGTGTTAAATGGTAAAAGGGAAAATTATGTTTATATGCTAGATTTAAATTGCATTCAAACTACTACTATTTTTTGTTTCAAAACTATTTTTGATGAATCATGGCTTTGGCATAAAAGACTTTGTCATTCTAGCATGAAAAACCTTAGGAGGATTACCCAAAATAATTTAGTAAGAGGTATACCAAAACTAAAGATTACTAAGGACCACCTTTGTGATGCATGTCAATTAGGAAAGCAAGTGAAGTCCTCTTTTCAGTACAATAAGGATCTTAGGACTACTAAACCATTGGAAATCTTACACATGGATCTTTTTGGACCAGTTGGAATTGTGAGTCTAGGAGGGAAGGTATACAGATTTGTTATTATGGATGATTACTCAAGATTCACTTAGGTTAGATTTCTATTTCATAAGAGTGAATCATTTAAGGAATTTAGAAATTTTTCGACTTGGATTCAAAGAAAATTAGGGTGTGAAATTATTTCTATACAAAGTGATCATGGAGGAGAATTTGAGAATGAGAGATTTGAAAATTTTTTAAAGGAGAAAGGAATTTGATCACAACTTTTCTGCACCTAGAACCCCTCAGCAAAATGGGGTAGTCGAAAGGAAAAACATAACATTAATAGAAGCCGCCCGAGCAATGTTGGTAGAATACTCACTTCCTAGATATTTTTGGACTGAGGCGGTTAGCACTGCATGTTATGTTCTGAATAAGGTGAATGTAAGATCTAAATTAAATAAAATACCCTATGAGTTGCTAAAAGGCAAAACACCTAATTTGTCACATTTGCATGTTTTTGGTTGTAAGGTGTTCATTCATAATAATGGAAAATCTGCCTTAGGAAAATTTGATCCAAAATCAGATGAAGGAATTTTTGTTGGATACTCAAGTGTTAGAAAACTTGAATTATGGAGGTCAACCATAGAGTCTAAAGGTTTTCGCTTGAGTAGATCTAAAACGGAATATATGGAGTGTAATTTTAGTAGTAATAGACCTAGTGAGGGGATTGTGACTTTGGGCGATCAAGTTATTAATAAGAGTATACGTTTTAGATATCTTGGATCTATTATTCAGAGTGATGGTGAAATAGATGGGGATATTATCAGCAGAATTCAAATTGGATGGTTGAAGTGGAGGAATGCATCAGGCTTGTTATGTGATTGAAATGTACCCCTCAAACTTAAGGAAAATTCTATAAGATGGTAGTGAGGCCTGCAATGCTTTATGGTGCCGAATGTTGGCCATTAAAAGAGAAGCATAATACTAAGTTAAGTGTGGTAGAGATGAGGATGCTCAGGTGGATGAGTGGCTTTACCCTTAGAGATAGGATACAAAATGAGCATATACGTGAAAAGGTTGGAGTAGCTCCAATAGAAGATAAGATTAGAGAGAGTCGCCTTAGATGGTTTGGTCACATAAAATGGCGGCCTTGCGATGACCCGGTTAGGAGAGTAGAGGTATTATATTTGACTTGTGTTAAGAAAGGTAGGGGTAGACCTAAAAAGAATTGGTTAGAAAATATTAGGAATGACCTTTATTTATTAGATTTAAATGAGAATTTGACTTTTAATAGGACACAATGGAGAAAAAGGACTCATGTAGCCGACCCCACATAGTGGGATAAAAAGTTGATGTTGATGTTGTTGTTGATGTTGACTCAAGTGTTGGAAAATCTTATAGGGTATTCAATAAAAGAACTTTGATTATTGAGGAAACCACACATGGTGTATTTGATGAATCTAGAAATTTGGAAGAGCCAAATTTTATTGAAGATGAGATTGAGGATAACTACCAAAAGATTGATAGAATAAACTTGGAAGAAAATGTGGAAGAGAATTTGGAAATAAAAAATCCTTTTTCCTAAAGATTTGAGATTTTCTAAAAACCACCCAAGGGAATTGATTATAGGTGAACCTAGTGAGGGTGTTAGAACTAGGCGTGGATTAAACAAGGAAGTAAATCATTCAGCCTTTATTTCAACTATAGAACCCACTAATATTGATCAAGCACTTTCTGATGAATTTTGGATATTGGCCATACAAGAAGAGTTGAATCAATTTGTAAGAAATAAAGTTTGAGAATTAACTTCAAGGCCAAAAGATCAAAGTGTTGTTGGAACTAAGTGGGTATTCAAAAATAAAATGAATGACTCAGGTGTAGTCTTTAGAAATAAGGCGAGATTAGTTGCTAAGGGGTATAATCAGATTGAAGGAATTGATTTTGAAGAGACTTTTTCCCCTGTAGCCAGACTTGAAGCAATTAGGGTTTTGCTAGCCTTTGCCTGTTTTAAAGGATTCAAATTATATCAAATGGATGTGAAAAGTGCCTTCTTAAATGGGGTAATTGAAGAAGATGTTTTTATAGAACAACCACCAAGTTTTGAAAATTCAAAATACCCAAATCATGTTTTTAAATTGAAAAAAGCATTATATGGATTAAAACAGGCACCTAGGGCTTCGTATGAGAGGTTGAGCACCTTCCTACTTGAAAACTCTTTTGAAAAAGGAAGTGTGGATACAACTCTTTTTTTGAAGAAATTTGGAAAGGATATACTCATTGTTGAAATTTATGTGGATGATATCATTTTTGGTTTTTCAAATAAAAATCTTTGTGATGACTTTTTCTAAAACAATGAGTAATGAATTTGAAATGAGTCTAATGGGAGACTTAAATTACTTTCTAGGTTTTATCATTAAGCAACTTGAGGAAGGTACATTTCTTAGCCAATCTAAATATGTTAAGGACATCCTCAAAAAAATATGAAATGGATAATACTAAACCTGTTAGTACACCAATGAGTTCCTCAGTTCAGTTAGATAAGGATCTTAAGGGAAAATCTGTTGACCAAGAGAAATTTAGAGGAATTATTGAATCTTTACTTTACTTGACTGCTAGCCGACCCGATATCATGTTTAGTGTTTGCTTGTGTGCTAGATTTCAATCAGATCCAAAAGAGTCATATTTGACAACAGTGAAAAAGGATTTTAAGATATTTGCTAGGAACTCAGAACATAGGAATTTGGTATCCTAGGTTTAGCTCTTCATTTAAAATTATTGGTTATTCAGATTCTGACTTTGCAGGATGTATGGTGGATAGGAAAAGCACTTCTGGAACATGTCAATTCATTGGAAATTCATTAGTTTCATGGTCTAGTAGAAAACAAAATTCAGTGACCCTTTCTACTGCATAAGCTGAATACATTGCTTTAGGAAGTTGTGTGGCACAAGTTCTTTGGTTAAAATAACAGTTGATTGATTTAGGATTAACTATAGGCACTATACCAATTTATTGTGATAATACTAGTACTATCTGCATTTCTAAAAATCCTATTCAATATTCAAGAACCAAACACATTGGCATAAGGCATCATTTCATAAGGGATCATGTATCCAAGGGAGAAATTAAACTTACCCATGTTTCAACTGAAAATCAACTTGCAGACATTTTTACAAAACCTTTAGCCTTTGATACTTTCAGTACATTAAGAACAAGGCTTGGAGTGATTAATTTAAATGCTTAAATAAAAATGCTTTTCTGCAACATTGATATTTTTGTTTTGTGTTCATTATGTTTTCTAGTTAGTTTATGTGATATTTTGTTCTTAAAAAGGTATGTATTTAAGTATTGTCTTGTTTGTTTTTATTCGCTTTTATTTTGAGTGTGAAAATGTGAATTTGTGGTCATCATCGTCCGGGATGAAAATTCTTCGTACGGGATGATTTGTGTAATATGACAAACTGTGTGATTTTGAACCGTTTTAAGAACAGTTTTTAATGTAATTCGTATGTACGATCGTCCGGGACGAAATATTTTTCAAACGACGGGACGAATGAATGCAGCAATTGAATGGATAAGATAGTTTTTAATATGAACTTCGTCCATACAAACCTTTGGTTTGTCCAGATGAATACATGTCGGTTCATAGCGGGGGACGGTTTCCAACAGCCATAAAAATGAATTGAATTCCTGATCGTCCGGATGAACACGTGTTTGTCTGTACGATCGGTTTAGTCAAAAGCCTGTACGAAAAGTCGCTTCGTAAGTTGTGTGTTTACGAAAAGCAGTTTCTTTTTTTAACTCATTCGTTCGTCCATACGAAATTTTTTCATATGGGACGAATCAAATTCGTACGGGACGAACGAAAATTTCGTCTGGTACGAACAGTCATTTTTCTATAAATTGACGGCAATTTTTACTGATCAGTCACATTCACACATCTCTTTCAAACCTTTCTTCTCTCAAGATCTTTCAATGGAAAGTTCTAGCAAGCGCCAAAAGTCTTTGACTAAGGGTCCACCAAGAAACATTTATGAAAATTTCCTTTCTAAATCCAATGAAGAACTCTATGCTACGTTTGTCTCCGCAAAAATTACCGCATCTAGAGTACTCCTACAAGAAGAATTAACTTTTAAGGTAATGCACTTGTTTACCTCTACTCAATTTGGCTTAATCCTCACCTTAGTACACTTCTACAACAAGGAAACCTTTCATTATTGTTTAGCGAATATGTCTTTCAACTCCGACCATTTTGTCATCAGTTCCTTTATTTTTAAAAAGAAAGTTGAAATCAACAAGGCTGACCTTGGTATCTTCCTAAACTTAAGGACTAAAGGATTAAGAGCACACACCTTAACCTCCACAAATTTTAATTGGACTGAAGTAAATCGAATAATTATAGGAGTAAACTTTAAGGATCATTTATCTAAGGTAGCAACTTTAGTTCGTGATGCCCGTATCATCCAACATGTACTTAGAACTTCCATTATACCTAAAGTTGGTGAAAGAGTCAATATCACACCTCTTCTTTCTATTGTTACCTTCTTGATAATGACCAGACAACCTATAGATGAGACCCAACTCCTAATTGACTACATTTATGGCCTTTCTAAAATTATTCATGTTGATCATAAAAGAAAGAAGAACATAGTATTAGGACATCTGATTGCCTATATTTTGGAAAAGAAATATGATTTGATTCATCCAGAACAAGATTTTGAAGAACCACTCTACTACAATGATGCATCCTTTAGAGCTATCTTCAATAAGGAAGAGCCTAGAAAAACTCATGTTGTTCTGAGTGAAACAGAAGAAGAAACTGAACCTACATCTGCTACTGAACCAAATTATCAGAATTTGGTTCAAAGATTTGACAATTTAGAGGTTCATTTTGATCAAAGGTTTGATCAAATTGAAACTCATTTACAGCAGCAGGATATTCAGTACAATCATGATATGGGATCTATGCGTGATCAGATAAATAACATAAATACCAACATGCTTATGATGAGTAGTTACTTCAACTTCTTTGGTGCAACACTACCACCTCCTCCTCCATATCAGGGTCCATCTGAATGATTGTTGTGTTTGTTCTGTGTTTCTTTGTAGTTTATGTGTTTGTTATGTGTTTATGTGGTTTATGTGTTTGTTATTTTTCTTTAGATTGTTGTATTTTCCTTGTTTTAGTTGTATTTTTATTGATATCTTGAACTTAATTGTAATATCTTCATTCGATATCAATATATGTTCCAATGTTTTGTTGTTTAAGTATTTTTGAAATGTGTGTTAGACTTTATGATATTCATTATTTTTTAATCTTAATAGTGCTTTAACCAAAATTGTAAATTAAATTAATTTCATTAGAAAATCTAATTATTCTAAATTTAAGTAATGCTTATAACTTGATTTTATTAGAATTTTTAATTTCATGTCTCTTATTTAGACTACATTATCAACAATATTATTATTGCAATTTAAATGTTTTCTTATTTTGTATTTTTTTTTAAATAGTATTTATGCACTTAGAAAAATTTGAAATTTTAGATTATTGATTTCGGGAAGAATTCAATTACTCTTGAAAATTGTACAAATGTACAAAATTCAAAAGTATTGCACAAAAGTTTGCAATAAGAAAAAGAGGCACAAAATAAGCTCAAAGTAAAAAGATGCACAAAAATGTGCCATAAAATTGAAAAAAATGCATAAAAATGTGCCATAAAATTGAAAAAGATGCGCAAAGCGCCACATATGGTAGTTACTTCTTTTCGGACTCTTTTAATCTCCTAATTCAAATTGATCTTATGTTCATTTATAGTTAACATTGAAATTTGAAATATAAAATTTTTTATTCATCCTTATTGCAATGATTTTCTTTATCTTAATGTCAAAATTGACTCATGTCTTTGAAAAATTCTTTTCATTATCTATGTTATATCACTTCTTAAATTATATGAAATTCTATGATTTCTCTAATGTTTTAATTTTATTTGCATACCTTATTTCAATCACTTTCAAGATTAAATTATCAAATGAATTTCATACTTCTGCCTACATTTCAAAACATCTTTTCTTCTTCACTTTTTGCTATTGTCAAAAAGGGGGAGAAATTATATATTTGTTTTGTTGATTTTGTTTGATTTAGTTGTGTGTTTTGTTTGTATAAAATTTTTGAAAAATAAAATTTTTGAATAAACTTATGCCTCTTTATTTTTCATGTATTCATCAATTCAGGGGGAGTTTAGGAGATTCTTAGAATTTGAAATCCTACAAACAATAATTGTTTTGTCATCATCAGAAAGGGGGAGATTGTTAAGAGAGTTGCTATTTGCATGTTTTACATTCTTGCAACTTGTATTATTTTGATGATTTCAAATATTATTGTTTTATGTATATATATCTCCTAACATTTTTTGGAAGATTTATTTTTGCTCTAGTGTGTACTAACATTTCAGGAAAATCAACTCCAAGCTATGAAGACTTCAAATCAAATTTAGCAAATATTCATTTGTAAATTATAAGTTTTGAATTGAGAGGGAGTGATTGTAATTGAGTGAAAAATCACAACACACACACTTGGCGGAACAATTTTCATGAACTGATCGTACGGGACGATAATGTCAATTAAGCCCTCGGAAGTGCAATGGATTGGACAGGCAGGGAGAAATTTTTCTAAGTCCTAATCGTCCAGGACGAATTTAACATTAGTCCCAGAACGAACGTCTCAGGATTCTCACTTTGCACTGTTCGTCCAGACAAAATTAACCTTCATCTCTGGTTAAAACTCTCTATATAAAATCGTACTTGACGAAATTAACCTTCGTCTCTGGACAAAACTCTCTGTATAAAATTGTCCAGGATGAAACTTGTTCGTCCCAGAATGAATCAAACAGACTTACCTTAGTTGGTTACGTCCTTCAGGGATTTTGGAACTGACCTATGGAATAACCGTTTCGTACCGGACGAACCTAGTTCGTACGGGACGATTAGAGTGTACGAACATAATTTGTACCAATATACATCAGGATCATTTCCGACACTTTAAGTAAAATTGTCCGGGACGATCCATTTCGTGATAACTTGAAATTTCTGCAGTTTTGGACGGTTTTTCTTATCTCTCCTATATAAGGTCCAATTTTTACTGCCACCAAATCTTTTTGCAAATTGATCTTCGTGCCTATTGAAAGAAGAGTCAAGGAGAGAGTGAGAGAGAGCATTCAAGGAAGGATTTCTACCACTAGAGCGTGAAGGCTTCGCTTGGTGTTTAAAGGTAAGATTTCCTACTTGTAATTTGAGATTGCTTCACTCTTTTTCTTTCTTCCTTCTAGATTTCTTGTGAGAAGATATGTCAATGAGATCGGGTTCTCTACCCACACTAGGAGAGTGTGAAAGGACGAAGGGTTCTCTGCCCACATCAGGAGAGTGTGAAAGGACGAAGGGATCTCTATCCACACTAGGAGAGTGTAAAAGGATGACGGTTCTCTGCCAACACTGAAGATAGTGTAAAAGGATGACGGTTCTCTGCCTCACCGGGTATTGGTGGAAAGAGTGTTTGTAAAGGCTTCTCCTCCTTGTTGTGGGTGCAAAAGGAGAGACACTATTGGTATTAGTACAATACTCAGAGGGTGCCTCTGGGGAGTGGATGTAGGTCTGGTTTAGACCGAACCACAATAAATCTTGTGTCGTTTATTTTTACTGCTTTTTATTTTCTGTATTTTTTTTTTGTTTGAAAAGTTGTGGTTAAAAATAAACTTTTTATAAAAAATTTCATTAAATTTTACGTTCGGTTCAAAAGATAGAAAAGAGGGATAATTTTTAAACTACCAATTCACCCCCCCCCCCCCCCCCCCCCCCCCCCCCCCCCCCCCCCCCCCCCCCCCCCCCTCTCAGTAGCCTTGGGACATTAACTTAGGTTTAACAACCTATTCACTAGACTCAACATCTATGACATGTTTAATTTAAAAAAAAAATAAATTTAAAAGGTTCACAATACTTAATCTTAGGCTTGGCTTTCCACCATTCAACATGATATGATCATCATGTCTATGGGACATATTAAGCTAGGTTGTAACAACTTAAGACCTATGTTTGTCCTTCAACTCATTTCTTAGGTTTCAACGAAGACTCCTCATATTTTAGCTCTAATTAGGCTAAGAAGACCTAAGAACTAAGGATTTATGATGAAGGGAGAATTTGACCTCAAACAAAAATGAGTTCAAAAAGCATATCAATGAACACAAAAATAATATCACTTCATGAAGTTGTATGGGACAAAAACTAGTCTTCCCAAGGGCAATAAGTTATGGGCAAAGCAATTTATGAGCCAGAATTTTATTTTGTAAAATTAACTTGTGTATAGGTTGTACATTGAGTGACTAATTTTTAACATATTTCATAAATAAAGGCCAAAATAATTAACTTTCCATTTATCATATTATTTTATCTTACCCAGAATGACCATCAATTTTTCCTAAATGTAGCTCTAAATTGAAAATTCCATAAAACATGATCTAGGGATGTCGACTTGATTTTCTACATATTAACATCCTTTAATTATTAAGAATGTTTCTGATTGGGCTAAATATTTTCCAAAGGGATTAATATAAATTAGATAAGAGTGTAGATGCCACAAAAGTTTTATGATTTTTATTTCTTACATGAAACAATTGAAGACTAATCAAATTGGAAAATATCTTTTTAAAGTTTCAAATCCTACAATTTATATTAGTAGGTTATAGAATTTGTAGAATAATGGTGTTAGAATTAATATCATTATTGGCAATATCATCCATGGATGCAGGGTTTCATATAAGTATCAATTTAGGCATAGCATCTTTCGTTGGATTGTGGTTGGGTTACAAATCAAAATTTATCTTTTGAGGTTCTATAATAGCTGTCTTCTCTATATGATTGACTTATGGGAGTTTACTAGATTTATTATTTTATTTGAAAGTAGAATATTTTTTGTACCATAATTAATGACACTGATGTCAAATGACCAATTTGTTTCTAACAAAATGTGAGCAATATCCATGGAAAGGACATCATATTATATTGAATCTTCATAATTAACAATATTTATATGATCTAGAAATTTATGTTCGATTGGTAAAGAGGTATAATTAACTATCAAGTGTAAAATTTTTAGTATTTTAATATCTTAAATATCAGTAAAATATTGTTTTTTATTGTTGTTGTGCAGGAATATCTCATAAAAATGAGAAACATTCATAAGTATTGAACCATCGCTATACCGCATTAACTAACGTCAATGCTGCATCCATAATGCCCTAGTGCTAAATTATGAAATCATAACATTAGAGCCTAAAAGCAATGTCAAATAAATCAATGCTCCAGCAGAGCCAAGATTAGTGATACATCTCCTGACAATGTTGTAGTGCCAGAATTTAACACCATGGCACAAGATTTAGGAATTTATGCTCCAGAGTGCCAAACTTTTTTGCACTTTTATATGAATTAAAAAACATTGAGCACTTAGAAATTTTGACGCACTAGTTCATTTTATAATGCTTCAGTGCCACCATGTATAACATCGAAAAACCTGAGAAAAATTTTATTCTAGTATATATAGTTTTTTAATTCATATTAGAAAGGAGTTCTAGTATAGCCCAATTTTTCCACCCAAAAATTCAATGCCAACAAACCTACACTAAAAGAACATTGCAAGGAACATGTTACAAAAAGAAAATACAAGAACACGTAATAGATAATTTTGTTGACATTAATCATATCCCAATAGTCAATATTCTTAAAAATTATAGCCATAAAAAATAAATATAATCAATGAGATACCATAGAAATGAAATAGTATAATCTCTTACAAAAATATCCAAAAATAGCTTAGATAGAAGCAATTCTATCCATGGTGAGTTGCAGGACCCCAACCAGATAAAGAAAAGAACCATACTACTGGAAGATTTAGATTGTCAATGCAGTAGGGAAAAAATATTATAGTTCTTCTTAGAAATAAGACAATTCCCAATAATCTGCAAGAATAAGTAGGTCAAGTTAAACAAGATGTCAACACTGTAATAGATGTTAAAGAGCCAATCAAGCTATCAAACTGCAATATCTAAATTAAAGCCATAATTAGAGCACTTGTATAAACCACCAGCATTATATAAAAACCTCAGCCAAATCTCTACGGAAAGAAATATAGGGGAAAAACCAAAAAGAAATAAGACAACTCCAAATAATCTGTAAGAATAAGTAAGCCAAGTCAAACAGGATGCCAACACTGTAATAGATGTTTAAGAACCAATCAAGCTAGCAAAATGAAATATCTAAATTAAAGCCATAATTTAGGAAATAGGAAATGTGAGCTGATAGGGAAATCTAAAAACCACCAACATCTAGTAAAGCTATCTAACATCTCATCCATACTAATAATTAGAATAAAGAGATTGATAATACTACAATAAGAGATATACCAAAGATGAGGATAAGTGAGATCCATAATAAAGTACCAAAAACTAGCCACGCCTAGCAGCATGCCCTCAACTAACATAAGAAAAAACCCAACGTTTCAAGAAAACGATTCAGGATATGATCTACAACTCCAACTAATGAAACACTATGAAAATACTAAGCATGAAACAAAACAGATAGGAACAAATCCATAGCTGAAAAAACTAGAAAAGATGATAGGATAGATAAGCTCAAGAAAAAACAACAATAGTAGTCATCAATTTGATAAACCCAATGTCGCTTAATGCTACACCCAGAAGCTCTTAGGCACATCAAAATACAAAGCTCTTGATTAATAGAAAAGTAATACAAGGTATAGAGCAAAACAACTAAAAAACCACTAGTAAGAGAATTCCAGGCATAACCATTACCTCATCAAAAGGATGAAATTGTAGCCCACAACACATCCAAAGCCACCCGTAGACCACCCAAGAAGGCTAAAAGACCCTACCACAAAATAGCACCAGGACTCACAGAACAAAAGAAAACTCCCATCGAGGATAAGAGCAAAAAATTAGGGAATAACACCAGATACCAAAAGTCCCAAACACAGGACAAACCCATCACAATAATAAAACTATTATTATAAACATTGTTAAAGCCCACAACAGGCCTCCCAAGAAGGCCATTACACCTTGCCCTCAAACAGCACCAGGACACATTACACTCCCTTAGAGTAGAAGGGAAACAAATAGGGATAACATCAGGATACAAAATATTCCATTCATTACTCAAGTCCATCACCACAACACACGCAATAATGATTGATTGAAGAAAAGAACTAAAAAATATAATGGGCAACACAGAAAAAATCACCGAATGAATGTTAATGGTAATAACCATAACCCAAATCTACCTAATAGCCCCCCACTCTCTCCTTGCTTAGGCCGGCGGTGGTAAACCTAAACCGGTCCACTAGGCATCGGTTCAGGAAAAGCAGTCGGGCCCTTCTAGGCTGGCATAACATTACTCCCCGTTGAAAAACTCACCTTGTCCTCTAGGTGAAAGTAAGGAAATTGCTGCTTCACACTCTCATAAGGCTCCCAAGTAGCCTCGTAATTGGGAAGATCCTTCCATCTGATAAACACCTCTTTGTTTTCCTTTTTATCAAACCTTACCCCTTCTAGCTCCAAGGGTTCCATGAACATCTCCAATTCCTCTGTCAATGTGGTTGGTAACTCAGCACTAACTGCATGCTCCCCTAGAGCTCTCCTTAGTTGTGATATATGGAACACGGGGTGTATGGAAGCGGAGGAGGGTAACTTTAAATGATACGCCACTACTCCATTTTACTTCAAAATCTTGTAGGGACCAAAGTACTTCGGAGTCAATTTCTTGTTCCTCAAGTTAGCCACTGATTTTTGCCTATGGGGCCTTAGTTTCAGGAACACTTTCTCCACCACTTAATAATGTATGTCTCTTCTGTGTGTATCTGCTCGCATCGTCATGATTTGTTGTGCCCTCCCAAGATGTTTCTTCAACTCCTCCAACACATGGCTCTCTCTTCTAAGTAATGTTCGACTGAAGAGACTGGTGTGTTTCCTCTCCCATAATGCACTAAGTGCGGTGGGTCTCTTCTATAGAGCACCTTAAAAGGAGTCATTTGGGATGCAGAATGGTATGTAGTATTATACCAATACTCTGTCCATGGTAACCATTTAGCCCACTTCCGTGGTATTTTAGAAGTAAAACACCTGAAATATGTTTCCAAACTCCAGTTTACCACCTTTGTCTGTCCATCTGTCAATGGATGGTAGGTGGCACTTCTCTTGAGAATAGTGCCCTGCATCTTGAAAAGCTTCCTCCAAAACTGGCTAAAGAATACTTTGTCTATCATACACAATTGATTCAGGAATCCCATATAATCTAACCACTTTCCTGATAAATGCTACTGCCACTGATACTATGGTGTAAGGATGTCGTAGGATGATAAAATATTCATACTTACTAAGTCGGTCCACCACGACTAAAATGTCTATAAATCCCTCTAAGCGGGGTAGGTCATTTATGAAGTCCATAAACACTTCCTCCCTCATCTCCATCTAAGTTTCTCTCTCTGTTGTTTCCCAAGGGAAGACAATTCATGGTGGAACAGCAGGAAAAGCGTAGGACACAGTTGAGCTTGTTGTTCAATTGTTCTGGATGTTGTCTTCATTTGTCATGAGATTCGTCAAAGACAATGGTAGAGGAATGAAGAAGAAACACTTGGATATCTCTTAACTGTAGGAAGAGTGGAAATATAGCATCCCTCTTTCTTTTTAAATTTGTAGGCCTTGAATCTTAATCTAGCAGCAGCTGTAGGAGGAAGAAGAAGCTTTTGTCCCCTTTAAATACACACAAGAAGGATGCATTTAATCATAGGCCACCTAGCCTAAAGGGTTTCATCATAAGACCCTTTTGTAGGTTTTTCTATTTACATAAATGTAAGGTGAACCTGCATTTGTGTCTCATAAAATTAGGGTTTTAGGTTTCCACTATCTATCAAAATTAAGCTAAGAATTAATTGAATTCAAATCCAACAATTAAGGCACAACCTTGGGCCACCTTTGGTTTAGATGAGGTTGTAAAATCCACATTTTGGGGCATACTACAAATTATAAGTTGTAAGTTTTGTCATTAAGCATTTACAACATGCATGCCCCAAATTCATGGTTGGGTTAACAAAACATTCATTGAATCATACTTTCAAAATACAAATACAACTTCAAATCAAGTTGGCATTAAACCTCATATGATTAAACTTTACTTTTAAACAGAACCTATATTATTCCCAAATTTATGGTACACATTTTCGAAAATTGAGTAAATAAGTCCTCAAATTAACCTATGGCTACTTAAATATAAGTTATGATAATATATAAGATGCAAAGATATAGCTAATGGACATGAATGTCATGAATGTAAAGCTTTTGTTTTTAAGAAAGGCAAGTTTTGAATCATAGCCATTTCTTGCTATTTATACTACAAAAACCAATTATCACTTGGTTACATGTTAACAAAGTTCAAGTTCATGCCAGTGGGTTGTAGGTAGAATTTCATTAATTCATCTAAACGAGGAGTAGGTTGAACAACTAAAATATGGAACATATGATTCATAGAGCTTAATCAAAACAGTTGGTTGTTAAATGAGGGAGTTGATTTTTTTTTTTTTTTTTAATATGAATTACATTATGGAGACTTTGGTGTTCTGTTGTTGATGTTGAAACATTGGAGTCAATTGAGAATGATGTAGCACATAAGGATTAGTAGGAGTTCGACTTCCTTAAATAGGGAAGGCTTCTTTCTTGCTACCTCTCTCGACGAAGCTATCTCCTTCAATGTTGAGGGTATCAAACGCAAAATAGAACAAACGGAAGAGAATCAATCCAATAAGGTAAGTTTTTATATGTCAGATAACTTGTGGCTGATTTGTTTTGTGGATTTGGAAGGTGATTTTATGAATGCGTATAAAGAATTTGAAAAGCTTTTTTGTGGGAGTTTGGAAGCTAATTTTGAAGAGGGATAGCCAAGCGCATATTTAGGCTTGTTAAGCAGGTTTTATAGTCGGTGGTGGTGATTTTTTAAAATGTGTGCACCTCACAGCTTTAGGAATGTGTGCAATCTTATACTGCGTTAGTAGATACAAACAAAAACTTCTTTTTTCTGAAATGTTGTTTTTCTTTCTCTATTTTTTTTTATTGTAATGACTTTAGATCATATTTAGCAGCTTTTATCTTCCATCAAATATTGCTTTCTGTTCTTCCTGCTATTTGATTAGTTTTTAGCTCTGACTTGAGTACTTTGCCGAGGAACTTCCAACATGTAGTATTGCATTTGTTGAATAGTTTTGCTGACTATAGATCTCAAATGGAAAACATGTAATAATCTGAATTTCAGTGCCATGCATTGTCGAAGAATAAAGATGGAAAAGATTGTTCGGGGCTTTTACATCCGTTAATTTTGTTCAAGTATGTGATTGTTAGTTATTTTTGTTAGATATAAATTTATTATTTTGATTATTTATAGAAGTTCTAGTTGGCTAATTAAGAAGAAAAAATAGATAATTCTTTTAAATTTAATTTTGATGCATTACAAAACATGCCTCCCATATTTCATTGGCATTCAGAATTCAATCTGGTGAAGGGAAATGTTCTTAATAAACTTTCTATTCTGATTGTAATATGGAATGTTGGTTGTATTCATTGTGCTCTGAAAGTTGCATAAACAGTTTATTTATGAATCACCAATTCCTTGAGGCAAATGGAATCTGTTAGGGTTCTTTGCAATTATTCTTGAAACAAAGATCTTTACTCTAGCTTTAAGAAGGTTGTATCTGATATTCTTTTGGTCAAGTTGTTAACCAAACCATATGAATTAAGACATAACTAAGCAATTGTAATCGTAATTTTTTTTATATAATTTGTATTATATTTGTATAATGATGTCTATTACAAGTTTACAACAAAACCTAATTTGTTCTTTTGGTTAGGTTTTATTTTGGTTAATATGTTAGTTAAATTTTAAATAAAATAATTCATTTTTTTAATTCAAAATTGTACTATTTTAGATTTAAATGAAAAAAATATATATTTATGATATAACAATGAATGATGTGGTAATTATAGGTTGCATTGAATGAATAAAAAATATTAAACATGTTATCTGTATTTTAAAAGAATAGTTTTTTTTTTTTTTTACTTTTTTTAATTTAATATTAAATTATTTAAACTGAAATTATAAAATTTAAATATTTCTAATAGTTTTATTAGTTCTTTTAATTTCACAATGCAGAGAAATTTAGTATGCTATATTATTAAATTCAAATTTTATTGAATTAGACCAAATGATTTTTTATTTTTTTTACTTTTAGGTCAATTAAGAAATTCATACGTATAATATATGCACAAAAGCTTAGAACCTAGGACTAGAAACCGAAATTTTGAGTAGTGGATTATTGTTACTCAGAAAAGCTGCTTGGGCTATAAATTGATTTTAAAAAGGTTAAATTATAAAAAAGAGCTTGTTTAATATATAATTACGTAGACTGGAGTATAGAATTCCTGTTTCTAGAAACCGAAATTTTGTAATCCGGTTTCTCAAAAAACCGGATATAAGGAAACCGTTTTTAGATTATTATGTTTGAAAATTATTTTAAAATGTTTATAACCTTTCTAAACTTTATTTTAAATTCTTTTCTTAAATGTTTAAAAATTAATATATTAAATTCTGGATTAAAAAAATTATATTAAATATTTTTATATTATAATATTAAAATAAACATTTTAATATGAATATAAATATAATCATTTTAATTTTAATAAAATCATTTGAATGTCTCAATGATATTAGAATTCTGCGATGTTATGCTTGTTGGATTTGTCTTGTCGAGTTGCTAGGTTTGACTATAAGCATGTCATCTTTGAAAACAGTTTGATAATCTAATTTATGGTATGAACCTTCCAATTGCGCATCGGGTCTTTGATTTGGACTCATTTTAGCTTGTATTGAGTCGAGTTTGGTGTCATTGTGTTCGTATTTTCAAGACGTTCAATTCGATTATAAATTCATTGAAATCGATTATTATATGGTATCTGATTTAATTTTTTTATGATAAATCAAATATAAACATTTTATTTTAGTTTGTTTTTTTTAATATTTAAGAAATCTAATATTATGGAATTTTATTTTAATTTCATACATTTATGAGAACAAGTAAAATAAAACTATAAATATATTATTTTTAAATTTTTTAAATTTATTTTATATTCATTAAATTTTCTTTTTTTTTATTTAAATTGTTTCAAACTAAAAAGTATTGGTTTACTTAAAAACAAAAAAATTAAATGTTGAAACCATATATTTTAATTAAAATTAAATATATACATGTATTTATTTTTAATAATAAATATAAATAATTATTTTAAAATAATCTAATGATTTAAATATTAAATAAATAAATATAAATATTTAGTATTAGTATTGAAACCTGAAATGGAATTAAGGGAAAAAAATTTTATTAAGAAATTGGAATTAACATAAAACCGGTTTCTTTGAAAATATTATTTTTTTTTTTTAGAAACTGTGAGAATGAAATTCCGGTTTCAATATAAACTGGATAATAAAGCTCCGGTTTCAAATAAAACCTGATAATTAAAATCTGTATTTGCACCTTTTTATTTATTTTTTTATACGTTTCTTAAGCTAATTTAAATTTAAAATCTGCATCTTTTTATAAATTAGCCGTTTAAAAAATGAACTCAAGTACGACTAGTCCTTTAACTCCTCGGCTCGAGAGCTGGACCCGAGCTCGTGAGAGTCCACTCTCAAAGCACAACGGGCGAACTAATGAAATCATTACGCCAGAAGAAGCGCAGAAGATGCTTTGCTCATTGGTCATCCGCTCGTTCGCGTTGGAGAAGAATTATTGAAGAAGAAAAAAAAATTAAGTGACAGCAAGAGTTGCGTTGAAGACAAGTTTTTTTTTTTTTTGGAGAAGTGCAACAAAATTAGATGCATTAATGATATTAAATGCACTGTAATAAACCTTTTTTTATTTTTATTTTTGAAAATCAGATTATATATATATATATATATATATATATATATATATATATATATATATATATATATATATATATATATATATATATATATATATATATATATATATATATATATTATTTTCAATGCCTCAATATTTTTTAATCGAGCAAACTCGTGAGCCAATGAGTCGAGTTTAAACTCGACGCGAGCTTATTTAATATACAAGCTCAAGCTTGAGCTCGTCAACGAGTCGAGTTTGAACCGGCTCGCAAGCCAGCTCCACTCACTTACACTTCTATCCGATCTCTTAATTGGTCACCAAAGCTCTCAATCAATAAATCAAAATGAGTCGTGTGATCAAATGAATACAATCCAATGATGGGAAGTCACCAACTAACACTCCTACTTATGTCCTCATTCTTTTAAATTCTCACCATAGCTCGTACTGTAATCGAGGCGTGAGTAATTAATTACAATTTTTCCGAAGTTGAAGTTCGTCTGATCCTCCCGGATCATCCAGAGAAGTAAAGTTAAACAGCTTACTTAAGGGCTGATGATCTCAATTTTCTTTATGGAAAACTTGGTACCTGCTCGAAATAGAAATAAAGAATTGGAATAACACACCAAGTTGATTGCAAGCAACATATGAGCAGTTGGTTCACATCAAGTTGAAGATTACAAGCAATATGTAAGCAATTGATTAAAATAGATATCTGCAACATGATCATTTTTGGGGCTTAGCTAGTCATATGCAAATATGGTTTGAACAATTGAGTCGTTAAATATATAAAGCTTGGAGGATATCGCAGAAGGCCATAAGCTTGCAAATTAAATTTAAACAAATACTAGCCATGGAAAAGACAAGTCCATATTGAAGGCCAGTGGGGCTTTCTGAATTGCTTCTAAAATTATAAGAAGTTTAAGACATCAAACCAACAAATGGCAGTTGTTGATGCTCCCTATGACTATGATATATACATAATATTTGTTTATGCTAGTCATCACAAATTACGTAAATGTCATGCCTTCATCTGGCATTGATCAGAACAATATTCAAAGATAGCTACAGTCAAATTCTTTTTTTATAATTTATCAAGTTAAGATGCAATGCTATTTGAGCTAATTGAAAAAAATGGCGAAGATATGCACAAATTCATTTGAATAAATTCAAGAAAATAATAGCTTCGTAGAAAAAGAACTTGGATAAAATGAAAATATCACAAGTACCATTTGTCACGGAATGTCATGGCAAGAGACGTAGTGGGAAGTGTTCTAATGCATGTATATTTTCCAGTAAAGTATCCAATTCAATTGACAATATATTTCAAATGTTTGAAATTGGAAAACATTTACACTTGACGACGTATTAAAATAATGATTTTTTTATATTGATTTCGGAGATTAGATAAAATTTGTAAATAAATTCAGTTGTCGTTAACGAGAGGAAAGTTATGAGTCCAGTTACCATGGCAATACTCTAATTCATTAACCAGGTTATGAAAATAAAGTTATGAGCCCAGCTCCCTCTCGCCACAAGCGTGGCATTTACCTTTTCTTCAGTGCCAAAGAATAAGAGTTATGTTTCCTTGATGGCTTTCAAACTCTTGCACTATTCCTCTGTATCAATTTCTTTAATTTGTTTTGAAACATTATGGAATATTGAAGAATAATATTTATTTATCATTGTTACTACAATATCTTAATAATAATAATTAAAATTAAATAAGAATTATTATATTCTTATTAGTTTCAATAATTATAAGTAATATTAATTGATATGACGCAATCGCCCATTGAAGGAAGTCCTGGGGTTGATATGATCCCCTGAAGCCCTCGGTTGTCGAGCTTATCCAACTGAGGGATTGATGGTTTGAAGGCCCAATCTCCTCTGCGTTGATTCACTCTGGCCGAGTCAAGCCAATCCTTATCTCCCGACGTCGAGGAGGGGACACCGAGAGGCTGTTGAAATTTCCTCAAAAAATATAGAACTTAGCCAAATTTTTGAAAGGCAATCGTAGTCAATCATCTACAACTAATCATATCCAATCAAAGCTTTTGAAGAACAATTTCAAGACCCGACAACATCCCGAAGCCCCTGGCCGTTGATTCGCTCCGCCTAGATAGACTTAAAAGGGCAAATGCCCTCCTTACCTCCCGACGTCGCGGAGGGGACGCTGGAAGGCTGCCAACATTTTCTTAAAAATTAAGAACTTAGATGGATATTGGAAATAACACGGACTTACAAATAAAAAAATTTAAAATTAACCTTAAATAACTTTTAAATTGATAACTTAAGCCCTTTTCAATTCAGAACTTAAAATAATTAAGTAATAAATCAAAATCTAATTCTACATTTGACTAAATAATTATGGACCTCCGAAAGGGATTTGCTAGGCAACAGTGTGCAGAGTGTATACGACCGCACCACCTCGAGGGATAAAAAAGATCGCAAGCTTCCGTGCTCATCGCAAGCGGGCCAATGGGAGGGCATATTAGATCATACATACGATCAATCATGGAGGATAATTGCTCTCACCAGCACACCCCGATGGGTGATAATATGCACGACCTAATCTGTGTCACTGGGTTTCCCCCAACCTGATATATCAGGTCGAGTGGGGTTTATTCATTATGAATTTCATTTTCCACAGGCACAAGCACCCTTGGCTAATTACATCTCAGGCTAAACCTTGAGAATACTCTCGATTAATGATAAGATATTATTCTTCCCAAAAGGGGAATGGCAGAGAGGTGAGACTAGAAAATCCTACTCAAAGGGAAAGAAATTGCTCAAATCATCTTAGTCAACACACATGGTTCATCTCTACATCCGGAGAGACTAAGGTAGTAAGGAAAGAAAGCTGAGAAATGAAATTATGCACTCAAAGTATACAGAGAGAAAAGATGGAAGTGGTGTCATCTACGTAATGTGGTTAAGTAGGATTTATAGTCCCCGAAGAAAAAGGAACTTACCTAAAGATTAGGTATACTATGAGACATCCAATATAGTAACCTTGAATCCTTGATCTATGGTGGGTTTAGTGTTTTATACCCAATACTAATACCCATGTCCTAGCTAATGCATCTGGGATTATATCCTACCTAAAAGGAAAGCCAGCTAACCACCTAGGCTCATAAAATCTATGTTGTCTTGTCTTCATAAAAGATGGGTAGATATTTTAGTTTTTTTAAGTTAGACCAACTTCTAGAGAGTTTCCTAATTGACCTTCGACTTATGTATGATGAATACTCCTAGAGCTAATATAATTAAATTTAATTTAATGAGTTTCTAATGCAACACGTGCTAGTTGAAAATACCTCAAATCAAATATGCATAAGATTTTTTAAAAAATAGGCTAATAAAAATAATTTTTTTAAAAAGATTGGGCTTCCCCAGGTCCGGCACCTCATCCTCATTGGCCAGATTATTCGGACTATACCCGTAGGTGGGAAAGTGTCTTGTATAAGGAGAGAAAAATGCATTTAATATGCATGCGTCCCAGACGATTTTGGTTGTTCCCTAAGTTGTTTGATTTCTATGTTATTTAATTCTTAAAATTTTAAATATTAAATATGAGTATAAAAAGTTAAATCCTAGAGAGCCTAGTGAAAACAGGCCAAGCACATGCAATAAAGAAATCTATAAAATAAAGAAAAGTTTAAAGTCCATGGCAAGTGTCGTATAAGAACAACACAAGGTCTACAAAAAAGTAATGGTGGCTAGGCCCCACCGACAATAACTTGGATTCTAATCCTAATGAATGATGTAAGTCTTAAAAGTTAGAGACTTCATCTTTAAGTCTTCATCTATGAGTGGATTGTCCTTCTCTGGATCATCTCCCTTCTGAAAGTTTGTTAGGGATGTTAGGCCCTTATGAAGTAGCTCAAGGCTAATTAAGAGAGAGGTGAATTGGTTGTTAAAGATCTTTTAAAACAAAACTACAAACCAAAACACCACAAAGAAATCAACGATGCAGAAATTAAATGCGGAAGCAATAATAAGAAAAGAACACACTGGATTTATAGTGGTTCGGTCAAACCTTGACCTACGTCCACTCCTTGGAGGCACCCTCCAAGTATTGCACTACAAAAGTGTCTCTCCTTTAGCCCCCACAGCTAGGCGGAGAAGCCATTACAAAATAACTTCCACCATCCCCGGTACGGCGGAGTCGTCGGGTCCTTTGACACCAAAGAGATCTTCTTCTTTGGTGAACTTCCCTTGAGACAAGCCTTTAATCCGACGGTATTCAGGTGCGAGCTTGCTAGAGCAACCGTATGGAACTCCCTCCACACTCCCTTAAGTCCCCCCCTCATAGGATATTCTCCCTCTCTCAAACTCCACCCTTTCCTCACTCCCTTTCAAACTCTCTCTTCAAGTTTCCCCCAAAAGAACGAAGCTACAATGGCTGTCAAAGACACTTTACAAAGTGCATTGACATCTCATAAATAGAAGAGCTAAAAATGAGCTCAATAAAGCAAGTTGCCGACATTATCGTCCAGACCAATAGGCATATCGTCCTGGCCGATTAGTTCAAATATAAGTAAAATCGTCCTGAACATCACCCTGAAATAAAGCGGACGATGTCCAATCGGCCCGACCGATGTGATCATGCAAATCACCATAAGTTGCTTTCCTTAATTGCCAGATTTATTTAAGAAAAATTGCTCTGGATCGGCCAGGCCGATCCTGATAGGTCAGGCTGATCAACCGGAATGATGTCCAAAAATAAGTATTTCTTAAGTAGATCTGGCCGTAGATTTTTTCTGAATTGAGCCTATCGTCCTGGCCGATACGAAATCATCCAAGATGATGTGTTTTGCATAATGAAGGCTGCTTTAATGAGAACGCCCTAATTAGGGTTTCTGCTTTTGAACCAGTCGTCCAGGATGATATAAAATTATCCTGGACGATGTTACCAAAAATAGTAAACTCTAGTGAACAGTCAGAAAATCTTCCAAGTTACAAAGCATCAGGAGCCACACCAAATATAATAGACTCAAGAAAGGAAAAAGTGTACAAACTGACTCAGACCTAGTCTATCCAATCTTGAGTTAATTCCAAATTACAGTCTGATCGTGTGAACCTGAAATGTCAGTAGATAAGGTAATTGTAGAGAAAAAAGAATGTTTGATATCATCAAAATCATAAGCCATAGATCCACAACAATCTCCCCCTTTTTGATGATGGCAAACATTTCAATTTCAATTTGCAAAAAAGAAATATTTTCTCCTAATCTCCCCCTCACTAGAATAACACTTTAAAAAATAGAGGAGATAAAAATATTTTTGTTTTTTTTTTAAAAAAAAAGGACACAAATTTAATAATACGTTCTCCCCCTTTGACATTATCAAAAAGAGAGGAGGCACAAACAAAAAACAAAACGAACAAAAGACAAAAACGTTCCCTGATCTAGTGAAAAAACAAATATTTTTAAAATGAGAAAGTTACCTCTTGATTTTAATCAAAAACTTAGTAGAATTGGATTGACAACACATAGCCCATAAAAGGTTATAAATTCAGAGTTTGATAATCCCAACTCAAGTTCTTTTAAAGGCTCAAAAACTTTTAATTCAATATCCAAATCAAAGAATAAACGGGAAAAAGAAACATTAATTTTTCAAAACTCCTTTCATAAAATATATCTAATAGAAGATCAATGCACGAATTGTTGAATCAGGAATCAAGATTTAAATATCAAGTATCGAAAATATCAAGGATTTTCTTAAGCTTTGAATAAAATAGAAAAGTAAGCATACTCTTTGTGGGCCCATTTTATGCCACTTATTAGGTTTTTGGCGCACTTTATGCATCTTTTTCTTTTGTTACACTTTGTGTATCTATCTCAATTTGGCGTCATTGCACATCTTTTGATTTGGCGTCATTGGCCTTATTTTTTTTGATTTGGCGTCTTTGGCCATTTTTTTTAATATGCTATCTTTCTGAATTTTTAAAAATAGAAGTAAACCCATTCTATTAACACAACGAACTACTTTATTAGAAAAATTATGAGGTAGTTTCAATAATCTTGCAAAAGATTCATATGCGATAGATAAAATGTAGGGAGATGAAAAAAGTTCAGTTTCAAAATCCAATTTAAAACATGATGAAGACTTTAAATCAAAAGTAGAATAACCTCTTTTAGAAAATAGAGATTGAAAGTCAAAATCATGAGTTTCCTTCCTTTGACTGTTTTTAGATAAGACAAACACAATTTTCATAAGACTTTAAGAAAAAATAAGATGTAGGTTTTCCATTTTTAGAAAGGTGATGTAAGTGTTGATCAGAGAAAAAAAAACATAAAAATTTAACAAAAAAATAAAAGTAAGAAAAATAAAATTAAAAAACAAAAAATCACAAAAACAAAAGGACAAACAAAACATGTAAACATAAAAACAAACAAAGGTTTAAGCATCATCTTGCTCCCGGTCCGATGCTTCAGAGACTAGGTCTGCCCAAGAGATTTTTTGCTTTTCATTATTTCTTCAGTTTAAAATTTGCTTCGCTTTACCCTTTTCCTTTGAAAGAAGAATTTTTAAATTAGGGCTCTGATTTTTTATATGTCTAGGCTTCCTACATCGAAAGCAAATAACGTTAGAAGAAATATTAACATACTTATCATTTATACCTTTCTTCCATTTTTATTGATGCTTATATTTTGGTGAGCTTTTTAATTTGCATGTCAAGTCATTGCTTTCGTCACAAACTAAGCTATCTTTTTCTGTATCTTAAGCTTTTAGAACAATCGTTTCACCTGCATCCAAAAGTCTTTGACCCTAACTTTGCTCGTAGGCAATGAGTGAGCCAATTAAATTATCAATAGAATATTCATTTAAATCTTTTGATTCACAAATAGCAATTACTTTAGCATCAAACTTATCCAGTAGACAACGAAGAATTTTGTTAACTTTTTCAAAATTTGAAAATTCTTTTCGTAAAGCATGCAATGATGTTATAATTTGAATAAACCTAGTATACATGTCTAAGATCGTGTCATAAGGTTTCATGGAAAATAATTCAAAATCATACATTAACATTTTCAACTTGGGTTGCTTGATTTCACTAGTGCCTTCGTATATGGTGTGTAGTTTATCCCAAATTTTCTTACCAGTAGTGCACATGGATACTAACATAAAATCTTCAAAATTTAAAGCACAAAAAAGTAATTTAAAGATTTTGCATTCAATTGAGCATCGATTCGTTCATCTCTATTCCATTGACTAAAAGGAATGTCAGTTTTAATTCCATCTAAAATACGTGACGGTAATGAATAACTAGTTAAAATCATATACCACATACGAAAATCAATTGATTGTAAAAAAATAGACGTGCAAATTTTTCAAAAAATCAAATGTAATATTTTCAAACAAATGTGATATGGTGATTGAATAACCTTCCGCAAAATTATGATTTAAAAAATTAGCCATGCATCAAAATTCAAAATCTTTTAAAAACTATATTTCATGAACACTGCTCTGATACAACTTGAAAGTTCGTTAGGAATGTTAGGCCCTTACGAACGGATTGGGACGAATTAACTCTGGTTCGTACGATATTATTGATGATCGTACTGTACAATAATTATTTTCGTACTGTACGATCCACCTCAGTAAAAATGGAAGAGCACGAGTTAAAGCTGTCTGATACGATATTATTATTTATCGTATTATACGTTACACCTGTTTGTACAATATGAAACTTTTCATCAAAAGTCGTACAGATGACTGTTGGGACGATTGAAATTCTTCTGATCGTACTATATGATATATATCGTACCGTACGATTTGACCATCTTTTCCCAAAACAAACCGTTAGAACAATTATTACCACTTCGTACTATACGATGTACTATCATACTGTACGATGTGAGGAAAACTCTATAAATTGGTTGGATATGCAGATATCCTCACTTCACTCACTTCCCTTACTCTACTTGATCCTTCTCACCTTTCACTCAGCCTCTACACGATGTCTAGTTCCAGCAAGCGAGGTCGGTTGAATGCTGGAAGCTCGTCCTCTTCAAGACGTCAAAGTGCTCGTTTTCTAAACACTGAAAATGAAGAATCTTACCACAAGTATAAGGCCTGCAAAATTACACCTTCCAAAATGCTTAATCAGGCTGTCCTGAACTTCGAGGTATTGATCCTCTTCGCTTCTACCACCTTCCAATTCCTCCTCACCCTAACCTTTCCCTACAACTCTGAACTTCTTTTAGAATTTGTTGCAAATCTCACATACACTGTCGACAATACCACTTTTCACTCTTTTGTTTGTGGTCAAAACATCGAGATCACTAGAGCCGACATCGCCCAATATATTAGGTTATCCACTGAAGGTCCTATGGTTCGCTCTTTTCTTACAGATGAATTCGATTAGAGTGACGTTAATATAGTCCTTAGGAATGATGGATTCCATCAACACCAACCTCTCATTCAATCGCTAACTCAAAATGCATGAATAATTCAACATGTCCTTCGAACCTCTATAATACCCAAAGGTGGCGACCGTGTCAACATGACCTCGACCTTATTCGTTGCTACCTATCTTATCATGACCAACATAAAATTTGATGAGGCCGATTTAATTATTAACTACATTCTCCATATGACTTTCGTTCGCCTCCCTACTACTCGACGGAAACAAAATCTAGCTCTTGGTCACCTTATAGGATAAATCCTCCAACATAAATATCAATTGACCTATCCTGGTGAGCCCGACAATCTTCCTATTTTTATACGGATGCCTCTTTTCGTATTCTTTTACATCGGAGACACAAGCCAGAAGAACCTATTTTTGACACAGAAGAAGGAGAAGATGCCCCGGCCGCAGCTCAAGCACGTCCACGACGACATGCACCACCCCGAGCACCTGCACCAGCACATCCTCACAATGATTTGGTCCAACACTTCGAATAACATCAGACTCATCTTGATACTCACATTCAAGAGCAACATCAGCAACACGAGACTGACATGCAATGATTTGGGGAACGCTTTACTGCTATTGATCACTGCTTTGACGCTCTCTTTCAGTACTTCCTGTTAAGAGAGTTGCTATTAGCATGTTTTACATTCTTGCAACTTATATTATTTTTTATTATTCCAAATATTATTTTATGTGTAGATATATCCTAACACATTTTAGAAGAATTGTTTTTACTCTTGTGTGTACTAACATTTCAGGAAAATCAAACTCCAAACCATGAAGACTTCAAATCAAAATTCAGCATACAATCCTTTGTAAATTGAAGTTTTAAATTATTCTTTACGTTGAGAAGGAGTGATTGTAATTGAGTGAATAAAAATACACACACACATAAGGATATTTTACATAAGTTGTACTGATCGTACAGGACGAACCTAGTTCGTACAGGACGATCAGGTCAGTTATCTCCTCTTACAGGCAATGGAACGATCAGGAACTGAAAAAAATTTTCTAAGTACTGATCATCCAGGACGAAATTATTTTTGTCCCAGGACGATTTGGGCTCTGTAAGAATTTCGTTCAGGAGAAATTTATAATCATTCCAGGACGACTTGGCCTTTGTAAGAATTTCGTCCAGACAAACTCAAACATCATCCCAGGATGATTTCCTCTCTGTAAGAATTTCGTTCAGACGAAATTCATAATCATGCCAGGACGGGTTTTCCTCTGTACAAATTTCTTCCATATGAAATCCTGATCGTCCCGGGATGAAGTGAATCAACACTTCACATTATGGTGGTGATATGCACTTTTTGGGAACCGACCTATGTAATAACTGATCGTCCAGACGAACTTAGTTCGTACGGGATGATAATAGTGTACGAAGACAATTCATACCAATATTCATAAGGATCATTTCCAACACTTTAAGTAAAATCATCCGGGACGATCCACAATCGTACGGGATGATCCATTCGTGTTAACTTGAAAATTATGCAATTTTGGATGGTTTTTCTTGTCTCTCCTTTATAAGGTCCAATTTTATTTGCCACCTAATCTTTTTGCTCATGAATCTTCATGCCTATTGAAAGAAGAGTCAAGGAGAGAGTGAGAGAGAGCATTCAAAGAAGGATTACTACCATTGGAGCGTGAAGGCTTAGCTTGGTGTTCAAAGGTAAGATTTTCTACTTGTGATTTGAGATTACTTCACTCTTTTTCTTTCTTCATTCTAGATTTCTTGTGAGAAGATCTGTCAAGGAGATCAGGTTCTCTGCCCACACTAGGAGAGTGTGAAAGGACGAAGGGTTCTCTGCCCACACTAGGAGAGTGTGAAAGGACAAAGGGTTCTCTTCCCATACTAGGAGAGTGTGAAAGGATGAAGGGTTCTCTGCCCACACTAAGAGAGTGTGAAAGGATGGATGGTTCTCTTCCAACACTAGGGATAGTGTAAAAGGACGACGGTTCTTTGCCGCACCGGGTAGAGGTGGAAATAGTGTTTGTAAAGACTTCTCCGCCTTGCTGTGGGTGCAAAAGGAGAGACACTATTGGTATTAGTACAATACTCAGAGGGTGCCTCTGGGGAGTGGATGTAGGTCTGGTTTAGACCGAACCACTATAAATCTTGTGTCGTCTATTTTTACTACTTTTTACTTTCTATATTTTTCTATTTAAAAAGTTGTGGTTGAAAAACTTTTTATAAAAAATTCATTAAAATTTATTTTCGGTTCAACTCATCTAAAAGAGGGATAATTTTTAAACTATCAATTCACCCCCTCTTGATAGCCTTGGGATATTAATTTAAGTTTAACAACCTATTCACTAGACTCAACAAGTGGTATCAAAGCATTATTTCAAAATCATAAGTTTAAACTACTTTCTGATTAACGTAGATGGCTACTTTTGGAAACTGAAATACACTTGAGGGTTACACTATTACTAGACCTGCACTGTTTGATAATATACCTTTTGATTTTTGGAAAACACGCATGTCTATCTTCTTACAATCACTTGATTATCGTATGTGGATCTTAGTCCAAGAAGGATATACAAAACCAACTAGATTAGTTGATGGAGTTAGAGTTGAAACACCTTTTGTAAACTGGACTGTAGAAGAACATGACTTAGCACAACTAAATGCTAAATATTTGAATAGTTTCTTTTGTGCTTTAAAATATGAAGACTACATACGGGTTTCCACTTGCAAATATGGAAAGGATATATGGGATAGACTTTGTATAACATCTGAGGGGACTAATGAGGTTAAATAATCTAGACTTAATATCTTGTTGCATGATTATGAACTGTTTCGCATGAAACCTAATGAATCTATTTCTGATATGTACACAAGATTTACTCAAATAGTCACCTCTTTGCATGCATTTGGTAGGAGACTAACGAATGCTGAAATGGTTAATAAGATTCTTCGCTATTTACCTACTACTTATGATGCTAAAATTACTGCAATTACAGAGTCTAAAGATCTAAACATTTATTCAATTGATAATCTTCTTGGTTCACTTATTGCTTACGAGCAAGGAGTTAGCCAAAGAAAGATTGATGCAGGTGAACCACGAAAGGAAAAAAACATAACACTAAAAGTAGAAGAGTCTGAGAGTGAACACTCACAACCTGAGGATGAAGATGACATTGCATTAATGACTAGACAATTTAGAAGCTTTCTAAAAAGAAAACAAAAGAGATGACAGCAATGGAATAGAGATAAATTTAATAGAAATGACAAGATTTCTAATAAAGTAATTTGCTATGAATGCAGAAAATCTGGTCATAGTAAAACTGATTGCCCAAAACTCAAAGCCACTCCTAGCAATGAGAAGGTAGAGGAGAAACCAATTATAAAGAAGAGTAAGAAGAAGTTTCAAAGAGCTTTCTAGGCGGACTCAACTTCAGATTCATCAGAAACTGAAAAGGAAGAAGAAGCCACCAATCTTTGCTTGATGGCAGATAGTCTTGATCAGTCAGATCAAGAAGAGGTAAGTGACTTAACTTATGATGAATTATTTGAATTTTCTGAACACATGCATGATGCATATAAGAAAATGAAGAAAATACATGCTAGTCTAAGTTTAAAATTTGAAGAACTTCAAAAAGAACATAAAATTCTTAGGAAAGATCATGTCTTAATAGATCACAACCACATGAAATTACTCGTTGAATTTGATGAATTGAATAAAAATCATGAGATTCTAAAATCATCTTATGCTGATCTTGAAAAAGAATTTAAAAAATTTAAGGATGAATCAGAGAGCAAAATATATATAATCAATTATACAAATCAAATCTTAGAAGATATGAATTCATTTTATAAGTTGAAAATAAAAGCTCTCGAGGATAATAAGATACCCCCCAAACTTGAAGATTTTACAAATCCTAAATTTTATCCTAAATATATGGAATCCCTTAGAAGACAAACAAATGGTAAAAGACTTAGGAATCATTTTCCTAATGTTAAATGTAATAATTATGGATTGCTTGGACATATAGCTCACACTTGTACCTTGAAGATGAAAACTAATTTGGTGTGGAGACCTAAGATGCATAAACCTAGACATATCATACATGCATCTGATTATAAATTACCAAAAAGAGAACCCAAACTTGTTTAGGTTCCTAAGTCTAACATTTGATATTTTTGCAAGGTCGCTCTCACACAAGACCTCGTGAGAGAATATGGTACCTGGACAGCGGATGTTCAAAGCATATGACTGGAGGTACTGCTCAATTCATAATGCTGGAAGCCAGGAGTGAAGGCAATGTTACACTTGGAGATAATACCACAAAGAAGGTGGTTGGACCAGGTATGATTGGAAATCTTAAAAACTTTTTTATAGACAATGTGTTATTAGTTAAAGGCTTAAAGTATAATTTGTTAAGTATAAGTCAGCTATGTGATAAGGGTTATAGTATAAATTTTTTTCCTACTAGCCCTACTAGCTGGATATTAAGCCTAAATGGTAAAGATGTCTTAAATGGTAAAAGGGTAAACAATGTTTATATGCTAGATTTAAATTGCATTCAGACTCCTACTGCTTTTTGTTTGAAAACTATTTCTGATGAGTCATGACTTTGGCATAGGAGACTTTGTCATTCTAGCATGAAAAATCTTAGGAGGATTACCCAAAAGAATTTAGTAAAAGGTATACCAAAACTAGACTTTACTAAGGACCACCTTTGTGATGCATGTCAATTAGGAAAGAAGGTGAAATCATCTTTTCAGTCCAATAAGGATCTTAGGACTAGTAAACTATTGGAAATTTTACACATGGATCTTTTTGTACCAGTTGGAACTGTGAGTCTAGGAGGGAAGGTATATACATTTATTATTGTGGAAGATTACTCAAGATTCACTTGGGTTAGATTTCTATTTCACAAGAGTGAATAATTTGAGGAATTTAGAAATTTTTTGACTTGGATTCAAAGAAAAATAGTGTGTGAAATTATTTCTATACAAAATGATCATGGAGGAGAATTTGAGAATGAGAGATTTGAAGATTTTTATACAGAGAAAGGAATTGATCACAACTTTTTAGCACCTAAAACCCCTCAGCAGAATGGGGTAGTCAAAAGGAAAAATAGAATATTAATAGAAGTCGCCCGAGCAATGTTGGCAGAATACTTACTTCCTAGATATTTTTGGGCTGAGGCGATTAGCACTGCATTTTATGTTCTGAATGGGGTGAATGCAAGATCTAAATAAATAAATCACCCTATGAGTTGCTAAAAGGTAGAACACATAATTTTTTTCATTTGCATGTTTTTGGTTGTAAGGTGAACATTCATAATAATGGAAAATCTGCCTTAGGAAAATTTGATCCAAAATCAGATGCATGAATTTTTCTTGGATACTTAAGTATTGGAAAATCTTATAGAGTATTCAATAAAAGAATTTTAGTAATTAAAGAGACCACACATATTGTATTTGATGAATCTAAAAATTTGGAAGAGCCAAATATTATTGAAGATGAGATTGAGGATAACTCCTAAAAGATTGATAGAATAAACTTGGAAAAAAATGTGTAAGAGAATTTGGAGAGAGAAAAACCTTTTCCTAAAGATTTGAGATTTTCTAAAAACCACCCAAGGGAATTGATTATAGGTGAACCTAGTGAGGGTGTTAGAACTAGGGGTGGATTAAACAAGGAAGTCAATCATTCTACCTTTATTTCAACTATAGAACCCACTAATATTGATCAAGCACTTTCTGATGAATTTTGGATATTGGCCATGCAAGAAGAGTTGAATCAATTTGTAAGAAATAAAGTTTGGGAATTAACTTCAAGGCCAAAAGATCAAAGTATTGTTGGAACTAAGTGGGTATTCAAAAATAAAATGAATGACTTAGATGTAGTCATTAGAAATAAGGCTAGATTAGTTGCTAAGGGGTATAATCAGATTGAAGGGATTGATTTTGAAGAGACTTTTGCCCCTGTAGCCTGACTTGAAGCAATTAGAGCTTTACTAGCCTTTGTCTGTTTTAAAGGATTCAAATTATATCAAATGGATAGAAAAAGCACTTCTATAACATGTCAATTCATTGGAAATTCATTAGTTTCATGGTCTAGTAGAAAATAAAATTCAGTAGCCCTATTTACTGCATAAGTTGAATACATTGCTTTAGGAAGTTATATGACATATGTACTTTGGTTAAAATAATAGTTGATTGATTTAGGATTAATTATAGGCACTATACTAATTTATTGTGATAATACTAGTGCTATCTGCATTTCTAAAAATCTTATTCAACATTCAAGAACCAAACACATTGACATAAGGCATTATTTCATAATTGATCATGTATCTAAGGGAGAAATTGAACTTACCCATGTTTCAACTGAAAATCAACTTGCAGACATTTTTACAAAACCTTTAGCCTTTAATACTTTCAGTACATTAAGAACAAGGCTTGGAGTGATTAATTTAAATGCTTAGGTAAAAATGTTTTCTGCAACATTGAGATTTTTTTTGTTCATTATGTTTTTTAGTTTGTTTATGTGATATTTTCTTCTTAAAAAGTCTGTGTTTATGTATTGTCTTGTTTGATTTTATTTGTTTTTATTTTGAGTGTGAAAAATATAAATTTGTGGTCATCATCATCCGGGACGAATATGTTTCGTACGGGACAATTTGTGTAGTATGACAAACTGTGTGATTTTGAACCGTTTTAAGAGCAGTTTTAATGTAATTCGTTTGTACGATCGTCATGATCGTCCAGGATGAAATATTTTTCAAAAGACGGGACGAGTGAATGTATAAGTTGAATGGATAATACAGTTTTTAATATGAACTTCATCCATACGAACCTTTGGTTCGTCCAGACAAACACATGTCGGTTCATAGCGGGGGACGGTTTTCAACTGCCATTAAAATGAATTGAATTTCTAATCGTCCGGATGAACACGTGTACGTCTGTACGATCATTTTGGTCAAAAGCCTGTACGAAAGGACTCTTCATAAGTTGTGTGATTACGAAAAGTCGTTTCATTTTGGACGGATTGGATCGTCTGTATGAAATTTGTTTTCGTACAGGACGAACAATTTTTATCCGGGACAAAAAATTTTTTTTCTGGTACGAACAAGTCATTTTCAATAAATAGGCAGGCTTTTTAACTCAATAATCACACACTAAACATCACTTTCAAACCCTTTCTTGCACTAGATCATTTTCAAATGGCCACCTCTAGCAAGCGTCAAAAGGTATTGGCAAAGAAACCACATAGGAACTCCTCTGAAAATTTTTTTGTTCAAAGAAAATGAGGATTCCTTTCCTCGATTTGCCTCTGCTAAAATCACACCCTCTAGGATCCTACTACAAGAAAATCTTACTTTCCAGGTAATGAAATTGTTCGCCTCGACCCAATTTTGTTTCATTCTTACTCTGATATACCCTTAAAACAAAGAGACTTTTCACTATTTCAGGGCTAATATGTCCTTTGGCCCTTTTCAGTCTATAGTCCACTCCTTTGTCTTTAAACAAAAAGTAGAAATTACTAAGCATGACTTAGGAGCATTTCTAAAATTAAGAACTGAAGGGGAAAGAGCAAATTATCTGATTACTGCTAATGAATATTCGTGATCTGAAATCAATCAAGTGATTAGAGGGAATAATGTGAATGAACATGTGACTAGAGTATCCGGTCTTGTG
The DNA here is from genome assembly GCA_016618105.1 of Dendrobium huoshanense. Taxonomy (NCBI): domain Eukaryota; kingdom Viridiplantae; phylum Streptophyta; class Magnoliopsida; order Asparagales; family Orchidaceae; genus Dendrobium; species Dendrobium huoshanense. The sequence continues at coordinate 20,760,768 of CM028344.1, forward strand.
AAAACTGCACGAATCATCCAACATGTCTTTAGAACTTCCATTATCCCTAAGGCTGGTGATAGAGTGAACATTACTCCACTTCTTTCTTTGCTCGCTTTTATGGTTATGACTAAAAAACCTATAGATGAAGCCCAGTTAATTCTCGATAATCTTTTTGGGCTTTCCGAAATGGGCCATGCTGAACAAAAATGGAAGAGAAATATTGCTTTAGGTCATTTAGTTACTTATGTCTTGGAGAAGAAATACAAATTAGTGCATCCTGATCAAGAGTAAGAAGAGCCGCTTTACTATAACGATGCATCTTTTAGAGCAATCTTCAAGGAAGATAAAGGAAAATCACATGCTAGTGATTCAGAAGAAGAGGCTGAAGATGTACCTGCTCCTGCTAATGAACCAAATTAACAGAATTTGGTTGAAAGGTTTGATTGTCTAGAGACTCATTTTGATCAACGCTTTGATCATATTGAAGCTCAATTTCAGCAACAACAAAATGACATTGGTTTCATGAAAAAGCAGATGAATGAAATTAACACCAATGTGATGTTATTAAGTTCATATTATAACTTCTTTGGTAGTGTTCCTCCTCCTCCTCCTTTTGATCAGGGTCCTCAATAATTGTTGTAGTTGTCTGTTATGTTTTTATGTAGTTTATTTGTGTAGATTGTTTCTTTCTCTTAGATGTTTTTGTATTGATATCTTGATATGATTTGTAAAATCTTTAATTGATATCAATATATTTTGCTTTAGCTTTGAAATTTTTCTTTGAAATGTGTGTAAGTAATTATTAATATAATTAGATTTTTTAATCTTAATAGTGCTTTAACCTAAATTATAAATTAAAATTAATTTCATTAAAAAATCAAATTATTCTAAATTTAAGTGATGCTTATAACTTGATATTATTAGAATTTTTAATTTTCATGTCTCTTATTTAGACTACATTATCTTTAATATTATTATTGCAATTTAGATGTTTTCTTATTTTATATTTCTCTTTTAAAATACTATTTACGCACTTAGAAAAATTTAAAATTTTTTATTATTGATTTCAGAAATAATTCAATTACTCTTGAAACTTGTACAAATGTATAAAAATAAAAAATATTGCCCAAAAGTTTGTAATAAGAAAAAGAGGCACAAAATAAGCTCAAAGTAAAAAGATGCACAAAAATGTGTCATAAAATTGAAAAAGATGCACAAAAATGTACCATAAAATTGAAAAAGATGCGCAAAGCGTCACATGTGGTAGTTACTTCTTTTCGAACTCTTTTAATCTCTTAATTCAAATTGTGCTTATGTTCATTTATAATTGACACTGAAATTTGAAATATAAATTTTTTTTATTCATCCTTAGTGCAATGATTTTCTTTATCTTAATGTCTAAATTGACTCATATCTTTGATAAATTCTTTCATTATCTATGTTATATCACTTCTTAAATTATATGAAATTCTATGATTTCTCTAATATTTTAATTTTATTTACATACCTTATTTCAATCACTTTCAAGATTAAATTGTCAAATGAATTTCATACTTCTGCTTATATTTCAAGACTTCTTTTCTTTTTCACTTTTTGCTGTTGTAAAAAAGGGGGAGAAATTGTATGTTTGTTTTGTTTGACTTGTTTTTTTTTTATAGTCCTTTTATGTTTGTCATTTGTGTAATTGTGTGTTTTGTATTTATTTTATTGTGTGTTTTGTATAAAATTTAAAAACACAATTTTGAATTATTGCCTCCTTATTTTTTCATGTATTAATCAATTCAGGGGGAGTTTAGGAGTTACATAGAATTTGAAATTCTACAAACAATAATTGTTTTGCCATCATCAAAAAGGGGGAGATTGTTAAGAGAGTTGCTATTAGCATGTTTTACATTCTTGCAACTTATATTGTTTTTTATGATTCCAAATATTATTTTATGTGTAGATATCTCTTAACACATTTTAGAAGAATTATTTTTGCTCTTGTGTGTACTAAAATTTTAGAAAAATCAAACTCTAAACCATGAAGACTTCAAATAAAAATTTTGCTTACAATCCTTTGTAAATTGAAGTTTTAAATTTTTCTTTAAATTGAGAGGGAGTGATTATAATTGAGTGAATAAAAATACACACACATAAGGAGATTTTACATAAGTTGTACTGATCGTACGGGACGAACCTAGTTCGTACAGGACGATCAGGTCAATTGTCTCCTCTTACGGGCAATGGAACGATCAGGAACTGAAAAAAAATTTCTAAGTACTGATTGTCCAGGACTAAATTATTTTTGTCCCAGGACGATTTGGGCTCTGTAAGAATTTCGTTCAGACGAAATCTATAATCGTTCCAGGATGACTTGGCCTCAGTAAGAATTTCGTCCAGACTCTGTAAGAATTTCGTTCAGACGAAATTCATAATCATGCCAGGACGAGTTATCCTCTGCACAAATTTTGTCCAGACGAAATTCTGAACGTCCCAGGACGAAGTGAATCAACACTTCACATTCTGGCGGCGATATGCACTTTTTGGGAACCGACCTATGGAATAACTGATCGTCCAGATGAACTTAGTTCGTACGGGACGATAATCGTGTACGAACACAATTCGTACCAATATTCATAAGGATCATTTCCAACACTTTAAGTAAAATCATATTGGACAATCCACGATCGTACGGGACGATCCATTCGTGTTAACTTAAAAATTTTGCAATTTTGGACGGTTTTTCTTGTCTCTCCTATATAAGGTCCAATTTTTACTACCACCCAATCTTTTTGCTCATTGATCTTCATGCCTATTGAAAGAAGAGTCAATGAGAGAGTGAGAGAGAGCATTCAAAGAAGGATTTCTACCACTAGAGCGTAAAGGCTTAGGTTGGTGTTCAAAGGTAAGATTTCCTACTTGTGATTTAAGATTACTTCACTATTTTTCTTTCTTTCTTTTAGATTTCTTATGAGAAGATCTGTCAAGGAGATCGGGTTCTCTACCTACACTAAAAGAGTGAGAAAGGACGAAGAGTTCTCTGCCTACACTAGGAGAGTGTGAAAGGATGAAGGGTTCTCTGCCCACACTAGGAGAGTGTGAAAGAATGAAGGGTTTTCTTCTCATACTAGGAGAGTGTGAAAGGACGTAGGGTTCTCTGCCCACACTAAGAGAGTGTGAAAGGACGGACGGTTCTCTACCAACATTAGGGATAGTGTAATAGGATGACGGTTCTTTGCCGCACTGGGTAGTGATGGAAAGAGTGTTTGTAAAGGCTTCTCCGCCTTGCTGTGGATGCAAAATGAGAGACACTATTGGTATTAGTGCAATACTCAAATGGTGCCTCTAGGGAGTGGATGTCTTGTTTAGAACCGAACCACTATAAATCTTGTGTCGTTTATTTTTACTGCTTTTTACTTTCTGCATTTTTCTGTTTAAAAAGTTGTGGTTGAAAATTTTTTTATAAAAAATTCATTAAAGTTTATTTTTGGTTCAACTCATCTAAAAGAGGGATAATTTTTAAACTACCAATTCACCCCCCTCTTGATAGCCTTGGGACATTAACTTAGGTTTAACAACCTATTCACTAGACTCAACACTTCCAACCAAACCCACCTCCACCACCATCTGATCAGGATCCTCCATTTTAGATTACTTTTGTATTGTAGCTTTTTTTATCTTAGTGTTTGGTCTTCTTTTTGGTGCTGTCAAAAGGGGGAGAAGGTTGTTGTAGCTTGTTCTATGGTTAAATGCATTTTTTTTATTTCATGCTGCATTTTCATTTTTTTGTACTTTTTTTGTTCTTATGTTTAAATAAAAAAAATGCTATTAACACTTGCTTACAACAAATATTATTTGACATCATCAAAAAGGGGGAGATTATTGAAACCCATGACCCCGAGTTTGAGAATTTGATGATGACAAATAATGTCATTTGAATTATCTATTCATTGAATATTATTTTATTTGCTATTATTTGTAAGTACTAACATTTAAGGAAAATTACAAGCTACTCAAGACGGCAGGAAGACTCAAGAATGGATAAATTAGGTATGAGTCTGACAATGTATTTTGGTATTTATTTTATTTTTACTTTCTTGAGTCTGGCCATAAAATACATAAAAGTCTGAGAAACCATGCACACACACATAGGGGAGAGTATTTTTAAATAACAAATTTAAAGTTTTTCTTCCTCTGTAGATCGTACTGTACGATGTTATTTCGTATCGTATGATCAGAGCTTTGTAGAATGATTCTGTGAATAGATCGTACCATACGAAAGTAAATCGTACTATATTATATGTTCAAATCCAAAACCCTAGCTGTCGTTTTAACTTAAGTTATTTTACACCATTCATACTGTACGAACACATTCATACTGTACGAACACGTTCATACTATACGATTTATTTTAAATACTTACTTAATTTAACCCATGATTAGTGCAAGAAATCCAGGCTTAATTACAATTTGAACGTCGTATTGTACGAACTAATTCGTACAATACGATGAACAAAGACGAATTATAATCATCCCAGGGATCGTCTTGGACGATCTCTTAGTTTTTTTCTCATCGTACTGTACGATGTCAATCGTACCATACGATGAACATAGATGATATTTGATCATCTTGGCCATCGTTCTATATGAACAGTATTGTTGTGGATCGTACAATACGATTTAAAATCGTACTGTACGAATATTTTTGAACTATTCGTACCACTTTGTACGAGGACGAAGTCAGTTTATACATATCGTACTGTATGATTAGAAATTATACTTTACTATAGAAACATCTACTTTGAGATTTCAGAGATTTTGTAGCCCGTTTTTAGGTATCAAAATTGTAATGTTTTGAAGTTGAGAATCAGAGAGAGGAAAACGTGGTAAGAGAGCGATTCCGAGGGAGAGAGCTCTTGAGAAATTCTTTAGGGTTTGAGAGAGGGAGGAGAAGGTGAGTGTTGTGAGGGAGAAGAGGTGTGAGGGAGATCACACGGTTGTTCCGAACTTGCTACATCTTGTTCATCCTATGGCCCTAGAAGAATTTGAGGGAGGATCTCTAAGGGAAAGACTCTTCTACATCCGTGACCTCGAGGTACTCTGCCTTATCCAGGATGGAGAAAAACAAAAAGGTTCTCTGCCGTCGCCAGGAGGGTGAAAACAGAGTTTGGCACTCCGCACGCCGGGTTGGTGAAAGGGAGTATTGTAAGGGCTTCTCCACCTTGCCAAAGGGGGCAAAAGGAGAGCTATTTTTTGTAGTGAAATACCCAGAGCGGAGGACTCCGTGGAGTGGACGTAGTTCATGGTTTGACCGAAACATTATAAAAATTTTGGTGTGTTTTTCCTTATCGTCTTTTTATTATTGCGTGCATTTTATTTCATAATATTTGCTTGGGAAAATTTGTGAAAGAAAAGTTGTTTAAATTTTTCATGTTAAAATTTTAAAAGCATAAAAAAATTAGAACTCCTGCTTAGGTTTTAATTATTGTCAAAAAATTTTCACAATTCACCCCCTCTTGTCCATCTAGTGATTTCACAAGCTTGTCGGAGCAACCGTGTGGAACTCCCTTCACACTCCCTTGAGTCCCCCCTCACAGGATCTTCTCCCTCTCTCAAACTCCACCCTTTCCTCACTTCCTTTCAAGCTCTCTCTTCAAGTTTTCCCCAAAAGAATGAAGCTATAATGGCTGCCAAAGATACTTTACAAAGTGCCTTGACATCTCTTAAATATAAGAGCTAAAAACAACCTCATTAATGCAAGTTGCCGACTTTATCGTCCAGGCCGATAGGCATATCGTCCTGGCTGAATAGTTTAAATATGAGGAAAATCATCCTGAATATCGCCCTGAAATGAAGCTGGATGATGTCCAATCGGCATGGATGATCTTGCGATCGGCCCGGCCTATGTGATCATGAAAATCACCATTAATTGCTTTCCTTAATTGCCAGATTTATTTAAGAAAAATTTCTCTGGATCTTTCAGGCCGATCCTGATATGCCAGGCTGATCCACTGGACGATGTCAAAAAATAAGTATTTCCTAAGTAGATCTGGCGGCAGATTCTTTCTGAATTGAGCCTATCGTCCTGACCGATATAAAATCGTCCAGGACGATGTGTTTTGCATAATGACGACTTCTTTAATGAGGATGCCCTAATTAGGGTTTCTGCTTTTGAACCGATCATTCAGGATGATATAAAACCGTCCGGGACGATGTTACCAAAAGCAGTAAACTCTAGGGAACAGTCATAAAATCTTCCAAGTTACAAAGCATCAGGAAGCCACACCAAATACAATAGATTTAAGAAAGGAAAAAGTGTACAAACTGACTCAGACCTAGTCTACCTAATCATGAGTTGATTTCAAATTACAGTCTGATTGTGTGAACCTGAAATGTCAGTAGATAGGACAGTTGTAGAGAAAAAAATGTTTGCTATCATCGAAATAATAAGCCATAGATCCGCAACAATCTCCCTCTTTTTGATGATGGCAAAGATTTCAATTTGAATTTGCAAAAATGTACATTTTCTCCTAATCTCTCCCTCACTAGAATAACACTTTAAAAATAGGGGAGATAAAAATATTTTTGTTGTTTTAAATTTTTTTAAATGAAAAAAAAGATACAAATTCAACAGTACGTTCTCCCCCTTTGACATTATCAAAAAGAGGAGGCACAAATAAAAAACAAAACGAACAAAAGACAAAAATATTTTCTGATCTAGTGAAAAAACAAATATTTTTAAAATGAGAAAGTTACCTCTTGATTTTAATCAAAAACTTAGTAGAATTGGATTAACAACACATAGCCCAGAAAATGTTAGAAATTCAGAGTTTGAATCCCAACTCAAGTTCTTTTAAAGGCTCAAAAACTTTTTAATTCAATATCTAAATCAAGGAATAAACGGGAAAAAGAAATATTAATTTTTCAAAACTCCTTTCATAAAACATATCTAATAGAAGATCAATGCACGAATTATTGAATCAGGAATCAAGATTTAAAAATCAAGTATCGAAAATATCAAGGATTTTCTTAAGCTTTTAATAAAACAGAAAAATAAACATACTCTTTGTGGGCTCATTTTATGCCTCTTGTCAGGTTTTTAATCCACTTTGTGCATCTTTTTCTTTTGATACACTTTGTGAATCTATCTCAATTTGGCGTCATTGCGCATCTTTTGATTTGGCGTCATTGGCCTTTTTTTTTATTTGGCGTCATTGGTCATTTTTTTAATATGCTATCTTTCTGAAATTTTAAAAATAAAAGTAAACCCATTCTATTGACACAATGAACTACTTGATTAGAAAAATTATGAGGTAGTTTAAAAAATCTTGCAAAAGATTCCTATGCGACAGATAAAATGTAGGGAGATGAAAAAAGTTCAGTTTCAAAATCTAATTTAAAATATGATGAAGACTTTAAATCAAAAGTAGAATAACCTCTTTTAAAAAATAGAGATTGATAGTCAAAATCATGAGTTTCCTTCCTTTGACTGTTTTTAGAGAAGTCAAACACAATTTTCATAAGAATTCAAGAAAAAATAAGAAGTAGGTTTTTCATTTTTAGAAAGGTGATGTGTGTGTTGATCAGAGAAAAGAAACATAAAAATTTAACAAAAAAATAAAAGTAAGAAAAATAGAATAAAAAAAAATAGAAAATCACAAAAACAAAAGGACAAAAAAAATATATAAACATAAAAAACAAATAAAGATTTAAGCACTATCTTGCTCATGGTCCGATGCTTCAGAGACCAGGTCTGCCCAAGAGATTTTTTGCTATTCATTATTTTCCCAGTTTAAAATTTTCTTCGCTTTACCCTTTTCTTTCGCATGAAAAATTTTTAAATTAGGACACTGATTTTTTATATATCCAAGCTTCCTACATCGAAAGCAAATAATGTAAGAAGAAATATTAACATCCTAATCATTTTTACATTTCTTCCATTTTTGTTGATGCTTATGCTTTGGTGAGCTTTTTAATTTGCCTGTCAAGTTATTGCTTTCGTCACCAACTAAGCTATCTTTTTCGTATCTTCTACTTTTAAAACAATCGTTTCACCTACATCTAAAAGTCTTTGACCCAAACTTTGCTCGTAGGCAATGAGTGAGCCAATTAAATTATTAATAGAATATTCATTCAAATCTTTTGATTCATAAATAGAAATTACTTTAGCATCAAGCTTATCCATAAGACAACGAAGAATTTTGTTAACTTGTACAAAATTTGAAAATTCTTTTCCTAAAGCATGTAAATATGTCACAATTTGAATAAACATAGTATACATGTCCAAGATCGTCTCATAAGGTTTCATGGAAAATAGTTCAAAATCATGCATTAACATATTCAACTTGGATTGCTTGATTTCACTAGTGCCTTCGTATATGGTGTGTAGTTTATTCCAAATTTTCTTACCAGTAGTGCACGTGGATACTAACATAAAATCTTTAGAATTTAAAGCATAGAAAAAGCAATTTAAAGATTTTACATTCAATTGAGCATCGATTCGTTCATCTCTATTCCATTGACTAAAAGAAATGTCAATTTTAATTCCATCTAAAATACGTGACGGTAATGAATAGTTAGTTAAAATCACATGCCACATGCAAAAATCAATTGATTGCAAAAAATAGACATGCAAATTTTCCAAAAATTAAATGTAATATTTTCAAACAAAGGCGGTCTGATGATTGAATAACCTTACGCAAAATTATGATTTGAAAAATTAGCCATGGATCGAAATTCAAATGCTTTTAAAAACTATATTTTATGAACACTGCTCTAATACCACTTGAAAGTTTGTTAGGGATGTTAGGCCCTTATGAACTATTCTAATGCTAATTAAGAGAGAGTTGAATTATTGTTAAAGATCTTTTAAAACAAAACTACAAACCAAAACACCACAAAGAAATCAATGATGCCGAAATTAAATGTGGAAGCAATAATAAAAAAAGAACACACCGGATTTATAGTGGTTCGGTCAAACCATGACCTACGTCCACTCCTTGGAGGCACCCTCTAAGTATTGCACTACAAAAGTGTCTCTCCTTTAGCCCCCACAGCTAGGCGGAGAAGCCCTTACAAAATCACTTCCACCTTCCCTGGTGCGGCGGAGTCGCCGGGTCCTTTGACACCAAAGAGATTTTCTTCTTTGGTGAACTTCCCTCGAGATAAGCCTTGAATCCGACGGTATTCAGGTGCGAGCTTGCCGGAGCAACCGTGTGGAACCCCCTCCACACTCCCTTGAGTCCCCCCTCACAGGATCTTCTCCCTCTCTCAAACTCCACCCTTACCTCGCTCCCTTTCAAGCTCTCTCTTCAAGTTTCCCCCCAAAAGAACGAAGTACAATGGCTGCCAAAGACACTTTACAAAGTGCCTTGACATCTCTTAAATAGAAGAGCTAAAAATGAGCTCATTAATGCAAGTTGTCGACTTTATCGTCCAGGCCGATAGGCATATCGTCTTGGCCGATTAGTTGAAATATAAAGAAAATCGTCCTGAACATCGCCCTGAAATGAAGCCGGACGATCTTGCGATTGGCCTGGCCGATGTGATCATGCAAATCACCATTAATTGCTTTCCTTAATTGCTAGATTTATTTAAGAAAAATTTATCTGGATCGGCCAGGCCGATCCTGATAGGCCATGCCGATCCACCGAGACAATGTCCAAAAATAGGTATTTCCTAAGTAGATCTGGTAGCATATTTTTTCTGAATTGAGCCTATCGTCCTGGCCGATACAAAATCATCCAGGATAATGTGTTTTTCATAATGACGACTACTTTAATGAGGATGCCCTAATTAGGGTTTCTGCTTTTGAACCGATTGTCCAGGACGATATAAAATCGTCCCGGACCAAAAATAGTAAACTCTTTGGAACAGTCGAAAAATCTTCCAAATTACAAAGCATCAGGTGCCACACCAAATACAATAGACTCAAGAAAGGAAAAAGTGTACAAACTGACTCAGACTTAGTCTACCCAATCTTGAGTTGATTCCAAATTGCAGTCTGATCGTGTGAACCTGAAATATTAGTAGATAAGGCAGTTGTAGAAAAAAAAGAATATTTTCTATCATCAAAATCATAAGCCATAGATCCGCAATAATCTCCTCCTTTTTTATGATGGCAAACATTTTAATTTGAATTTACAAAAATGAACATTTTCTCCTAATCTTCCCCTCACTAGAATAACACTTTAAAAAATAGGGGAGATAAAAATATTTTTGTTGTTTTAAATTTTTTTAAAAGAAAAAAAAAAGATGCAAATTCAATAGTACGTTCTCCCCCTTTGATATTATCAAAAAGAGAGGAGTCACAAACGAAAAATAAAATAAACAAAAGACAAAAATGTTCCCTGATCTAGTGAAAAAACAAATATTTTTAAAATGAGAAAATTACCTCTTGGTTTTAATCAAAAATTTAGTAGAATTGGATTGACAACACATAGCACAGAAAAGGTTAGAAATTCAGAGTTGGATAATCCCAACTCAAGTTCTTTTAAAGGCTCAAAAACTTTTTAATTCAATATCTAAATCAAGGAATAAACGGGAAAAAGAAAAATTAATTTTTTAAAACTCCTTTCATAAAACATATCTAATAGAAGATCAATGCACGAATTGTTGAATCAGGAATCAAGATTTAAAAATCAAGTATAAAAAATATCAAAGATTTTCTTAAGCTTTTAATAAAAAAGAAAAGTAAGCATACTCTTTGTGGGCTCATTTTATGCCTCTTGTAAGGTTTTTGGCGTATCTTTTTCTTTTGATACACTTTGTGTATCTATCTCAATTTGGCGTCATTGCGCATCTTTTGATTTGGCGTCATTGCGCATCTTTTGATTTGGCGTCATTGGCACTATCTTGCTCCTGGTCATTAATAAAAATAGAAAAGTAAGAAAAATAAAATAAAAAAATAGAAAATCACAAAAACAAAAGGACAAAAAAAAAAACATGTAAACATAAAAACAAACAAAGGTTTAAGCACTATCTTGCTCCTGGTCCGATGCTTCAGAGACCAGGTCTACCCAAGAGATTTTTTGCTTTTCATTATTTCCCCAGGTTAAAATTTTCTTCGTTTTACCCTTTTCTTTTATAGGAAGAATTTTTAAATTAGGACGCTGATTTTTCATATGTTCAAGCTTCCTACATCGAAAGCAAATAACGTTAGAAGAAATATTAATATCCTTATCATTTTTACCTTTCTTCCATTTTTGTTGATGCTTATGCTTTGGTGAGCTTTTTAATTTGTCTGTCAAGTCATTGCTTTCATCACCAACTAAGCTATCTTTTTCCGTATCTTCAGCTTTTAGAACAATCGTTTCACTTGCATCCAAAAGTCTTTGACCCAAACTTTACTTGTAGGCAATGAGTGAGCCAATTAAATTATCAATATAATATTCATTCAAATCTTTTATTTTACAAATAGCAATTACTTTAGCATCAAACTTATTCAGTACACAAGTAAACTTTTTCAAAAATTGAAAATTCTTTTCCTAAAGCATGCAATGATGTCACAATTTGAATAAACCTAGTATACATGTCTAATATCGTCTCATAAGGTTTCATGGAAAATAGTTCAAAATCAAGCATTAACATATTCAACTTGGATTGCTTGATTTCATTAGTACCTTCGTATATGGTGTGTAGTTTATCCCAAATTTTCTTACCAGAACTGCACGTGAATACTAACATAAAATCTTCACAATTTAAAGCACAAAAAAAGTAATTTAAAGATTTTACATTCAATTGAGCATCGATTCGTTCATCTCTATCCATTGACTAAAAGGAATGTTAGTTTTAATTCCATCTAAAATACGTGATGATAATGAATAACAAGTTAAAATCATATACACATGCGAAAATCAATTGATTGCAAAAAAATAGACATACAAAATTTTCAAAAATTAAATGTAATATTTTCAAACAAAGGTGGTCTGGTGATTATATAACCTTCCACAAAATTATGATTTAAAAAATTAGGCATGGATCGAAATTCAAAAGCTTTTAAAAACTAGATTTTATGAACACTGCTCTGATACCACTTGAAAGTTTGTTAAGGATGTTAGGCCCTTATGAACTAGCCCAAGGCTAGTTAAGAGAGAGCTGAATTGGTTGTTAAAGATCTTTTAAAACAAAACTATAAACCAACACACCACGAAGAAATCAACGATGCAGAAATTAAATGCAGAAGCAATAATAAGAAAAGAACACATCAGATTTATAGTGGTTCGGTCAAACCTTGACCTTTGTCCATTCCTTGTAGGCACCCTCCAAGTATTACACTACAAAAGTGTTTCTCCTTTAGCCCCCACAGCTAGAAGGAGAAGCCCTTACAAAATCACTTCCACCTTCCCCGGTGCGGCGGAGTCGCCGGGTCATTTGACATCAAAGAAATCTTCTTCTTTGGTGAACTTCCCTCGAGACAAGCCTTGAATCCGACGATATTCAGGTGCGAGCATGCCGCAGCAACCGTGTGGAACCCTCTCCACACTCCCTTGAGTCCCCCCTCATAGGATCTTCTCCCTCTCTCAAACTCCACCCTTTTCACACCCCCTTTTAAGCTCTCTCTTCAAGTTTCCCTCAAAAGAACGAAGCTACAATGGTTGCCAAAGACACTTTACAAAGTGCCTTGACATCTCTTAAATAGAAGAGCTAAAAATGAGTTCATTAATGCAAGTTGCTGAATTTATCGTCCAGGCCGATAGGAATATCGTCCAGGCCGATAGGAAAATCGTCCTAAACATCGCCCTGAAATGAAGCTGGACGATGTCCAATCGGCCCGAAAGATCTTATGATCTGCCTAGCTGATGTGAACATGCAAATTACCATTAATTGCTTTCCTTAATTGCCAGATTTATTTAAAAATTTGCTCTGGATCGGCTAGGCTGATCCACCGGGACAATGTCCAAAAATAAGTATTTCCTAAGTAGATATGGCGGCAGATTCTTTCTAAATTGAGCCTATCATCCTGGCCGATACAAAATCATCTAGGATGATGTGTTTTGCATAATGACGGCTGTTTTAATAAGGATGCCCTAATTAGGGTTTCTGCTTTTGAACCGATCGTCCAGGACGATATAAGATCATCCAGGACGATATAAAATCACCCTGGACGATGTTACCAAAAATAGAAAACTCTAGGGAATAGTCAAAAAATCTTTCAAGTTACAAAACATTAGGAGCTACCCCAAATACAATAGACTCAAGAAAAGAAAAATTGTACAAACTGACTCAGACCTAGTCTACCAAATCTTGAGTTGATTCCAAATTGCAGTTTGATCGTGTGAACCTGAAATATCAGTAGATAAGGTAGTTGTAGATAAAAAAGAAAGTTTTATATCATCAAAATCATAAGCCATAGATCCGCAACATCTTCAGATTGTCTCATTTAGACTCCGTATAGATCATCCTCCAAAAGGGTACCCAAATGACTAAGAAATTCACTATAAAGGGTATTTCTTTTTCTCTTTGGGTACCAAGTATTTGAAATGTCATGATTTTAAAACTTTCACAATTAGATGCATAACAAATTACATCATTAACAGAAAAGAAAAATCTAGACTATCGTGCATGATTATCCTAATAAAATATCCCAAGCAGTTTATATATAATAACCCAAATAATTAATATTTATGCAGAAAAGGTAAACACGCTTAGCCACCTTCTTTTAATTTTTTAAAGGGGGTTAAATAGTCTCTAGAGCATCTACATAAAATATAATTACTTTTTAAAGCTTAATTATTATTGCCCCCTTTGTTTTAACGCTACATGGGCGTGATCACATGCATAAGATTATATTAGTAGCAAAAGTGTCCATAGACCATGGGAAATCTAACTTACAAATCACATCACAAGTAAAGTATAGAAAGCATAACAATGAAATAAGCATCATATTATTCACAACATATCAGAACAAACCAAGGCAACTGACATTTGTGCCACATACAGAGCATCTCAACACAAAAAATAGAAAAAAAAATCATCAGCCCTAATCCTAGAGCTAGACGTCGGACTTTCACTCTTCGCTAAGTTTCTACCCGACGCCGGACTTCTACCAGTTATCAGACTTTGCTGGACATCTATGCGAAGATGTATTTCTTTCCATTGATGGACTTCTACCTGACGCTGTCCTACTGATCTTCGTCGTCATACTACAGTCCTTTCGACCTCCGTCGCCAGCCGACTACAGTCTTTCCGACATCCATCGCCCGTTGAAAAGGAAGAAGAAGCCACCAATCTTTGCTTGATGGCAGATAGTCTTGATCAGTCAGATCAAGAAGAGGTAAGTGACTTAACTTATGATGAATTATTTGAATTTTCTGAACACATGCATGATGCATATAAGAAAATGAAGAAAATACATGCTAGTCTAAGTTTAAAATTTGAAGAACTTCAAAAAGAACATAAAATTCTTAGGAAAGATCATGTCTTAATAGATCACAACCACATGAAATTACTTGTTGAATTTGATGAATTGAATAAAAATCATGAGAATCTAAAATCATCTTATGCTGATCTTCAAAAAGAATTTAAAAAATTTAAGGATGAATCAGAGAGCAAAATATATATAATCAATTATACAAATCAAATCTTAGAAGATATGAATTCATTTTATAAGTTGAAAATAAAAGCTCTCGAGGATAATAAGATACCCCCCAAACTTGAAGATTTTACAAATCCTAAATTTTATCCTAAATATATGGAATCCCTTAGAAGACAAACAAATGGTAAAAGACTTAGGAATCATTTTCCTAATGTTAAATGTAATAATTATGGATTGCTTGGACATATAGCTCACACTTGTACCTTGAAGATGAAAACTAATTTGGTGTGGAGACCTAAGATGCATAAACCTAGACATATCATACATGCATCTGATTATAAATTACCAAAAAGAGAACCCAAACTTGTTTAGGTTCCTAAGTCTAACATTTGATATTTTTGCAAGGTCGCTCTCACACAAGACCTCGTGAGAGAATATGGTACCTGGACAGCGGATGTTCAAAGCATATGACTGGAGGTACTGCTCAATTCATAATGCTGGAAGCCAGGAGTGAAGGCAATGTTACACTTGGAGATAATACCACAAAGAAGGTGGTTGGACCAGGTATGATTGGAAATCTTAAAAACTTTTTTATAGACAATGTGTTATTAGTTAAAGGCTTAAAGTATAATTTGTTAAGTATAAGTCAGCTATGTGATAAGGGTTATAGTATAAATTTTTTTCCTACTAGCCCTACTAGCTGGATATTAAGCCTAAATGGTAAAGATGTCTTAAATGGTAAAAGGGTAAACAATGTTTATATGCTAGATTTAAATTGCATTCAGACTCCTACTGCTTTTTGTTTGAAAACTATTTCTGATGAGTCATGACTTTGGCATAGGAGACTTTGTCATTCTAGCATGAAAAATCTTAGGAGGATTACCCAAAAGAATTTAGTAAAAGGTATACCAAAACTAGACTTTACTAAGGACCACCTTTGTGATGCATGTCAATTAGGAAAGAAGGTGAAATCATCTTTTCAGTCCAATAAGGATCTTAGGACTAGTAAACTATTGGAAATTTTACACATGGATCTTTTTGTACCAGTTGGAACTGTGAGTCTAGGAGGGAAGGTATATACATTTATTATTGTGGAAGATTACTCAAGATTCACTTGGGTTAGATTTCTATTTCACAAGAGTGAATAATTTGAGGAATTTAGAAATTTTTCGACTTGGATTCAAAGAAAAATAGTGTGTGAAATTATTTCTATACAAAATGATCATGGAGGAGAATTTGAGAATGAGAGATTTGAAGATTTTTATACAGAGAAAGGAATTGATCACAACTTTTTAGCACCTAAAACCCCTCAGCAGAATGGGGTAGTCAAAAGGAAAAATAGAATATTAATAGAAGTCGCCCGAGCAATGTTGGCAGAATACTTACTTCCTAGATATTTTTGGGCTGAGGCGATTAGCACTGCATTTTATGTTCTGAATGGGGTGAATGCAAGATCTAAATAAATAAATCACCCTATGAGTTGCTAAAAGGTAGAACACATAATTTTTTTCATTTGCATGTTTTTGGTTGTAAGGTGAACATTCATAATAATGGAAAATCTGCCTTAGGAAAATTTGATCCAAAATCAGATGCATGAATTTTTCTTGGATACTTAAGTATTGGAAAATCTTATAGAGTATTCAATAAAAGAATTTTAGTAATTAAAGAGACCACACATATTGTATTTGATGAATCTAAAAATTTGGAAGAGCCAAATATTATTGAAGATGAGATTGAGGATAACTCCTAAAAGATTGATAGAATAAACTTGGAAAAAAATGTGTAAGAGAATTTGGAGAGAGAAAAACCTTTTCCTAAAGATTTGAGATTTTCTAAAAACCACCCAAGGGAATTGATTATAGGTGAACCTAGTGAGGGTGTTAGAACTAGGGGTGGATTAAACAAGGAAGTCAATCATTCTACCTTTATTTCAACTATAGAACCCACTAATATTGATCAAGCACTTTCTGATGAATTTTGGATATTGGCCATGCAAGAAGAGTTGAATCAATTTGTAAGAAATAAAGTTTGGGAATTAACTTCAAGGCCAAAAGATCAAAGTATTGTTGGAACTAAGTGGGTATTCAAAAATAAAATGAATGACTTAGATGTAGTCATTAGAAATAAGGCTAGATTAGTTGCTAAGGGGTATAATCAGATTGAAGGGATTGATTTTGAAGAGACTTTTGCCCCTGTAGCCTGACTTGAAGCAATTAGAGCTTTACTAGCCTTTGTCTGTTTTAAAGGATTCAAATTATATCAAATGGATAGAAAAAGCACTTCTATAACATGTCAATTCATTGGAAATTCATTAGTTTCATGGTCTAGTAGAAAATAAAATTCAGTAGCCCTATTTACTGCATAAGTTGAATACATTGCTTTAGGAAGTTATATGACATATGTACTTTGGTTAAAATAATAGTTGATTGATTTAGGATTAATTATAGGCACTATACTAATTTATTGTGATAATACTAGTGCTATCTGCATTTCTAAAAATCTTATTCAACATTCAAGAACCAAACACATTGACATAAGGCATTATTTCATAATTGATCATGTATCTAAGGGAGAAATTGAACTTACCCATGTTTCAACTGAAAATCAACTTGCAGACATTTTTACAAAACCTTTAGCCTTTAATACTTTCAGTACATTAAGAACAAGGCTTGGAGTGATTAATTTAAATGCTTAGGTAAAAATGTTTTCTGCAACATTGAGATTTTTTTTGTTCATTATGTTTTTTAGTTTGTTTATGTGATATTTTCTTCTTAAAAAGTCTGTGTTTATGTATTGTCTTGTTTGATTTTATTTGTTTTTATTTTGAGTGTGAAAAATATAAATTTGTGGTCATCATCATCCGGGACGAATATGTTTCGTACGGGACAATTTGTGTAGTATGACAAACTGTGTGATTTTGAACCGTTTTAAGAGCAGTTTTAATGTAATTCGTTTGTACGATCGTCATGATCGTCCAGGATGAAATATTTTTCAAAAGACGGGACGAGTGAATGTATAAGTTGAATGGATAATACAGTTTTTAATATGAACTTCATCCATACGAACCTTTGGTTCGTCCAGACAAACACATGTCGGTTCATAGCGGGGGACGGTTTTCAACTGCCATTAAAATGAATTGAATTTCTAATCGTCCGGATGAACACGTCTACGTCTGTACGATCATTTTGGTCAAAAGCCTGTACGAAAGGACTCTTCATAAGTTGTGTGATTACGAAAAGTCGTTTCATTTTGGACGGATTGGATCGTCTGTATGAAATTTGTTTTCGTACAGGACGAACAATTTTTATCCGGGACAAAAAATTTTTTTCTGGTACGAACAAGTCATTTTCAATAAATAGGCAGGCTTTTTAACTCAATAATCACACACTAAACATCACTTTCAAACCCTTTCTTGCACTAGATCATTTTCAAATGGCCACCTCTAGCAAGCGTCAAAAGGTATTGGCAAAGAAACCACATAGGAACTCCTCTGAAAATTTTTTTGTTCAAAGAAAATGAGGATTCCTTTCCTCGATTTGCCTCTGCTAAAATCACACCCTCTAGGATCCTACTACAAGAAAATCTTACTTTCCAGGTAATGAAATTGTTCGCCTCGACCCAATTTTGTTTCATTCTTACTCTGATATACCCTTAAAACAAAGAGACTTTTCACTATTTCAGGGCTAATATGTCCTTTGGCCCTTTTCAGTCTATAGTCCACTCCTTTGTCTTTAAACAAAAAGTAGAAATTACTAAGCATGACTTAGGAGCATTTCTAAAATTAAGAACTGAAGGGGAAAGAGCAAATTATCTGATTACTGCTAATGAATATTCGTGATCTGAAATCAATCAAGTGATTAGAGGGAATAATGTGAATGAACATGTGACTAGAGTATCCGGTCTTGTGAAAACTGCACGAATCATCCAACATGTCTTTAGAACTTCCATTATCCCTAAGGCTGGTGATAGAGTGAACATTACTCCACTTCTTTCTTTGCTCGCTTTTATGGTTATGACTAAAAAACCTATAGATGAAGCCCAGTTAATTCTCGATAATCTTTTTGGGCTTTCCGAAATGGGCCATGCTGAACAAAAATGGAAGAGAAATATTGCTTTAGGTCATTTAGTTACTTATGTCTTGGAGAAGAAATACAAATTAGTGCATCCTGATCAAGAGTAAGAAGAGCCGCTTTACTATAACGATGCATCTTTTAGAGCAATCTTCAAGGAAGATAAAGGAAAATCACATGCTAGTGATTCAGAAGAAGAGGCTGAAGATGTACCTGCTCCTGCTAATGAACCAAATTAACAGAATTTGGTTGAAAGGTTTGATTGTCTAGAGACTCATTTTGATCAACGCTTTGATCATATTGAAGCTCAATTTCAGCAACAACAAAATGACATTGGTTTCATGAAAAAGCAGATGAATGAAATTAACACCAATGTGATGTTATTAAGTTCATATTATAACTTCTTTGGTAGTGTTCCTCCTCCTCCTCCTTTTGATCAGGGTCCTCAATAATTGTTGTAGTTGTCTGTTATGTTTTTATGTAGTTTATTTGTGTAGATTGTTTCTTTCTCTTAGATGTTTTTGTATTGATATCTTGATATGATTTGTAAAATCTTTAATTGATATCAATATATTTTGCTTTAGCTTTGAAATTTTTCTTTGAAATGTGTGTAAGTAATTATTAATATAATTAGATTTTTTAATCTTAATAGTGCTTTAACCTAAATTATAAATTAAAATTAATTTCATTAAAAAATCAAATTATTCTAAATTTAAGTGATGCTTATAACTTGATATTATTAGAATTTTTAATTTTCATGTCTCTTATTTAGACTACATTATCTTTAATATTATTATTGCAATTTAGATGTTTTCTTATTTTATATTTCTCTTTTAAAATACTATTTACGCACTTAGAAAAATTTAAAATTTTTTATTATTGATTTCAGAAATAATTCAATTACTCTTGAAACTTGTACAAATGTATAAAAATAAAAAATATTGCCCAAAAGTTTGTAATAAGAAAAAGAGGCACAAAATAAGCTCAAAGTAAAAAGATGCACAAAAATGTGTCATAAAATTGAAAAAGATGCACAAAAATGTACCATAAAATTGAAAAAGATGCGCAAAGCGTCACATGTGGTAGTTACTTCTTTTCGAACTCTTTTAATCTCTTAATTCAAATTGTGCTTATGTTCATTTATAATTGACACTGAAATTTGAAATATAAATTTTTTTTATTCATCCTTAGTGCAATGATTTTCTTTATCTTAATGTCTAAATTGACTCATATCTTTGATAAATTCTTTCATTATCTATGTTATATCACTTCTTAAATTATATGAAATTCTATGATTTCTCTAATATTTTAATTTTATTTACATACCTTATTTCAATCACTTTCAAGATTAAATTGTCAAATGAATTTCATACTTCTGCTTATATTTCAAGACTTCTTTTCTTTTTCACTTTTTGCTGTTGTAAAAAAGGGGGAGAAATTGTACGTTTGTTTTGTTTGACTTGTTTTTTTTTTATAGTCCTTTTATGTTTGTCATTTGTGTAATTGTGTGTTTTGTATTTATTTTATTGTGTGTTTTGTATAAAATTTAAAAACACAATTTTGAATTATTGCCTCCTTATTTTTTCATGTATTAATCAATTCAGGGGGAGTTTAGGAGTTACATAGAATTTGAAATTCTACAAACAATAATTGTTTTGCCATCATCAAAAAGGGGGAGATTGTTAAGAGAGTTGTTATTAGCATGTTTTACATTCTTGCAACTTATATTGTTTTTTATGATTCCAAATATTATTTTATGTGTAGATATCTCTTAACACATTTTAGAAGAATTATTTTTGCTCTTGTGTGTACTAAAATTTTAGAAAAATCAAACTCTAAACCATGAAGACTTCAAATAAAAATTTTGCTTACAATCCTTTGTAAATTGAAGTTTTAAATTTTTCTTTAAATTGAGAGGGAGTGATTATAATTGAGTGAATAAAAATACACACACATAAGGAGATTTTACATAAGTTGTACTGATCGTACGGGACGAACCTAGTTCGTACAGGACGATCAGGTCAATTGTCTCCTCTTACGGGCAATGGAACGATCAGGAACTGAAAAAAAATTTCTAAGTACTGATTGTCCAGGACTAAATTATTTTTGTCCCAGGACGATTTGGGCTCTGTAAGAATTTCGTTCAGACGAAATCTATAATCGTTCCAGGATGACTTGGCCTCAGTAAGAATTTCGTCCAGACTCTGTAAGAATTTCGTTCAGACGAAATTCATAATCATGCCAGGACGAGTTATCCTCTGCACAAATTTTGTCCAGACGAAATTCTGAACGTCCCAGGACGAAGTGAATCAACACTTCACATTTTGGCGGCGATATGCACTTTTTGGGAACCGACCTATGGAATAACTGATCGTCCAGATGAACTTAGTTCGTACGGGACGATAATCGTGTACGAACACAATTCATACCAATATTCATAAGGATCATTTCCAACACTTTAAGTAAAATCATATTGGACAATCCACGATCGTACGGGACGATCCATTCGTGTTAACTTAAAAATTTTGCAATTTTGGACGGTTTTTCTTGTCTCTCCTATATAAGGTCCAATTTTTACTACCACCCAATCTTTTTGCTCATTGATCTTCATGCCTATTGAAAGAAGAGTCAATGAGAGAGTGAGAGAGAGCATTCAAAGAAGGATTTCTACCACTAGAGCGTAAAGGCTTAGGTTGGTGTTCAAAGGTAAGATTTCCTACTTGTGATTTAAGATTACTTCACTATTTTTCTTTCTTTCTTCTAGATTTCTTATGAGAAGATCTGTCAAGGAGATCGGGTTCTCTACCTACACTAAAAGAGTGAGAAAGGACGAAGAGTTCTCTGCCTACACTAGGAGAGTGTGAAAGGATGAAGGGTTCTCTGCCCACACTAGGAGAGTGTGAAAGAATGAAGGGTTTTCTTCTCATACTAGGAGAGTGTGAAAGGACGTAGGGTTCTCTGCCCACACTAAGAGAGTGTGAAAGGACGGACGGTTCTCTACCAACATTAGGGATAGTGTAATAGGATGACGGTTCTTTGCCGCACTGGGTAGTGATGGAAAGAGTGTTTGTAAAGGCTTCTCCGCCTTGCTGTGGATGCAAAATGAGAGACACTATTGGTATTAGTGCAATACTCAAATGGTGCCTCTAGGGAGTGGATGTCTTGTTTAGAACCGAACCACTATAAATCTTGTGTCGTTTATTTTTACTGCTTTTTACTTTCTGCATTTTTCTGTTTAAAAAGTTGTGGTTGAAAATTTTTTTATAAAAAATTCATTAAAGTTTATTTTTGGTTCAACTCATCTAAAAGAGGGATAATTTTTAAACTACCAATTCACCCCCCTCTTGATAGCCTTGGGACATTAACTTAGGTTTAACAACCTATTCACTAGACTCAACACTTCCAACCAAACCCACCTCCACCACCATCTGATCAGGATCCTCCATTTTAGATTACTTTTGTATTGTAGCTTTTTTTATCTTAGTGTTTGGTCTTCTTTTTGGTGCTGTCAAAAGGGGGAGAAGGTTGTTGTAGCTTGTTCTATGGTTAAATGCATTTTTTTTTATTTCATGCTGCATTTTCATTTTTTTGTACTTTTTTTGTTCTTATGTTTAAATAAAAAAAATGCTATTAACACTTGCTTACAACAAATATTATTTGACATCATCAAAAAGGGGGAGATTATTGAAACCCATGACCCCGAGTTTGAGAATTTGATGATGACAAATAATGTCATTTGAATTATCTATTCATTGAATATTATTTTATTTGCTATTATTTGTAAGTACTAACATTTAAGGAAAATTACAAGCTACTCAAGACGGCAGGAAGACTCAAGAATGGATAAATTAGGTATGAGTCTGACAATGTATTTTGGTATTTATTTTATTTTTACTTTCTTGAGTCTGGCCATAAAATACATAAAAGTCTGAGAAACCATGCACACACACATAGGGGAGAGTATTTTTAAATAACAAATTTAAAGTTTTTCTTCCTCTGTAGATCGTACTGTACGATGTTATTTCGTATCGTATGATCAGAGCTTTGTAGAATGATTCTGTGAATAGATCGTACCATACGAAAGTAAATCGTACTATATTATATGTTCAAATCCAAAACCCTAGCTGTCGTTTTAACTTAAGTTATTTTACACCATTCATACTGTACGAACACATTCATACTGTACGAACACGTTCATACTATACGATTTATTTTAAATACTTACTTAATTTAACCCATGATTAGTGCAAGAAATCCAGGCTTAATTACAATTTGAACGTCGTATTGTACGAACTAATTCGTACAATACGATGAACAAAGATGAATTATAATCATCCCAGGGATCGTCTTGGACGATCTCTTAGTTTTTTTCTCATCGTACTGTACGATGTCAATCGTACCATACGATGAACATAGATGATATTTGATCATCTTGGCCATCGTTCTATATGAACAGTATTGTTGTGGATCGTACAATACGATTTAAAATCGTACTGTACGAATATTTTTGAACTATTCGTACCACTTTGTACGAGGACGAAGTCAGTTTATACATATCGTACTGTATGATTAGAAATTATACTTTACTATAGAAACATCTACTTTGAGATTTCAGAGATTTTGTAGCCCGTTTTTAGGTATCAAAATTGTAATGTTTTGAAGTTGAGAATCAGAGAGAGGAAAACGTGGTAAGAGAGCGATTCCGAGGGAGAGAGCTCTTGAGAAATTCTTTAGGGTTTGAGAGAGGGAGGAGAAGGTGAGTGTTGTGAGGGAGATCACACGGTTGTTCCGAACTTGCTACATCTTGTTCATCCTATGGCCCTAGAAGAATTTGAGGGAGGATCTCTAAGGGAAAGACTCTTCTACATCCGTGACCTCGAGGTACTCTGCCTTATCCAGGATGGAGAAAAACAAAAAGGTTCTCTGCCGTCGCCAGGAGGGTGAAAACAGAGTTTGGCACTCCGCACGCCGGGTTGGTGAAAGGGAGTATTGTAAGGGCTTCTCCACCTTGCCAAAGGGGGCAAAAGGAGAGCTATTTTTTGTAGTGAAATACCCAGAGCGGAGGACTCCGTGGAGTGGACGTAGTTCATGGTTTGACCGAAACATTATAAAAATTTTGGTGTGTTTTTCCTTATCGTCTTTTTATTATTGCGTGCATTTTATTTCATAATATTTGCTTGGGAAAATTTGTGAAAGAAAAGTTGTTTAAATTTTTCATGTTAAAATTTTAAAAGCATAAAAAAATTAGAACTCCTGCTTAGGTTTTAATTATTGTCAAAAAATTTTCACAATTCACCCCCTCTTGTCCATCTAGTGATTTCACAAGCTTGTCGGAGCAACCGTGTGGAACTCCCTTCACACTCCCTTGAGTCCCCCCTCACAGGATCTTCTCCCTCTCTCAAACTCCACCCTTTCCTCACTTCCTTTCAAGCTCTCTCTTCAAGTTTTCCCCAAAAGAATGAAGCTATAATGGCTGCCAAAGATACTTTACAAAGTGCCTTGACATCTCTTAAATATAAGAGCTAAAAACAACCTCATTAATGCAAGTTGCCGACTTTATCGTCCAGGCCGATAGGCATATCGTCCTGGCTGAATAGTTTAAATATGAGGAAAATCATCCTGAATATCGCCCTGAAATGAAGCTGGATGATGTCCAATCGGCATGGATGATCTTGCGATCGGCCCGGCCTATGTGATCATGAAAATCACCATTAATTGCTTTCCTTAATTGCCAGATTTATTTAAGAAAA
This sequence comes from Dendrobium huoshanense, assembly GCA_016618105.1. Classification (NCBI taxonomy): domain Eukaryota; kingdom Viridiplantae; phylum Streptophyta; class Magnoliopsida; order Asparagales; family Orchidaceae; genus Dendrobium; species Dendrobium huoshanense. Next base: position 20,785,088 of record CM028344.1, read on the forward strand.
ATTTCTCTGGATCTTTCAGGCCGATCCTGATATGCCAGGCTGATCCACTGGACGATGTCAAAAAATAAGTATTTCCTAAGTAGATCTGGCGGCAGATTCTTTCTGAATTGAGCCTATCGTCCTGACCGATATAAAATCGTCCAGGACGATGTGTTTTGCATAATGACGACTTCTTTAATGAGGATGCCCTAATTAGGGTTTCTGCTTTTGAACCGATCATTCAGGATGATATAAAACCGTCCGGGACGATGTTACCAAAAGCAGTAAACTCTAGGGAACAGTCATAAAATCTTCCAAGTTACAAAGCATCAGGAGCCACACCAAATACAATAGATTTAAGAAAGGAAAAAGTGTACAAACTGACTCAGACCTAGTCTACCTAATCATGAGTTGATTTCAAATTACAGTCTGATTGTGTGAACCTGAAATGTCAGTAGATAGGACAGTTGTAGAGAAAAAAATGTTTGCTATCATCGAAATAATAAGCCATAGATCCGCAACAATCTCCCTCTTTTTGATGATGGCAAAGATTTCAATTTGAATTTGCAAAAATGTACATTTTCTCCTAATCTCTCCCTCACTAGAATAACACTTTAAAAATAGGGGAGATAAAAATATTTTTGTTGTTTTAAATTTTTTTAAATGAAAAAAAAGATACAAATTCAACAGTACGTTCTCCCCCTTTGACATTATCAAAAAGAGGAGGCACAAATAAAAAACAAAACGAACAAAAGACAAAAATATTTTCTGATCTAGTGAAAAAACAAATATTTTTAAAATGAGAAAGTTACCTCTTGATTTTAATCAAAAACTTAGTAGAATTGGATTAACAACACATAGCCCAGAAAATGTTAGAAATTCAGAGTTTGATAATCCCAACTCAAGTTCTTTTAAAGGCTCAAAAACTTTTTAATTCAATATCTAAATCAAGGAATAAACGGGAAAAAGAAATATTAATTTTTCAAAACTCCTTTCATAAAACATATCTAATAGAAGATCAATGCACGAATTATTGAATCAGGAATCAAGATTTAAAAATCAAGTATCGAAAATATCAAGGATTTTCTTAAGCTTTTAATAAAACAGAAAAATAAACATACTCTTTGTGGGCTCATTTTATGCCTCTTGTCAGGTTTTTAATCCACTTTGTGCATCTTTTTCTTTTGATACACTTTGTGAATCTATCTCAATTTGGCGTCATTGCGCATCTTTTGATTTGGCGTCATTGGCCTTTTTTTTTATTTGGCGTCATTGGTCATTTTTTTAATATGCTATCTTTCTGAAATTTTAAAAATAAAAGTAAACCCATTCTATTGACACAATGAACTACTTGATTAGAAAAATTATGAGGTAGTTTAAAAAATCTTGCAAAAGATTCCTATGCGACAGATAAAATGTAGGGAGATGAAAAAAGTTCAGTTTCAAAATCTAATTTAAAATATGATGAAGACTTTAAATCAAAAGTAGAATAACCTCTTTTAAAAAATAGAGATTGATAGTCAAAATCATGAGTTTCCTTCCTTTGACTGTTTTTAGAGAAGTCAAACACAATTTTCATAAGAATTCAAGAAAAAATAAGAAGTAGGTTTTTCATTTTTAGAAAGGTGATGTGTGTGTTGATCAGAGAAAAGAAACATAAAAATTTAACAAAAAAATAAAAGTAAGAAAAATTAATAGAATAAAAAAAAATAGAAAATCACAAAAACAAAAGGACAAAAAAAATATATAAACATAAAAAACAAATAAAGATTTAAGCACTATCTTGCTCATGGTCCGATGCTTCAGAGACCAGGTCTGCCCAAGAGATTTTTTGCTATTCATTATTTTCCCAGTTTAAAATTTTCTTCGCTTTACCCTTTTCTTTCGCATGAAAAATTTTTAAATTAGGACACTGATTTTTTATATATCCAAGCTTCCTACATCGAAAGCAAATAATGTAAGAAGAAATATTAACATCCTAATCATTTTTACATTTCTTCCATTTTTGTTGATGCTTATGCTTTGGTGAGCTTTTTAATTTGCCTGTCAAGTTATTGCTTTCGTCACCAACTAAGCTATCTTTTTCGTATCTTCTACTTTTAAAACAATCGTTTCACCTACATCTAAAAGTCTTTGACCCAAACTTTGCTCGTAGGCAATGAGTGAGCCAATTAAATTATTAATAGAATATTCATTCAAATCTTTTGATTCATAAATAGAAATTACTTTAGCATCAAGCTTATCCATAAGACAACGAAGAATTTTGTTAACTTGTACAAAATTTGAAAATTCTTTTCCTAAAGCATGTAAATATGTCACAATTTGAATAAACATAGTATACATGTCCAAGATCGTCTCATAAGATTTCATGGAAAATAGTTCAAAATCATGCATTAACATATTCAACTTGGATTGCTTGATTTCACTAGTGCCTTCGTATATGGTGTGTAGTTTATTCCAAATTTTCTTACCAGTAGTGCACGTGGATACTAACATAAAATCTTTAGAATTTAAAGCATAGAAAAAGCAATTTAAAGATTTTACATTCAATTGAGCATCGATTCGTTCATCTCTATTCCATTGACTAAAAGAAATGTCAATTTTAATTCCATCTAAAATACGTGACGGTAATGAATAGTTAGTTAAAATCACATGCCACATGCGAAAATCAATTGATTGCAAAAAATAGACATGCAAATTTTCCAAAAATTAAATGTAATATTTTCAAACAAAGGCGGTCTGATGATTGAATAACCTTACGCAAAATTATGATTTGAAAAATTAGCCATGGATCGAAATTCAAATGCTTTTAAAAACTATATTTTATGAACACTGCTCTAATACCACTTGAAAGTTTGTTAGGGATGTTAGGCCCTTATGAACTATTCTAATGCTAATTAAGAGAGAGTTGAATTATTGTTAAAGATCTTTTAAAACAAAACTACAAACCAAAACACCACAAAGAAATCAATGATGCCGAAATTAAATGTGGAAGCAATAATAAAAAAAGAACACACCGGATTTATAGTGGTTCGGTCAAACCATGACCTACGTCCACTCCTTGGAGGCACCATCTAAGTATTGCACTACAAAAGTGTCTCTCCTTTAGCCCCCACAGCTAGGCGGAGAAGCCCTTACAAAATCACTTCCACCTTCCCTGGTGCGGCGGAGTCGCCGGGTCCTTTGACACCAAAGAGATTTTCTTCTTTGGTGAACTTCCCTCGAGATAAGCCTTGAATCCGACGGTATTCAGGTGCGAGCTTGCCAGAGCAACCGTGTGGAACCCCCTCCACACTCCCTTGAGTCCCCCCTCACAGGATCTTCTCCCTCTCTCAAACTCCACCCTTACCTCGCTCCCTTTCAAGCTCTCTCTTCAAGTTTCCCCCCAAAAGAACGAAGTACAATGGCTGCCAAAGACACTTTACAAAGTGCTTTGACATCTCTTAAATAGAAGAGCTAAAAACGAGCTCATTAATGCAAGTTGTCGACTTTATCGTCCAGGCCGATAGGCATATCGTCTTGGCCGATTAGTTGAAATATAAAGAAAATCGTCCTGAACATCGCCCTGAAATGAAGCCGGACGATCTTGCGATTGGCCTGGCCGATGTGATCATGCAAATCACCATTAATTGCTTTCCTTAATTGCTAGATTTATTTAAGAAAAATTTATCTGGATCGGCCAGGCCGATCCTGATAGGCCATGCCGATCCACCGAGACAATGTCCAAAAATAGGTATTTCCTAAGTAGATCTGGTAGCATATTTTTTCTGAATTGAGCCTATCGTCCTGGCCGATACAAAATCATCCAGGATAATGTGTTTTTCATAATGACGACTACTTTAATGAGGATGCCCTAATTAGGGTTTCTGCTTTTGAACCGATTGTCCAGGACGATATAAAATCGTCCCAGACGATATTACCAAAAATAGTAAACTTTTTGGAACAGTCGAAAAATCTTCCAAATTACAAAGCATCAGGTGCCACACCAAATACAATAGACTCAAGAAAGGAAAAAGTGTACAAACTGACTCAGACTTAGTCTACCCAATCTTGAGTTGATTCCAAATTGCAGTCTGATCGTGTGAACCTGAAATATTAGTAGATAAGGCAGTTGTAGAAAAAAAAGAATATTTTCTATCATCAAAATCATAAGCCATAGATCCGCAATAATCTCCTCCTTTTTTATGATGGCAAACATTTTAATTTGAATTTACAAAAATGAACATTTTCTCCTAATCTTCCCCTCACTAGAATAACACTTTAAAAAATAGGGGAGATAAAAATATTTTTATTGTTTTAAATTTTTTTAAAAGAAAAAAAAAAGATACAAATTCAATAGTACGTTCTCCCCCTTTGATATTATCAAAAAGAGAGGAGTCACAAACGAAAAATAAAATAAACAAAAGACAAAAATGTTCCCTGATCTAGTGAAAAAACAAATATTTTTAAAATGAGAAAATTACCTCTTGGTTTTAATCAAAAATTTAGTAGAATTGGATTGACAACACATAGCACAGAAAAGGTTAGAAATTCAGAGTTGGATAATCCCAACTCAAGTTCTTTTAAAGGCTCAAAAACTTTTTAATTCAATATCTAAATCAAGGAATAAACGGGAAAAAGAAAAATTAATTTTTTAAAACTCCTTTCATAAAACATATCTAATAGAAGATCAATGCATGAATTGTTGAATCAGGAATCAAGATTTAAAAATCAAGTATAAAAAATATCAAAGATTTTCTTAAGCTTTTAATAAAAAAGAAAAGTAAGCATACTCTTTGTGGGCTCATTTTATGCCTCTTGTAAGGTTTTTGGCGTATCTTTTTCTTTTGATACACTTTGTGTATCTATCTCAATTTGGCGTCATTGCGCATCTTTTGATTTGGCGTCATTGCGCATCTTTTGATTTGGCATCATTGGCACTATCTTGCTCCTGGTCATTAATAAAAATAGAAAAGTAAGAAAAATAAAATAAAAAAATAGAAAATCACAAAAACAAAAGGACAAAAAAAAAACATGTAAACATAAAAACAAACAAAGGTTTAAGCACTATCTTGCTCCTGGTCCGATGCTTCAGAGACCAGGTCTACCCAAGAGATTTTTTGCTTTTCATTATTTCCCCAGGTTAAAATTTTCTTCGTTTTACCCTTTTCTTTTATAGGAAGAATTTTTAAATTAGGACGCTGATTTTTCATATGTTCAAGCTTCCTACATCGAAAGCAAATAACGTTAGAAGAAATATTAATATCCTTATCATTTTTACCTTTCTTCCATTTTTGTTGATGCTTATGCTTTGGTGAGCTTTTTAATTTGTCTGTCAAGTCATTGCTTTCATCACCAACTAAGCTATCTTTTTCCGTATCTTCAGCTTTTAGAACAATCGTTTCACTTGCATCCAAAAGTCTTTGACCCAAACTTTACTTGTAGGCAATGAGTGAGCCAATTAAATTATCAATATAATATTCATTCAAATCTTTTATTTTACAAATAGCAATTACTTTAGCATCAAACTTATTCAGTACACAAGTAAACTTTTTCAAAAATTGAAAATTCTTTTCCTAAAGCATGCAATGATGTCACAATTTGAATAAACCTAGTATACATGTCTAATATCGTCTCATAAGGTTTCATGGAAAATAGTTCAAAATCAAGCATTAACATATTCAACTTGGATTGCTTGATTTCATTAGTACCTTCGTATATGGTGTGTAGTTTATCCCAAATGTTCTTACCAGAACTGCACGTGAATACTAACATAAAATCTTCACAATTTAAAGCACAAAAAAAGTAATTTAAAGATTTTACATTCAATTGAGCATCGATTCGTTCATCTCTATCCATTGACTAAAAGGAATGTTAGTTTTAATTCCATCTAAAATACGTGATGATAATGAATAACAAGTTAAAATCATATACACATGCGAAAATCAATTGATTGCAAAAAAATAGACATACAAAATTTTCAAAAATTAAATGTAATATTTTCAAACAAAGGTGGTCTGGTGATTATATAACCTTCCACAAAATTATGATTTAAAAAATTAGGCATGGATCGAAATTCAAAAGCTTTTAAAAACTAGATTTTATGAACACTGCTCTGATACCACTTGAAAGTTTGTTAAGGATGTTAGGCCCTTATGAACTAGCCCAAGGCTAGTTAAGAGAGAGCTGAATTGGTTGTTAAAGATCTTTTAAAACAAAACTATAAACCAACACACCACGAAGAAATCAACGATGCAGAAATTAAATGCAGAAGCAATAATAAGAAAAGAACACATCAGATTTATAGTGGTTCGGTCAAACCTTGACCTTTGTCCATTCCTTGTAGGCACCCTCCAAGTATTACACTACAAAAGTGTTTCTCCTTTAGCCCCCACAGCTAGAAGGAGAAGCCCTTACAAAATCACTTCCACCTTCCCCGGTGCGGCGGAGTCGCCGGGTCATTTGACATCAAAGAAATCTTCTTCTTTGGTGAACTTCCCTCGAGACAAGCCTTGAATCCGACGATATTCAGGTGCGAGCATGCCGCAGCAACCGTGTGGAACCCTCTCCACACTCCCTTGAGTCCCCCCTCATAGGATCTTCTCCCTCTCTCAAACTCCACCCTTTCCACACCCCCTTTTAAGCTCTCTCTTCAAGTTTCCCTCAAAAGAACGAAGCTACAATGGTTGCCAAAGACACTTTACAAAGTGCCTTGACATCTCTTAAATAGAAGAGCTAAAAACGAGTTCATTAATGCAAGTTGCTGACTTTATCGTCCAGGCCGATAGGAATATCGTCCTGGCCGACTAGTTTAAATATGAGGAAAATCGTCCTAAACATCACCCTGAAATGAAGCTGGACGATGTCCAATCGGCCCGAAAGATCTTATGATCTGCCTAGCTGATGTGAACATGCAAATTACCATTAATTGCTTTCCTTAATTGCCAGATTTATTTAAAAAAATTGCTCTGGATCGGCTAGGCTGATCCACCGGGACAATGTCCAAAAATAAGTATTTCCTAAGTAGATATGGCGGCAGATTCTTTCTAAATTGAGCCTATCATCCTGGCCGATACAAAATCATCTAGGATGATGTGTTTTGCATAATGACGGCTGTTTTAATAAGGATGCTCTAATTAGGGTTTCTGCTTTTGAACCGATCGTCCAGGACGATATAAGATCATCCAGGACGATATAAAATCACCCTGGACGATGTTACCAAAAATAGAAAACTCTAGGGAACAGTCAAAAAATCTTTCAAGTTACAAAACATTAGGAGCTACCCCAAATACAATAGACTCAAGAAAAGAAAAATTGTACAAACTGACTCAGACCTAGTCTACCAAATCTTGAGTTGATTCCAAATTGCAGTTTGATCGTGTGAACCTGAAATATCAGTAGATAAGGTAGTTGTAGATAAAAAAGAAAGTTTTATATCATCAAAATCATAAGCCATAGATCCGCAACATCTTCAGATTGTCTCATTTAGACTCCGTATAGATCATCCTCCAAAAGGGTACCCAAATGACTAAGAAATTCACTATAAAGGGTATTTCTTTTTCTCTTTGGGTACCAAGTATTTGAAATGTCATGATTTTAAAACTTTCACAATTAGATGCATAACAAATTACATCATTAACAGAAAAGAAAAATCTAGACTATCGTGCATGATTATCCTAATAAAATATCCCAAGCAGTTTATATATAATAACCCAAATAATTAATATTTATGCAGAAAAGGTAAACACGCTTAGCCACCTTCTTTTAATTTTTTAAAGGGGGTTAAATAGTCTCTAGAGCATCTACATAAAATATAATTACTTTTTAAAGCTTAATTATTATTGCCCCCTTTGTTTTAACGCTACATGGGCGTGATCACATGCATAAGATTATATTAATAGCAAAAGTGTCCATAGACCATGGGAAATCTAACTTACAAATCACATCACAAGTAAAGTATAGAAAGCATAACAATGAAATAAGCATCATATTATTCACAACATATCAGAACAAACCAAGGCAACTGACATTTGTGCCACATACAGAGCATCTCAACACAAAAAATAGAAAAAAAAATCATCAGCCCTAATCCTAGAGCTAGACGTCGGACTTTCACTCTTCGCTAAGTTTCTACCCGACGCCGGACTTCTACCAGTTATCAGACTTTGCTGGACATCTATGCGAAGATGTATTTCTTTCCATTGATGGACTTCTACCTGACGCTGTCCTACTGATCTTCGTCGTCATACTACAGTCCTTTCGACCTCCGTCGCCAGCCGACTACAGTCTTTCCGACATCCATCGCCCGTTGAATACGGTCCTCATGACTTATGTCATCCGCCGACTACAGTCTTTCTGACATCCGTCGCCCGTTGACTACGGTCCTCCTGACTTATGTCGCCCGCAGACTACAGTCCTCCGTCGCCAGCTGACTACGGTCCTCCTGACCTACGTCGCCCGCCGACTGCATTCATTCTAACAAAGTGAACATGTCAATAATGATCCTTTGTATTTACATCATGTAATGTACTCCATAAGATGTACATCAAGCTAAGGCCTTCCACCAAGGAAGGGCCTCATTTGTAATCGACTGCAAATACTAGTGGATTCGTTCAAACTGGGCTAGGCCCCGTGGTTTTTCCCCCCTTTACAGGGGTTTTCCATGTAAAAATCTTGGTGTCTTATAAATGCTAGACGCTCTCTCTCTTATCTGATTGCGTGCCAGATTTTCGTACAATGCTAAGACGATAAAATTTATATTTCTCTACCGCCGCGAATACTCCTGGACGCAATAGTTTGGCACCGTCTGTGGGAACGTAGTTCCCGAATGGGGGGCAACTTTTGCTCCAATCTCAAAAGATCACTCATAACATCAATATCATAAGAAGCAGATGCGGACTGGGGGGCAACTTTGACTCAAACCATGGTCAAATAGATCCTCCAATACCTTCAACACCAAGTTGATATTTCAAGAATATCCGAGCAAATGCAAGGATACTTCAAATCAATTGCAAGCTTTATACAGTCTCTTGTTGGACTTCTACTCATTGGGCAAGGTCTTAACCTCGACCTCAAAAAGACAATAACGGTCTAAAGATAGACTTTCTTCACATTTGATTCGGGATATACGTGGCGTTCGCCCCCTCCCAATCAAAGCAAAATCAATCCCAGGGGGATTCGATTCGACCTCTTCCATACAGGTTAACGTCGTCGAGTAAAGGCTCCGACATACAACCTCGGAAAGGTCTCACATCCTTGGTGGATTCTCCCGACCTCTTCCACACAGGTTAACGTCGTCGAGCAAAGGCTCCGACATACAACCTCGGAAAGGTCTCACATCCTTGGTGGATTCTCCCGACCTCTTCCACACAGGTTAACGTCGTCGAGCAAAGGCTCCGACATACAACCTCGGAAAGGTCATACATCCTTGGTAGATTCTCTCGGCCTCTTCCACACAGGTTAACGTCGTCGAGCAGGGCTCCGGCATATAACCTCGGAAAGGTTTCACATCCTTGGTGGATTCTCCCGACCTCTTCCACACAGGTTAACGTCGTCGAGCAGGGCTCCGGCATACAACCTTGGAAAGGTCTCACATCCTTGGTGGATTCTCTCGACCTTTTCCGCACAGGTTAATGTCATCGAACAAATGTTTTAACATACAACCTCGGATAGGTCATACATCCTTGGTTAACGTCGCCAGAATGCCGTCAAGGGACTTTTCATTTAACTTCTCCACAAAGTTAAATTTCTACATGATGTTGAATTTCCTCTTGTCGCTGAATTTTTGCCTTGCAGGACTTTCGTCGGAATTCTGCTCGTCGACGAATCTTCGTCGGTCTTCTACCCGACGTTGGACTTCAGCTCATCAGCGGACTCCTACTCGTCGTCAGGCTCCTGCTCGTCGACAAATTCTCGTCGGTCTTCTACCCGACGTTGAACTTCTACCTGACGTCGGACTTCTGCTCGTCAGCGGACTCCTACTCGTCGTCAGGCTCCTGCTCGTCGACGAATTCTCATCGGTCTTCTACCCGACGTTGAACTTCTGCCCGACGTCGGACTTCTGCTCGTCAGCAGACTCCTACTCATCGTCGGACTTCTGCTCGTTAGCGGACTCCTACCCGACGTCGTACTTCTCCCTGTCGTCGGATTTCTGCTCGTCAGCAGACTTCTACCCGACATCGGACTTCTGCTCGTCGTCGGACTTCTGCTCGTCGACGAACTTTCGTCGGTCTTTTACCCGACGTTGAACTTCTACCCGACATCGGACTTCTGCTCGTCAGCGGACTTCTACTCGTCGTCAGACTTCTGCTCGTCAGAAGTCTCCTACGCATCGTCGGACTTCTGCTCGTTAGCGGACTCCTACCCGACGTCGTACTTCTCCCTGTCGTCGGATTTCTGCTCGTCAGCGGACTTCTACCCGACATCGGACTTCTGCTCGTCAGTCGACTTCTGCTCGTCGTCGGACTTCTGCTCGTCGATGAACTTTCATCGGTCTTTTACCCGACGTTGAACTTCTACTCGTCATCGGACTTCTGCTTGTCAGCGGACTTCTACTCGTCGTCAGACTTCTGCTCGTCAGAAGTCTCCTACGCATCGTCGGACTTCTGCTCATTAGCGGACTCCTACCCGACGTCGTACTTCTCCCTGTCGTCGGATTTCTGCTCGTCAGCGGACTTCTACCTGACATTGGACTTCTGCTCGTCAGCGGACTCCTACCCGACGTCGGACTTCTGCTCGTTAGCGGACTCCTACCCGACGTCGTACTTCTCCCTGTCGTCGGATTTCTGCCCGTCAGCGGACTTCTACCCGACTGCGGACTCCTACTCGTCATCAGACTCCTGCTCGTCGATGAATTCTCGTCGGTCTTCTACCCGACGTTGAACTTCTCCTTGTAGTCAGATTTCTGCTCGTCAGCAGACTTCTACCCGACATCGGACTTCTACTCGTCGACGAACTTTCGTCGGTCTTCTGCCCAAGGCCGTACTTCTACCCGACGTCGGACTTCTTCTTGTCGTTGGACTTCTCCTCGTCGGCAGACAGTTACTCGCCATCGGCTTCTCGCTTGAATGCTATTTGCAACGCATTCTCGAACTCTCCCCTTTGGCTCCACACTCGATCGTTGACTACTAACGGGCTTCAACTCGATCGTCCATTGCCAGCAAACCCCCGCTTAGAGGGGGAGGAAGAAATCCCGTAGGTTTCTATCGCCAGTAAACCGGAGGGGGAGGAAGAAATCCCGTAGGTTTTTATCGCCAGTAAACCTGAGGGAGAAAGAAGGAGTTGCAAGTTTCCTAAGGGCTTAGGAGGCCTATTTTAAGGTTTTGGAGAAAAAAGGGGGAAGTTATTGCAATTTTTGGATTTCCCTATTTTTCTAAATTTTTTCCGAATTTTTTCGGATTTTTTGAGATTTTTTGGGAATTTTTTGGACCCAAAAATGACAAAAAAAGACAAATTTCACGCTTGTGGGGCCCACATTGGCGGTGTGGCCAACCGGCCGCACAGTTTGGCGCGGCCAGGTCACGGATCCGCGGCCAGTGCGGCCGGATCACGGCTGGCCAGCCGTGGCACACGCGCGCGGCCACGGCAGCCCGCGGCACGCGGGCACCAGCGATCCGCGACAGCGGATCTGTTCCGCGCGCGGAACAGCGCGCGGCCAAGGACCGCGCGGTTCACGCGGTTCCTTCCGCGCCGCGCGGTTCCGCGGATGCCGCCGCCGGCGAGCGGCGGCGGGCGGCGGCCAGCCGGCCGTCCGGCTGGTTCGGCCGCCTATGCGTTTCCGGGCCCGATTTTTGGGCCGGATGGTCCGATTCCGACGTTTTTTGGGTCTCCGGACACATTTTTCGACGTTCCGGACTCGATTACGACACTTTCGGAACTCAACGGGGCCTCTATGGTGAAGTTCGAGCAATATGTTAATTTTTGGAACGTATTTTTTTTTGGTGTTTAGACCAATGCAAATTGTCAACACATGTATTTTCGGACACCTGGGGCTTCGACGTCCGAAAATAGGGGGGCAACTGATACGTCATCTCACAATTATCTTGATCGGGCACGAATCTCGAGGCAAAAGCTAGTTGGAAACTTCAAAAATTAATTTCGGGAGCATATGAACTCCGATTTCTGCAATCTTACAGTTAAACTGAGCGTCTCGGAAATACAAACCCAACGACACCAAGATCAACCCAATCCGAGCCCTCATTCTACACCAAAGGGAGAGGAAGGGAAGAGAGAGAAGAAGAAGAGGAGAAAGGGGAAAAGGAGATTCCTCACCTCCTCGACCACCGCCGGAGCTCTTCCTGCCGCCTGAAGACACCGGAACTCTGCCCGATATTTGGGAGAATGCTAGAATTCTGCCCAACTTCCATGGGATGCTGAAAGTCTTCTCAATTTACAAGAGAGTCCCCTCCTGATGCAGAAACTCCGCCCAAGTGAAGCTGGAATTCTCCTCTGCCACCAAAGACGTCGGACTTCTACCCGACGTCGGACTTTCACTCTTCGCTAAGTTTCTACCCGACGCCGGACTTCTACCAGTTATCAGACTTTGCTGGACATCTATGCGAAGATGTATTTCTTTCCATTGATGGACTTCTACCTGACGCTGTCCTACTGATCTTCGTCGTCATACTACAGTCCTTTCGACCTCCGTCGCCAGCCGACTACAGTCTTTCCGACATCCATCGCCCGTTGAATACGGTCCTCATGACTTATGTCATCCGCCGACTACAGTCTTTCTGACATCCGTCGCCCGTTGACTACGGTCCTCCTGACTTATGTCGCCCGCAGACTACAGTCCTCCGTCGCCAGCTGACTACGGTCCTCCTGACCTACGTCGCCCGCCGACTGCATTCATTCTAACAAAGTGAACATGTCAATAATGATCCTTTGTATTTACATCATGTAATGTACTCCATAAGATGTACATCAAGCTAAGGCCTTCCACCAAGGAAGGGCCTCATTTGTAATCGACTGCAAATACTAGTGGATTCGTTCAAACTGGGCTAGGCCCCGTGGTTTTTCCCCCCTTTACAGGGGTTTTCCACGTAAAAATCTTGGTGTCTTATAAATGCTAGACGCTCTCTCTCTTATCTGATTGCGTGCCAGATTTTCGTACAATGCTAAAACGATAAAATTTATATTTCTCTACCGCCGCGAATACTCCTGGACGCAACAATTAATATTATGAAATAGAATTTAAGTTGATTATTAATTAATTTAAATTATTATTTATTTATTTATTATATTATATTCTTATTTAATTTTTATAAAATTAGTTAAATTAAAGAAATTTATTCTTGTATTATTCTTTTCGCTCTTTTGTGGTAGAAATTATTCGGTGGTGTCTGGACGTAGTGCGTAACTCCAATGAAATCGTTAAACATGAACTCCTGCAGCCTGAACTACTCAGCCCTGGGCAAATTATTACGTTCGGATCGGACGTCCGGACATCTAATCCAGATACGTCATATCATCCAAATACACTGGATGTATTTTAATTAGGTGGCGCGTCGGACACCCTACCACCCACAGAGGTGATATTGAATATATGTTTCTTATTATTATAATTTTTTCTCTTCAGAGCCACCGACTCACAGATTTGTGCTTTTCCTCTCCTCCAGCTGTTCGTTGATCTTCGATTTCGTCCGCTTCGCGTGAGAGGTGGAGTTTTGAACGAGTTGCTAAATAACTTCATCCTTGGACGACATTTCTTCCTAGTTCCTATTGGATCCGAAGTCACACTCCCTCGCCGTTCTTCTGTTTGTTGGGAGGTAACGACGACAAGGAGAGCTTGCTCGTTGCGAAGTTGTCATCTTTCTTACTTTCGCACGCTTCTTCGGCCAAATCCCTTAAATCTGCCGAACTCCTGGATTTACTCGATTTGGGATATACGGCAAAAAGAGGGAAAGGGAGGATTTAACTTGCTGTGGGATTTATAGTTGAAATTTGTATGTAAAGTTGAATATCACTTTATTAAATCCTACTAGAGTTTAATCATACTTCTAAGCCAAACAACATTTAGGGGGTGTTTGGTATCGGATTTATTTCGAGTTTTTAATAGGATTTAGGGTAAATCCAGCCAAACGCAAAAAAGGTCGCTGTAAATCCGGCAAATCCGTAAATCCCGGATTTGCGGATTTACGCCCTAAATCCCCGTAAATCCTAATCCTGCTAGAAGTCGGATTTACGGAATTTGACCGAAGAAGCGCGCGAAAGGGAGAAACTTACCTTCACAGCGAGCTAGCGAGCTACCTTCACAGCCAAACGCATCCATCTAATTTCTAAATAAACCTCTGTCAGGTGTAGATTTGTTTTGGCAAGTATAGCTTTATTGGACCCATCTCAGAGGTAATTCAATGATAAAAAATTCTAACTGCTTATCCTTACCCAAATTTTTTCCATAACCCTACATTTACTATATATGATTTACGGCTAGCTCTTTCTGCCACTCGGTATCCTCCCATTGATATGTATGGTTTGCACGGATGAATCTTAAAGGTTCAGTTTCTATTCTGTAATTCTGGAAGAGTAATGATCCTACTTATTAGAATATCTCTTTTTGCAACTACCACAATCTCTCTCTCTCTCTCTCTCTCTCTCTCTCTCTCTCTCTCTCTCTCTCTCTCTCTCTCTCTCTCTCTCTCTCTCTCTCTCTCTCTCTTTCTCTTTGTGGATTGAGCAATGATGATGAAATCCATCAAAGATAGTTTTGCCCATTATTGTTGAGCAGGATTTCTTTTATGGTGATATCTTTTATTCTTATTATCCATTGTCGATGGAGTTGATTGGATGTCCCGTACTTCCACGGTTGATAACTGGTGGATTTATCTTCTTGTTAATGATCGAAGGCAAATCTGAGCCCACTTCCTTGCCGTAGTTTTCTGTTGAGCATGTTCTAAAGCAAAGAAAGGATCCCATAAAAGGGCATTTTCTTACAATTTAACTGAAGCTGAAGTCTATCCAGTTTTTATTGGATTTGCATATATACCACTGAATTCATATAAATTTATATATTTAACACCAAATTAGAGTTTTATTTGGCCAGCCGTCAAGTGGCCTTTATGCCGGTATCACAGCCCCAAACTGCAATGCTTCACTCTCCGTTAAGTATAATCGCTTGCTCCTGTGTATCTGTTGATAACCTGGCAACGACTGAGTCCGTGTGTAGCTAACTCGTTGGTGGATCTGCTTTATTATTCAGTAAAGGTGAATTATTGTCTTTGAATCTCTATTGATTTTCCTCTAATGTTGATTTTTGCGGGTTAAGCTAAGTTCAGTTAACATGGTAAGTGAAGGGAATCCTTATCCGTCTTCTAAGAGTACTATGATGTTCTGAATTATACTATACTCTCTTACCCCTTAATTCTCAAAAGGATTTGTTTGGGTTGATGGAATTTACTTCATTTTTACCTTTCTCCACCCCTTCTTCTCCGCAGAAGAGCCACAGCAGGTTATGCTTCTATCTCTCAGAAAGAAGGCTGCTTTGAATAGAAAAACATTTTGATGGGCAAGAGAACCCTAGCTCCGGAAGCAGAAATTGTGCATCGAATCTCATTGTTTTTTTTATAACCAAAATCATTAATGTGCGGTAGCTTTAAAAAATAGTTGATTGATTCAAAAAAATATTATAATATCAATATCAATATTAATAAAATTACTTTTTGGATGATTTTTTTTTCTGTTGTTATTGATGCCTGTCTCTTTTATTCTACTCACTTTATAATGTTTTTTGTGTTTAATATTAAATAGTGGAATTTTACATGCCTTTATTTGTTCAGGTACTGGTTACCTATGTAATTCTACTTCAGTGGTTGTCTTAATTGCTCAAGGAGCTGATGAAACTCGGGTGTTCTTAATAGCAACCAAATAGCTTCTTAGTTCTTATATTATATAATTTTTTTATGTTTCATAAATTTATTATTTAGTATTATTTTAAAAGTGGATTCATGTAATTGACCCCATAGAATGGGTTAAATACGTAAATTTAATGCTTTATTAATTATTAATTAATTATTATGTTAATATATAATAATAATAACATGAAGTCTTTATCCCACTATGTGGAATTGGCTATATTTATTCTTTTTCTCCATTGTGTCATCAGAAGTCAAATTTTTATTTAAATCTAAAAAAGAAAGTTCATTTCTAATATTTTCTAACTAGTCTTTTTAGGTTTACCTCTATCTTTCTTAACGTAAGCCAAATCTAATACATCTACTTTCTTAACCATGTTATCCGAAGGCTGCTGTTTTATGTTGCCAAATCATTTATGGTGACTCTCTCTAATCTTATCTTCCATTGGAGATTCTTCAACCTTTTTATGTATATGCTCATTTTGTATTCTATCTGTAAGAGTAAAGTCACTAATCCACATTAGCACCCTCATCTTTTCAACATTCAACTTAATATTATGCTTCTCTTTTAATGGTTAACATTTTGCGCCATAAAGCATTGCAAGGTCTCACCTTCATCTTATAGAATTTTCCCTTTAGATTGAGGAACCTTCCTACTTTAATTTTGCTCATAATGTACGCATCTATTTCATTATCATTCTGACTAATAGGCCTAAGACATCTAAAACGTGTACTATTATTAATGACTTGGTCGGCCAAATTTACAAACTCTCCATTAGATCTATTACCACTAAAATTATGCTTCATATATTCAGTTTTAGATTTACTCAAACGAAAACTTTTATACTCAAGTATTATGTTAATATATAACAAGTTTAATTTTAGTAATCAAATTAGGATTGATAAGATTAAAATAGAATTAACATTCAATTATGTAAATAAGATGCAAACAAATTAGGTTTAGTTATTAATATTAACCAAATAAATTAATATTGGATTTATTAAATTGGGAAGTTGGTGGATTTACAAGGTTTAGAAGACATGAAGTATAGGTAGTCATTATACTATATAATTATTTACTAAGTTAGATTAGCGTTTTCTGTGAATTAGTTGACTTAAATCCTGAGTTGCAGCATCAAACAATTTATCTTGATTAAACATGATTTGAAATCTTTCTTGTCAAAAAATTTTCAGGATTTAACACATGATTTAGTAAAATTTATATTTAGAGGTTATATTTCCTCAAAAATTAATCACCAATTGTGCACGAATCTCGAGGCAAAATCAAGTCGGTATACTGTATCATGATTTACGAGTTAGATTATTGGCGTTTTCTGTTAATTAGTTTACTTAAATCCTGAGTTGCATCATCAAACGATTTCACTTGATTAAACGTGATTTGACATCTTTCTTTTTTAGAAATTTTGAGGACTTAACACATGATTAAACAACACCTTGGTTGGTTGATTTTAATGATCGGGAAGTCTTTGGAAATTCACGAAGATCTTCCTATTATATAAGGGTGGGTTTGCTTCTTGATGCTACTTTGCTGTTATCTTGCAATGGCACGGAGCAGCTTGGAAGGCCCTTGTGTATTTTGTGGCAACCACTGCTTCTGTGTGTTGGTGTGAGGAATAAATAAATGGATCTTCTGATCTATTACGGGAGCTACTTCTTGACCGTCTGGAGGCAAATCAAAGTATTCCACGTCATCTGGTACACAGCCGCGGTATACAACAAAGGGGTGATGTGGCGCGCTCCGATTTGCCTACGGACGGCGTCCGGTGTCCGCACAAAATAATTTGTCCATCCACATGAGCATTCTCATTTTCGCTACACTTACTTTAGTTTTATGATTTTGTTTTAATGCCCAATATTCTATCTCATAAAGCATTATATGTTTCACCACCATTTTATAGAATTTTTTATTAAGTTTGAGTAACACTTTTCTATGACCAGATGCATTTCTCTACTTTAACCAACCAACTTAAATTCTACTATATTTCTCTATCATAATCATCCAACTTAAATTCTACTAATAATATCTTCATCTATTTGACCATAGAATGCAATGTTCCATCACTCTATTGAGTGTTGTGGTTTAATTTATATACTAGAAAACTACTTTAAGAGGCAGTAAGAAAGCTATTTGAAACGAAGCCTTAGAGTTTATGCAATGTTCCATCACTCTATTGAGGGTTGTGGTTTAATTTATATACTGAAAGCTACTTTAAGAGGCAGCCGTCTGAAACGAAGCCTTAGAGTTTTGAATGGTTCTCTGCTATTCTCTTTCATTGGCACGGAGCAGCTTGGAGGGCCCTTGCATTTGCAGGCAACCGCTGTGTCTGCGTGCCATGGTGAAGAATAAACTGATGTATTATCTTCGTGATGGAGGAAATGTGAATCTGAGCCGTTTGGTAGTTAGGATTTTTGGGTTTAGCAGTTTCAAGGATGTGCTTTCATGGAGTTGTGTCATGCCTTTAACTTAATTTTCTTAGATGAAGAATAGCTTTATTGTACCTGTCTAATCTAATTCAGTTATTAAAAATTATTTCTGGATATCGTTATCCATTTTTTCTCCAAAATCCCAAGCTTACTATATGGTTTACATCTAGCTGAAACTCCAGAAGAATAATATGCCTAATCCAACCTCTTGGAGTTCCTCCATTCGCATGCCACGACAACCCTGAATAAGAAATATTCTATTTTGCTACATCCATAATCTCTCTCTCTCTCTCTCTCTCTCTGTGCACTGGGCGATGATGATGAAAAATTGAAATCTATAACATATGATGGTCTTGCCCACCTAGACTAGTAGAGCAGGATTTGTTTCTATGGTGCTTCAGGAATATCCTCTATTCTTTTCCATTGCTATAGTTGCTTGGATGGCCCTTACATGCATGGGCAACTGCTCCATCCATGCGTCACTAGCAGAGAACTAGCGGGCTGATCTGCGAAATGATTGAACAAAGGCTAATCTGAGCCCGTTTAATTTACGCACTTTTCTATGGAACATGCTCTGAAGCAAACAAATGAGCCCATAAGCACATACATCACAGATCAAGGTGAGCTGCGCATGAACCTATATTCTGGTATAATTAGATGACTCAGACCCAAGCTCTAATGCTTTTTAGAACGTTCTAAGAAAGTTGTTCCAAACAAAGCTTAAATCTAAGCAGATGGAGTGGCTCGTCTCTTCCGTCTGCATTCTCCAATGCTGGTGATTTCTTATGCCTAAAGCTTTTGATCATACATGCTCTCTCTCTCTCTCTCTCTCTCTCTCTCTCTCTCTCTCTCTCTCTCTCTCTCTCTGTCTTTCAAATTGGGCGATGATGATGAAGAAATCCAACATGATCTGGGATATATGGCTAAAGTGGGAAATGTAGGATTTAAATTGCTGTGAGATTTACAGTTGAAATGTGCATGTAAAGTTAAATTTTACTTTATTAAATCCTAATCGAGTTTAATCATACTTCTAAGCCAAACAGCATTTTGGCGATGGTAGTGATTGAACATTCACCATGGAAGGCAAATTTTCACCACTCTATTGAGGGTTGGGAGTGCTTTGGATATCGCTTTAGAGATCGTAATGCTTCTCTGCTATTCTCTTGCATTGGCACGGAGCAGCTTGGTAGCCAAACAGCAAATTCAATGATTAAAAATTCTATCTGCTTACTTACCCAATTTTTCTCCATAACCCGACATTTACTATATGGTTTACGACTAGCTCTTTCTGTCACTCGTATCCTTCCATTGATACGTAATGTTGGCACGTATGAATCTAAAAAAAGGTTCAGTTTCTATTCTGCAATTCCGGAAGATAAATGACTAATCAGCTTATTCGACTATTACAATCTCTCTCTCCTTCTCTCTCTCTCTCTCTCTCTCTCTCTCTCTCTCTCTCTCTCTCTCTCTCTCTCTCTCTCTCTCTCTCTCTCTCTCTCTCTCTCATTGAGCAATGATGATGAGATCCATCACAGATAATAGCTTTGCCCATTATTATTGAGCAGGATTCCTTTTTTTGGTGCTTCGGAGATCTATTTTATTGTTATCCATTGGCGATGGAGTTGCTTGGATGGCCCGTACATAAGGTAGATAACTGGTGGATTGATCTGCTTGTTGTTGAACAAAGGCGAATTTGAGCCCACTTCCTTGCCCTATTTTTTTGTTGAAATTGTTCTAAAGCAAAGAAAGGATCCCATAAAGTGTTTTTTCTTACAATTTAACTGAAGCTGAAGTCTATCCAGTTTTGGTTGGATTTGCATATATACCACTGAATTCATATATATTTAACACCAAATAAGAGTTTTTTTGGCCAGCCGTCAAGTGGATACAATCCTTATCCGTTTTCTAAAAGTACTATGATGTTCTAAATTATACTATACTATCTTATTCCTTAGTTCTCCAAAGGATTTGTTTGGGTTGAAGGAATTTACTCCATTTTTACTTCTCTCCACCCCCTCTTCCCCGCAGAAGAGCCCCAGTAGGTTTTGCTTCTATGTCTCAGAAAGAAGACTATTTTGAAAAAAAAAAAAAAAATTGATGGGCAAGGGAACCCTAGATAAATATTAACCACATAATTGAGCGATCAATCAATATCATATAATTGATAGGGCATAAAGCTCTCTGTTAGTTAAGGTGGATTTAAATTTATCTCTTAGATAAATATTAACCACAGGTCTATAAGATACCGATACCCTTGGATGAAATAACCTATGACTGCTTACAAGAATCCTTTTGTTAGGTTGGGTCAACTCTCCTATAACTAAGTAGACCACGGACCACGATGGACCGGGACAACGGAACCATGGGGTCTTGCTTGGGCTCATTGTCATTTTAAATACAAGAAGGTGAATTTCTAATTTTAAAAATATTTTTTTAAGTACAAATCATGCTTATTTCTAGTATCTACTGTTCTTATATTTAGGGTTTTTGTTCAATATTATACATCTATTTGATGACGAGCCTTAATCGAAAGTTCTCTCTAGTTATCGGGAGAGGTAATTAAACATAGGGGCTTGTACCTATAGGAAATTAGAACTCAAATCATAAATACCTTGCAAAATAAGAACAAAATTTCTGGGTAGTTTCTTATTTAAAACATAATATGCCCTTTTCAAAATTTGCCTTGGAATATACTTGAAGTTCGAAAGGCTTTCAAGAAAATGAAGTGTGGAAAAGCATTGTCCTATTGATATTTCAATTGAGATGTGGAAATGCCTAAGAGATCAAGGATTTTTTTGAGCTTACTAAGTTTTTTAATATTATTTTGATGAATAAAAAGTTGCCAGATAAGTGGAGGAAAAGTGCGTTGGTTCTTAAATTTAAGTATAAAGGTGGTGCACAAGAGTATGTGAATTATAGATGAATTAAGTTTATGTATCACATTAAAATTATGGGAGAGAGCAAGGCTTCGTTTGAGATGGCTTTTTATTGCTTCTTAAAGCAGTTTTCTTGAGCATGGCTTATTACGTGATACCAATATTTCTCAAAAGTAATTTGGATCATGCTGGGTAGGTCTACTATGGAAGTTATACATTTGTTAACATGTTTGATGGAGATGTATATTGAGAGCAAGGAGGATATACTTATTATATTTATTGATAAAAATGTTTTATGTATGATTTAAGATGCTTTTCTTCGACATCTTTCGACTACTTGGTATCCTCACCTCAACATTTCTCACCCAAATTTTATGAGATCTCAGCAAATATTCTTATCCAGTGGCGATGGAATAGCTTGGATGGCCCGTGCATCTATGGGCAACCACTTCCTTGTTACTCTGGTAGGGAATTGATGGTTGGATCTGCTTGTTGATTGAACAAGGTGAATTTGAGCCCATTTCTTTTACCACTTCTCTATAAAAAGATGTTTTATATGTCCAAGGAAACAAATGACCCCTTAGTGTGGATTATTTTTTAAGATCATTTCTAATATTTTCTAACTATGTCTTTTTAGGTCTACCTCTACTTTTATTAACTTAAGTCAAATCTAATACGTAACTTTCCAAACCGGGTCATCGGAAAGCATCCATTTAATGTGACAAAATCATCTAAGGCGACTCTCTCTGGAGCCACTCCAACCTTATCACGTATATTCTTATTTCGTATCCTATCTCTAAGGGTAAGGCCACTCATCCACCTATGCATCCTCATCTCTGAAACATTTAGCTTAGTATTATGCTTTGAAAAAAAATATATAGTTATGGCGGTAACAGGGTGTAATATCTCGTTTCCTTACTGTTCCTCTCTGATTTGGATTTTCCTCCCAGAATCGGCCAGGACGAAGTTTGGATCGTCCAGGCCGATCAGTGCATTGAACAACTGATTTCTGGTGTGTTTTCTGGAAGGATTTCTGCACAGATCGTCCAGGCCGATCGTGAGATCGTCCAGGACGATCGTACTGTAGAAATGATCGGCCAGACAATAGCCCTGAGTGAGGTCCAGGACGATCTGGATTTGATCAGATCGTCCCGGGACGATAGCTCGATCGGCCAGGCCGATATGAGTAAGTTATAAGGAAAATCAGCTCGTTTTGAGGAGAGAGAAAATCAAAAGTTAAAATCAGATATTTTGTAGAGAGAGAAAGAGAAAGGAAAGAGAAGAGGAAACTGGTTTTCGGAGACCGCGGAGCGCTTTTCGTCCGACGCTGCTGTTGGAGAAAGTGAAGATCTCGTGGTAAGGACTCCGAACCCTGTTTCTGTTTTCAGAGATTTTGTGTTTTGACCGAGATATGATCTGTTTTGTGTTTTCGTAGTCGACTTTTCGACATGGTTTTGATTTGACACAACTTCCACCGCACAACTTTTAGTATGTTATAGATATGATTATTGTACACGATTTGACTGTATTCTACGAAGATTTTACCGGTCGGAATTGATTCTACGTGATTTTAATCGAATAGAAAATAATCGGGACCTGATTTGATTTGGATTCTATAGATCGATAGTCTTGTATTGACGCTATAGATATTCTATTGTAATTTGGAAAGATTTGGAAACTGTGTCTTTTTGCAGGATTTTTGTGTAAATTTGACCGACTGCCGTTACGCTGCCCGATTTTCGTACGATTCCTGAATTGTCTGAGATTGATAGATTGAACTGATATGCATTGATTATTGATATGATTGCTTTAATATTGACTATTTAAGTGCTTATTGATTGAATTGATTATTGATACTGATCGCAAGTGGAACCTGGTTGAACATTGGTGGAGATTGATATTGATACCTGTACAGGATGGTGGGCCGACGGGCTTTCCTTTAAACCATTGATTATTGATATAACGATTGGGAGCTATAAGGAGTTTATTGATATGCCGACGGGCGAAAAGAGTGACGACTCTTATTGATTGAACCAATGTATTATCTACAACAGCAATATGGATTCTACAACAGCAACATGACCAGTAGATTGTACTTGTTCAGTATATAGTATTGAATTGCATGTTTACTGTATTGTTTTATAGATTCATTGTTTTATAGATTCCTGCTTTATCGACTTTGATTGGATTTACTAGATCGTACGATTTCATTGATTTCACTGATCGATTTCTGTGCATTGACATTGAACATTGATATAGAAATGGATGAATATAGATACTGCATTGATAGCATGGACATCGTACTACTGCTTAAAGATTCATTGATATTGCTGCCTATAGACTTATAGATTTACTGTTGCTACTGTTCTACACCGTATTGACTGTTTTATATATTCATTGCTTTGTATCGCCTTTCTCGATTGATTTCAATTGATTAGATCGTATTGATTTGATAGCATCGATTTGATTGACTACGTTGATTGATTTTGATTGATTCTATTGATTTATCGATTTGCTTGCTGCTGCATTGACTGGTTTTATTGACTATTGATTTCCGCTGCATTGACTCATTGACCATTGACTGATTTGGATTGAATAGATTGACATGCATATTGATAGCATTGCCGAGCTTTGATTTCAGTTATAGGTATTAGGTGACCTGCTGGGCTTTGTAAAGCTCATTATATGTGGTTGATATTTTCAGGTCAGGGCTCGGGAGCAGGAGATAGGCATTGATCCAGATCTACAGGTTTTAGTGCTTTTGTTAGATTGATGATTCTTTTGTACTCAGGACAGGATAGTTTCCTTTCTTGTATTGATAGTGTAGTTCCTGAGTAATGTACATGATGTTTTGTGATATGAATCGACAGTTATATTGAAGTTTTAAATGTTATAGATGTTTGATAGAATGCTTACTGAAGGATTTATAGATAACTCTGGTAAATTGTTGCGAATTGATCGACATTCTTTCCAAGTTAGATTCTGGGGCGTGACAAGTTGGTATCAGAGCAGTGTTATTGGAAGAATGGATTGTTACCAGAGTTGTAGGATTGGATTGAGAGATTGGGTAGATTGGGTAGCTTTAAGAGCTTCATTGGCATACATCATTGCATGTGTGTATCATTCGTTTTGAATTGTGCAGGTGAAAAGATATGGATCCTCCGGCAGAATCCAGTGTACCGAATGAGCAACACAGCGCATCTCCAGTACCGTCAGAGAGTATGATGCAGTTAGCGACTGCGATTGCACATGTTATGGGGGATGCCCAGAGTAAGATGAGTGGGAGCAAAGAGGAAGAAGTTGACAGACATTTACAGATGTTCCACAAGCTGAAGCCTCCGTTGTTCAAAGGGGCTGTAGGACCACAGGCTGCTGAGGATTGGATAATGAGGATAGAAAAGATTTTTGATAGCATGCAGTGTCCGGGGAACAGAAAAGTACCATTGGCAGTATTCATGTTGGAGAGTGAGGCAGAGAGATGGTGGATTGGACAGCAGAGAGAGAAATTCCAGGGAAAGACCAATGCTGAGATTACCTGGGATGAGTTCACTACAGTGTTCAGGATGTGGTTCGTACCACCGTCAGCTCAGCGGCAGATGCAGGAAGCATTCATGAGATTGGAGCAAGGCCGCAAGTCAGTGATGCAGTACGAGTCCGAGTTTACTGCACTTGCGAGGTACGCTGCTCACTTGATCCCTACTGCCGAAGACAAATGTTATAGATTTCTGCACGGATTGAATAGAGAGCTGAGGCAACCACTTGTACCTTTTCGGATCCACGAGTTTTCTGAGCTAGTGGAGCGAGCCCGATTGATAGAGATCGATTTGGCGACACCAGTATCGAGGTACGAGGATACCAGGAGGAGGAGAGATGACGTACGACGAGATGATTCTGGTAGAGACAGAGATAGAGAGAAGAGAAGCAGATATGAGGGTTCGAAGGGATCTGCATCGGGATCTGCGTCACGATCAGCATCGATAGTATCATCTGGTGGTTCTGGCACGTGCATTCACTGTGGTAGACGACATGCAGGTCAGTGCTACCTATTGACGGGACAGTGTTTTCACTGTGGACAGCAAGGGCACAGAGCAGCAGATTGTCCTCAGAAAGGACTGGGTGGAAGGACTGCTTCTGGCACGGGTACAGGGCAGCAGAGGACTGTTGCCTCGAGGGCCTACAGTGATAGATCAGGGAACAGGATTGATGATAGGACTGTCAGAGATCAGGGGGAGACAGTTGCGCCACGACCTCCAGTGGTGCCACGCATCTACAGTCTACAGAGTTTACAGCATCAGGATCAACAACGACCAGAAGATTCTACTGGTAAGATTGATTTGACTAACCGATTGATATTGACATATGAACATTGCATATTGACATTTGATTGATTGCATTGTGTGTTCTGTATGGATTTCGACGAGTTTTGTTTTGGATTTGGATTTGATCGATTTGTTTTGCATCGTCGTTTTTGCTTCGTACCTTTAGGGAAATGTCGGGACGACATTTTTCTAAGGTGGGGAGATTGTAATATCTCGTTTCCTTACTGTTCCTCTCTGATTTGGATTTTCCTCCCAGAATCGGCCAGGACGAAGTTTGGATCGTCCAGGCCGATCAGTGCATTGAACAGCTGATTTCTGGTGTGTTTTCTGGAAGGATTTCTGCACAGATCGTCCAGGCCGATCGTGAGATCGTCCAGGACGATCGTACTGTAGAAATGATCGGCCAGACAATAGCCCTGAGTGAGGTCCAGGACGATCTGGATTTGATCAGATCGTCCCGGGACGATAGCTCGATCGGCCAGGCCGATATGAGTAAGTTATAAGGAAAATCAGCTCGTTTTGAGGAGAGAGAAAATCAAAAGTTAAAATCAGATATTTTGTAGAGAGAGAAAGAGAAAGGAAAGAGAAGAGGAAACTGGTTTTCGGAGACCGCGGAGCGCTTTTCGTCCGACGCTGCTGTTGGAGAAAGTGAAGATCTCGTGGTAAGGACTCCGAACCCTGTTTCTGTTTTCAGAGATTTTGTGTTTTGACCGAGATATGATCTGTTTTGTGTTTTCGTAGTCGACTTTTCGACATGGTTTTGATTTGACACAACTTCCACCGCACAACTTTTAGTATGTTATAGATATGATTATTGTACACGATTTGACTGTATTCTACGAAGATTTTACCGGTCGGAATTGATTCTACGTGATTTTAATCGAATAGAAAATAATCGGGACCTGATTTGATTTGGATTCTATAGATCGATAGTCTTGTATTGACGCTATAGATATTCTATTGTAATTTGGAAAGATTTGGAAACTGTGTCTTTTTGCAGGATTTTTGTGTAAATTTGACCGACTGCCGTTACGCTGCCCGATTTTCGTACGATTCCTGAATTGTCTGAGATTGATAGATTGAACTGATATGCATTGATTATTGATATGATTGCTTTAATATTGACTATTTAAGTGCTTATTGATTGAATTGATTATTGATACTGATCGCAAGTGGAACCTGGTTGAACATTGGTGGAGATTGATATTGATACCTGTACAGAATGGTGGGCCGACGGGCTTTCCTTTAAACCATTGATTATTGATATAACGATTGGGAGCTATAAGGAGTTTATTGATATGCCGACGGGCGAAAAGAGTGACGACTCTTATTGATTGAACCAATGTATTATCTACAACAGCAATATGGATTCTACAACAGCAACATGACCAGTAGATTGTACTTGTTCAGTATATAGTATTGAATTGCATGTTTACTGTATTGTTTTATAGATTCATTGTTTTATAGATTCCTGCTTTATCGACTTTGATTGGATTTACTAGATCGTACGATTTCATTGATTTCACTGATCGATTTCTGTGCATTGACATTGAACATTGATATAGAAATGGATGAATATAGATACTGCATTGATAGCATGGACATCGTACTACTGCTTAAAGATTCATTGATATTGCTGCCTATAGACTTATAGATTTACTGTTGCTACTGTTCTACACCGTATTGACTGTTTTATAGATTCATTGCTTTGTATCGCCTTTCTCGATTGATTTCAATTGATTAGATCGTATTGATTTGATAGCATCGATTTGATTGACTACGTTGATTGATTTTGATTGATTCTATTGATTTATCGATTTGCTTGCTGCTGCATTGACTGGTTTTATTGACTATTGATTTCCGCTGCATTGACTCATTGACCATTGACTGATTTGGATTGAATAGATTGACATGCATATTGATAGCATTGCCGAGCTTTGATTTCAGTTATAGGTATTAGGTGACCTGCTGGGCTTTGTAAAGCTCATTATATGTGGTTGATATTTTCAGGTCAGGGCTCGGGAGCAGGAGATAGGCATTGATCCAGATCTACAGGTTTTAGTGCTTTTGTTAGATTGATGATTCTTTTGTACTCAGGACAGGATAGTTTCCTTTCTTGTATTGATAGTGTAGTTCCTGAGTAATGTACATGATGTTTTGTGATATGAATCGACAGTTATATTGAAGTTTTAAATGTTATAGATGTTTGATAGAATGCTTACTGAAGGATTTATAGATAACTCTGGTAAATTGTTGCGAATTGATCGACATTCTTTCCAAGTTAGATTCTGGGGCGTGACACAGGGAAGGTAACCCTTGCTCTTGAAGCTGATCCAATGGCAATAGTTAAGTAGATTCCTTAGCATGAGTGACCCTTGCCGTTTTAGTTTATCCCTGGAATTTGCTTACAATGTTCTTCGAGGCACAGTCTCTGCCTTTGCTCCTAAATTGTTATTTCTATATGTTATTTTCTTTTCTTTGATTGTACCTTTTGGGTTTTATCATTGTTTTCTTCGTCTATTGGTTTTGTAAGAGGTAATGATTGTAAACACGGCATTATAGAGTCTCCAAGGCTGTTGGAGTTTTTTAATTTTTATCCGTGGAGAATCTCTTTAAAAATGATGCTTATGCTATCTTGAAGAGTTAATGGTGGTTGGGATATCTATTTCAGTGGTTTTTTGAAGTTTTTGTGTGGGATGTTGCTTTTTACAACCAAAATTATTAACGTGTGGTAGCATTAAAAAATAGTTATATGATATATATACACACACAATCACACACACACTATCAATATCAATTTTAATTAAATTACTTTTTGTTTGATTTTTCTATCAAAGAACAAGCTTGATGCATTCCTCCACTTTCATCCAACTTGAATTTTGCTAATAATATTTTCATCTATTTCAACATCACTCTGAATAATAGATCCAAAATATTTAAAATGTGTACTATTATTTATGACTTGATAGCTCAAAGTCACAAACATTCCGCTACATCTATTACTATTAATATTACACTTCATATATTTAATTTTATATCTACTCAAATTAAAACTTTTAAACTGTAGTATTATGTTAATTTATAACAAGTATTACTTTGGTGATCAAATTAGGATTGATAAGAATAAAATATAATTAATAACATTCAATTATGTAAATAAGATACAAATAAATTAGGTTTAGTAATTAATATTTACCAAATAAATTAATATCAGATTTATTAAATTTCAGAGGTTAGTGGATTTACAAGGGTTAGGAGACATGCAGTATGAGAAGTCAGTATACCTTATCATGATTTACTAAGTTAGATTAGCGTTTTATGTGAATTAGTTGACTTAAATTTCGAGCTGCATCATCAAACAATTTCATTTGATTAGACATTATTTGACACCTTGTCAAAAAACATATGATTTTGTAAAATTTTGATTTAGAGGATTTACTAATCCTACTTGAATCCGAACAACACATTGGTTGGTTGATTTTATTGATTGGGAAGTCTCTAGAAATTCACCAATATCTTCTCCCACACTATATAAGGGTGGGATTGCTTCGTGACGCAACTTTGCTATTCTCTTGCAATAGTACGGAGCAGCTTGGAAGGCCCTTGCGGCCTTGCGTATTGTGGGGCAACCGCCGCATCTGTGTGTTGGTGCGAGGAATAAATAAATGGGTCTTCCTTATGAAAAGGAGAATCCGAGTCATTGCCTCTATGTTCTCTTGCTGTTCGTTATGACTGTTGGGTTTTAGCAGTTTACTATGATGCAACATCTCACAGATATAAAATTTGTAGCATGATTTATTTTTAAATTAAAAAAAAAAACTAAAGCCAAAAAATAATAATAACAAAAGAACAAAAAGTGCTCCCGTTATCTCCATTATCAGCAAAATCCTTGGGAGAACCTCAGTGGGTTACCCTTCTCGGT
Organism: Dendrobium huoshanense; assembly: GCA_016618105.1. Lineage (NCBI taxonomy): Eukaryota > Viridiplantae > Streptophyta > Magnoliopsida > Asparagales > Orchidaceae > Dendrobium > Dendrobium huoshanense. The sequence continues at coordinate 20,814,456 of CM028344.1, forward strand.
CTCTACAGAAGAGGAATTCTTTAATAATAATAGTCAGGGCAGTAGCGGAGGAGGAAACACTAGCTTCGGAAGCAGAGCCTATGCCAAAAGTGGAGCGGACGCCCTCAGCGGAGTAATCCGTTACTGTTCCAGCTTCCTCTGTGGATTTGCTCACAATGATCTTCAAGGCAGTGTCTCTAAGTTCGCTCCCAAATTATTACATATTTGTGATTTTCTTTTCTTTGTTTGTATATTTTGGGTTCTATGATTATTTATTTTGTATGCTGGTTCTGCAAAGGCTGAGGGAACTATGGACGACACGGCAATATCAAAACTCTCCAATGCTTTAGAGGTTTTTAATTTTTATCTGAGGAGAAGCCTTTCAATTGATGCTTGTGTTTTTTTGGAGAACAAGTCCAAGATGAAGTACTTTGTTATTGTTATTTTAGGGGAAGGAAGGTGTCGGTAATTTGAAGATGCAAAATCTAGAGAGCATTGCAAGCGTTGAGGTAAAATCCAGTTTTTTTTTTTTCCTCTGTTAGTGATGCTTCAATCATGTGTTAATTCTACTCACTATTGCTAAATTTTTTAATATCAACTTCAGGAAATTTGTATGGTTTACTTGTTCAGGTTCAAGATTTATGTATTATATGGTTATTTTTGAAATTTAAAATTATCAACTTTATGGTAGATAGTGCCTCAATGTATTAGATGCGATGCTATTAATTATATTTTGGAATTTCTGTTGGGTCCAACTTCAATTGTGTTCTTTCTTGCATCAAACCTTTTTCTTCATTATCATTGGCCTTATTCTAGCTATTTGTGGCCGGCTTTTTGAATCCTCAATTTTATTCATTCATATATTAGCCCATTCTTCACAAATCCTTACAAATTTACAAGTATCAAGTGTCAACCACTATGATTGGTAATACCTCAATGTAATAAATGACATGCTATTTGTTTGTTGTATATTTCTTGTATTCTAAGATTGCCATCGGATCCAAGTTTACTTATGTTGTTTCAAACATCAGATCATTTTCATTATTGTCATCGTGATCATTATCATTAGACTTGTTGCATGTGAGAAATTGAGTTAGTACAAAGAACATTGATCTTAACCATTGATGTAGCACAAGAATGTCTATTTTCATGCAAATTTTAGAACTTGTCCTTTTATAGTAACTCTCCTAATTTGAAAATTATTATGTTGCCATCATTATCACCTTCATTTTCATAGAAGAATGATTTATATTATGATCATCATTCAAATTTGTAAAAGATCTGTCATCATTATTTGACTATAGAAAGAAATCTTGTTTCATTTATGTAAGGAAATTAAGCTATAATTCACCATCAACATGTTAAACGAAGTTAATTGCCATCATCATTATTTTCAGAGGTGGAATTAATCAAATATTCTTTAGCATCATTCAAATATAGAAAGAAATATTTTTAGTATTGTTATAAAATAATAAACACAATGGTGAATAGCTCCAGTGGAAGATAAGATTAGAGAGTCGCCTTAGATGGTTTGGTCACATTAAACGGAGGCCTTCTGATGACCCGGTTAGGAAAGTTGAGGTATTAGATTTGACTTATGTTAAGAAAGGTAGAGGTAGACCTCAAAAGACTTGGTTAGAAAATATTAGAAATGATCTTTCTTTATTAGATTTAAATGAGAATTTGACTTTTAACCGGACACAATGGTGAAAAAGGATTCATATAGCCGACCCCACGTAGTGGGACAAAGGCTTGATGTTGTTGTTATAAAATAATAATAAAGAAAAAATATTGCTATTTGTCTTCTTTATAAAGTAAGGAGCATTTAACAAGAATTTTAATCAACATGAAGCCACTCCCTTTCCAAATGAGCTCGGGTGATATTTAGAAAGAAGGATCATGAAGATTTTGGCCTCCCCTATCTCTCTTTCTTGTATGGCACCATATATAAGAAATAGAAGTTTTGGATGCTTTACAATAATATTCAATTAAGGGGCTGTTTGGTTGGCTGTAAAGTGAATGCAGTATAAAGTAAATGTAGTGTAAAGTGAATACAGTGTAAAGTCAATGAATGAGGCTGTTTGGTTGTCTGCAAAGTAAATGCAAGGGAACTATTTTTTTCTGTTTCTGCAAGCAAGCAATGAAGTCGAATGACAACGGAGAATCTACTCCGCACACAAGAAACAAAGTTGAATGGTAATGGAGAAATAGAGAAGATGAAAATCAAACCTTGGATGCTTCCTAAGAAGCGATGTCGAGTAGGAACGAAGGGGCAAAAGAAGCTGCTTCTTGTGAATTCCTTTCTCGCTTGATTTGAGCGGGTTTACTTTACGCCAAAAAAACTAATGTGAGAGTTTTTAATACACCATGAAATTGCTTTACTTTCCTTCGGTGGCCAATCAAACACCAAAAATTTAAAAAGCAAAGCGCTTATTATGCATTGCATTTACTTTTCCTCCAACGAAACAACCCCTAAGCAAGTTACCAATTAATCATTCAATACAATCATGAAGATTATGACCCCGCATTTTTCCTCTATGAGCCTATGTAATGATGTGTATTTTAATGTTCACAAACATGGAGTTAACTATTTTAAAAAAGGAGTGAATTATATTAGAAATCATATTTGATTGGTTTAATATGTTAGTGTTCCTTGATGGCAATTTGCATTTTTTTAAGCTAAAGTTATTAATCGAAATCGTCCGACCAATTTACATCATGAAGTGACATCAACTTTGAGCGCTTGTATAAACCACCAGCATTATATAATAATCTCAGCCAAATCTCCATGGAAAGAAATATAGGGGCAAAACCAAATAGGAAATGAGAGCTGATAGGGAAATCTAGAAACCACCAACATCTAGTGAAGCTTTCTAACATCTCAGCCATACTAATAATTAGAATAAAGATATTGAGAATACTACAATAAGAGATATACCAAAGATGGAGAAATTATTAGGTGTGGAGTGCGGACGGGAGAACCATCCGCATAAGCACTGGGTACCTAGTGGTACCCAGCGGTACCAAGTGCGGGTATCAAGCTGGGTACCCACCAATGAGGTGACGTGGCACATTTTTATTGGTCTCCGGACACACTCCGCACTCCCCACCTAATAATTTCTCCCAAATATGAGGATAAGTGAGATCCATAATAAATTACCAAAAACTAGCCATGCCTAGCAGCAGGCCCCCAACTACAACAACAACAACAACAACAACATCAAGCCTTTAATAGGACACAATGGAGAAAAAAGATTCATGTAGCCGACCCCACTACGATCCAACGTTTCAAGAAAAATACCCAACGTTTCAAGAAAAAGATCCAAGACATGATCTGCAACTCCAACTAATGAAACACTATGAAAATACTTAGTGGGAAACAAAAATTGATAGGAACAAATGCGTAGCCGAAAAACTAGAAAAGATGATAGGCTAGATAAGTTCAAGAAGAAACAACCATAGTAGTCATCAATTTGATAAACCCAATGCCGCTTAGTGCTACACCCAAAGCTCTCAAACACATCAAAATACAAAGCACTTGATTAATAGAAAAGTAATACAGGGTATAGAGCAAAACAACTAAAAAACCACTAGCAGGAGAATTCCAGGCATAACCATTACCTCATCAAAAGGATGAAATTGTAGCCCACAAAAGCATCCAAAGCCACCGGTAGACCACCCAGGAAGGCTAAAAGATTTTGCCACAAAATAGCAACAGGACTTACAAAACAAAAGAAAACTCCCACGAGGATAAGAGCAAAAAATTAGGGAATAACACCAGATACCAAAAGTCCCAAACACAGGATAAGCCCATCACAATAACAAAACTATAATTGTAAACATTGTTAAAGCCCACAACAGGCCTCCCAAGAAGGCCATTACACCTTGCCCTCAAACAACACCAGGACACATTACACCCCCTTAGAGTAGAAGGGAAACAAATAGGGATAACATCGGGATACAAAATATTCCATTCATAACTTAAGTCCATCACTACAACACACACAGTAATGTTTGATTGAAGAAAAGAACTAAAAAATATAATGGGCAGCATAAAAAAAACCACCGAATGAATGATAATGGTAATAACCATAACCCAAATCTACCTAAAAATAATGAGTAAAATAGAAAAACCAACAACACCTAAAACAATAACCCAGCCAAAGCGAACTAGACCAAAGGCAAAAACCAAAGAGAGGCTAAATTCTAACATACGGTAAGCACATTTTAGCCAACCTAATAGTTGACTTAAAAAAAAAATGAAAATGAATAGATACGAAGCAGTTCACTGTCTCCGTCGGCCCCATTTCACCAAACGACACACTGTTTCGTTATGGTAACTGCCATTCGACAAAGGAAACAAATAAAAGAACGAAGGAGTTTGGAAGGAAGACATTACATTCACTTACTCGCACTGACTCCGATTCTATCGTTGCTGTTCAACTTCGTTTGCTTTACAGGAAGACGTCTAGGCTTCGCCTATCGTCTTCTCTGTTTGTCGTTGCTGTTCGGCTCCGTTGCTTCGCCAAAGGTGCAGAGATTGCACGGTCGCTCCTTCCGCTCCTTGTGGCCATCCGACTTCGTTCCTTCACCTGAAGTAGAGATTGCGCACGTCGCTTCTTTGTCTCCTCGTAGTTGTCTGACTTCGCTCCTTTGCAGGAAGCGGAGATTTCACGCGTAGCTTCTTCGGCTCTTGTCGTTGTTCGACTTTGCCTTCCAACATTGATTGTATATTTATGTACCCAACATTGATTATTAGTTTTTGACTTTAAGATAAATGGACATAAAATAAAAAATAAAGTAAAACGATTTTCTAGGATTAGATATGGGTATTTAAAGAATATTAACAAAAATATTTTTGAGAATAAGATTTTAGATCTTAAGATTTTATCTGTTTATGAGGATGCTAATATTATGTAGAAAAAGTGGCTAGTGATATTAAGAATATTGCAAAAGATATCCTTGGAGTATCAAAGGGAAAAGCTCTTAATAGTAAAAATAGTTGGTGGTGGAATCCAAATGTGCAAGAAAATATTAAAAATAAGAAGTTTTGTTATAAAAATTAGTTTAATTTTAAAAATTTTGATAATTGAGAAATATATAAAGTGGCTCGTAAGGATGCTAAGAAAGCAATATGCGATGCAAAGACATTAGTTTTTAGTGATTTATATAATAGATTAGATACTAAAGAGGGAGAAAGATATATGTATATGTTAGCCAAACAAAGAGATAGGAATAGTAAGGATTTAGTTCAAGTGAAGTGTATTAAGGATGAAGATCAAAAAATACTTTTCTTAAAAGATGATATTCAACAAAGGTGCATGAGATATTTTGCTAAACTTTTTAATGAAGATTATGAAAATACGATTGACTATAGTGATCTTAACACCCTAAATGAAAATAAAGATTTTTGTTTTTATCGACGTTTTAGTAAAACTGAAGTTAGAGAGGCTTTAAAGAAAATGAAGGGTGGAAAAGTTGTTGGACCTGATGATATTCCAATAGAGGTGTGGAAATTCTTAGGAGATGAAGGAATTTCATGGCTTACTAAACTTTTAAATACTATTTTAAAGACTAAAAAGATGCCAGATGAGTGGAGAATGAGTGTGTTAATTTCTATTTTTAAGAATAAAGGTGATGCACAAGATTGTGTGAATTATAGAGGTATTAAGTTAATGTGTCATATTTTAAAACTATGAGAGTGAGTTATGGAGCATAGGTTGCGGCATGATACTAATGTTTCTCAAAATCAATTTGGATTCATGCCGGGTAGGCCGACTATGGAAGCCATACATTTATTAAGAGGTTTGATGGAGAAATATAGAGAAAATAAGGAGGATCTACATATGATATTTATTGATTTAGAAAAAAACATATGATAAAGTTCCAAGAGAAGTGCTATGGAGAGTTCTTGAAAAGAAAGGAGTCAATAATGCTTATATTCAAATCTTTAAAGATATGTATGCAGGAGCTATTACTTGTGTTCAAGCACAAGGTGGATTGAACAAGTATTTCCTTATTTCGGTTGGGTTATATCAAGGATCAGCCTTAAGCCCATATCTTTTTGCTTTAGTCATGGATGTTCTCACTAGACATTTGCAAGAGGATGTACCTTGGTGTATGTTTTTTGCTGATGATATTCTTCTTGTTGATAAGACTAGAGAGGTAGTTGAAGGTAAACTTGAATTATGAAGGTCAACCTTAGAGTCTAAAGGTTTTCGTTTTAGATCTAAAACGGAAAATATGGAGTGTAATTTTAGTAGTAATAGACCTAGTGAGGGGATTGTGATTTTGGGCGATCAAGTCATTAATAAGAGTACACGTTTTAGATATCTTGGATCTATTGTTCAGAGTGATGGTGAAATAGATGGGGATATTATCAGCAGAATTCAAGTTGGATGGTTGAAGTGGAGGAATGCATCGGGCTTGTTATGTGATTGAAATGTACCCCTTAAACTTAAGGGAAAATTATATAAGATGGTAGTGAGGCCTGCAATGCTTTATGGTGCCGAATGTTGGCCATTAAAAGAGAAGCATAATACCAAGTTAAGTGTGGCAGAGATGAGGATGCTCAGGTGGATGAGTGGCTTTATCCTTAGAGATAGGATACAAAATGAGCATATACATGAAAAGGTTGGAGTAGCTCCAGTAGAAGATAAGATTAGAGAGAGTCGCCTTAGATGGTTTGGTCACATAAAATGACGGCCTTTCGATGACCCGGTTAGGAGAGTAGTGGTATTAGATTTGACTTATGTTAAGAAAGGTAGGGGTAGACCTAAAAAGGCTTGGTTAGAAGATATTAGGAATGACCTTTCTTTATTAGATTTAAACGAGAATTTGACTTTTAATAGGACACATTGGAGAAAAAAGGATTCATATAGCCGACCCCACGTAGTTGGATAAAGGCTTGATGTTGTTGTATATATTATAATATGATAATATAATGATATATATTATATATAACATTAAATATATAAATATATAATGTTGTTTATATATATATATATATATATATATATATATATATATATATATATATATATATATATATATATATATATATATATATATATATATATATATATATATATATATATATATATATATATATATATATATATATATATATATATATAAAAGAAGAAAGAAGAAGAAAAAAAAAAGAAAAGAAAAAAGAAAAGAAGTATTTCAAACAAATGTTGAAGACCCGCGCCATCAATCTTAAATATGGGCGGATGATTTTAAAACTCGAAGACATGCGTCGTTGATTTTTAATCCGGGTAGATAATTTTAAATTTGGAGACCCTAGGCCTTTGTATCTTAGATCTGACCGGGATGGTTTTAATTCGAAGATCCTACGTAGTCGATTTTAGATCCTAGTGGGATGATTTAAATTCGAAGGCCCTACGCTGTTGACGTTAAGTCCGGGTAGGAAGAAATTACGACAGTGCTGTCCCGATTTCTCCCTCGGTGGGGAGTAGACACCGGGAGGCTGTCGAAATTTTCTAGAAAAAGCTTTAAAACTTTTATTTTTGAACCAATTAGGGAGTCTAATTTAAGTAATCAATTACTTAATTACAACTAAAGTTTATTAATTAAATCATTTAAATTAATTAATCAAGATTAATTAAATCAAAATAATTAATTTTGATTAGCAAAGTTGATTTAATAACAAAAATTCAAGAACTTTTTTTTTAAATCCGAGAGTAAAATCCAAATCAAAGTGTTGTTATTTAAAGTTTGAGAAAATTGGTTTTTTTTTTTAATTTGAGCAATTAAAAAAAACACTTGGGCAGCCTTGTTTATAAGAACTTGGTTGTAAGACCCACTTCCCGACAACTTTTATAGGAAACCAGTAAGCCCCATTTTAGGGGAAAGTTTTAGATAAAATTGGCCTAACTCCTAAACCGCAATTAAAACCCTTGGCCATTTCTAATAGAAGTCATATGTCCTACTTCTGAGGGAAACGTTTAGGTGATAATACAGCCCTAGACCCCTCGTTTGGGCATCTTAGTCTATAGGACTTGGTTGTAAGACCCATCACTCGGGCCACTTAGCTTAAGGTGCTAGGTCGTAAGTCTCATCATTAGACAACTTCTAATGAAGCACTAAGACCTAATCCTAATCCAAATTCAATTCAAGCAAAATTTAATCTTTCGAGCATCCTAGTCTATAGGATTAAGTTGTAAGACCCGCTTTTCAGGCTACTTCCTAAGGGAAGCCATAAGTCCTACCCAAATAATTTAAAATTCCCGGGTAGCCTTACTGTAGAGTTAGGTTGTAAGACCCATTCTTGGGCAACTCATAAATAGAGCATTAAGCCCCATTCTAAATCAAATTCTTGGGCAATTGATCAATAGAGCAATAAGCCCCAACTAAAAATCTAAATACTTGGGTTACTTTCCATGAAAGCCATAAATCCCAACCTAAATTTAAATACCTGGGTTACTTCCTAAATAAGCCATAAGCCACATTCCAAATCAAATCCCCGGGCTACCTTTAAAAGAGGCCAAAAGTCCCACTATCAGGGCAACTCTAATTGGAGCCGTAAGCTCCAAGTTAAACAAATTAACGGGCAACTTCTAAGGAAGCCATAAGTCCCAACCCAAATTAAATCAAACTAAAATCCACATCTAATCACGTTAGTCTACTCAGGACCCCTGAGAGGAGCCAACCCATGACTACTAATCAGATTTCCTGGACACTACAATCGATGATTGTTAGTGTTGGTAGACTGAATACACGACATACCTGGGACGACGGAACCATGAGATTTTGATCGAGTTTACCTCCATTTTCTCCATAATTGAGACTAAATTACCTAAAATTTATTCATCCTTAATCGAGAGTTCTCTCTTACTTGTTAAAAGGGTAATTAACTATGAGTGCTTGCGCTCATAGGAAGTAAGAAACTCAGATCTAATTAAACCTTGACACTACCCTCAGGGGAAATTTGGATAACTTCTATATGACTTAAGGGAAATGAAATCCTATGGCTGCAAAGCGGGATTCGTGCATTCGTGCCATTTTTCTTGAGCCAACAGATTTCTGGAAAACATAGGTGGAATATTATTTGAAGACAAATCATCCAAATAAAAATTACTAAAAAGAGCATAGTTAGCATTTAAATTTGCTAACTTATTACAACTTATATTTACCCAATTAAAAAAAAAAACAAAATTCTGCTCCTTTAAAAAAATAGCTCATCCCTCCATTTGCCACCCAACTCTTGCAAAAATTTGATGATGTTGTGATTGTCTCTTTCTATGATAATACCCTTGTAACTTAACATCAAATCTTTTTTAATATCACCTATGACTTGAATTGTCATGAGTTTTAGATGATAAACATCCCAATGAATACAAGATTGTCCATAAGCAAGAAGAAATCTCCCTTTACTGTCACGAACGATACCTCCAATTCCATCTTTATATGATTATAATAAGGATGCATCTACATTAATTTTGATCCAGTCGGGTGGACGAGGGTACCCATGATCCAATAGTCTATTCGATTGATTAGTACCCTAGTGTATAGTTTAAAATTGCGCAATTAGAGGCGTGCTTGAGGTGCACCTCTGCACAATTCTGGGCAAAATCGCCTCATTGCTTAAACAATTTTGGTTCCTCATGAGGCGTACGCCTCTTCACTGTGAGGCACGCCTCTGAGGCTGAATTGCACAATTCAGTGTGAGGCGCACGCCTCTAAAAACCGGGACCCACACACTTAAGTCTAAATGAAATAAGACTTCTTCATCCCCTCTCATAACAGCCTACCCGAAAACGAGCAGGAAAAAAAAAACCTGCAGCCCGCAAGCTCTTCCGCACGCCCGCTCGGCCTCCCTTCCCGTCGCCTCTCCCGCCGGTGCCGCCTCACTCCGGCGAGCTTGAAGTGTCCAGTTGCCCTCTAGGAGAAGTCCACAAACAATTTTAGGTATTTTTTTCAAGTGAAAGAAAATCTAGGGTTTGAATTTTTTTGAGATTTTATGTTTGTTTTCGCATTTTTTGCATTAGGAAATATGGTTAGAGGCAATGAAAAGGCAAATACATCATTGCGGCGTGACCTTTCTTTGAAATACATTGTGCAAGTTGATGTAGAAGGTGGCGAGAAGACGTGTATTTAAAATATAATTTCTGTGATATGGTGGTGAAGGGAGGAGTAACTCGCATGAAGGAACACTTATTCAGCTCACATAAGAGTGTAGCACCTTATGCGAATTTTCCGGATAACATGGAGGAAATTACAGCTTATATGAAAAAGAGTACGACAGCCAAACATTTACAATAGGAGCAATTTGATGAAAGGATCGAACATGGTGCTTACTTCGGGAGCGAGAGTGGAAAGGGCTCTTCCTCCACTATTCATAATATAGGAGCACGAGGTCCTATGGACCAGTATATGACTAATCCAGGAGAGGATAGAGGACAAGCACAGATGATGCCTGCGGCTGGTATCAGAGAGGGTCGACGACAAGTTTGCATGGTTATTGGCATATTTTTTTTTTTGAGAATGCCATACCATTTAATGTTGCGACAGTTGAAGGCACCTTCAATATGAGGAGCAGCTTCTTGTATGATGCGGTTTGTAGGGTTGTATGGGAGAAGGTTGAAGGCACCTTCCATGTACGAGTTGCGAACATGAATTTTGAAGGAGCAACAGTACTCAAAGTAGAGCATTGGTGAGATTAAATGGACATGGATTGAGATTGGTGTTACCATTATGTCAGATGGATGGTCTGACATGAAGAGCAGGAGCTTGATTAATATCCTTGCTAACAATCCTTACGGAACGGTGTTTTTATGATCAGTTGAAGCTTCAGATGAGGTTAAAAATGCTAAATTCATTTTTAATTTATTAGATGGGGTTGTTGAGGAGATTAGGGAGCAATTGATTGTTCAGGTGGTGACCGACAATGCCAGTACATACAAAGCAGCTGGTCAGATGTTGATGGAGAATAGGAAACACCTATATTGGACCCCCTGCGCAGCACACTGTATCGATATCATATTGGAGGAACTTAGTGATTTACCTCAACACAAGAGCGCTCTTTATAGGGCAATTGATGCTATCAAATTTTATGTATTTTTATTTTATGATAAACATTAGTATGTTAATGTTGTTTTTTATGTTTTTTTTCTTTTTAGCTATCCAATGATGGAAGGCATTCAATGATCATGGTAGGTTGTGCTTGAGGGCTTGGTAGACCTTTAGGTTGTCCGAGGGGACATAGGTCAAATTGACCGAACTACCATAAAATTTGGTGTGTTCTTTCTTATTGTATTTTCACATTTAATTTCTGTAATTTATTTTCTGGTGAGTGATTGTTTTATTTAGATCATGAATTTTGTTTGAGAATTTTTAAAACACCAATTCACTCTTCTCTTAATTAGCCTCGAGCTAGTTCATAAGGGCTTTACATCCCTAATGAACTTTCAAGTGGCACTAGTGTTGTCACATATGACTTAAATTGTGCATATATGTAATCTTAAATTCAGAATTTGTTACTTCAATCGAAAAATTTGGACCACATAACTTCCTAAGGCAATGTACTCAGCTTTTACAGTAGAAAGTGCAACAGAGTTTTATTTTCTATGAGACCAGGAGACTAAGGACTGTCCTATGAATTGGCATGTACCAGAAGTGCTCTTTTTATCCACCATAGACACTACAAAATCAGAGTCAGAATATCCAATAATCTCAAAAAAAGTGTTGTGCCTATGATTCTAGATTCTTAAGTTTTGAGTTCATAAGAGATATCTAAGGATTCTCTTAACTACTGTCAGGTAGGGTTCTTTAGGATCAGCTTGAAATCTAGCACAAAGATAAACACTAAACATTATATCAAGTTAACTAGCAGTTAAGTAAAGCAATGAGCTAATCTTTCCTCTATACTTCTTTTGATCAACAGATTTTCCATTTAAGTCTTATCCAAATTAATACTCGAGGTCATGTGAGTATTTATTTGTTTGGTTTATCCATTTCATATTTATTTAAGATGTCCTTAATGTATTTTGATTGATTTATAAATATTCTATCATCTAATTATCTTATGCTAAACCCCAAAAAGTAGGACAACCCTCCTATCATACTCATCTCAAATTTCTTACTCATTATTTTAGAAAAATCATCACTTAGTTTTTTATTAGAAGATCTAAAAAGTATATCATCAACATAGATCTAAACAATGAGTAACTCATATCCTATTTTTCTCAAAAAAATGGTGGTGTCTATGCTTCCTTTAACAAACTCCTCTAGTAGGATTGTGATAAGCCTCTCATATCAAGCTCTGGGTGTCTATTTTAATCCATATAAGACTTTTTTAAATTTTTGAACAAGATTTAAAAATTGGAAACTCTCAAAACCTGGGGGTTGCTCTACAAACACATCCTCTTTTATTACCTAGTTTAAAAAGGTACTATTGACGTCCATTTGAAAAAGCTTAAATTCCTTATAACAGGTAAAGGCTAGTAGCACTCAAATGGCCTCCAATCTAGCTACAAGGGCAAAGGTCTCCTCAAAATCAATCTCTTCTATTTGGTTGTACACCGTAGTCATCAATCTTGCCTTATTCGCAACCACCACACTAGAATAATTCAGTTTATTCTTAAAGACCCATTTGGTTCCCATCACACTTTGATTCTTAGGTCTTTCTACCAAATCCCAAACATCGTTCTTCACAAATTGGTTAAGTTCTTCTTGCATAGCTAAGATCTAGAATTCATTAGAAAGGGCCTGATTAATGTTGGTTGGTTCAATCATTGAGATAAAGGTAGAGTGATTCACTTATTTTTTAAGTCCATACCTAGTTCTAACACCTTCAGAAGGGTCACCTAAGACCAGTTCTACATGATGATTCGAAACAATATCTCCAATCTCTAGGCAAAGTGTTTCTAGGTTGTACCCTTACCTCCAGATTTGCATTTTCTACTCCTTGGGTAATCTCACCTACTCCTTCAGTGTTTTGAGGCTCTACACTTTTTTTTCCAAAATTTTCAAGTCCTTGGGTAATCTCTCCAACTTCATCTTCATCATCAACTGTAGACTTCTTAGGATTAGATTCATCAAACACAACATGAATAGTTTTCTCCACCACCAAAGTCCTCTTGTTAAACATCCTAAAGAACTTTCCAACACTTGAATATCCTAAGTGTTAAGAGAGTTGCTATTTGCATGTTTTACATTCTTGCAACTTGTATAGTTTTGATGATTTCAAATATTATTGTTTTATGTATAGTTATCTCCTAACACGTTTTGGAGTAGTTGTTTTTGCTCTTGTGTGTACTAACATTTCAGGAAAATCAAACTCCAGACTACAAAGACTTTAAAGCAAATTCAGCATAAAATGTTTTGTGTATTTAAAACTTGTATTTTTCTTTGAATTAAGTTTGAGAGGGAGTGATTGTAATTGAGTGAATACACACACACACTTTAGGAGATCTTGAGAAATTTGTACTGATCGTACGGGACGACCATAGTTCGTACAGGACGATCAGGTCAGTTATCTCCTCGTAAGAGCAATGGAATAAACAGAAGTTGAAGAAAATTTTTATAAGTCCTGATCGTTCAGGACGAAGTGTATTCCTCCCTGGACGAAATGTTCTCTGGAAAATTTTTGTTCAGAATGAAGTTTATTTGTTCCAGGACGAGTTGCTCTTTGGAGTAAAATCGTCCAGGACGAAGTGTATTCGTCCCGGGATGATTTGCTCTCTGGAAAAATTTTGTCCGGACAAACCCATATTCGTCCCAGGACAAAGTGAATCGACTCTGAAATTTTAGTAACGTTCTACAGTTTTTGGGAACCGACCTATGTAATATCTGTTTGTACCGGACGAACCTAGTTCGTACGAGATGCTGTGTGTAAAACCCAAAATAATTATCAGGTATGAAACAAAATTTTTATTTTTGATTTTGTACCGTTCAAAGAAAATTTAATAAATGTTAGTATAATTAGTTGTAATTATTTAAAATTAGATCTGGATAACAATAAGTAGTAGTTATTTTGAATGGATGTCATCTTTGGGATCTAGCAGTTATGAGAGTGGGCCCTCATCACATTTTGGCAAGCCTCATTTCACGCTAATAAGAGTCATGCTATTCAGAAGTTCCCTGTTTTGGCATTCACGCAAGCAAGCATGCAACGGGATGGTAGCATATTTGCAGAAGTCTTTGGTAGCATTTGGAAGAAGGCTTAAACAAAGTGCAGCTCTTGATTTTGGTAGTATTTGGAAGTTCTGTAGAGATAGTGGGACATCCATCTAGTGAAAGGAATTCACTTCTACGACAAAAATAGGAAAATCCTGTAGTTTTGTTCGGCACAGGAGGAGAGCGGCATTGTAGCACAGTTCGCAAATTTCTTTTTATCCGGTCTCGGTGCAGTGAAACTCTAGATACTACTGTTCCGATAAAGTTCCATAGAATTGCAATTCTATGCTTGAAGATTTTGTTAAGCATTAGAATGGTTATAAAGAAGATTTTCTGGATAAATATTGTAGAGCATTACGTGTGGGCTCCGAAAATTCGGCCCCGGCCTCCCTGCCGTGCAATTTCTTTTTTATATTTGGCGAGGGAGTTTTAACGAACTAAGTTCCGGGGTAAATTTTGGAAGGCAGATAGGTTTGTAGATAAGATACTACCCAGAGATTTCGCCCTCATTTTGCGAGGACTTTATGATCTGAGTTTTGGTTTCCTATAGGCGCAAGCCCCTATAGTTAATTACCCCTCCCGATCACGAGAGAGAACTTTCGATTAAGGCTAGTCATCGATCAGATACGCAGAATATACGTGGTATCTGGCATATAGTAGCAGCATGAATTTATGTATTGAGGATTGGAAGTTTGGAATTTGGGTTTGGATTTGGGAATTTGGGAAAGATTTGAAAAGTTTGATATTTAAAATAGGAATTGCACCATCTTGCACTTAAAGCGGATGGTGGGGGAATGGATGATGGACCCGATCAAGATCCCATGGTTCCGTCGTCCCGGTCCATCGTGGTCCCTGGTCTACTTAGTTAGAGGAGGTAGTCGACCCAACCTGACAGAAGGATCCTTGTCGGCAGCCATGGGTTGCTTGGTCCAAGGGGACCTTGTAGACCTGTGTAGGATGTTTGTCTAAGGGGATATATTTGAATTCACCTTAGGTAACAGAGGGCTTTGTGCCCTATCAATCATATCCTATTGATTCATATCTCAAGAATTTGATGCCAATAAGGAACGTATTGGCTCTGGCCATAACCGATATTTCGTGGTGCCATTTGACAGCAAAATCATTCGGTTCAGAGGGCCCCGGGTCGTCATAACCCTTTATCCTGCGGTGCCATTTGGCAGCAGACCGCCGGTTAGAGGACACGTACCACGTCCTTACTGGCAAGAGATTATTTTGAGAATGGATCCTAGTGATATTTTTGACTAGCATTTGGCTCTTTGTGAGCTGAAGTTATATTTGAATTTGTCCACCTCAGCAAACTGTTGCGGAGGGTGGATGGATTTTGCTTTAAGCATTGATGGATAGATTTCAAATTTTAAATATCCTGACTTTGGAATTTGTTGGGTGGAGTTTTTGGATTTTGAATGGACCCCTCCGGTTGAGATAAACATACAACACGGCCATCATCGGGGTGTTTGGGGTAATTTCCCTTTATTTGATTGGACCTTGTCGACTCTGTCTGGCTGCCGACAGAGGATCGGGTTTCGTAGGCTTTATGCCCTTATTAGTGAATTCATATTGTTATAGGCCTAGAAGGCCGAATATGAATGCACAAAATAAATATTACGGTCAACTCCGTAACCGCATATTTATTCGATATCTCGAACCCTGTCTACTCCTATTTCTCTATTTAGGAGGATCGGTTTTCGTAGGCTTCATGCCTTTTGTTTAGTGAATTCTTTTGATTGTAGGCCTGGAATGCCTAATACGAATATATTGAAACAAATACACTGGTCCCCACAGTCGTGATTCGTTTAAAGGTTCGGACCCTGTCGACTTCTATTGACCCGTATAGAAGGGTCGGGTTCGAACTAGAATTCACTTATCGACCTGCGCAGCATCCCTAGGCGTCACGTGTGTACCAATAACACGCTCGCCGGGGCCCATGCGGATGATTTTTATATTGATTTAGACGTACCCCATTATGTACCTATGTGTATACAAATTATAGTGCACGTGCATGGGTACTTTAAAATATTTGTAGTTGTGTAGATAACTATCGTTTGGATGCACACAACTTTACATTTGAAAGCTTATACACGTCTTCTATCCGCTAATACGAGTGTTGCGGATTCGGTGGCGTGCATCTTGATATTGACTCCCCCTTTCTCATTCACCGGGGAGGATTTTCTGGATTTTGGAGTCAAAGACTGCTGATTTGGCAAGAACTCTTTTTAGGTTTTTCGGTGTAGCGGACAATTATTTTCGGTATTTGTAGACACCAGAACAGTTTTCTTCTCAAGTATGGAACTAAGAAAAGACTTTGGAACACCCGAAAGTTTGGTTCTAATTTGTTCAAATATTTCCCCCCTTCTGCCAGGGGTGTCTATTTTCGTACATCGGGCTGCCTTTGTACCCGGTGTACTTGTAGATTTTGACCATCACTATTGTAGGTGATATCGATACTTGTGTCCACAGTGGTTCGTTGTGCTTATGATATACCCATTGTTGTAATCCACGAGTATCCATTTGCGCGGGACCGCTGTATCAACTACGACCTTTTGAAGGTATTTGTAGAAGACCCATTATCTCTGCATCATATCCACCCTTTCACCAATCTCGGGTGGTTTGATTGTACTTGTTTGACCTCGTAGGGATCGTTGTAGGGGGATACTTGTACTTGTGTCCACAGTAGTTCGATGGTGCTTACGATATGCCCACTGTTGTTATCCACAAGTGGCTCGTATTTGTTTGTAAGGATCCATTGTGTTTGCTACGAGCTCCTATAAATGTTCATAGGAGACCCTCGTTTGTCCACCTTTCACCAATCTCAGGTGGTTGTTGTTGGGTTGTATTTGTTTGTAGGAAGGCGGATCATCCATCATTGGTCTCTCATATCGCCATCTCAATCAACAGGCATTTGTATGGATTGTTGTAGGAATTCATGCATCGAGGTCTTTTTCGCCACGAGTCCCCTGTTGTTTGTTTGTATTGAAATATGGTTCAGGCTCCTGATGAACCTCTCTTATTTGAATCCCATTTCAAATGGAAGATCGTCGTTGCATCTTCTGATGAAAATAGGCTTGTTATCTTTGGTTAGCATCACATCAAGAGGCTGGTCCTCTTTTGTTGGTTGCATTTTAAGAAGTCCGTGAAAACTGCTTCAAGCTTTGCCTTTAACGATCTTAAAATTTCAATCAATACAACCCAATGCCACAGAACAACCAGCAAGAACACCTCAGTAAATGAAAAGCCACAAAGAGCGATTCAAATGAGAATGTACAGGTCTTCTTGAAGCCCAACTCAAGTTCTTGCTTGAGTTCAAATTGATTTGAAGTTGGGTTCAATCTGAGTTTGAGTAGGAGTTCATAACCCACACTTAATGTTATATAGTTCAAGCTCAAAGTACAAGTTCAAGTGTCCCATGCAGTCCAAGTCCTCAAGTTTAAGTATAGGTTCAAGTGCTTGTTCCGGGTCTTCTAAAGTTCTTACAAGTATAATTTCATGTTCACTTTTTGTTCGAAGTCTTCTGGAGATCTTTTGATTTCAATTGAATACTTGATTTGGCTTGAATTTTGGTTCCAATCTAATTTTATTTCACTTGGATTCGGCCTTTTATTAGTCATTTGGGTTCTGTTCAAGTTCAAGTCCATAGTCCACAAGTCCTAAGTTCATGTTCATTTGAGTCCCAATGCTTGTTCTTTTGAGTTCAAAACAGGTCCCGAGTAGAGTAATATTTCACCCGAAATTTCGGCAGCCTCCCTGCGTCTCCCCCGTTTTGGGGAAAACTACGAGAAAATTGGGCCTTTCCACTACGCGCAATAAAGGTGTGCATGGTAGGTGCCCTCTTTCGATGATACCGCGGCCGTAGTTTTTCTTCCCACCACGCGCAATAAAGGCGTGCATGGGGTCTTTGACGGTACCTGTTACAAGAAAAGAGCAGTTTGCTTTCCCCCCGCCCGGGGGTATTTTTAAATTATTCCGGCCGCGCAAAGAAAAGGGTACACCAGGCTCGCCTGGCCTCGCCGTGTGCGTCGAACCGGTTTCCCTCCTATCACGCTCACTAAAGGCGTGCTTAGGTGGTTTTTCGGCTCGGCGCGCACGTTAAAGTAGGAGGGCGAGGGTCGCTCGCTTACCTTGTCGTAGGTGTCGCGCCAGTTGTTCCTCCCACCACGCTCAATAAAGGCGTGCATAGGTGGACCACCGACTCGACACGCATGCCGAGGTAAGAAAGCGAGAAGGGAGAAATTATACCTCCACGCTCACCAAATGCGTGCTTAGGTGGTCTACCGGCCCGTCGTGCACGCCGAGGATGGAAGCCTTAGTTTAGAAATTATACCTTCGGGGCCGGTGGACCGGCGGTTGTCGATGAAGGCTCAGGGACCAAGGTAAGAAAGGGCATGCATTCCATTTTTTTTTTGTGATTAATATTAATTATAATAAAAATTAAATAATTATAATTAATAATTAATGAGTAATTATTAATTAATTATAAGTAATAAACTAATTATAATTATAATCAATAATTAACAATAATTAATCGAAATTAATTACTGTCAACCAAATAATTATAATTAATAATTAATTATTAACTATAAATTAATCATAATTAACAAATTAATTACAACAATAATTAAATAATAATTAAAAATAATTAATAGTAATTAGAACAAATTAATTTTCCCTCTCTTCTCTGCTTACGGGTTCGACAAAGATGCGTGAAAGGGAGAAAATTACCTTCACCACCAGCGAGCTCCTCTTGTTGTTTCCGATCGGACAAGAAGGAAATGCCGTCGAGTGAGCAAAAATTGGGCAGAGGAGGCGATGGGAGGAGTTGGCTCGTGGGATTTGCGAACGGGAGAGGGGGGCTCGGGCTGGAGAGATGAGATCAAAGAGGTCGGGCGGCTCTGATCGTGGAGGTCACGACTAGGTAAGAGAACCTCTCTCTCTCTCTCTCTCTCTCTCTCTCTCTCTCTCTCTCTCTGCGTTGGCCGAAGGAAACGGAGGAGGGTCGGAAGGGAGAGAGCTGTGATCACAGCAAGCGAGCACCCGTTCCCCACTTCCGATCAAAATGTCGGGTCATCTGATATGACTGAAAAGGAAAGTCGTCGCTAGAGTGAAGGGAAGAAGCGCACGAGAGGTAGAAGATTATCTTCATAGCCGCTAGCTCCCGTCATTGCTTTTGATCTGAGCAGGAAGGGAAGGTTAAAGGAGTGGAGTCGGATAGCCAGGAAGGAGACGAAGATCAGAAGAGAGCCCGTGTAAGAGAGCCTTCGCGCTCATTTTAACGACGCAAGCGAGATCGTGCGCGATGTGAGAGGAGGTCGTGCATGACGTGCGTCGTGTGGAGCTCGACGTGCTTCGGCAGAGGGTAGGTGAGTGATTTGATTTTTTTTTAGCAGGTTAACAAATGCCCCCCAACAAATGTAGTAAGCGTCTGGAGTGGGCCACGTTTGTTGTGTGCTGATTGACCTTATGGATATCTAAATGTTGTTCTAGATGTCACACAAAGGTTTTCATTTAGTGGATCTCCAAAAATTTGTTTTGATGTGACACTAGAATTTTCTTTCTCCATAGATCTCTTTGATGTATCAATAAATGACTGATATCTTGTCCAAATTTTAAATATTTATTTGGGGATCTCGTCATATGGTACGATGTCGACCCAAATAAATATTTAAAATGCTCCAATCTTTAGGGATATTTATGGATGTTAATCAGGGGACTCATTCTGCAATTTTAGCTTGAGCCCTGAGGTTTTGATTCCTTCTGTCCTGTGCTTTGTATTGCAGACTTTGTGAAGGGTTGTCTGATTTGTCTTTGATAACTTGTCAGAAGATTTGTTTTCTTTCTGCCCTTTGCTTCTAGCTTTGGCGGGCTTGATGAAGGGGTAGATGCCGGTGACCTAAACCATTAGGTTTGTATTAGGTCGATGGCGTAAAGTCATCGGTCCAGAGATTTGTGCATAACGGACTTGTTGATGACAGAATCCACTTAGTTAAGCCTTGGGCTTTTCATGAACTTCGGGATAGTTTTCTTCGGTCATTTGCTTTGTGCTTTGACAGACTTGTTGAAGAAAAATTCCTTCGATCCTTGCTTTGTGCTTTACGAATTTGTTGAAGAATTTGCAGGTTTTGGATTCATTTGATAGTATCGAACGTAGGTAGTATCTTGATCCTTAATCACTTGAGAAGACTTTAATCTGAGTCGCTTGAGTTCATTAGATCGGGAGAGCTGGGATTTGACAGCTCTTCGTCCTCTGGGTGCTGAGATGGGGGTTCCTCTACTGCAGCCTTTCTCATGGCTTGTTGAGTAGATGGAGCTGCCAGCGATCTAGCCATATTTGGGCTTGTTGGATCCGACCTCTTACACACATTCAGGCTTCAGACTTGAGCTATGGGAATTGCGCTCCCCAATGCTGATTTTGCTGAAATTGACAGATTTGGAGTCATCCTTCGTGGTTTTAGATTTTGGAGCCTATGAACATTCAGTAGTTGCTCGAGACTCATCTTCTCTTAGAACTTTGATTCTCCGGTCATTTTGGAGAACTTTGCAGACTACGATCACTTGAACTGGTCGAGTCAAATTGGCCTTCGTTCTTCCTACAGTCCCTACTGACGGGTTGACGAAGTGGGGGTTCCGCTACTACGGCCTTTCTTATGGCTTGTTGAGTAGACGGAGCTGCCAGCGATCCGGCCATATTTGGGCTTGTTGGATCCGACCTTTTCCACCCATTCGAACCTTAAGCTTCAGGCTGTCGAAAGACTTCAAGCTTTTCCGGCTCAATTTGTAAGAGTGAGTTATAAAAGTCTCTTTCTTGACTTTTGAGTCTTAGTTTGGTGGAGAAGATGGTGTCTTGAACTTTGGAAAGATCACCTGCATATACTTTGAAATAAAATTGTTGTATTCTTCAGCATAAAAGAATATTTGTAATGATAATTTTAAATATTTATTCAGAGATCTCGGCATGCAGTGCGATGTCGACCTGAATAAATATTTAAAATGTCCCCTGTCTCGCAGGGAAATTTTAGAGCAGAATAGAGTTGGAATTTTTTGAGATTTTAAATATTTATTTGGGTATCTCGGCACGCACGCGATGTCGACCCGAATAAATATTTAAAATGCCCCTAGTCTAACATGGGGATTTTGAAATGTATTCTCATAACAGAGGAAAATTTCAAAATATAAAATATACATGCTTATAAAATTTGTACAAAAACATAACTCATTAAGCATAACATTTTTTTTGGCGATTTTATGCATAATATTTCTTCAGGTATCGGCCATTGATTGGTGGCATGGGTCTTTGACCATTCAGATCAATCAATTGATAAGCTCCTTCCTAGTACACTTTCTCGATGACGAAGGGGCCTTCCCAATTGGATATAAACTTGCCACCGATTTTTCTATGTGAGATGATAGGCCTTCTCTACACCAGGACCAATTCCCCTTCTTGAAATGATCGATGACGCACCATTCGATCAAAAGATTGTCATTCTTGCCCGGTAGATTTCCAAGTTCTGTTGAGCTTGCAACCTGATTTCATCGAGTGCATCGAGCTCTTCCATTCTTAATCGAGCATCCTGTTCCTGAGTCAGCTCATTCTGGACAGCGACTCGAAGAGATGGAAGTTCAACTTCTAGTGGTAGTACGGCTTCAACTCCAAACACTAGAGAGTAAGGAGTGGCTTTGGTTGGCATTTTGTAAGATGTACGATACGCCCACAGCGCCTCTGCCATCTTCGTATGCCATTCTCTTTTATTCTTAGTGAGAATTTTCTTTAGCAATTTCACCAGTATTTTGTTGAAGGCTTCTACCAAGCCATTTACTCTTGGATTGTATATGGATGAATACCGCCAATCAATTTTATGCCGATCAACGAACTTATAGATTTTTGTGCTCTTGAAGGCTTTACCATTGTCTGAGATTATGCGGCGTTGTACACCAAATCTATAAACAACATTATGAGTGAAGAAGTTGATCACATGCTCTGATGTGACCTCTCTAAATAGAGCTGCTTCTGCCCACTTGGAGAAGTAGTCTGTTGCTGCCAGAATAAAGCGCTGTCCTGCTGATGACGACAGATCTATTGGCCCGATAACATCAGTACCCAGCATTCAAATGGCCAGGATGCTATTGTTGGGTGCAGCGGATTTGGTGGTTGATATATAACATCACCGTGGATCTGACACTCAGGCACCTCTTGGCATGATTGATATAATCTCTGACCATGGTCGGCCAATAGTAGCCCAATCTTTTGATTCTGACTGCCATCTTAGGACCTGATTGGTGTGCTCCATAAAGTCCTTCATGAACTTCTGTCACTACTTTATCAACTTCTCGAGTCCCTAGGCTCCTTAACCACATTTGATCGAAAGCACGCCGATACAACGTGTTGTTGACAAATGCATATCGTAGTGCTATCTTTCTGATTTGAGCGGCTAATGATTTGTCTGTTGGCAATTTACTTTCTTTAAAGTAGTCAATGAAAGGTTGCCTCCAGTCATCTTCTTCTTCGACATCTAGGCAATGCCACCACGACTCTGAAGCTTGACTGGCCTTGTGTCTTTTCTTAGGAACTTGCTGTTCTTCAGACTGATCTTCAGGATCAACTGATTGGAGAGATTGAGGATCAACCAGAGTTGCATCCTGCTGGCTTGAATTTGGTATTCCCTCTACCTGCAGGAATTGTAGTAATACTGGCTCTAGGATCCGCCGATTGTGCACCATAATTATTATAGGCCATTCGTCGTCCATATTTGCCATTTCTTTAGCCAATTTGGCAAGAGAATCGGCTTTGGTATTTTGACCTCGGGGAACTTGAGTTAGTTTGACAACTGGAATTTGCTTCATAAGCTCAAGAACTCGCCGATGATAACAGGCCAACTCAAACTTGGTGATTTTGTAAACTCCCAACACTTGATTTACAACCAGTTGAGAATCACCGAAGATTTGGAGATTTCAAATTCGGACATCGATTGCAATCTCCAATCCTGCTATTAAAGCTTCATATTCAGCTTCATTGTTGGCCCGAAGTTCAGTCAAGCTGAAAGAGAATCTTATTATGCCTCCCTCGGGTGTCACGAAAATGAGTCCGATTCTGGCTTAAGCTTTCTCTAGATTTGGAGGCTGAGCACGCTTGATTGACGATGCTCCATCAAAGTACATTTCCCATACGCGTAGCATCTCCTCATCTTCAACATTCATGATCTGCTTGTCAGGTAGATCGTCGTTGAGCGGTGAATCTGCAGGGATAGGATGTGCAGCGAGAAAATTTGCCAACACCTGCCCTTTCATTACCTTTTGAGGGACATATGTGATATCAAACTGCAGGAGTATCACTGCCCACATTGCCAAATGACCTGTCAACGTTGGTCTTGTCATCAAGAACTTCAGCGGATCGATCTTTGATATCAAGGTTATTTTGTGAGATAACATATAATGGCGGAGCTTCTGAACTGCGAAAATTAGAGCCAAACAATGTGATATCAGGGATAGGATGTGCAGCGAGAAAATCTGCCAACACCTGCCCTTTCACTGCCTTTTGAGGGACATATGTGATATCAAACTGCAGGAGTATCACTGCCCACTTTGCCAAATGACCTGTCAACGTTGGTCTTGTCATCAAGAACTTCAGCGGATCGATCTTTGATATCAAGGTGATTTTGTGAGATAGCATATAATGGCGGAGCTTCTGAACTGCGAAAATTAGAGCCAAACAATACTTCTCGATTGGAGAGTAGCGGATTTCTGCTCCTATCAACCTACGACTAATGTAGTAGAGTGCATTCTCCTTGCCTTCTTCATTATGCTGGGCCAATAGTGCTTCGAGGGACTTTTCTAGTGCTACCGTATACAGTATAAGAGGCTTCCCGGAGATTGGCGCCGCGAGAATAAGAGGATTCAACAGATATCTTTTAATGCTGTCAAACGCTTCTTGGCACTCTTCGTCCCATTTGAATCAGACATCTTTCTTCATCAGCTTTGAAAATGGCTGGCACCTACCCGATAGATTCGATATGAATCTCCGAATGAAAGCCAGTTGACCATGCAGGGAACGGAGTTGTCGGAGGCTCTTTGGAGGTGGCATCTCCATGATTGCCTTGATCTTGTTGGGGTCAACTTCGATGCCTCGATGTCGAACAACATATCCCAGAAATTTTCCTGAGGATACCCCAAATGCACACTTGAGAGGGTTCATCTTCAGATCATATTTTCTGATTCTTTCGAACACAATTCGCAAATCGTTGATATGATCTCTTTGGTCTATGCTTTAACAACCAGGTCATCCACATAGAATTCGACCTTTTGATGGATCAAATCATCAAATATACGAGTCATCGCCCGTTGATAAGTGGCACCAACGTTCATCAGGCCAAATGGAATGACTGTGTAGCAGAATATGCCTATAGGCGTTCTGAATGATGTATGTCTTTCATCTTCATGCGTCATTTTAATCTGATTGTTACCCGACGATCCGTCCATGAAGGCGAACATATCATAGTTGGATGTATTGTCAATTAGAAGCTCTGATACTGGGAGCGGAAAGTCATCTTTCGGGCATGCCTTGTTGAGGTCCTTGAAGTCGATGCAGATACGAATTTGGCCATTCTTCTTCTTTACAGGGATGATATTGGCAATCCAATCGGGATATTTTTCTTCTCGGATGAAGCCTGCTTCTATGAGCTTCTTTGTTTCTACAATCACCTGTTCTTCAATCTCCAATCTCATTCTCCTTGGAGCTTGCTTGACGGGTACTGCATCAGGCTTGATGGCTAATCTATGAACTGCCACATCAGGGGATAAGCCAGGCATCTCAGCATATGTCTAAGCAAAACAGTCCCTGAATTCACAGAGGAGCTCTTTTTTTCATCTACTTGTTCTTCGGGTAGGAGAGAACTAATGAAGGTTGGGCGTAGATCCTCCTCAATCCCCAAGTTGACTTCTTTTAGTTCATCCATAGTGGCTGCCTGTCCACCATCTTCAAGCTCTTTTGGTGCAGGCTCGGCTTCTACGGGTTGATCATCATAATCATCAGCTTCGTATATCTCTTCAACTCCACCATCATATTCAACATCAATGTGGCTGACCATACGAACCACCTCAATCTCCATAGTGTCTTCATCACCATATTCTTTTTCATCTTCTTGTATCTGAATTTCTGAGCGGCGGCGCCACTGAATTTCAGGTTCTTGATTTGGGATGATTACTTCTTCGATTCGTGGGCTACGATCGAAGTGAACTTCCTTTCTAGCTAAAGTAGGAGAATGACGGGATCTCCTGGAAGACTCTCCAGGATGTCGACCGTCGTTATGATTGTTGTCATTATGGGCCTTCTTTTGGACCCATCTATGACGAGTTTTGTTAGCAGGTGTGGATCTCCGAGAGACTGCTCCGAATGTCACGCCTGATCTATCTTTTTCTTCACAGATCTTTTCCCTTCGAAGCTTTGGCCTCCAAACTTGTTTGCCTTTCCACCGGGACCTTTCGGCGACGGATCCCCGAACATACGGTTAAGGTGTCACGCCACGATGCTCACCGTGTGGAGCCTGTCGCTGATAACCTCTTCTTTCAGCTATCGTAGCAGATGACAGCCTCTCTCTGGGAGGGGTTCTTTAGGCCTCAACAATCAATGGCCGTTGAAACTTTTTCTTCATCAGCCCTCTTTCCTTAACTGTCTTCAGAACTCTATGAACTCGGGTATACAAGCATTCGGGCTCTCTTACTTTCTGAGGGGTCGGGACTTCAGGTCGACGTTCCCAGAAAGATTGCTTAAGCTCACCAGATGAGCTATTCTCTTTACCCACTTCAGGTTAGAAAACTTATTTTGAGTGGGGATATTGACTTCTGGTTCTGGTGCTGGCAGGTTGGAGGGATGAAGTGGTACTGTCAGCTGCTGAGCACGTAGCTCTGCATTTCTCTTCCTCCTTTGCCTTCGATTAAGCCTTCCTCCATATGAGGAAGCTTCAGCATCATGCCTCCCAGGTGCAACAGGCTCTCTGGGCAGGGCAGTGGTGTTTGCAGTCACCAAGGAAATTTTTCTTCCATTAACGACCCTTTTTGCAGTAAGGGCCTCATATTGGGATAATCTTTCAAAGACATAAACTCTTTCTTGGGCAGCACCTCTGGTAGCATTCCTTGCAGTGTGAGACCCTCCAGAAAATTCTTAAGAGTTTACGCCGTACGTAGGGACGGCTGCAGCCCTTGCAGTAGCTGCTGAGAATTCGAGCCCACTAAAGTGGATGGTGGCTCCAGTATTTTTAGTTTCAATCACAGCGTTAGCCGGTTGAATCCTGGCTCCTCGTCCCAATTGGACGATCATCGGTGTGTTCTGCATTTTCATTATACACAAATGAAAAGCAGGGGTTAGTGATCAGAATTGATACATCACCCCACACTTTCATAATAAAGAAATAACACAGAACAAATAATAGAAGCAGGAGAGTTAGCATGGAATTAAAAATCCTGTTAAACAAATTCCCATTGATCTTATTTAAAAGATTCATTTTCAGGAAATTTAAAATTTGATTTGCTTGCTTACTATAGGCTTTTAAGTGACTAGCCAGAGATGGAAAGAGAAACCATTCCCTAGTGGAGTCGCCATAAATCAGTGGGCTCTGAAAATTCGGCCCCGGCCTCCCCGCCGCACGATTTCTATTTTATATTTGGCGAGGGAGTTTTAACGAACTAAATTCCGAGATAAATTTTGGAAGGCAGATGGGTTTGTAGATAAGACACTACCCAAAGATTTCGCCCTCATTTTGTGAGGACTTTATGATCCGAGTTCTGGTTTCCTATAGGCACAAGCCCCTATAGTTAATTACCCCTCCCGATCACGAGAGAGAACTTTCGATTAAGGCTAGTCGTCGATCAGATACGCAGAATATACGTGGTATCTAGCATATAGTAGCAGCATGAATTTAGGTATTGAGGATTGGAAGTTTGGAATTTGGGTTTGGATTTGAGAATTTGGGAAATATTTTAAAAGTTTGATATTTAAAATAGGAATTGCACCATCTTGCACTTAAAGCGGATGGTGGGGGAATGGATGATGGACCCGATCAAGATCCCATGGTTCCGTCGTCCCGGGCCATCGTGGTCCCTGGTCTACTTAGTCACAGGAGGTAGTCGACCCAACCTGACAGAAGGATCCTTGTCGGCAGCCATGAGTTGCTTGGTCCAAGGGGACCATGTAGACCTGGGTTGGATGTTTGTCTAAGGGGATAAATTTGAATCCACCTTAGCTAACAGAGGGCTTTGTGCCCTATCAATCATATCCTATTGATTCATATCTTAAGTATTTGATGTCAATAAGGAACGTATTGGCTCTGGCCATAATCGATATTTCGTGGTGCCATTTGGCGGCAAAACCACTCGGTTCAGAGGGCCCCGAGTCGTCATAACCGTTTATCCTGCGGTGCCATTTGGCGGCAGACCGTCGGTTAGAGGACACGTACCTAGCAGGAGATTGTTTTGAGAATGGATCCTAGTAATATTTTCGACTAGGCATTTGTCTATTTTTGAGCTGAAAGTTTTATTTGAATTTGTCCACCTCGGCAAACTGTTACAGAGGGTTGATGGATTTTGCTTTAAGCATTGATGGATAGATTTCAAATTTTAAATATCTTTACTTTGAAATTTGTTGGGTGGAGTTTTGGATTTTGAATGGACCCCTCCGGTTGAGATAAGCATTCAACACGGCCATCATCGGGGTGTTTGGGGTCATTTCTCTTTATTTGATTGGACCTTGTCGACTCTGTCTGGCTGTCGACAGAGGATCGGGTTTCGTAGGCTTTATGCCCTTATTAGTGAATTCATATTGTTGTAGGCCTTGAAGGCCGAATATGAATGCACAAAATAAATATTCCTTTCAACTCCGTAACCGCATATTTATTTGATATCTCGAACCCAGGCTATACTCCTATTTCTTTATTTAGGAGGATCGGGTTTCGTAGGCTTCATGCCTTTTGTTTAGTGAATTCTTTTGATTGTAGGCTTGAAATGCCTAATAAGAATGTATTGAAACAAATACACTGGTCGCCACAGCCGTGCATTCGTTTAAAGGTTTGAACCCTGTCGACTTCTATTGATCTGTATAGAAGGGTCGGGTACGAACTAGAATTCACTTATCGACCTGCGCAGCATCCCTAGGCGTCACATGTGTACCAATAACATGCTCACCGGGGCCCATGTAGATGATTTTTATATTGATTTAGACGTACCCCATTGTGTACCTATGTGTATACAAATTATAGTGCATGTGCATGAGTACTTTAAAATATTTGTAGTTGTGTAGATAACTATCGTTTGGATGCACACAACTTTTCATTTGAAAGCTTATACACGCCTTCTGTTCGCTAATACGAGTGTTGTGGATCCGGTGGCGTGCATCTTGATATTGACTCCCCCTTTCTCATTCACCGGGGAGGATTTTCTGAATTTTGGAGTCAAAGACTGCTAATTTGGCAAGAACTCTTTTTAGGTTCTTCGGTGTAGCGGATAGTTATTTTCAGTATTTGTAGACACCAGAACAGTTTTCTTCTCAAGTATGGAACTAAGAAGAGACTTTGGAACACCCGAAAGTTTGGTTCTAATTTGTTCAAACATTTCCTCCATTCTGCCAGGGGTGTCCTTTTTCGTACATCGGGCTGCCTTTGTACCCGGTGTACTTGTAAATTTTGACCATCCCTGTCGTAGGTGATATCCATACTTGTGTCCACAGTGGTTCGTTGTGCTTACGATATAACCACTGTTGTTATCCACGAGTTTCCATTTGCGCGGAACCGCTGTATCAACTACGACCTTCTAAAGGTATTTGTAGAAGACCCATTATCTCTGCATCATATCCACCCTTTCACCAATCTCGGGTGATTTGATTGTACTTGTTTGACCTCGTAGGGATCGTCGTAGGGGGATATTTATACTTGTGCCCACAGTAGTTCGATGGAGCTTACGAGCTCCTAGGAATGTTCGTAGGAGACCCTCGTTTGTCCACCTTTCACCAATCTCAGGTGGTTGTTGTTGGGTTGCATTTGTTTGTAGGAAGGCCGATCCTCCATCATTGGTCTCCCATATCGCCATCTCAATCAACAGGCATTTGTAGGGATTGTTGTAGGAATTCATGCATCGAGGTCTTGTTCGCCACGAGTCCCCCGTTGTTTGTTTGTATTGAAGTATGGTTCAGGCTATTGATGAACCTCTCGTATTTGAATCCCATTTCAAACGGAAGATCGTCGTTGCATCTTATGAAGTAAATAGGCTTGTTATCTTTGGTTAGCATCACATCAAGAGGCCGGTCCTCCTATGTTGGTTGCATTTTAATAAGATCGTGAAAACTGCTTCAAGCTTTGCCTTTAACGATCTTAAACTTTCAATCAATACAACCCAATGCCACAAAACAACCAGCAAGAACACCTCAGTAAATGAAAAGCCACAAAGAGCGATTCAAACGCGAATGTACAGGTCTTCTTGAAGTCCAACCTCAAGTTCTTGCTTGAGTTCAAATTGATTTGAATTTGAGTTCAATCTGAGTTTGAGTAGGAGTTCATAACCCCCACTTAATGTTATATAGTTCGAGCTCAAAGTACAAGTTCAAGTGTCCCATGAAGTCCAAGTCCCCAAGATTATGTATAGGTTCAAGTGCTTTTTTCGGGTCTTCTGAAGTTCTTGCAAGTATAATTTCATGTTCACTTTTTGTTCGAAGTCTTCTGGAGATCTTTTGATTTCAATTGAATACTCGATTTGGCTTGAATTTTGGTTCCAATCTAATTTTATTTCACTTGGATTCGGCCTTTTATTAGTCATTTGGGTTATATTCAAGTTCAAGTCCATAGTCCACAAGTCCTAAGTTCATGTTCATTTGAGTCCCAATGCTTGTTCTTTTGAGTTCAAAACAAGTCCCGAGTAGAGTAATATTTCACCCGAAATTTCGGCAGCCTCCCGGCGTCTCCCCCGTTTAAGGGAAAACTACGAGAAAACTGGGCCTTCCCACCATGCGCAATAAAGGAGTGCATGGTAGGTGCCCTCTTTCGAGGACATCGCGGCCGTGATTTTTCTTCCCACTACGCGCAATAAAGGCGTGCATGGGGTTTTTGACGATACCTGTTACAAGAAAAGAGCAGTTTGCTTTCCCCCCGCCCGGGGGTACTTATAAATTATTCCAGCCGCGCAAAGAAAAGGGTACACCAGGCTCGCCTGGCCTCGCCGTGTGCGTCAAACCGATTTCCCTCCTACCACGCTCACTAAAGGCGTGCTTGTGGTTTGCCGGCTCGGCGCGCACGTCGAAGCAGGAGGGCGAAGGTCACTCGCTTACCTTGTCGTAGGTGTCGCGCCAGTTGCCCCTCCCACCACGCTCAATAAAGGCGTGCATAGGTGGACCACCGACTCGACACGCATGCCGAGGTAAGAGAGCGAGAAGGGAGGCGACTATCCGCCTCGTCGTATGCGTCGGACCGGATTTCCTCCTACGACGCTCACCAAAGGCGTGCTTAGGTGGTCTACCGGCCCGTCGTACACGCCGAGGATGGAAGCCTGAGTTTAGAAATTATACCTTCGGGGCCGGTGTACCAGCGGTCGTCGATGAAGGCTCGGGGACCGAGGTAAGGCATGCATTCCTTTTTTATATTGTGATTAGTATTAATTATAATAATAATTAAATAATTATAATTAATAATTAATGAGTAATTATTAATTAATTATAACTAATAAACTAATTATAACTATAATCAATAATTAACAATAATTAATCGAAATTAATTACTGTCAACCAAATAATTATAATTAATAATTAATAATTAACTATAAATTAATCATAATTAACAAATTAATTACAACCATAATTAAATAATAATTAAAAATAATTAATAGTAATTACAACAAATTAATTTCCCCCTCTTCTCTGCTTACGGGTTCGACCAAAGAAGCGTGAAAGGGAGAAAATTACCTTCACCACCAGCGAGCTCCTCTTGTTGTTTCCGATCGGACAAGAAGGAAATTCCGTCGAGTGAGCAAAAATCGGACAGAGGAGGCGATGGGAGGAGGTAGCTCGTGGGATTTGCGAACGGGAGAGGGGGGCTCGGGCTGGAGAGATGAGATCAAAGAGGAGGTTGGGCGGCTCTGATCGTGGAGGTCATGACTAGGTAAGAGAACCTCTCTCTCTCTCTCTCTGCGTTGTCCGAAGGAAACAGAGGAGGGTCGGAAGGGAGCGAGCTGCGATCACAGCAAGCGAGCACCCATTCCCCACTTCCGATCAAATGTCGGGTCTTCCAATCCAACTGGAAAGGAAAGTCGTCGCAGGAGTGAAGGGAAGAAGCGCACGAGAGGTAGAAGGTTATCTTCACAGCCGCTAGCTCCCGTCGTTGCTTCCGATCTGAGCAGGAAGGTAAGGTCGAAGGAGTGGAGTCGGATAGCCACGAAGGAGACGAAGAGCAAGAGAGAGCCCGTGTAAGAGAGCCTTCGCGCTCATTTTAACGACGCAAGCGAGATCATGCGCGATGTGAGAGGAGGTCGTGCACGACTTGCGTCGTGTGGAGCTCGACGTGCTTCGGCAGAGGGTAGGTGAGTGATTTGATTTTTTTTTTTGTTTAGCAGGTCAACATTACGACACTAATGATTGATATTTTGGCAATGGAGTAGGAAGGAAAGATTTCAAAGATTACGAAGAGAAGAAGGTTTGTGAATGGGTAAATTATAGAAACTTTATTTTGTGTATAAATAGATTTAATTGTCATTCGAATTATAGGATTATGATTCGATCAAAGGAAATTATTGAGGAAAGGCGAACATTAAGATAAGAGAAAACCATATACATTTGAAATTATGCAAAGAGAAAGCTTTGAAGTGACTTATAATCGAAGAAGATTAAGGAGTGAAAGATTGGAAGAGGCATCTCGTCAAGAAGGTAAATTATGTAATTGTTATAATTTGAATGATCTTAAATGCATATTTCTTATGCCTTGAAAGGTGAATGCATATTTCTTTTATCTTTAAATGTTAATTATAGATGAAATGCATTATGAACTTTATGTTAGTCATCCGTAGAATACATGAGAATATTCAAAGAAGCTTTCTTTTAACTTAGTGTTTATCAAATTATTATTTATCTAAATGTATGAGCATAAGTCTACTTCAAAGGTTATAACCTTTGAAATTAGTTATGATGTATGAAGATTTGATGTTGGAATATCAAGTTAAAAGTAAAGATTGGCCATTTTATCAATGTCTGCAATATCAGGTGGGCAAAAGGTACTCAATTATTAAATCTGTATTGTAGCAGGGGCAAAAGGGACCCCAAAGGAAAAGGTACATGCATAGGAGGGGCAAAAGAGACCCCTAATGAGGCAAAAGGGACCTCAATGTAATTCAATGGCGATAATGCCAGGTTTACCTAGGCTCCATTGAATATGGTTATGAAAGTCTAGCCAATCCTTTTACTTATTGAATTTGATGTTCTTTGTAATTGTGAAAAAGAAATGAATCATGCTACTTAAGAATTATGATGTTGTTACCAATAGATTAGTTTTATAATTGATGAATTTAAAGGTTTGAATGATTTCTCTTATTATATTAAACTGTTATTTAGATTATATAATTTGTTGAGCCTCATAGTTCACCAGTTACTTCTTACTAGCTGTTTTTATAGGAAAAAGAAAAGAAAAAGTGGAGAAAGATTGATAAGCAAGTATTTAAGTTTTATGTCAATGTTTATTTAATTTTTGAATCTACTCTTGAGATTAGTAAACTTGTTTAATGTTATAATACTTTGAATTGTTTTGGATTTTATTAGTGGCTCTGTATAAAGTCTTTGATGTGATGAAATTTGGGAATTTATTTGATGCTTCATTTATTATTCCAAATGAAGTTTATATGATCTTTTATTTAGATCTGAAATGAACTCAACAAAAATGAGAGGTAAATGATGGAAATATAATAGTGATTCTTGTTACACTCTACAACACCGTATAGTGTTACTGAGGGGTGTTACACTGTGTGTACGAAGTCATTTCGTACTCATATATATTAGGTTCCTTTCCAGCGCAATTAAGTAAAATCGTCCAGGACGATCCACGATCGTACGGGACGATCCAATGCGTATTTACTTGAAAATTTGCAGTTTTTGGACAGCTTTTCTTGTCTCTCCTATATAAAGTCCAATTTTGACTGCCACCAAATCCTTTTGTCCACTGATTTTCGTGCCTATTGAAAGAAGAGTCAAGGTGAGAGTGTAAGAGAGTGTTCGAATGAGAATTCTTACTGCTGGAGCGTGAAGGCTTCACTTGGTGTTCAAAGGTAAGAATCTTTACTTTTGATTTGTGTTTACTTCACTCTTTTCTTTCTTCCTTCTAGATTTCTTGTGAGAAGTTCTGTCAAGGAGATCCGGTTCTCTGCCCACACTTGGAGAGTGTGTGAACAGCCGAAGGGTTCTTTGCCCATACTTGGAGAGTGTGAACAGCCGAAGGGTTCTCTGCCTACACCGGGAGAGTGTAAAAAGACGACGGTTATCTACCAACACTGGGGATAGTGTAAAAGGACGACGGTTCTCTATCGCAACGGGTAGTGGTGGAAAGAGTTTTTGTAAAGGCTTCTCCGCCTTGTTGTGGGTGCTAAAGGAGAGTCACTAGTGGTATTAGTGCAATAGTCAGAGGGTGCCTCCGAGGAGTGGATGTAGGTCAAGTTTGACCGAATCACTATAAATCTTTTGTCTTTTATTTTTTGTTGCTTTTTATTTTGTTAATTTTTTGTTTTTAATTTGTGGTTGAAAAATCTACTTATGCAAAACTCATTAAAGTTTATTTTTCGGTTTAAAAAATCAAAAAGAGGGATTAATTTTTAATTACCAATTCACCCCCCTCTTGGTTAGCCGCTGGGACATAAGCTTAGGTTTAACAACCTAATTCATAGTGATCGAGTTTCAACAAATGATATCAAAGCTTTATTTCAAAATTATAACTTTAGACTACTTTTTGATTAACGTAGATGGCTACATTTCGAAATCGAAATACACCCGAGGGTTACTCTATAACTAGACCTCCGCTGTTCGATAATATACATTTTGATTTTTGGAAAACACGCATGTCTATATTTTTACAGTCACTTGATTATCGTATGTGGATCTTATTTCAGGAAGGGTATACAAAACAAACTAGATTAGTTGACGTAGTTAGAGTTGAAACACTTTTTGCGGACTGGACAGTAGAAGAACGTGACTTAGCACAACTAAATGTCAAATGCTTGAATAGTTTCTTTTGTGCTTTAAAATTAGAAGACTACATGCAGATTTCTACTTGCAAAAGTGGAAAAGACATATGTGATAGATTTTGTATAACTTATGAGGGGATTAATGAGGTTAAACAATCTAGACTTAATATCTTGTTGCATGATTATAAATTATTTCGCATGAAACCAAATGAATCCATTTCTGATATGTACACAAGATTCACACAAATAGTCACCTCTTTGCATGCACTGTGTAGGGAACTAACGAATGCTGAAATGATTAATAAGATTCTTCGTTGTTTTCCTTCTGCTTATGATGCTAAAATTACTGCAATTACAGAGTCTAAATATCTAAACATTTACTCTATTGACAATCTTCTTGGTTCGCTAACTGCTTACGAGCAAGGAGTTAGCCAAAGAAAGATTGATGCAGGTGAACCACGAAGGGATAAGAACATAACACTAAATGTGGAAGAGTCTGAGAGTGAATACTCACAACCTGAGGATGAAGACGACATCGCATTGATGACTAGACAATTCAGATGCTTTATGAAGAGGAAGCTGAAGAGACACAAGCATTGAAATAGAGGTAAATTTAATAGAAATGCAAAGGTTTTAAATGATGTGATTGCTAGAGTGCAGGAAACCTGGTCATATCAAGACTGAATGCCCAAAACTCAAAGCTACTCCTAGCAAGGAGAAGGTAGAGGAGAAACCAATTATAAAGAAGGGCAAGAAGAAGTTTCAAAGAGCATTCTAGGCGGACTCAGCTTCAGATTCATCAGAGACTGAGAAGGAAGAAG
This sequence comes from Dendrobium huoshanense, assembly GCA_016618105.1. Taxonomy (NCBI): domain Eukaryota; kingdom Viridiplantae; phylum Streptophyta; class Magnoliopsida; order Asparagales; family Orchidaceae; genus Dendrobium; species Dendrobium huoshanense. The sequence goes on from CM028344.1 coordinate 20,849,594, forward strand.
AAGTCACTAATCTATGCTTAATGGCTGATAGTTTTGATCAGTCAGATCAAGAAGAGATATGTGATTTAACCTATGATGAACTTTTTGAAGTTTATGAACACATGTATGATGCATATAAGAAAATGAAGAAAATACATGCTAGTCTAAGTTTTGAGTTTGAAGAATTACAAAAAGAATATGAAATCCTTAGGAAAGATCATGCTTTAATTGTTGACAACCACATGAAATTACTTGACGAGTTTGATGACTTGAATAAAAATATGAATATTTAAAATCATCCTATGCTGAAATTGAAAAAGATTTTAAAATTTTTAAGGATGAATCGGAGAGCAGGATTTATAGATCAAACTATACAAATCGAATTTTGGAAGATATGAATTCATTTTACAAATTAACGATAAAAGCTCTCGAGGATAATAGGATACCCCATAAACTTGAAGATTTTACTAATCCTATTATGTATCCTAAATTTATGCAATTCCTGAATAGACAGATGAATGGTAGAAGACTTAAGAAACCATTTTCAAAAGTAAAATATAATAATTCTGGATTGTTTGGACATATAGCTCACACCTGTACTTTGAAGATGAAAAGTTATTTGGTGTGGAGACTTAAGATGCATAAATCTTGACATATCATATATGTATCTGATTATAAATTGTCAAAAGGAGAACCCAAACTTGTTTGGGTTCCCAGGTCTAACGTTTGATAATTTTGCAGGATCGCTCTCACACAAAATCTCGTGAGAGCATATGGTACATGGACAGCGGATGTTCAAAGCATATGACTGGAGATACTGCATAATTCATATCGCTGGAAGCTAGGAGTAGAGGCAAGGTTACACTTAGAGATAACACCACAAGGAAGGTGGTTGGATCAGGTATGATTGGAAATCTTAATAAATTTTACATTGAGAATGTGTTATTAGTAGAAGGCTTAAAGCATAACCTGTTAAGTATGAGCCAGCTATGTGATAAAAGATATTATGTGAAATTTTTTCCTACTAGCTGCATATTAAGCCTAAATGGTAAAGATGTTTTGAATGGTAAAAGGGTAAATAATGTTTATATGCTATACTTGAATTATATTCAATCTCCTACTGCTTTTTGTTTGAAAACTGTATCTGACGAGTCATGGCTTTGGCATATGAGACTTTGTTATTCTAGCATGAAAAATATTAGAAGGATTACTCAAAAGAACTTAGTGAGAGGTATACCAAAACTAGACTTTATTAAGGACCACCTTTGTGATGCATGTCAATTAGGAAAGCAAGTGAAGTGCTCTTTTCAGTCCAATAAGTATCTTAGAACTAGTAAATCATTAGAGATTTTATATATGGATCTTTTTGGACCAGTTGGAACTGTGAGTCTAGGAGGGAAGGTATACGGATTTGTGATTGTGGATGATTACTTAAGATTTATATGGGTTAGATTTCTATTTCATAATAGTGAATCATTTGAGGAATTTAGAAACTTTTCGACTTGGATTCAAAGAAAACTAGTGTGTGAAATTATTTCTATACAAAGTGATCATGGAGAAAAATTTGAGAATGAGAAATTTGAAGAATTTTTAAGGAGAAATGAATTGATCACAATTTTTCTGCACCTAGAACTCCTTAGTAGAATGGTGTTGTCGAAAAGAAAAATAGAACATTAATAGAAGCCACCCGAGCAATGTTGGTAGAATACTCACTTCCTAAATATTTTTGGGCTGAGGCGGTTAGCACTGCATGTTATGTTCTGAATATGATGAATATGAGATCTAAACTAAATAAAATACCCTATGAGTTACTAAAAGGAAGACACCTAATTTGTCTCTTTTGCATGTTTTTGGTTGCAAGGTGTTCATTCATAACAATGGAAAATCTGCCTTAGAAAAATTTGATCCAAAATCTGATGAAGGAATTTTTGTTGGATACTCAAGTGTTGGAAAATCTTATAGAGTATTCAATATAAAAACTTTGGTAATTGAGGAGACCACACATGTTGTATTTGATGAATCTAAAAATATGGAAGAGCCAAATGTTGTAGAAGATGAGATTGAGATTAACTCCTAAAAGATTGATAAAATAAATTTGGAAGAAAATTTGAAAGAAAATATGAAGATAAAAAACCCTTTGCTTAGAGATTTGAGATTTTCTAAAAACCACCCAAGGGAATTGATTATAGGTGAACCAAGTGAGGGTGTAAGGACTAGGCATGGATTAAACAAAGAAGTCAATCATTTAGCCTTCATTTCAACTATAGAACCCACAAATATTGATCAAGCACTTTCGGATGAATTTTAGATTTTGGCCATGCAAGAAGAGTTGAATCAATTTGTAATAAATAAAGTTTGGGAATTAATTACAAGGCCAAAAGATCAAAGTGTAGTTGGAACTAAGTGGGCATTTAAAAATAAAATGAATGACTCATGAGTAGTCATTAGAAATAAGGCTATATTAGTTGCTAAGGGGTATAATCAGATTGAAGGGATTGATTTTGAGGAAACTTTTGCTCCTGTAGCTAGACTTTAAGCAATTAGGGTTTTGTTAGCTTTTGCCTGTTTTAGAGGATTCAAATTGTATCAAATGGATGTGAAAAGTGCCTTTTTAAATTGGGTAATTCAAGAAGATGTTTTTGTAGAACAATCACCAGGTTTTGAAAATTCTAAATACTCAAATAAAGTTTTCAAGTTGAAAAAGACATGGATTGAAACAGGCACCTAGGGCTTGATATGAGAGGTTGAGCACCTTCTTACTTGAACGGTCTTTTGAAAAAGGAAGTGTGGATACAACTCTATTTTTAAAGAAATATGGAAAGGATATACTCATTGTTCAAATTTATGGGGATGATAACATTTTTTGATCTTCAAATAAAAATCTTTGTCATGATTTTTTAAAACAATGAGTAGTGAATTTGAGATGAGTCTAATGGGAGATTTAAGTTACTTTCTAGGATTTAGCATTAAGCAAATTGAGGAAGGTACATTTCTTAGTCAGTCAAAGTATATTAAGGACATCCTCAAAAAGTATGAAATGGACAATGCTAAACATGTTAGTACACCAATGAGTTCCTCAGTTCAATTGGATAAGGACCCTAAGGAAAAATCTGTTGATCAAAAGAAATTTAGAGGGATAATTGGATCTTTACTTTACTTGACTGCTAGCCGACCCGATATCATGTTTAGTGTTTGCTTATGTGCTAGATTTCAATCAGATCCAAAAGAATCACATTTGACAGCAGTGAAGAGGATTTTAAGATATATGTTAGGAACTCAGAACTTAGGAATTTGATATCCTAAGTTTAGCTCTTCATTTAAAATAATTGGTTATTCAGATTCTGACTTTGCAAGTTGTAGGATGGATAGAAAGAGCACTTTTGGAACATGTCAATTTATTAAAAATTCTCTAGTCTCTTGGTCCAGTAGAAAATAAAATTCAGTAGCCCTATCTACTGCAGAAGCTGAATACATTGCATTAGGAAGTTGTGTGGCACAAGTTCTTTGGCTGAAACAATAGTTAATTCATTTAGGATTAACTATAGGCACTATTCTAATTTATTTTGATAAGATTAATGCTATTTGTATTTCTAAAAATCCTTTTCAACATTCAAGAACCAAACATATAGACATAAGACATCATTTCATAAGGGATCATGTATCCAAAGGAGAAATTGAACTCACTCATGTTTCTACTGAAAATCAAATTGCAGACATTTTTACAAAACCTTTAGCCTTTGATAATTTCAGTGCATTAAGAATAAGGCTTGGTGTGATTGATTTGAATGCTTAAATGAAAATGTTTTTGCAACATTGATGTTTGTTTACTAGTTAATGTGTTTGTGTGTTTTTATGTGTTTATGAACTTGTATGTGTGATTTTCTTTATTTAGAGTTTATGTTTTTTTGTTGTTTTGTGTTTTTAGTGTGTTTGTGTTTTAGTTTTTTGATTGAGTGCAAAAATTTGAAAATTTTGAGTGACAATCGTCCGGGACAATTTTTTCGTACAGGACGATTTATGTAGTGTGTCAAACTGTAGGATTTTGAACCGTTGGAGTGTAGTTTTCAGTGTTTTATTGTCACTTCATCTGTACATCGTCACGATCGTTTGGGACGAAATGTTTTTGAAACGGCGGGATGAATGAATAAAGCGGTTGAATGGTTAAGGTTGTTTTTAATACGAGCTTCGTACGTACGAACCTTTGGTTCGTCTAGACAAACACATGTCGGTTCGATGTAGGGGACGGTTTTAACTGACATTAAAATGATCATAAGTTCTGATCGTCCCAGGACAAACATGTGTTCATCTGTACGATCAGTCTGGTCAAAAGTCTGTACGAAAGGACGCTTCGTAAGTTGTGTTGATTACGAAAAACTGTTTCATTTTGACACATTGGTTCGTCCATACAAAATTTTTTCGTACGGGATGAATCAAAAATTTCGTACGGGACAAAATTTTTTCGTCTGGTACGAACGTGTCGTTTTCAATAAATAGAAGGGCTTTAAACTCAACAGTCACACTCAAAACTTTACTTTCAATCTCTTTCGTACTCTAGATCTTCTTCCAAATGGCATGTTTAAGTAAGAGACAAAAGATTCTGGCAAAGAAACCACATAGAAATTCTTCTGAGAACTTTCTTTCCAAAGCGAATGAGGAATCTTTTTCTAGGTTTGTCTCAACAAAGATCACAACCTCCAGAATCCTAATCCAAGAACAACTTACGTTTCAAGTGATGAACTTATTTGCTTCAACACAGTTTTGTTTTATCCTTACTCTCATCTATCTTTACAATAAAGAAACCTTTCACTATTTCCTCACCAACATGTCCTTTAATTCTGACCACTCTATAATCCGTTCCTTTGTCTTCAAACAAAAAGTTGAAGTCACCAAGGCTGACTTATGAGCCTTTTTGAATTTAAAGACAGAGGGAGCTAGAGCTCATCACTTGATTAACACTCATGATTATGCATGATATGAAATTAATAATGTGATTAGAGGAAACAATCTGAACGAACATGTGGCTAGAGTATCTGGTCTCGTTCGAAATGCACGTATCATCCAACATGTCCTTAGAACTATAATTCATAAAGCTGGTGATATAATCAACATTACCCCTCTTCTTTTTATTGTGACCTTCTTGATCATGACTAAAGAACCTATAAATGAAGCCTAACTTATCCTTGACTATTTTTATGGGCTGTCTGAAATTGGACATGTAGAGTATAAGAGAAAGAAGAACATCGCCTTAGGACATCTAGTTGCTTTACATTTTGGACAAGAAATACAATTTGGTTCATCCTGATCAAGAGTTTGAAGAACCGCTCTACTACAACGATGGATCATTTATAGCAATCTTCAAAGAAGAACCAACTAAAACACATGTCATTAGTGATACAGAGGAAGAACCAGAAGCTGCACCTGCACCCGCTAATGAACCAAATTATCAGGATTTGGTTCAAAGATTTGATCGCATAGAGACTCATTTTGATCAACGTTTTGATCAAAATGAGACTCATCTTCAGCAGCAGGCCGCACAGTATCAGCATGACATGAATTTTATGAGGGATCAGATGAGTGATATCAGTACCAATGTGCTTATGATGAGTACTTACTTTAACATCTTCGGTGTTGCACCTCCTCTAGATCAGGGTCCTTCTCAGTGATAGTTGCACTTAATTTTATGTATTTTCTATAGTTTGTGTGTTAATTGTTGTTATAAGTAAGTTTGTTGTATTTTCTTTTCTTTAGATTTTTTTTTTTTGTATTGATATCCTGAGCGTAGATTGTAATACCTTCAAGTGATATCAATATATGTTCTCGTGTCCATGTCAGTAATATTTTATGTTTTGTTTTTATTTTTGAAAATTTATAGTCAATATTTGACATACCTAAATCAGTTAAAGGGAGAAACACTATTGATTATTTCTTTTCCTCTAACTTCTTTTAGCGGTTTAATTTTCTTTTCTAAATAAAAGTCTATCTCAAATTAACAACTGAATTTTGTGATTGAGATCTTTTTTATCTTGCTACAGCAATTTATCTTATATAAATAATATTCAAAGTCATTAAATCACTTTCAAGCTTTCATAATCTTGTCGTTGCATTTATCAAATGATTTTGAATTTTTTTTGGTTTACTCTTTCTTATATTAGAGAGAGTTATTCTCCTCTAATATCTGAAAGATATTCTCACAACTGAGAGTATTTAAAAGTTTCGAAATAAATCTAGTTTGTAAAAATGACAAGAGGCATAAAATAAGTCCAAAAAGATAAAAAATTGAAAAGATGCACAATAATTGCCAAAAAATTGAAAGATATACAAAGTGTATCAAAAATTAAAAGATGTGCAACGTACGTAATTCAATTGATAAGAGGCATAAAATAAGCTAACAAGAAAGAAAGCTTCATTCTTTCAAACCTTTAAATCTTAGAAGAATTCATGTGTCACTTGATATTTTCAAAAGCTTAATTTCGAAATTCATGATTGTGATTAATTACTTTAGTATATTATTCTATAAGATTTTTTTTGAAACCAAGTTTTGAACGGATCACTTTTTTCTTATCTAATTGTTTTTTTCTTGGTTAGATCTTTGTTTTCAAAGGATGGTTTATCCTGTAAGACGTTTGAGCTAGGGTTAACAGAATCGGTTGTTCTACCATTTTTTTGGATTTTAACGATGTTAACTCATTTTATTACAAATTTTTAATTCAATCACATGGACAAGTTATCATATTCGTGCTTTGACAAAAAAAATTGTTTTTTGTTCGTTCTTTTTTCGTCATTTTTAGTCTTTTTCCTGCTTTAGTTTTTAATATTATGTTTTTCTTTTTTGTTTTCTTCTTCCTTTTTGTGACGTCAAAAAGGGGAGTAGTAGTAGTGTTTATACTGTAATTTAATATTTTTAAAGGTTTTTCCTATGTTGCCAAGTATTTTGGTATTGTTCTTCAAGAAAGGTTTAACAATGAGGTTTCTAAGTTGATTTACTGGATTACGCCTCCTCAAAACATGTTCAAGTTAAATAGTGATGGCTCCGTCAAAGAGAACTCTTGTGGTTATTGAGGCATTATTAGACATTATAATGGGAATTTTTTTATTGCCTATGCTAGACCTTTACGTAGATGTTAGGTAATTTTTACTGAACTTTCTGCTATCATATATGGTTTGAAATTATATTCTTATCTAGGTATTGTTAATATTTGGATTGATGTTGTTGCTTTATATATACTTTTTTTTTTCTCAAAGATAGTGATGAGAAGATTTGTAGTCCTAAATTATTCTATCTACTTAGGAAAATTAATCAACTTTTTATCTTTTTTAATGTCATGTTGACTCATATTCATAGAGAAGGAAGTGCTTGGGCTGATTGATTAGCTAATCACGGCTCTAATCTCTAATTTCTTACTGAGTTGCCTTATAACCAGCTGCCTTCCTTTGTTAAAGGCGTTATTAGGCTAGCAAGCTTGGTCTTCCTTATGTTAGATATTAATTTGGTTTTTTTTATTTGGATAAATTTTGGCATGCTTCTTGTTGTTTTTCTAATTTTGTTTTTTTTTTGTATCTGGCTTTTAGTGGTGCTTGTTTTTTTCGGTGTTTATCTTAAGCTATGGAATAATCATGGTTTTTGTTTTAGTTTTTCTGGGTATGATTGTATCTCATTGAATGATAGCGATGGTCACACTTGCTGCTCTTCTCTTGCTTTCTTTTGTGAAAGAGGGAGTTGTCGTATTTTGGATATTGGCTTGTTTATGCTATTTTGATCTGGTCTTTTGTCTCATTTCTTGGGTGGTAGTGGGTGTTTCCAATTTATAGATGTTTGTTTGCTCTTGTTTTCTATTTATCTGATTTAGCGCTGTCAGTGGTTACTAGGGCCTGATTTGGTGTTCTTTTCTTTTGATTGGGAGAAATTTCTATCATCTTTGGTTTGGTGTTCCGCTAAATCTTAGTTTGGATGGGTCTTTTGGCACTGTTTGTCGGATGATTGCTTAGTGTTGTACTAGCTCTAGCATTTCTTATTTTTTTTGGGTGGAGTATTAACTGGCTATTCATGAGAATTGAGCAGCAGATGGGTTTTTGGCTTAATGATTTTTTGGATACTACAGACCTGAGCCAGAACCCATTTTTTGTTTGGTATTTTGGTTTTCATGTCAGGTTTATTTTTCTTATTTTTGGGTGGTTTTGCTATTGAGGCGACTAGAAAGTTAATTACATTGAATATAATGAATATGTTACCTTTAGCCACGATTTTTTTACTGGCGAGCTTTATAATTTACACTAAATTGATCTTTGTGGTCCTTTTCTGATCTTTATCATTAATCAGGCTGTTTGGTTCGTTAGAAATCATTTTGTTTATTTGGTATGTTCTTATGGTATCTTGAGTATTACTAGCAGCTTTATTTCTCTTTTCTGGGTGTTTCTGGCTGTTCATATCTATATTCCTATCAGGTTCAATACTACTGAGAATCTGGGCTTATTCCTTAATACTGCCTTTTTGGGTTATTTGATAGCGAGCTTCCTTTTTTGCTAGATTTTAATGGATCTGAAATCTGAATATGAATATATGTTTAAGAGCTGTTATTTATTTTTTTTGGGAAATTTTGGGGCACAAAGCCCAAATATTTCATTAAAGATAAAACTTACAAGTAATGGTGAGTACAAGAAAAAGCAACCTTACATAAGCAAAAAGCAAAAACTTATGCAAGGAAAAGAAAATTATTAACTATATCACCCAATACAAAGATAATAACTCAAAAGGAACAAAAAGCTGCTGGCCAACATTGAAGAAATCCAAGCTGAGACCATCAAAATCTCCTGACTTGAGTGAAAGAAGGACCCATCGGCTTCATGAGAGCAAGCAGAAAAAAACGGATAGTTCCCTCCGGAGAGAAGATGTTGCAGATCTGTAAGAAAAAAACTGGAATAACAAAGGCAGTAAAATAAGAAGAACCAAAACTTCATCATATTGCTCCACAATTCATTTAACCAGGACTCAGGTATATAGATAGAGAAACCAAAATAACCACTGGTTGCCCGGAGGCCGTCCAAGTGGAAAGAAGAAAAGGAGCTTCATCATTGTCCTGGTTAAAGCTCCATACAAACAGCACATCAGCATTAACCAGAAACTCCATTCCCAAATCTTACAATTTTCCCAATAAAACATCAGCATTTCTCCAATTCAACACTTTCCCAGAAATAATTTTCTTAATACATCTCTGCAAAGTGGAAGAACTTCGTGTTTCATTACCAAACCTCCTTAAGTTTCTCTCTCTCCAAATATGGTATATGATGCAGCTAACCATCAACAGATAAAAATTCAAATCTTGGCGTGATCCAGTAAATTCATTCTCCATCCAGTTATACAATTGCATAATAGTAGGTCTTCGAAGAAAGCTCATTGTGCCAGAAATAAGAGAGCTAAGAATAATGAAAGAGTAAGAGCACTCAAAAAACAGATGGTTAACAGATTCCGGTGAAGTGTGGCATAAAGAACAAATCTCCATCACATGAATATTCCTTTTCCTTAAAGCATCCTGGGTTTTTAAACCCCCAACCAGAGCAAGCCACACATAAACAGTATGTTTTAACATATGTTTTTTATGCCAAATAAAATTATGCCAGCCTCTATCAGGACAATTGATGTAAAATTCATCAACATAATCACTAAACTTGACATGAGCAGAATCTTTCCAAGATAAACAAAAGCTAGCAGAATCATGAATCTGAAAACTGCAAATAACAGTTTTCAAATTCTGCGGTATGTCATTCAAAAAAACCCAGCTTCCACTTGCAACATAATCCTTCAGAAACGGATACTGAAGCATATCCAGACATTCATCTCCCACAAATTCCGCAAGTGTGTGATTATTACACCAGTGATCCCAGTGCAAGGCAATACGAGCCGAAGGTGTAATAGTAAATTTAAAATTATACTTCACAATGGCTGCAGTATTACATATGGAAATCCAGAATAAGCTTGCTTTAGAAATAGGAGGCCTCCAAGGAGAAATGTAATGAGCAGATAACCAAGCGGAAAGGGGGGAAGTAGAATTGTACATACGGTAAATAACAGAACAATTGAAAGCAAATTGCATGACATTAATTGAAGGTATACCCAATCCCCCTTTAATTTTAGGCATACAGACAATGTCCCACGAAACCATATGCAGTTTTTTAAGACTAGAAATGTCACCAAAAAACAGAAATTTGGAACAAGTTCTTCTGAAGAACTTAATAACTGCCTTGGGTAGTATGGAGCCTCTAATCCAGTAGGCTATAGTATTTTGGATGGTGAACTTTAAATACTGCAATCTACCAGCTAAAGATAAAAGATTTGCTTTCCATCCCGTAAATTTCTTATGCAATTTATCCATCAATGGCAAAAAATCTTCAATTTTTAATCTAGTGAAAGAAATGGGAATGCCAAGATAAATAAGTTTGGGGCTGACATTAAAAATAGAAAGAGCTTGGCAAAGCAGATCCCTATTTGTTTGGTTCTTAGAAAACATTACAGAGCATTTATCGTAGTTTATGTGAAGGCCAGAAACATTAGCAAATTCATTAAGAATAGAAGTCAACTTCCTGCAATTTTCTATAGTAGCTTCACCCATGATTAACACATCATCCGCATACAGAAGATGAGATAAGTGAAAATTACCCTCTTGAAAACCTTTGAAACCTCTAACTTCTAGCAGGTTGGAGAGAGCGTCCATAACTAAGCAGAAAAGATACGGACTAAGGGGACAACCCTACCTTAGCCCAGCAGAGGAAGAAAAGTAACCATTCAAAGCACCTTCAATAACAACTGAAAAGTTAACATTTGTAATACAAGCCTTAATCCAGTTAATGAAAGTCTTAGGGAAGCCTTTTTGATGCAGTCTAGCTAGAAGAAAATCTCTTGATACTGAATCAAAGGCTTTTTTGATATCAATTTTTGCACAAAACATATTGCCAACCCCTCTCTTATTTACCAATGAAAGAATATCATTGGCTAGAAGAATACTATCAGTAGAAATTCTAGCTTTTACAAAACCAGATTGCGCATCATTAACAATAAGAGGCATGAGCGGTTTCATTCTAACAGCAATAATCTTGGCTATTATTTTATAAAGAGTGTTACAAAGTGATATTGGCCTGAAATCCGAAATTGAAACGGCATTTCGATGTTTGGGAATGATTGCAAGAGCCGTGGCCTTGATACCACTAGGTAGATAGCATTTTTGAAAAAAAAACTTGATCGCTTTACAAACAAGAGGCCCAATTATATGCCAGCTGCTTTTATAGAAATGGTAATTGAAACCATTAGGCCCAGGTGATGATTTGGAGGAGCCTTTGAACACAACATTTTTAATTTCTTCCTCCAAGATAGGAGAAGTAAGCAAGGTATCATATAAAGCTGGAATAATAGTGCCAATAGGAATAGATTCAAAGTTCCTACAAGAAGGAGGGATAGGATTAAACAGTTCTTTAAAGTGATTAATAATAGAATTAATCACCTCTTCCTTGGCCGAATTTGGATTAGCAGTAAATAGGTTAACAATAGATTTAGAACTCCCAATACGGCTTCTAATTTTCCCATAGAGGAATTTAAGATCATCCTCACCATACTGTAGCCATTTTAGTTTAGCTCTTTGAATGATCCAATTTGCTTGCTTTGAAGTGACATCAGAGATTTTCTGGTTGATGTCTTTAAGAGAGGCACCAAGAGAATCATCCAAGGGATTAATTAACAAAAGGTCAAGGAGGATCTGCTGCTTAGTTTGAAGAGCTTCCATCTGATGATTAAGAGAATTGGAATTGGCCCAATCTTGATTTTTAATGTCACCTTTAAGATGTCTAAGAACATTACAAAGATGAGATAAAGGGTTATCAACTAAAGGCATAGCAAAAGCATTTAAAAGAAAATCCCAATATCTGTCAGTCTTAGTCCAAAAGTTCTTAAACAAAAATCTGTGATGAGTCTTAAAGGAGACCCCAGAATGCAAAACAATGGGAGAATGGTCAGAGCATGACAGGTTCTGAAATGAGCAGAAGGCATTAGGAAATTTCTTCAACCATTCCTCATTAACAAGTGCACGATCTAATTTGATATATATAGGATTAAGCGCTTGTTGATTGAACCAGGTAAAAAAATTACCCACCGAATGCAAGTCCATCAGGCTGTTAGCAAAAATCATGTTGTTTATATCAATCAGATTTGAATGATGAATAACAGTACCTCCCGATTTTTCGTTAGCGTATCGACAGCAGTTGAAATCCCCCAAAACGACCCAAGGGATATCAGAGGGAGGAGCAACCAAACTTAAGGAAGACCATAAATCTTTTCTGTCATTAGCATAGTTTGAAGCATAAACAATAGAAATCTGAAAAGGGGAAAGAATACCAACTTTGACAATACCGTGAATCAGCTGTGAGGTGATCATAGTAGGAACAAAGCTTAATTTATTGCCATTCCATTTAATCCAAATCCTCCCTGAGGATGTAAGATTAAAATTGTGAACACTTTCTTCAGACAGGAAGAGAAAATGGGAAGCTTCAAAGAAGGGGTCTTGAAGAGAATGAGCATGAATGCGGGTTTCCAGCAGACATAACATGTCGAGCTTGAGGGAGTTGATAAGCCTTTTACAGCTTAATACTTTTTCATACTGATTAAAACCTCTAATGTTCCACACACCTATGGAAGGAAGAAGCATTAGGAATTAACTTGAGAGTGGGATTTTTTACTCTGCTTACCCTTTGCAGATTTTTTGGAATTGTCAGATGTTGTTTGCTTCTTAATTTTCCCCGATTGTTTTTGAGGCATATCAATTTTAACATCTCCAACTACCATATAATCCGAAGATTCAGATTCATTTTGAGACAGGATTTCAAATCTGTTAGGAGAATTAATGCTGGTAGAAGGTTTATTTGTAGTGTTCAACATCGACGAAGAAGATTCAGAAATCTCTTCAGTTGGGATATTCAAATTGGGAATGCTTACAACAATACCATCTTCAATGAGAGTCAACTTAGAAGTCTCAGACTGAGGCGGAATTCCCGAAGGTGGAATTTCTGATAACGGGAGATTGTTCTGAGATTCAACTGTATTAGCAGGTGGAGTAGGAGAGTGAGCTTGGTAGTGAAGAGGTTGTCCGATGCTGTTGGTATGAAGTGGGATGGAAGGTGAAAAGTTAATATCAGTAGAAGAATTAATGATCGTTTCTTTGGATTTAGAAACCGACCGAGGAGGTCTATGAGGTCTGGAAGGTGAGCGAATGGTAGGTTTTTTGCTGCTGCTTCTACCACGGTAGTTCGGGAGTTTAGGGTTTGGGTCATTGCCATCCTTGCCATCAGAGGAAGGATTTGAGGGACATGCAGAAGAATAATGAACTAAAGACTTACAGTGTTCGCAAGGAACCGGTCTCCATTCATATTGCACCTTTAGTTCCACCACATCACCATCAAGCGAAACTTTGATAACATCTGGGTAAGTCGCATTATAGTCAACAAGCACACATACTCGAGCAAAAGTTAAATGAGTCTTTTGTTCCGTAAGGTGATCAGCAGCCAGTGGAACACCTATCTTGCTTGCTATTCTCGAATACCCCTCTGAGTTCCAACAGGCCAAAGGAAGATCGTGAATTTTAACCCATATCGGGACTGTAGAGAAATTTTCACGCTTTGGCTTAAACTTAGGATGCCATTTTTGAAGAACAAAGGGCTTCCCAAGCAAAAACCAAACACCTTTTGACCAAGCCATGTCAAAATCTTCAACACAAGAAAAGCGCAGAAGAAAAAATCGGTCACTGAGCGAAAGTAGTTGGAGAGAACCTTTTAAAGTCCACGTCTTGTTAATAGCTCCTAACAGAGCTTCATAATATGGTCTACGACCTATGGAGTAACCGACCAGACAGAGATTCCAATCCTCACCTCCCTGTGCAAGCTTCTCATTGGAGAAAGGTATAATCTCTGGTTCGGAAGGGTGATGCGAAAAGCTGAAAACTTTGGGGGCAGCGGAGGAACCTGGCGCAAAGATCTGATTCCAGTTGCGCAGAGAAGCTGGAGCCACAGCACCAGCAGCGGAGAGAGGAGGAAAATCCGAGGAGAGGACAGCCGTCTCCATGCAGAGAAGCCTCCGGCTTAGCCGGAGGGGGAAGGCGGCGGAGAAGAAGAAGCTCAGCAAGGGGAAAGGGAAACCCTAGCTGTTATTTATTCCTTAATTACTTTTCATATTTTAGATATTGGTGTTATGTCCTTCTCCTTGCATTTTAATATTAATTCTAATAATGTTATCTTCACTAATGAACTGAACTTTAATTACAAAATTTAAGTTTGCTTCTGTTTTTTCCTTGTGTTGCTCCTATTATTTTGTACTTTTCTATTAGTGTTTTGTTGCAAGTTCCTGGCTTTTTGGGTAGAGATATCATGCATAATGTTTGTTAGTTGATCTTTCCACTTTTTTGGGTGTTGGTTGCTTGCCACCCTTATAGAATGTTCCAAGGAAATTTTGTAAATTTGATTAGGAGGGAATTTGAGCTAATAGGTTTTTCTTTTATTTTCTTGTAGCTCCTATGAGTAGTAGTTAGCTCGAGGTTTCTTTAAGGACCATGTAATATTTTCTTTTATCAATGTGTAGACCCCTTTGTGTGTTTCCCCTAAAAAAAAGAAACCATAAGAAAGAAAGAAAGAAAGTTAGAATGGGTGACCTCCTAGGAAGTCCTTGTGCTGCACCCCTTTTTTGAATGAATGTTTAACATCTATATTCTCTATTTTTTTCTCTGATTATTTTATGGCGACTATAGGGTTCCCATCTCGGAGCTCATTTCCTCACCATCATTGATCGTATTTTACTATATTTCTGGATTCCTTTTCATATTCGGTTTGTTCGTGTGATTTTGTTTTGATTCTTTTCGGTTACATGTGGTTTTTGGGTGATGATGATGCCATTGTCATCATACCCTAGAAGTCTCGATCTTTTAAGGAAATATTATTTTCAAAATTGATATTTCTATAGATTGTGATAATCTCAATTGGGAATTAATTTATACTATGTTTAATTTATTTTTTTCGGTAATGATTTTTTTAGGTTTATGAAGAATAATATTGAACATTGTTTCTTTTTTATTATTATCAATGGCAAGGGCCATGGTTTTTTGCACTCTGCTGTTGGGCTCAGGTCGGGGGATCCTCTTTCCCTTGCTTATTTATTTTGGCGGCGGAGCTTCTTTTAGGAGGTCTTAATGGTAATTTTAGGAAATATCCCACTACAGTGTCATACTATTGGTGGTTTCCCTATGTCTCATTTAAGAAAAATGCTTAATAACCTTTCTAAATTTCTTTATCAATTTGAAAAAGCTAGTGGGTTAATTTATAATCCCCTAAAAAATTATTTTATCACTGCCAAGTTTATCGCCAATCAGAGAATTAACTTTATTCAGAACAATTTTTTTTTTTGCACAAGAATCTACTCCTTAAATACTTGGGCACTCTTTTTTTCAAGGTTATGAAGAGATCTCATTTTTTTGGGGATATTTTTTTTAGTATTCACAAAAAGCTTTCTACTTGGGCCTTTACTTTTGTTTCTTTTGGGGGTAGATTAGTGTTAATTAAGAGTGTTCTTGGTTCTATTCCTATCTATTTATTACATACTTTATATTTGACTGTGAATGTTTATAGTAGGCTTAAAAGAATCTTCAACAAATTTCTTTATGCAGCCAAAGAGGGTAAATCTACTATTTTATAGGCTTCTTGAGACAAATGTTCTTGTGTCCAAGATGAAGGTTAACTTGGTTTTAAGAACTTGGGTGACATGGCTCTTGGTTTTCCTTATAAACTTTGGTTCAATTTAAGGTCCAAAAAGATCCTTTAGGCTAATTTAATGATTATAAATATTTTGTTGGCAAATATCCTCTTAACTAATTTTTTCAAAAAAAATGGCACTCTTTTAATTGGAAAAGGTTATGCTCCATAAATGGGATGCTGAGAATTTCATTCAATGGGGGTTGGGGTGGAGTGACATCATTTTTTGACAAGACAATTGGTTAGGTTATTCTTCCATTGATAATTTACTTAATACCCATACTACTAGTGCTTGTAAAGTTGCCGATTTTATTCAAGATGGGGCCTGGAATGTGGATTGTCTTAGTGAAATGGTGCCTGATTTTTTCATTAATGTCATTTTGAAAGTTCCTCTTCAACTTGATAAGAATGATTGTATTTTGTTTAATATGTTAAACGATGGGAGCTTTGTGTTCAAAGATGCTTAGCATACTATTATGTACTTGCAACCTAATTCTCATATTTTCTCATCCATTCGGAAAAAAAGGTATTCTGGCCTCTTATTCTCTTTTAATTTGGAGAATTTTTAATAATTACATTCCGGTGGATACCATTTTAATAAAAAATGTTTTTATATTGTTTCCAAATTCCAATGCTCCTATCATATTGAAAATTTGAATCAAGTTTTTGCTAATGGCACCGTTGCTCTCAAAGTATGGTTGTATTTTGATAATGTATTTACTACCCAAATTTGTAAGGACTTTATCAACCTTAAGAGTTTCACGCAAGATTGGTTTATTCTTTCTAAATGTCATATTCGTGTTGTTTTACTTATTATTATTTGTTGGTTCCTTTGAAAAAGTAGGAATGAGTCGAAGAATGAGAACATTACAATGAATTAACTGACCATTATCTATAAACTTATGGGTAAAGTGAGACAGTTCTATTTGGCTAATTTGATCAATAGAGATTTTTTTAATGGCTTCTTTCAGATTGCTAAGCATTTTGGTATTAATATTTATGCTAATATCCATACTCCTAAAGACATTACTCTTAGATGGATTAAACCTCCTCATGGTTGCTTCAAACACAATATTGATGGCTCTTTTTAAAACTTGAAAGCTGGGTGTGGTGGTTTCATATTTGATTTTAACGCTCAAGTTATTGTGGCTTTTGCAGGTCCCTTGGATGTCCATACTACTATTGTGATTGCTCGGATGTCCATACTACTATTGTGATTGAAATTCAAGCTTTAAAGTATGGTTTACAATTATGTATTTCTTTCGAGATTACTAATATTTCGATTGAAGTTGATGCTATGCTTGTGATTTATTATATTACTGATAAAATTAATGCTAATCCCTCTTATTTCTATATAATTAGAGAAACTACGCAATGGTTGTCGCTTATCAATTTTTCTATAACTCATATTTATAGGGAAGGTAATGTTGCTGCTGATTTTTTAGCTGACTTGGGTTGTAATTTGATGGATTTCATGGAATATATGGGGTCCTCTCTTCCTACCAAACTTGTGGGGATGGCTAGCTTGACCGTTTGGGACTTCCTTATGTTAGAGTCAATTATGTTCTACCTTAGCCTAT
The DNA here is from genome assembly GCA_016618105.1 of Dendrobium huoshanense. Lineage (NCBI taxonomy): Eukaryota > Viridiplantae > Streptophyta > Magnoliopsida > Asparagales > Orchidaceae > Dendrobium > Dendrobium huoshanense. The sequence goes on from CM028344.1 coordinate 20,866,924, forward strand.
TTGCTATTTTGTTGTGGTCTTTGCGCTTTTTGTCATATTTGTTTCTTTTGGTTTTATTTACTTATTTAATATGAGTGGATTAATCTAAATTTCTTTAATCCTATTATGTTGTTTTTTCCTCAAGGTGGCTCTGCCTTTTACCTTTATCAATTTGGGTCCATGCTATTATCAAAATGCTCTTGGTTTTCCTTTTTAATTTCAAGTTTCCCTTTTTTGTCCACACAGCTGACCTGTTTACTCCCCACTCACATATCTAGCAGGGTTGGAAGGAGTATGATGTGAATGACTTTTATCTTTTCTAAGCGATGGTATACCCCAGATTCACATCTCTTCCGTGGTATTACATCATCTGGCATAGTTGTTTTCAATCCCTGGTTTTAGTCCTGATGGATCTTTCTTATTATGGGTTTAGGCATTGTATGGATCAGATTATGTCTACTTCCTATAGTTGGTTATGTTTTAATGTGTTTATGTTCCTTTATCCCAACAGTTACAACACTAGTGTGTGCTTTTTGTTTATCTGATTACTAGGTCTGTACCATGGCCTCTAGATTGCATCAAATAAAAAATTCTTCATAATTATTGAATTGGATTTCTTCAGCTATACTTTATATTATTCTAATCAGTTTCAATTCTTTTCTCCTTATAAATTTATTTGTTATCTCTGTTGACCCGTAACTGTATAGAAAAAAGAGAGTTAACGTACCAGTTCGATGTCGAACTCCGCACGTCGCCCACGATCGATGTCGCATCCACCATTTCACGCACGATCTCACTTTGGCATCATTAAAGGGCTGAAGAGAAGAGGCCTTCGGCCTCTCTTGACAACCCACTCTAGCTCTCACTCTCTCCCTCTCCGATCCTCCGATGCTGTGCGACTTCGTTCCTTCGATGACACTCGGATCGGAAGCAACAACGAGCTCGCCGGCTGTGAAGATAATCTTCTCCCTTCCGCGCGGCTTCTCCGACTCCTTAGTGGCTGTTCGACGAAGCTCCATCGACGACGTTCCCTTTGGGTCGAATCGGAAGCCACGGCATTTGATCGGAGCAACAACAGGAGCTCGCCGTCTGTGAAATTAACTTTCTTCCTTTCGTCACTTCTTCGGACCTTCGTTGTTGGACGACTCTGCTCCTTCTACATCGCCCTCTCCTATCGAGACGGAAGTTACAGCATTTTGATCGGAAACAAGAACAGGAGCTTGTGGCTGTGGAGATAACTTTCTCCCTGTTGCGCGCAACTTCGCCTCCCCGACGACTTTCCCTTCCTTTGGATCAGAAGTCACACATTTTGATCGAAAATGAGAACAGGAGCTTGCTGGAAGTGAATGTAACTGTCTTCCTCCCGTGCGCTTCTCCGCCCATATCCCGTGAATCCGTCGAATTGAGGGATTTATTTTTATATAAAATAATTATATTTAATTATAATTATTTTTATTTAACTATAATTAGTTATAATAATTATTTTTAATTAATTACAATTTTTATAATTAATTAAAGTTGATTTTTAATTAAATAATTATAATTAATTTAATTAATTTTAATTAATTTTAATTAGAATTAACTTCAATTAATTATAATTTATAATAAAATATTATTAATTAATGTTAATTAATTATAATTTATTAAAATTAATTAATATCAATTAGTCATAATTAATTTTAAATTAATTACGACTTATGATTTTAATTAATTTTAATAAAATTTAATTAATTATCTTAATTAGTTATAATTAAATCATTAATTAAAAATAATTATTAATTAATTATAATTAAGTGATATTAATTATAAAAAAAATTAATTAGGCAATACCACAGATTTCTAGCGACTCCGTTGGGGAATGGTTTCTCTTTCCATCTCTGGCTAGTCACTAAAAGGCTATAGTAGCAAGCAAATCAAATTTTAAATTTCATGAAATTCAATCTTTTAAATAAGATTTATTGGAAATTTTATAAGTAGAGTTTTTTAACTCTCCTGCTTCTATTATTTGTTTTGCGTTATTTCTGTTTTATGAAAGTGTGGGGTGATGTATCAATTCCGATCACTAACCCCTGTCTTTCATTTGTGCAGAATGGAAATGCAGGACACCCCAATGACCGTCTAACTGGGACGAGGAGTCAGGACTCAACTGGCAAATGCTGTCATAGAGACTGGAAATACTAGAGCCACCATCCATTTTGGTGGGCTCAAATTCTCAGCAGCTACTGCAAGGGCTGCATCCATCCCTGTGTACGGCGTAAACTTTGAAGAATTTTCTGGAAGGCTCTGCAAGGACTGCTGCCAGAGGTGCTGCTCAAGGAAGAGCCTCTGTATTTGAAAGATTATCCCAGCCTGAAACCCTTACTGCAAAGAGGGTTATTGATGGAAGAAAAGTTTCTATGGTGACTGCCAACACCACTAACCTGCCCAGAGAGACTACTGCATCTGGGAGGTATGATGATGAGGCTTCCTCATCTGGAGGAAGGCTTAATAGAAGGCAGAGGAGGAAGAGAAATGCAAAATTGAGAGCTCAACAATTATCTGTACCAACACATCCCTCTAACCTGCCAGCACAAGAACTAGAGATCAATATTCCCACCCAGAACAGGTTCGCTAACCTGAAGTGGGTAAAGAGAAACAACTCTTCTGGTGAGCTCAAACAATCCTTCCGGGGACGTCAATCTGAAGTTCCAGCTCCTCAGAAGATAAGAGAGCCCAAACGTCTGTCTTTCTGGGTACACCGTGTACTGAAGACAGTCAAGGAGAAGGACTTAATGAAAAAGAAGTTCCAGAGGCTACTGATTGTTGAGGCCCGAAGAACTCCTCCAAGATATAGACTATCATCTACTGTGATAGTTGAAAGAAGAGATTACTAACAACAGGCTCCGTGCGGTGAACATCGGGGCGTGACACCTGAACCATACGTTCGGGGATCTGCCGTCGAAAGGTCCTGGTGGAAAGAGAAGCAAGTTTGGAGGCTGAAGCCTAGAAGATAAAATATCTTGGAAGAAAGGATTAGTTCTGGTGTGACATCCGGAGCTGTCTCCCGGAGATCCGCCCCTGCCAACAGAACTCGTTAGAAATGGGTCCAAAAGAAGGCCCATAATGACGATAATTATAATGACAGTCGACATCCCGAAGAGTCTTCCAGGAGATCCCGTCATTATCCTACTTTAACCAAAAAGGAAGTTCATTTCGATCGTAGTCCGCGGATCGAAGAAATAATCATTCAAAGTCAAGAGCCTAAAATTCAGTGGCGACGCCGCTCAAAAATTCAGGTGCAAGAAAATGAAGAAGAATATGACGATGATGATACTATGGAAATCGAGGTGGTTCATATGGTCAGCCACATTGATGTTGAAGATGATGATGGTGATGAAGATGACCAACAATCACAGCCACGCGTACGTGTTTATCGACGTCGTCATAGGGCTAGATCCATTGCCAGCCGAAGTGCTCGCTCTTCAGTAGAAGGAGATGAGGAAGAAGAAGAGGTCGGAGAAAACCCCTTCACTGGCGAAGATATCACACTCACTGAAATGAGAAATCAAATGAGGTGATAAATGCGAAAGAAAGATAGAGAAATCTCTCAGTTGAATGATAAAATGACTGAGATGATGACTCAGATGACAGCTATGATGGAAATGATGCAGAAGACCATTTTTGTGGACCCTGCACTGGCTCAACCCATCAACCAAGCTGCTAATCCTCAAAATCCTCAAGCGCCCCAAGCCTCAGGAGTGAAAGGTGTACCTGAAGGTGGTGATAGGAATGATGATCCAACCCGCCAGCGTACTCCCCAAAATATGGCGAACGCCTCTGAACCTGTAACTGCATCGCAGTTGGAAGGCTTAATTAGTGAAAAGATTAAGGCCATTATAGCTGCTGACAAGCAGAGAAGTTGGCAGGCAAAGGTTGCCCGTACCCATCAGAGTACGATCAAGTGTCATACCTAAAGGGATATTCTGTGCCCAAGTTCAATATCTTTGATGGCAACAAAAATCCCAGATAGCACCTAACACAGTTTAAAGCTACCTGCGGAAATACAGGAGGCAATGATGCTCTATTATTTCTGTAATTCGTGAGTAGCTTGAGTGGAATTGCTTTCGAATGGTATGCCGAACTACCGAATGATTCACTGAAGACCTTTACGGAGCTGGAGGCCTTGTTCGTGAAAAGATTTGCCAGTGCAATATAGAAGACTACTATCGCTGATCTTGCCCTAGATAAAAGGAGGAATGATGAGTTAGTAACAAAATACATAACACGCTGGCGCAATCTCAACATGAAGTGCGAGCAGCAACTAGAAGAAGAGCATGCAGTTCAACTATTAATGGGAAACATTGATGATAAAATGCAACCCTTCTTATGCATGGCTTCAATTACTAATTTTCAAGATCTATTGGACAGAGTGGCAAAATTTGAAAAGTTGAACTTGTCAAAGTCAGAAAGCCTCCCTGATAAACCCAAAAAGGCTAAGGCGCCTGATGCTAGGAAAATGATGTTTATTCCGCATTTCCTCCTATGCCTGATAAAGGTAAAAAAGTAGTGTATAATGTGGATAAAGGAAAGCAGCCTATGCAATATGAAGAAAAGCCAAAGCAGACTTACAATCCAAACCCTCAACCAAAGTTGGTTCTTGGAGGAAATGACAAATCTCGAGCCTTTCCCGATGGAGGAGAGCGCCAGAGGCAAATCACAGGAACTGGTGATAGAACGTTCCCTTCCTTCAAGGAGAAAATGAATAAAGAATATTCGTTCAAGAGGGAGAGTGTCGCTAAACTGTTCTGACAAGCACTCAAGAGCGGTTTGGAATTGCCAGAATGCAAAAGACCTGAAGAGTCCAAAAGCAGTGGCGACCCAAACTACTGCCCATATCATCAGGTAATTAGCCATCCAATTGAGGATTGTTATGTTTTCAAAGATTGGCTAGAAAATAAATATAAAATAGGAGAATTAACATTATCAGATAATGTATTAGTTCGTCCTAGAAAGGAATTTACCAGGGTAGTCACATCCTCTTCCGTACTCCCGCCTAAGGAAATAACAACAAAAGAATCTGTCCAAAAGGAACAATGGGAGAATGTGGTCTCCAAGAAGACAACAAAAAAGCTGAAACAGCTAGGAGTTCCTGGTGTCAAGTTGAAGTCCCCTACTGAGCCAGTACTGAACTTAAAATGGTTGCCTGTGTCACAAGCATCCACCTCTAAACAGTAACCTAGCCAAGCTAGCTCATTCAAATCTAGTAAAGCAAAGCCAAAGTCTTCTAAGAAGAAAGCTAAGTTGAAGAAGCATATGGCAAAGAAGACTGCAATTCAAAAGGCTATTGATAGTCTGGGTGAATATTATCAGACCGCTAGGAGGCCTATCAAGCTTGATGATTTTATGAAAGAGCTTAAAATAGATGAAAAGGAAGAAGAAGCTGAGGATGAATCCTTTCCTACAGAGACATGCCGAGTCATTTTTACGACATCAGAGATATCAGATGGGGAGAAATACGCTGAAGAAGCGGCCCCTGAGTTCTGTCTAATGGTGTCATCAATGGAATTCAGTTCAGAAGATTTATGTTTTCCAGATGATGAAGATTCAGACCCAAGCGTAGCATCGCAAATGAAACAAGTGAAACTGGGAGACGATTCCGAGTCCACAAGCGAATCTCCAGACGCGACAATGGCTGACTCTGAAGAGAATGCTTCATCAAATAAGTCTGAATCAGATGAGGTGGCCCAAGTACAGTTCAGAAGTGACAAGGTACTGTCGCCTCCATCAAAGAAAGGGATCCCTAATAAAGATAAGGGAAAAGAGATAGTTATCAATGAAGATATTATCCACGAAGATCCCAAGAAAAATAATACTTTGTCCAAGGGGATAGGTTACAATATCTTATCCCACTTGAGGAAGATCCCAATGCGACTCAGTATATATGACGCCTTACTAATGTTTAAAGACCTTCGAGAGACTTTGATTCAAGCTCTCAGGGACCCTGAAAGATTTGAGGCGTATTTTGCTGAACGCAACTTGACGAAAGTTTTGCAAGCTCGAAATGAACAACTAATCACTTTTGATGAGGATGATCTGATGCTTGGAATAGCAGATCACAACCGCCCTCTGTATGTTACGACAGAGAGCGATGGTATGATGATCAGTCGAATTTTGATTGATCCCGTATCTTTTGTAAATCTTATGATCCTTAAGACACTGAGATCCCTCTGCCTCGATGTGGAACTTCTTGGGCAAGATAAGTTGATGGTGCATGGTTTCAACGAGAAAGGACAGAAAACCCTTGGTTCGTTTATGCTTCCTCTTGTATTTGGAGAGCTTCACACAGAAGTCAAATTTCATGTGATTGATGCGGTCACCTCATTTAAGGCGCTACTAGGTTGCACGAATATAGCGTTGTCCCTTCAACATTACACCAGTGTATGAAGTATCTCAGAGAAGGAGAAGAATTCAGAATTTTTAGTGATATTCAACCCTTTGCAGTACATGAAGTAACAATATATGAAGATGCCAGGTACTTCATGCTAAAGAAGTAAAAGCCTTCGAGTTCTCTTGAGGCTAGGGCATCAAATTCAAAGACTGCGTAGAAACTTGAACGATAAGGTCAGAAGAAGCAGGTGGGGAGAAAGAAGGCAGGGTCGACTCTTCCCAAAGCACCGACCATTCCAAAAGAAAAGAAATATGTACCTCATCTTGGGAGTGACACGGATGAAGATAATATCGTCCCTACAAAATCTTGAAAAGTATGCCAGTCCACGGGTGAATGGAGTAGGTGGGTTGAATTTTAAAATGATGATTTTGACTACGACTCAATCTACATGAACTCAGTGCAGAGTGTTTTCTCTAGAAGAATAGACAGTCTGTCAATTTCAGACAGCATACTCGTAGTCACACGTGTTCCCTTACAACATTTCAAAGAACTCATTTCGAGCAAGGTTCATAAAGTTGAAGAACTAGCCACCCTCTATCTGCCTCCCTGTAAAAATGGGATTATGCCAAAGAATGTGCTATATTCCACGGGAGTTCGTGAAGAGGAGAATCATGACTGGGATTGCATGCTCCTCGACTCTGAGGAATTATTTCCTACGAGGCTACCTATGTTCAATACCAAAAATATTCAAAGAATGCTACAAAAGCAAGTCAATATTCATACTACCAAACGATAACTTCGTACCAGCTTGGGCCTCTGGTATGGAAGAAATTCGTGTTTGCTACGACGAAAAGTTACATATGCATATAAAGGTATCAGATTCATAAAAAAAAAATTACTCTGGAAAGAGACTTGTCAGGCAATCACATGCATGGAAATTGAATCCGAAGAGGGCGGTGTTGAAGAGACACGTGAAGCTGATGATTATGATGATTAACCCGTAGAAGCAGAGCCTGCACCAGAAGAACTGGAAGACGGTGGATAGGCCGCTACAATGGACGAGCTCAAAGAAGTCAACTTGGGAACTAAGGAAGACCCTCGCCCAACCTTCATTAGCTCTCTTCTACCAGAAGATCAAGTAGAAGAAATAAAAGAGCTACTATGTCAATTCAGGGATTGGTTTGCCTGGACATACACTGAGATGCCTGGCTTATCCCCTGATGTGGTAGTTCACAGATTAGCCATCAAGCCTGATGCAGCACCTATCAAGCAAGCTCCAAGGAGAATGAGATTGGAGTTTGAAGAGCAGGTGATTGCATAAACAAAGAAGCTCATAGAAGCAGGCTTCATCCGAGAAGAAAAATATACCAACTGGATTGCCAATATAGTCCCTGTAAAGAAGAAGAATGGTCAAATTCGTATCTGCATCGACTTCAGGGATCTCAACAAGGCATGCCCAAAAGATGACTTTTCGCCTCCAATGTCAGAGCTTCTAGTTGACAACACATCCAACTACGATATGTTCTCCTTCATGGACGGATCGTCAGGCTACAATCAGATTAAAATGGCGCATGAAGATGAAAGACATGCATCATTCAGAACACCTATAGGTATATTTTTCTACACAGTTATGCCATTTGGCCTAATGAACGCTGGTGCCACTTATCAACAGGCGATGACTCGTATATTTGATGATTTGATCCATCAAAAGGTCGAATGCTATGTAAATGACTTGGTCATTAAGAGCATTGTTGACCTCATTATTCGAGGTCAATTTTCCCCGGAATCGACTGTAGTACCTATGTTTTCGTAGCCTAGTGTAGATGTCGCACCCGCAGGATTTCCCTTAGGTGGACACCTAATGACGTAGCACGGACTCGAACCTATCACTCAACTCGAATCAAAATCAATTCAATCCAATTTTAATTCAACTCCAAACGAACTCAAATCAAGCCCTCTTTATGATTCGGCGATGTCAATCGACTCAATTTAATATAATCTAATTCGATTTTGATCAAATTGATATATCATTGGGCTTAAAACAACTCACCAATCAAATTAAAATCAAATCAAATTAACTCAAATTGAATTCGATTTCAATGGCTCTGATTAACCCGTTTTGACTCGTCACAAGTATATATATAATAATAATTGATACGTCGTCAAAAATTATCTTAATCGGGCACGAATCTTGATGCAAAATCAAGTTTGGAAACTTCAAAAATTAATTTGGAGACCATCCGAACACCGATTTTAGCAAACTTACAGTCGAACTGAGCGTCTCAGGAATATAAACCCAACGACACCAAGATCAACCCAATCCGAGTCCAAATGAGTCCAAATCAAGGGCTCAAATTGCTGTTGGAAGGTTCAAACCGCAATTTGAGTTACCAAACGGTCTCCGATTTTGACGAGCTTATACTCGAATCGAACGGCTCGACGAGGCGAATCCAATGAACCTAAGATCACCGAATTCCGAAATCACTAAGCCCTTTAAATGTCCAACGAACGGTCCACGGTCAAAGGGTTCAGCAACAACCCATAACCACCCACTCTCCCTCAACCAAAAAAACGTCCAAGCCTCCCACCTCTCATACATGACACGTCCAAGCCTCCCTCCTCTCATACATGATACGCCCAAGCCCCTCCTCTCTTCCAATCTCCAGCCCTAGGAACCCCAAATGAACCCCTCTATGCCACGGCTTGTTCAACCAGAGGCAACAAAAAATGGTAAACTTTCTTTTTTAATTTCTCTTCCATTTCATTTATATCAACTTCTACGGCTTCTTGAAGGAATGAAAAAGATATGTGCCTTGATTGTTTTCTTTAAAGAAAATTAAAGAAAGAGGGTTTTATTTCTTGTTAGTTAAGATAAGAGTTGGATCATGAGTTTTCTACGATTCAAATTTTTGTTAGATTTACAAAAGAGTATGGATCATTTTTCTTTTGATTAAATAGTTTTGTCCTTAACACAAATGATTTTCAGGTTGGTGAGTTTAATGGTTGCATTTCGCATTTAGTTTGAAAGAGAGATTGTTATTCTTCAAAAGTAAAATAAGAAATGTTGATGGATTGTCTTTCTTTATAACTTGTTGGAGAAGATTGTAGTTACATTTATCATTTCTTTGAATTTAACATATGCTTGATAATGATGCAAGATATGATGATTCTTTTACAACTAGATAGCTTTTTCTTACATCATAAATAAATTTTAAAATAGTTTATTGCTATGTTGGATACTAATGAATATATTGTCGTTTCATGTGCTATTTGGAAAGATGAAGGTTGTATATTTTGGAAGGTGGAAATGTGAAGTTTTTTTTGTAAAGTAGAGAGTATGATTTTTGAAAGTGAAAAGTGTAGGTTTTAAAGGATGGTGTTTGTGATAGATGAAGGGTAAAGCGTTTTGTGTATAAGTAAAGAAGTAAAAAGTGTATGTGTGCATAGTTGTGTTTCATTTTATGCATATATGTTTTCTTCTCATATTTTGAGAAAAGCAAGTGGTTTTATTTTGAAAAATATTTTATATGTTTTAAAGGGTAGATAAGTGTGTGTATGTGAAATGTACGAGCTTTGAAAAGTGAAAATGAAAAGTATATATATTTTAAAAATGAAAGTGTGTGAGGTTTGGAAAAGGAAGTGTATGTCTTGAAGGGTGTTGGAGAGTGAGTGCTTTGAGTAGTCATTAGGAAATGAAGTTTGTTTGGTCTAAAGGTTGAAATATATATTAAAAGCATTTTGTGTAGTTTGAAAAGTGAATTTTGTGGGTTTAAAAAAAAAAGTGAAAAGTGGAATGATGTGTTTAAAAGTGAATTGTTTGAAAAGCAAAATTGTGGAGTTTGTATGTATATGAGCTTAGTTGTATGTGTTGGAAGATGTACATTTTGAAAAGTAGATTAAGTAATTTTGAAGAGTGGTTTATGTTTTGTTTTAAAAATGTGAAATTGTGTATGTGTAAAGAAATATGTATGTTTTAAAGGTAAAGTGTATGTATGATTTGAGAAGTAAATTTTGAGATTTTGGAAGAATGAAAAATATATGTTTTGAAAAGTATAAGTATGAACTTTGGAAGGGTGAGATGTGTAGATTTTAGAAATAAATTATGTTCATTTTTGAAAAGTGTATGTTTGGTTTGAAAAGTGAATTTTGTGTTTTTAGGAAATGAAAAGTATTATTTTTGGAAATAATAAATGTATATGTTGAAATTTGATATGTGTAGAAAGATGTTTTGAATATTAAAATGTATAAAAGTATTTTTGAAAAGGAGAGTATAGAATATGATTTTTTTTAAGAATGGTGAAATGTGCAAGTGTAAGAGTTAAGAATTTTGTTTTATAAAATGTTTGTGAATTTTTAGAAAAAGAGATATGTATATATTGGAGAGTGTATTAGCCGAATGTCTATTAGAACATGAAAGTGTTAAAAAGTAAGAAATCTCTTTCCCTCTCTACCTCTCTATTCTTCTTTCCCTTACTCATGTCTCGGGATAAATATTGGAAAAATACAAAATGTTCTTTCAAAAAGGAAAGGTTCTAAAAGGATATTCAACCAAGCCAGTGTTCAAGCCCGAAGAAAGGTACGTCTTTATTTTTAGTAAAATTTCAATTATTTTATTTTTATTTATTAAAAGTGTTTCTAATTCTTATTTTTCCTATTTTATTTGCATAAACTGCGAGGAATGGTACTGATCGAATGGACAAAAGTACAAGGAGCTAATGACGTCAGTCGCCTCTATCCAACCGGGTAGAGGTGCTACGGGCGGAACCACCGGGTCGTAGCCCCCGGTGACTGTGAGTATTCTAAACTTAGAAAACCTTTAGGGGCTTCTTGATGTGGTTTGTGCGAACCCTTCCCTTTTAGGTCCTTGTAGCAACTTCAATTTTATTAGGATTACTTTTGTTTTATTTTAGATCCTTAAACCGTTACACGCACGCAAAGTCCTAAGGGTTAGTAATAACAAAATTTTTTATCCTATATAACAATAGTGACACTTAAGGACAAAAATTAAGGACTGAGTCTTAGAAAATCTAGACTTAAGATGCATGCACACTTTAGGATAGAAACTTATAACATAAAAAATTTAGTAACATCTCACTTTAGAATTAGTAAATATCTTTAAATTAGAATTCAATTAATTAGAAAACTTTAGCCAATAATTGACTTAGGACATTTAAAAATCTCACAGCCTACTACACACACTTAGATTTGTTTGTTAGGACAACCGACTCTAGTTTTAGGTTAGGCCGGTGTTTATTTCCTTACTGCACTGTGACGGGCTTTTTCTCGAGTTTTATTGCATGCTGGTTGTGAAATGTTTGTGTGTTTGTTTATTTTTACTTCACTCTGTGTTGTGATTTGATTAACGATTAGATTACCCATAGGTTAGGAGCGATCTGGATTGTTAATATGATTTTCTACAGGTGGCCACACTCATGCAGGGCAGAAAAAGGGGGCTAATTAATTAATAATAAATAAATGCTACAGGTGCTTGAGCTGCTTAGCCCCCAAATGAAGAAGAGTGTGGCCAAGTGTGGCTTAATAATTTAAATTCAATTGCATATATATATAACTGCGTGGGATAATTTTTATTATAAATTGCTTAGGATAACCCTGCAGGTGGACTAGATTTTTCTTCCCTTTCTGTGAAATGAAATGTAATGTAAATATAATATATCAAGAGTCAATAAATGTGAAAGTGATTTTTTTTGAAAATGGGATATTACATCCAATTTGGAATCTAAAGAAAGGAGAATATACCTTAAAGGATTATTCTCTTTTATTTGGAAAGTCAAATTAGGATGATTCAATATCCAAATAGAAAAGAAAATACCCCTCTTAGGGATGAGTTTCGTTTCATTTGGATATCCAGAACCCGGCAGACCCTAGAAGCTCATAGAAGAAGAAAAGGCAGAACGAGAAGATTGAAGAAAGAAGATGAAGAAATAAAGATTCAAGGAATAGTATATCCCAGTTTAAAAAAATCACTTGCGTCATTCTTAGGATTAGAATCCGGGTTTGTTGGCAGTGGTGCCCGGCCACCTTACTTTTCTGCAAATTCTGGGTGTAATATGGACATTGGAGATTGGACATTATATTTTTGGATTATTTAAATTAATTGTTTATATTGTTTGTGCAGTAGATTTTTTTTTAGGACCTTGCATGCCGTGTTTTGTTTTAGCCTGGATTCGAATCGGAGAGATTTTTTTTTGTAAGGGTACGCTTAAAATTCTTTTGCTTGTAATTAAAAATAAAAATTTTTAGGCTCACATAGTAACTCTAACGATCTAAGAAGTAAGCTCGGGACCGCCGAGAGTCAGCATAAGCATATTAATACTTTCTCTTCCTTGTTAGGCACCTCCCCGCCTGCGGGTTCTGGCAGACGACTTGACCTATGAGGGTGCAGTTCTGTCAAGGGGAAGTTGTGCAATCTCTAGGGAAAAACCTATTTTCTAAGCCTAATTTTTAAACTTCTTCATATTCATTTTATGCATTCGAGTCAATTAGCATGCATTGCATTAGTTACAAATTAAAAAGAGTCTAAAATATTAATTGCATTTCTAGACATTTTTCACCCTACATAAGTTGAGGGGCCAATTAGGGTATGTCTTAGATGTCGGCCCGCAATTCATTAAAACCTAAACAACATCCCTACCCATCTTTCATAAGAGACTGGATACATGGTTTTAAAGCACCTAGGTGGTTAGCTGACTCCCCAATCCAGGCCGGGGTAAGTCCAGATTTGCACTTCATTAGTTAGGTTCGGGTCACTACTTTGTAGTACCCAAATTAGATTTAAGTTCTGAGGAAGATTCTTTTTAGATCTTAAGTCCTCACCCTTCGGGAATATAATCCCAAAATTCTAATAAAATGTCAATTTAAACATAAAATTTTCTCCTAAAATGTAAACCCTGACATAGGGTAGGCTGAGGTTGTCTCTAAGCTTCTCAGAATCCGACGCCTCCTACTTTTCTTCCTTTGATCCGCTAATAAATGTTCAACATTGAGCTTTCTCCTTGAAAAATTTCTACTTCTGTTTCTTGTCTTCTACTTTGTAGTCAAAGGGTATGAAATCACTGCTTTAATCGAGAGTTTTCTTAGGAGTATTCCTCCTAAGATGTAATTAACTATAGAAGCTTGCTCCTATAGGGATTTGAGAACCCCAGACAAAAATAAACTTTGTTTTATTCGTATAAAATAAGGGAAGAATCTTTGGGAACGTAGATATTTTTAAAACCTTATTTCTAATTTTGAATAGACTTGTAGAATGTTATTATTATCTTTTCAGATAATATAATATTATACTTGTTATATTCAACTTTAGAAATAATGAATTTTATAAAATTCAATCTCGCTTTTGAATATCTTGAAGAATGTTATGTTCGTCTTTTAAAATGATATAATATTTTTCTTGCCATATCTAAATAAAAGAATGAATAAATTTTTTTTCAAAAAAACGTATTTCTATCTTTAAACATATTCTATAGAATTTAATGTTCATATTTTGAGATGATATGTTATTATTTGAATTGTTTGATTATAGAAATATCAATTTTCAAAACCCTATTTTGATATTGAATCCATTGTAGAATATTGTGTCGGCCTCTCGAGACTGTACTTTATTCTGAATGTAGTATTCGATTACAAAATAGGAGAAATCAAAATCTGTGTGGTGACACAATTTTTTTCCCACCAAGCATGGACCGAAAAGACCATCTAGATGACTTGAGAATAGTGTTCGAAAGGATAAAAAAATATGATCTGAAGATGAACCCTCTCAAGTGTGCATTTGGGGTCTCCTCCAACAAATTCTTGGGATATGTTGTTCGACATCGAGGTATTGAAGTCGACCCCAGCAAGATCAAGGCGATCATGGAGATGCCACCTCCAAGGAACCTTCGACAACTTCGCTCCCTGCAAGGTCAACTGGCTTTCATTCGCAGGTTTATATCAAATTTGTCGGGTAGGTGCCAGCTATTTTCAAAACTAATGCAGAAAGATGTTCGTTTCAAATGGGACGAAGAGTGCCAAGAAGTATTTGACAGCATCAAAAGATATCTGTTAAATCCGCCCATTCTTGCGGCATCAATCCCCGGGAAGCCTCTTATACTGTACACGACAGCACTAGAAGAGTCCCTCGGAGCACTATTGGCCCAGCATAATGAAGAAGGCAAGGAGAATGCACTCTACTATATCAGCCAGAGGTTGATAGAAGCAGAAATTTGCTACTCTCCAATCGAGAAGTATTACTTGGCCCTAATCTTCGCAGTTCAGAAGCTTCGTCATTATATATTGTCTCACAAAATTACCTTGATATCAAAGATCAATCCGTTGAAGTTCTTGATAATAAGACCAGCATTGATTGGTCGTTTGGCGAGGTGGACAGTGATACTTCTGCAATTCGATATCACATATGTTCCGCAGAAGGCAGTAAAAGGGCAGGTGTTGGCAGATTTTCTTACTGCACACCCTATCCCCGTTGATTCACCGCTCAATGATGATCTACCTGACGAGCAGATCATGAATGTCAAAGAGGAGGAGATGCTACGAGTATGGGAAATATACTTTGATGGAGCGTCATCGATTAAGCGTGCTCGGCCTCCAAATCTAGAAAAAGCTCAAGCTGGGATTGGACTCATTTTTGTGGCACCCCTTAGGGAGGCATAATGAGATTCTCATTTTGTTTAATTGAACCTCGGACAAACAATGAAGCTGAATATGAAGCTTTAATAGTAGGGTTGGAGATTGCAATCGATGTCCAAATCCGAAACCTCCAAATTTTCGGTGATTCTCAACTTGTTGTAAATCAAGTATTGGAAATTTATAAAATCATCAAGTTTGAGTTGGCTTGTTATCATCGACAAGTTCTTGAGCTTATGAAGCAAATTCCAATTGTCAAGTTAACTCAAGTTCCCCGAGGTCAAAATGGCAAAGCTGATTGTCTGGCAAAATTGGCTAAAGAAATGACGAATATGGATGACGAATAAACTATAATAATTATGGTGCATAATCGACGGATCCTAGAGCCAGCATTATTACAATTCCCGCAGGCAGAGGGAATACCAAATTCAAGCCAGCAGGATGCAACTCCAGTTGATCCTCAACCTCTCCAACCAGCTGATCCTGAAGATCAATCTGAAGAACAATAAGTTCCTAAGAGAAGGCGCAAAGCTAGTAAAACTTCAGAATCATGGTGGTATTGCCTAGATATCGAAGAAGATGATGACTGGAGGCAACCTTTCATAGATTATTTCAAAGATAATAAGCTACCAACAGATAAATCATTAGCTGCTCAAATCAGAAAGAAAGTGCTACATTATGCATTTGTTAACAACAAATTGTATCGACGTGCTTTCGATCAAATGTGGCTAAGATGCCTAGGGACTCAAGAAGCTGATAAGGTGGTAGTAGAAGTTCACGAAGGACTTTGTGGAGTGCACCAATCAGGTCCCAAGATGGCAATCAAAATCAAAAGAATGGGCTACTATTGGCCGACCATGGTCAGAGATTGTATCAATCATGCTAAGAGGTGTCACGAGTGCCAAATCCACGGTGATGTTATACATCAACCGCCAAATCCACTGCACCCTACGATAGCATCCTGGCCATTTGAATGTTGGGGTACTGATGTTATCGAGCCGATAGATCTGCCGTCATCAGCAGGACACCGCTTCATCTTGGCAGCTACCGACTATTTCTCAAAGTGGGCAGAAGTTATTACCCATTCAAAGAAGTTACAACCGAGCATGTAATCAATTTCTTTACCCATAATATTATCTACAGATTTGGAGTGCCGCACAGCATAATCTCAGATAATGGTACTGCATTCAAAAGTACAAAAATCTATAAGTTTGTTGATCGGCACAAAATTGATTGGCGATACTCGTCTATATACTATCCAAGAGCAAATGGATTGGCAGAAGCCTTCAATAAAACACTGGTGAAATTGTTGAAGAAAATCCTTACCAAGAACAAAAGAGAATGACATACAAAAATGGCAGAAGCATTGTGGGCGTATCGTACAACCTACAAAACGCCAACCAAAGCCACACCTTACTCTCTGGTGTTCGGAGTTGAAGCTGTACTGCCGCTAGAAGTTGAACTTCCATCCCTTCGAGTTGCTATCCATAATGAGATGACTCAGGAACATAATGCTCGATTAAGAATGGAAGAGCTCGATGCACTCGATGAAATCAGGTTGCAAGCCCAGCAGAACCTGGAGATCTATCGAGCAAGAATGACAAAGTCCTTTGATCGAATGATGCGTCTTTGATCATTTCAAGAAGGGGAATTGGTCCTGGTGCAGAGAAGACCAATCATCCCACACCGAAAAATCGGTGGCAAATTCGTATCCAACTGGGAATGACCTTTCGTCATCGAGAAGGTATTTCAAAGAGGAGCCTATCAACTCATTGATCTGAATGGTTAGAGGCCCATGCCGCCGATCAATGGTCGATATTTGAAGAAATACTATGCATGAAATCGCCAAAAAAATGTTATGCTTAATGAGTTATGTTTTTGTACAAATTTTATAAGCATGTACATTTTATATTTTGAAATTTTCCTCTGTTATGAGAATACATTTCAAAATTCTCCTGTTAGACTGGGGGCATTTTAAATATTTATTCGGGTTGACATCTCGCTGTGTGTCGAGATCCTTGAATAAATATTTAAAATTTCAAGATTCCAATTCTATTCTGCTCTAAAATGTCCATGCGAGACGGGCATTTTAAATATTTATTCGGGTCGACATCGTGCCTCATGGATCCCTGAATAAATATTTAAAATTATCAGTTCAAATATTCTTTTGTGCTAAAGAATATAAAGATTTGTTCTTCAAACTATATGCAGGTGATCTTTCAAAAGTTAGAGACACCTTCTCTAATAAACCAAGACTCAAAGGTCAAGAAAGAGACTTTTGTAACTACACACTCCTACAAATTGAGTCGGAGAAGCTTGAAGTCTTTCGACAGCCTGAAGCTTAAGATTTGAATGGGTGAAAAAGGTCGGATCTAACAAACCCAAATATAGCCGGATCGTTGGCAGCTCCGTCTACTCAACAAGCCACAAGAAAGGCCGTAGTAGTGGAACCCCCACTTCGTCAACCTATCAGTAAGGACCGTAGGAAGTGCGAAGACAAATTTGACTCAACAAGTTCAAGTGATCGTAGTCTACAGAATTCTCCCAAAATAACTGGAGAATCAAAGTTCCAATGGGAAGATGGGTCTCGAGCAACTATTGAATGTTCATAGGCCCTAAATCTAAAACTACAAAGGATGACTCCAAATCTGTCAACTTCAGCAAGATCAGTATTGGGAAGCACAATTCCCATAGCTCAAGTCTGAAGCCTAAATGGGTGTAAGAGGTCGGATCCAACAAGCCCAAATATGACCGGATCGCTGGTAGCTCCATCTACGCAACAAGCCATAAGAAAGGCCGTAGTAGAGGAACCCCCATTTCAGCAACCAGAGGACAAAGAGCTGTCAAATCCCAGCTATCCTGATCTGATGAACTCAAGTGACTCAGATTAAAGTCTCCTCAAGTGGTTAAGGATCAAGATACTACTTACGTTCGGTATTATAACCTGAATCCAAAACCTGCGAATCCTTCAACAAATCCGTAAAGCACAAAGGATTGAAGGAACTTTTCTTCAACGTGTCCACCAAAGCACAAAGTAAAGGACCGAAGAAAATTATCCCAAAGTTCACACAAAGCCCAAGGCTGAACTAAGTGGATTCTGTCATCAACAAGTCTGCTATGCACAAAGCTCTAGACTGATGACTTTTAGCCATCGACCTAATAGAAACCTAAAGGGTTTAGGTCACCGGCATCTACCCCTTCAACAAGCCCGCCAAAGTTAGAAGCATAGGGCCAAAGGTATACAAATCTTCTAACAAGTCAGTAAAGACAAATCAGACAATCCTCCGTCAATGTCCGCAGCACAAAGCACAAGATAGAAGAATCAAGATCTCAGGGGTCAAGCTAAAATTGCAGAATGAGCACCCTATATGACATCTACAAATGTCCCTAAAAACTGGGGGCATTTTAAATATTTATTTGGGTTGACATTGCACTGCATGTCGAAATCCCCAAATAAATATTTAAAATTTCATCAAAATACAACCAGATGATTGAAGGATCCTGAGAATATGCTATCTACTAGCATAAATTTACAAAGACAAGATATCAACCATCTACGGATACATCTAAAAGAGTCAAGAAGAAAGAAAGTCTTAGTGTGACATCCAAACAAAATTTTGGAGATCCACTAAAAAAAAATCCTAGTGTGACATCCAAACAAATTTTTTTGAGATCCACTAAGTGAGAACCCTTGTGTGACATATAGAACAAATATCTAGAGATCTACAGGGTCAATCAACATTCAACAAACGTGGTTTACTCTAGCCGCATACCACATTTGTTGGGGGGCATTTGTTGACCCGTAACTATATTAAAAAAAAGAAAGTTAACATACCTGTTCGGCTCCGAACTCCGCATGTCGCGCACGATCAATGTCGCATCCACCATTTCACGCACGATCTCACTTTAGCATTATTAAAGGGCTGAAGAGAAGATGCCTTCGGCCTCTCTTGATAATTCACTCTCGCTCTCACTCTCTCCCTCTCCGGTCCTCCGGTAATGTGCGACTTCGTACCTTCGACGACACTCGGATCGGAAGCAACAACGAGCTCTCCAGCTATGAAGATAATCTTCTCCCTTCCGTGCGGCTTCTCCGACTCCTTAGTGACTGTTTGACGAAGCTCCTTCGACAACGTTCCCTTTGGGTTGAATCGGAAGCCACAGCATTTGATCAGAGAAACAACAGGAGCTCACCGTTTGTGAAATTAACTTTCTTCCTTTTGTTGCTTCTTCGGTCATTCGTTGTTGGACGACTCCGCTCCTTCAACGTCGCCCTCTCCTGGTGAGACGAAAGTTACAGCATTTTGATCGGAAACAAGAACAGGAGCTTGTGGCTGTGGAGATAACTTTCTCCCTGTTGCGCGCAACTTCGCCTCCCCGATGACTTTCCCTTCCTTTGGATCGGAAGTTACACATTTTGATCGAAAACAAGAACAGGAGCTCGCTGGAAGTGAAGGTAACTGTCTCCCTCCCATGCGCTTCTCCAGCCATATCCCGTGAATCCGTCAAATTGAGGGATTTATTTTTATATAAAATAATTATATTTAATTATAATTATTTTTATTTAACTATAATTAGTTATAATTATTATTTTTAATTAATTATAATTTTTATAATTAATTAAAGTTGATTTTTAATTAAATAATTATAATTAATTATAATTAATTTCAATTAATTATAATTTATAATAAATTATTATTAATTAATGTTAATTAATTATAATTTATTAAAATTAATTAATATCAATTAGTCATAATTAATTTTAAATTAATTATGAATTATGATTTTAAATAATTTTAATAAAATTTAATTAATTATCTTAATTAGTTATAATTAATTGATTAATTAAAAATAATTATTAATTAATTATAATTAAGTGATATTAATTATATAAAAAAAAAGAAAAGAAAGAAAAAAGCAAGCCTCCCTTCCCTTGCCTCGATCCACAAGCCAACAGTCGCCGACGACTCCAAGGTATAAATTTCTTACTTAAACCCCGCCCTCGACGTACTTGACGCACCGTTGGACCCCCTTTATGCGCTCTTGTAGCACGGTGGGAGGAAATCCGGTGCGATGAGTGCGACGAGGCGGGTAAGCCTTATACACGCTCTTGTAGCGTGGTGGGGACGGTCCTCGACCTCGACACCGACACCGTCGATGACTGCTACGCAAGGTATAATTCCTAAAACTCAGATTCCTCATTCTCGTCATTTGCGGCGGACTGACAAACCCCCTCTACGCGCTCTTGTAGCACGGTGAGAGGAAATCTGGTCCGGCGCCTACGACGAGGTGGGTAATCGCCTAAAACCCCATTTTTGACGTTTGCAGCGGACCGGTGAACCACCTATACGCGCTCTTGTAGCACAGTAGGAGGGAGCCCGGTGCGAAGCATACGGCAAGGTGGGTAAGCCCTATACACGCTCTTGTAGCGTGGTGGGGAGAGCTACTGGTGTTCTTCTGTACGGGTACTGTTGAAGGCCCCATACACGCTCTTGTAGCATGGTGGGATGAAATTTGTACGGCCGCGATGTCTAAGGACACCGACCATACACGCTCTAGTAGTGTGGTGGGAAGGCCCATTTCCCCTATTTTCCCCCAAACGGGTGATATGCCGGGGTGCTGCTGAAATTTTCACTGAAATGTACAAAGACTTAAACAATTTGAAGACCTTCTTGGGCAACAATATAAAAGACCTGTACTCGAATAATAATACACATAAATTGAACTAAATGAGTAGAGGACTTGTACGAAAAAAAGTGAACTTGTGGACATAAATCTGAAGAAAATTCTAAATATTTCTAAGGGTCAAAATCAAATTAAATAAAATCAAACTAGAGTCAAATTCAAACAATACGTGTATGAACTTGAACTTGTAAGAACAAACAGGGGACTCGTGGTGGAGAACTTTCAGATGTAGTTGAACTTGCAAAAATCCCAGAAGACTTTGAACAAAATTGGAACATGCAATCGAACTCAAATCGGACTTAGATTTGCACATCAAATATGATTCAAATATTTGAACTCAAACAAGTAGTTGAGTTGGATCGCGGGGGGACTTGAACAAAAGCTTGAACTTTTAAGAATAGCAGGGACTCAAGGAGCTTGAGATTGAATAGGATGGAAAGAATTGAACCCATAACAATATACAAGACTCAAGCATGAATTGAACCTTGAGATGTAACTGCCAGTGTACACGAAAGATGAATGCATGAATTCCTACAACAATCCCTACAATGCATGTTGATTGGGAAGACAACACTACTAATAGATAGTCAAAGACCTGTCCTCTATAAACAAATTCAGACATCAAACCACCTGAGATTGGTGAAAGGGTGGGTATGATACAAGAACAATGGGTTTTCTACAAATACCTTCAGGAGGTCATAGAAAATACAATGGGTCCCGTAAATATGTACAAGCCACTTGTGGATAACAACAGTGTGTATTGTAAGTACAATGAACCACTGTGGACACAAGTACGGATATCACCTACGACATTGGTGGTCAAGATCTTCAAGCACGTTGGGTACAAAGACAGCTTGATGTACGAAAAAGGACACCACCTGGCAGAAGGGAGGAAATGTTTGAACAAATTAGAATTAAACTTCCTGGTGTTCCAAAGTCTCTTTTTGGTTATATAATTAAGAAGAGAACAGTTCGGGTGCCCACAAATACTGGAAATAGCAAGTCCACTAAGCCGAAGAGCCTAAAAGTTCTTTCCAAATCAGTAGTCTTTGACTCCAAAATCCATAAAATCCGTCCCCGGTGAATGAGAAAGGGGGAGTCAACATCAAAATCCACGCCACCGGATCTGCAAAATCTATGAAAGCAGACATAAGGCGTCCACAATCTATAATGCCACGCCATCGGATCCGCAACATTCGTACTAGCGGACAGAAGGCGTGTACAAGCCCTCAAATGAAAAGTTGTGCGCACTCAAATGGCTGTTACCTGCACAACTACAAAATATTTTAAAGTACCCCCACACAAGTACACCGTAGTATTGTATACACATAGGTACACAAAGGGGTAAATTCAATCGTAACCCGCTTGGGCCTCGGCGAGCGTGTTATTGGTACACGGGATGCTGCGCGGGTCGATAAGTGAATTCTAGTTCGAACCTGATCCTTCTATATGGACCAATAGAAGTCGACAGGGTTCAAACCTTTAAACGAATACACGGTTGTGGCGACCAATGTATTTGTTTTAATACATTCATATTAGGCCTTCAAGGCTTACAATCAAAAGAATTCACTAAATAAAAGGCATGAAGCCTATGAAACCCGATCCTTCTAAGTAGATAAATAGGAGTAGACAAGGTTCGATATATCAGATAAATATGCGTTTACTAAGTTGATCAGAATATTTATTTTGTACATTCATATTCGGCCTTAAAGGCCTTCAACAAAGAAAATTCATGAACAAAGGCATAAAGCCTACGAGAAACCTGATCCCCTATCGATTAGTTGATAGGGTCGACAAGGTTCAATAAAATGGAAATGACCTCAAGTACACCCCGATGATGGCCGTGTTGAATGATGATCTCAACCGGAGGGGTTAATTTCAAGCATTTTCAAATGCCTCCCAAAAGTCCATTCAAATCCTAAAATTCCAAAAATGTCACTCAAAATCCTAAAATTCCAAGATATTTAAATTTGAAATCAATATATCAATCGCTTAAAGCAAAATTCATCCACCCTCCACAACAGTTTGCCGAGGTGGACAGATTCAAATATAACTTCAGCTCACAAAGAGCCAAATGCCTGGTCAAAAATATCACTAGGATCCACTCTCAAACAATCTCCTACCAATGGCCCCGCAGGATAAACGGTTATGACTCGGGGCCCTCTGAACCGAGTGATTTTGCCGCTAAATGGCACCACTAAATACTTGTTATGGCCAGAGCCAATACGTTCCTTATTGACATCAAATCCTTGAGATATGAATCAATAGGATATGATCGATAGGGCACAAAGCCCTCTGTCAGCTAAGGTGGATTCAAATTTATCCCCTTAGGCAAATATTCAACTCAGGTCTACAAGGTCTCCTTGGACGAAGCAACCCATGGCTGCCGACAAGGATCCTTCTATCAGGTTGGGTCGACTACCTCCTCTGACTAAGTAGACCAGGGACCACGATGGCCCGGGACGACAGAACCATGAGATCTTGATCGGGTCCATCATCCATTCCCCCCCCCCCCCCCCCCCCCATCCGCTTTAAGTGCAAGATGGTGCAATTTCTATTTAAATATCAAATCTTCCAATCCAAATACCCAAATCCAAACTCAATTCCCATACCCTATGCTGCTACTATATGCCAGATAACACTTATACTCTACGTATCTGATTGACGACTAGCCTTAATCGAAAGTTCTCTCTCGTGATCGGGAGGGGTAATTAACTATAGGGGCTTGTGCCTATAGGAAACAAGAACTCAGATCATAAAGTCCTCGCAAAATGAGGGCGAAATCTCTGGGTAGTGTCTTACATACAAATCCATCTGCCTTCCAAAATTTACCTCGGAACTTAGTTCGTTAAAACTCCCTCGCTCAAGCAAAAGCAAACAATCAGTGCGCTGCGGGGAGGCCGGGGCCGAATTTTCGGAGCCCACAATCTCTATATCTTGATGTACATGTTTTTCTTTTGCTGTTTTTATTTCTAGCAGGCTCAAGGGATTATATATCTTGTGGGCAAGCCAGAACTTTTTTGCAGTAAGATTTCATTGAATATTTTTAAAAATATCTTCCTTTTTATGGTGATGACTTCTGGCCCCCTAAGAATATTATTATGTGATTTTGTAATTCTTAGTATCGGGAATCATCGGGTCATAGGTTTTCCTTTTACTTTTTGTATAGCTTAGTCAATTAGCAAGCTTAATATTCTTTTTAAGGACCTTCTACCTTTTTTTTTAATATTAACGCTTAAGCTCCTCCGTTAGTTTCCCTAAAAAAAAGGCCTAAATTAAATCAGCAAATCAGCAGACAGAAGAAATAGTTGTTCTCCTTGTTCATTTCAATATGTACAAAGGCGCGAGTCTCGCAACAGCGAGATCACATAGGGTGAACGCCGACATTCTCTGGCCGGATCTAAGGAAGAAAAAGAAGAAGGGAGGCCAAACGATTCGATCGACGGAGTTCGAAGTTGATTTTGAGGCTGATTTCTTTGAGTTTGAGGACAAGACTGAGGTGAGCAAAGTGGTCGATGAGGACGATGAAGATGAACTGATTGAGCAAAAGCCGTTGGCATTTCGCCAAAATGGGGCGCCTTTATCCCGAGGAATCGAAGAGAGATCAATCATTGGGAAATTTCCACGATTTGATGGACCTGCTAAGAAATTGTCAAAAGGAAGAGAGAAAAAGAACCAGTTCATAGGAATCCATCAGCGCCCATGGGGCAAGTGGGCAGCTTAGATCCGAGATCCTCGAAAAGGAGAGAGGGTCTAGGTGGTTACATTTTACACTCCTGAGGAGGCTGCCAGAGCTTATGATGATGCAGCACGTAGAATTTGGGGTAAGAAAGCCAAAGTGAACTCCCCTGATTAAGCCCTTAAAGCTATGCCGAGTCAGATTAAATTAAGGGCACCAAAAACAAAGAAACCTAACCATACAACGGAGGTCAACTTCGATCAAGTGTTTGGTTTTCCAAAAAATGCATATTATGATGTAAACTCTAGTCCAGAGCTTGGGAAGGAGGATCCCCTGAAGCTTGAACCAGCTAGGTTGTCACCTGCTTTGAATGATTTCTCACTTCCTGTGGAAGTTATGAATTTCCTTTCCGAGCAGGTAAGCAACTATTTGAATTCGTCAGACTTTGGCTGGACCATGATTCTAATATGCCTTAGATCACATCAATTCCTCCAATTTTTAAATATCATGAATCTGGATTCCTGGAAGAATGTGCACCAAAGAAGGAACTCAAAAGCAATTTTGGTGAGGTGGTTTCAACTGATCAGGATGCTGTAATGAAACTCTCTGAGGAGCCATCAGCATTTGAGTCATATATGAAGTTCGGGCCATTTCTTGAAGGATGCTCAGATCTATGCTTTGATTTCCTTCTTGGTAGTGATATGACTCAAAATGGGATCAATTTCATGAACCTTTGGAGCTTTGAGGACATGCTAATGTCGGAAAGTGTCTTCTAAATGGATTTCGGTAAATAACGAGATAAGTGATTTATGTTTATGGAAGTTATGGAGAACCAGAATTGTAGCCAGCTGTGATGTTTTTCATTGAACTGTGTTTTTTTGAAACCGATATGAGATTCTATCCTTCAAAACTTTATATACTGTTGTTTATATGTGATGCATTGTTTAGATCTTGGAGATATATTTATGTATTGTTTATATGTGGTTGTCTAGAACTTATTAGTGCTACTCATCATTTGTGGTTCTGTGTTCCTGGAGATGTCTCTGAGTGGACACTTGGCTGCTTGAAGTTCATGTTTTGTTAAAAAAAAAGGACCTAAATTAAATCATAAATAATTCAAATTAAATTTAAAAATTATAAACTAGGGTTCAAAATGCTTATAATTAAATTCCCAATTAAAGAAAAATAAAAGCACTATCACCAACCCTTAGAATTAATGATAATCTAAAACTATGGGAGATTTATTAATTAATCAAAATATAAATTTAAAAAAAAAAAAAACAAAATATTTTAACCACTTGAAATCACCAGTGTTACTCATTATTGACATTTAGGGAAATATTTAAGAGGTTTGGAGTTTGTTTGGTTAAAAAAAAAAATTCCTCTAATTAAGCTATTAAATAATTCAATGAAGTATATAAATTTTTAAAATTCATAATTAATTATAAAAAACTTCAAATTGAGCTAACTTAAAAGCAATGGACTCATCGCTAGATTTAATATTCTTCTAAATTTAGTAAAAATAAAAAAGTAAACATTTGGGCAAATCTAGTTCATTAAAAAAAACTCAAATTTAAAATATTCATAATTGAAAAATTCTAAATCTAATAAACTCAGTGGCATTTTACTCATCCGTAGGTCTAATATTTATGAAAAATATAAAAACTCTAGAAACTAATGCAAATAAAAAAGTCAAAGAACGAGGCCATCATTAATTGCATTAAAATACCTAATAAAATAAAAAAATACAATAAATAATAAAAATATTAAAGAATATCCAATTTAATGAATTAAATTAAAAAATACCAATAAAATGTACAACCAACTTGCATCAATTATGTTTTCAGTTTGGTGAATCTCGAGTTGTAGGGTTACATATTGTAATGATGCATTGGCCCTCAAACTCATATTGACAATGTCATGAATGAATTTGATGGAATGCAAACCATATATCATAAGCATAATAAATAATTAACAAGATAATGATAAATTTAGATAACATAATTTTGTAAACTAAATCAATTATAAATCTAAAGATAATTTCTTGGTAATCACGGCCTACAAGGCAATTAAGTTAGTCAAAGGGGGGCGAAATAAACCTCATGGCCTTGGTGTAAACAAAGCAAGGTAGGTATTTCTCAAGAAAAAATAATAGTAATTTATTAATAAATGTCGGCATTTATATCTTATGTAGATTCCAATTGGAGAGAATAAGTGTAGTTGATTTTAAGGTTTAAGGTCTAAAATATCTAATTAAAATTTAAGACCTTAAAGAAATAATGATTAATCAACTTTAACATTTTAAACTCATTTTAAAATGAACATTAAAACACCAAACTAAAACGAAAACTTCCCTCAACCTACAACAAAATAAATATAATATTAGAAAACTACAAATAACAACGAACTTAAGATATATCCAAATCACACAGCCTGCTTCACATATTGTAGATGGCTTGTTAGGATAATCAATCCTATCTTTTGGCTAGGGCACTATTCTTGTATGCATGATTTTGTTTTTTGATGTGGATTTACATAGTTTTTTATGCATGTTGATTGTTATGCTTCGATTCGACTTATGATGTTTATGATGTGATTTTTTCTTCTGCCATGATCAGGGGCGAAATTAGCATATGGCCAGGGGGGAAATTGCCCCCCCCTAAAAAAATGTAAAAATCATTTATAGTAAGGGCTGTTTTGTAATATTTCATTATAGTATGTTAAAAATTGCCCTAAGCCCAGATTTCTCTTCTGTTTCTCACGCTATTTCGCCCGACCTCGCAGTCTTCCGCCGTCCGCACCCGCTCTCTCCCGGTCTCCCTCTCCATCGACAGGATCTCCCTCTCTTTTGTTTCTCATGTTGTTTCTCACGCTTGATCACTCACAGAAGGTGAGGAGGACACCCTGTCTTCGGCTGTTTAGATTCTCCCCAGATCTCCTTCAGGCCGATCTCCGATCTGCAGGTTTTGTTCCGCACTTCCACTCCGGCTACTCCGCCTGTATTTTTTTTTTTAGCAATCTAAACTATTTGGGGAATGATTCATTAAATCATGAAATCCTTTGTCTCAGAGCACTACAGCAGCCAATATCTATCCAGCGCTGGGGTTTTGGTCACTACCATCATTCCATCAAGGCTTTTCATTTTTGGAAGAGGTTAGTAATCTTGTTAGTTCTCATCTTCCTATTTACCTTTGAGATTTTCCTTTGCAATTCCAGTCTATGTTTACTGTTGTTGATCAAGCAGTAATTTCATTGTTTGGTTAAATTAATTAGTTTGTCTAGTTTTGAACTCATTAATTAGTTTGCTGATTAATTAATCTTAGCCCACCCAAATAACTTATCCGAATTGCTTTGCTTGAGTTATTTTTTTTTTTCATTTAGTAATTTCATCCAAATTCCTTTCACATTTTTTATGTGTTGTCACTTGTCGATGTTCCTTTCAAGTTTTAACTTAAGTTCTATTTGAGTTTCTATTTGCTGTGGGTTAAAATTTCCAGAAAACTTGTTGAGTTTTGAACTCTTTCTTTTCAATAGCTCCAAAAAACTTGTTGAGTTTCTATTTGTAGGTTAATATTATTGTGTGTTAAAATTCATATTAAGGTTATGATGTAAATATTTTGATTAATGGTTGCTTTTTTTTATAATTAAATTTCATTATAGGATTAAAAAAATGGAGCGTTATTTAAAGAGAAAAGAGCGAGTAGAAGTTGATATTAACAATCTCCCAGCAGATCCAGGACTCCGACTTCCTATTTGGAGTTTTGATGTAAATGATAGAGATAAGATTCGTAGATCATATCTATTGAAGGGACCCCATCAACCGAGAAGTCATCAATTTCCCCAAACTTTATATGGTAATATTGCACGTAGGTTCAATCCGAAATGGTTTGATGATTACTCTGATTAGTTAGAGTATAGTGTGCAGAAAGACGCTGTTTTTTGTCTTTACTGCTATCTGTTTAAACCTCAAGATCAGATTATTAAAGGGCAAGGTGGTGGGGATTCATTTATTGGAGAAGGTTTCAAAAACTGGAAGAAGAAAGAGAAATTGTTATGCCACATTGGGGATCACAACAGTATACATAATAAGGCTAGAAAAAATGTGAAGATTTGATGAAGAATCAAGAACACAGTCTTCCAGCTTTATGGCTAAGCAAAGATGATAAGAACAAAAAAAAATATAGGATCATGTTAACTGCAGCCATTGATTGTGTTAGATTCTTGTTACATCAGGGATTATCATTTCGTGGGCATGATGAGTCTTCCAATTCAGAAAATCGAGGAAATTATTTAGAGCTATTTGACTTTCTAGCTGATCATAATGAGGAAATTAAGACAGTAACATCTGCATATGCCAACTCAAATCTGAAGTTAACTTCACCACAAGTTCAGAAAGAAATATGTATTGCTGCATCAGCTCAAACTTTAACATATATCATGAAAGATATTGGTGACTCGTACTTCTCACTTATAGTTGATGAATCCCGTGATGTTTCTACGAAAGAACAAGTTGCTATTGCTGTGAGATATGTAGATAGGTTGGGCCAAGTGATTGAAAGATTTATAGGCATCAAACATGTCACATCCACTAATGCAGTTACACTGAAGGCAGCCATTGAAAACATTCTAGCCAAACACTCGTTGAGCATACAAAAGATGTGTGGTCAAGGTTACGATGGGGCATCCAATATGCGAGGAGAATTCCATGGTTTAAAGGCCCTAATTCTGAAAGATAATCCTCAAGCATTTTATGTTCACTGTTTCGCGCATCAACTACAATTATGTTTGGTGGCAGTGGCAAAGAATCATTGGCAAGTTAAACATCTTTTTGAGTTCACTTCTAGAATTATTAATACTATCGGCGCTTCTTGTAAGAGATCGGATGCTCTTAAAAGTATTCAGCTTGATAAAGTACTTCTACATCTTAAAAGTGGCAATCTCATAAGTGGCAAATGTTTGAATCAAGAGACAAATTTGTAGAAATCTAGTGATACTCGTTGGAGTTCACATTTTCATTCTTTGATTAGTCTTATGCGTATGTATGCTTCTGTGATCGAGGTGCTAGAGATTATTAAAGAAGAAGGGGTTCATGATCAGCAATCGGTTGAAGCGGGTGTTCTGATTGATATAATGGAGTCTTTTGATTTTATTTTTACAATGCATCTGATGATTGATATATTGGGTATTACGAATGAGTTATCACAATCATTGCAGAGGAAAGATCAAGACATTGAAAATGCGATGAAATTGGTTCAAATTTCTAAACAACGACTGCAGCTACTAAGGGAGAATGGATGGAATGCTTTACTAGATGAAGTGTCACGTTTTTGTGGTGTTTTTGAAGTTGTTATTCCAAATATGAATGAAACATACAAAACTCGTCACCGATCAGTGAAAAGAGGTGAAGATAAAACAAATCTACATCATTATCGTGTTGATCTGTTTTATACTGTAGTTGACATGCAGCTTCAGGAGCTAAATAATTGCTTTTCTGAATCAAGTACTGAGTTACTTCTTTATGTGTCATGCTTAAACCCAAGTGATTCATTTCATGCTTACGATGAGAGGAAATTGATATGTCTAGCAGAGTTATATCAAAGTGATTTTTCTATAATTGAGGTTGTTGTTCTTAAAAGCCAATTATCAACGTACATTATTGATATGCGAACCAGTGAAGAGTTTTCCTCTCTAAGAAGCATTGCTGATCTTGCAAAACAGATTGTTAAGTTCAAGAAGAATGGCGTGTATCCTCTAGTTTACAGACTTATTACTTTAGCATTAACTTTACCAGTTGCTACTGCTACAGTGGAGAGAGTATTTTCAGCCATGAAAATTATCAAACATCGATTGCGTAGTAGGATGGGTGATGATTGGCTGAACGATTGTCTTGTGCCTTACATTGAAAAAGATGTGTTTGATTTGATTCCCAATAAAGATGTAATCCAATATTATCAAAAGATGCAAAATAGATTGATAAAATTGTAATGTTTTTTTTTATTTATCTATCATATTGGAATAGAAGACTTCATTTTGAATTATATTCTCATTTTGTTTTTTTTTTAATATTTGTCTATTAATAAGAAAATTTTGCCCCCCCTAAGATGAAAGGCTGGTTCCGCCCCTGACCATGATGCTTATGATATAATATATGATGGACGCTAGATCCTCCTAGGTTAGGAACAGTTTGGATGCTTACATAGTTTTCTGTAGGTGGACTTATGTAGGCTAAATAAGAGCGCGAATTAAAAAAACATGATTATTGAAATTTTTCTACCGCTACTAAAATTACTAAGCTCCGTAAAAATTAAAAGCAAGGAATAGTGAATGTGTTGGCTCAAATATGAGCAATGAAGTTTTCAAATAGGCTCCTTAGGATAACATACATATAATATTGAGTCTTTTAATTTTCCTTAAATATAAATTTAAATAAGTCATTCAAGTCAGTTAAATTGGGACATATGGTTCCCAAGGAGGAAGGAAACATACCTTAAGAAAGACTTTCCTTCCATTTGAAGATTCAAATTTGGGTAGTTTAAAAACGAAGAAGGAAAGAAGCACTCGTTGAGGAGGTTTTCTTTTCATTTGGATATCCGGACCTAATGGGTTCAAGGAGCCCGAAGAAAAGAGCTAAAGAGATGAAGGAAAAAAACATCCCACTTTAAAACTCGTGTCAATATATAGGAAAAGAATATGAGATGTTGTTAGTGGAGCCGAACCACTTTTAATTTCTATAAAGACTAGGTTGTAACTAAGTGGTATTTGCGACATGGCTTTTCACATTGATTTGATATGTTGATATCTAATGATCTTATTTATATTTCATGCTTTAGAAATTATCAATTTTTGTAGGTTTATTACTTGAATGTGTGATTTATTTTAGCCTGGATTTTATTAAGCTCTTATTGACCAAAACAAATTCTTCAACTTGTAATTAAATAAAAAATTAGGCTTACATAGAAAGATGAACGTTCCTAAGAAGAGAGCTCAAGCATGCATGGGTTTTTTTAATATATACATCCCTTTCTTCTCTCCTTATAAGGCTCCTCCCCTCCTACAGGTCGTAGCAAACCACTTGACCTATTAGGGTGCAGGTTTATCTAGATGAAGTTATGCATCTCTAGGAAAAAACCAATTTTTATCCCTAATTTTTAAAGTTCAATGTATCATTTTTAGATACATTATCAATCAAAATGCATTGCATTAGAAACTAACAAAAAATATTTAAGATTTACTTGCATTTGGCATAATCACCATACATAAGACGGGAATAACTAAAAAATTATGTAGATTTTGGCCCCAAATTCTTAAAAATTTAAATAACAGGCCTTACCTTTTTTTCATAAGATTGAGTTCATGGTTCTAAAGTGATTAGGTTGTTTAGCTGACATTGCAATCTAGGTCGGTGTAAGCCTATAATTATTTTTCATTAGTTAGGTTATTAATGTTTAGTTCCCAACTTAGATATAGGTTCTAGTATATACCTAAAATCTTAAATCCTCAACATCAGGAATTTAATTCAAAATTTCTAATAAAAATTTAACTCAATTCTAAAATATACCTCCAAAATTTAAAGCCCAATATAGGATAGGTTGGGGAATTTTTAAATATTTTTTAAAATCCCAATATGCCTCCTTCCCTTAATCCTTTGGTCTATAAAATAAGTGCTAAAATTTTTGATCCAATCCCCTTTGAAATTCCAATATCTCTCTTATAATATGATTCCTTGAAAATCTAAATAAAATTTCTATAATTATTTCAATCAAAAATATTTGTATGAAGCTTAAACTTCCTATGATGTAATAAATTATAAAGGCCTGCCTTTTGTAGAAGATTTAAGACCCCAAAAAATTAAACCCGACCCATTTTACTCCCTAAATAGAATGGAAAAAATTGCTCTTTTTTAGAAAATTAAATTCAATGATAATCATTATCATCATAATTTAAATACCCAATAATAAATGGTATTTCTATCCCTAAGAGGGATATATTATTTTTTGTTGAGATATTTGAATAAGAAATTAATGATAAATATGTCAAAGTTATTATAGTTTATTCAGGATGAATTGGTACGTATCCATTTTGTACTATGGATGTTGTCTCTACAAATCCAACTTTGTACATTACGAATAGTACAAAAAAAAAATTTAAGGCATGATTTGATTAACTTCTTTTGGAGGAACACACAGGTCAAATCGTCTAGTACGATTCAAGAATCATCCAGTACAATTAGTTTTAAAATTACAAGTTTTGACTCACTCCCCTATTGTGTGTGTACACGGTTACCCAATTACAATCACACTCTCTTAGGCTCAAGAAAAAAAAAAGTTCTGACTTCAATTACTAGAAACCCTAATATAATATGTCTTGAAGTCTTCGACAATCTGGAGTATGATTTTCTTTAAACATTATTACACACAAATAACATGAACAAGATTTTTCCAATATGTGTTAGGAGAAATATTAATCAACATAATAATATTTTGGTATCATAAAAAACTCCCATGATATAAAAGCATAGATTTGAAAATTATGTCGCAACAGTAAGGTTTTATTGTATGTATATTCTAAAGAAGAATGGATAGAATGAAAGTTTTAGATGATTTTATTTAATATGCATTGGATGTCATTTAATAGTTTGTAGTTTTTTTAAATAAAAGGAAATTGTAAAGTCTCCAAAATTAGATCTTGAGCTTGGTCTATCACCATTCAACATGATATGACCTATTTTTTTATGAATCATGTTGGGTTGGGTTGGGTTGGGTTGAGTTGTGATTGTCACTTTTTGGTATTAGAGTGATAGGCTTTTTATGGAAAATTATAAAATAAAGTTATAGGAATTGATCTGTGGCTATG
Source organism: Dendrobium huoshanense (assembly GCA_016618105.1). Lineage (NCBI taxonomy): Eukaryota > Viridiplantae > Streptophyta > Magnoliopsida > Asparagales > Orchidaceae > Dendrobium > Dendrobium huoshanense. Next base: position 20,900,124 of record CM028344.1, read on the forward strand.
TGAGATAATTCTAGGAATTATTGTGGCATTATTTTGCTTAATTTTAATGAGCATATTTTATTTAGTGATATGCCATCTGTGAGATTGGTTGATGGATCCAGAAGGCCCAATGATGATAAATGGGAGGAGTGCTAGTTAGACAACGCCAATGCATTGTATTACTACTACTACCTATTTTGATTTTATTCCTAATTTTCTAATTTGGTAGCATAGTTAATGGGTAAGGCCCTGACTAGGATCTCTTAAATCAAATGTGAAGATGTAGGAAGACAATTATGGATGTTTCTAAGTTGATACTTTAAGATTTAATGATGCTATTGAGCCCAAAGCTGTAGGGACTAAAATCATTCTCCGAAGAACTATAACCAAATCTTCTACTTGAAAAGTTCTAGGGTGAAATAATTTATCATGACTATGAATCATTTGTGACTTATGTAATTTCAAATTTTGTTGAGCTTGCAAGTGATGCTCTACAAGGCCCTCAAGCACCTCCAATTGCAGTAGTGAACTTTGATCAATTATGTTTTTATTTTGAATAATAATTTCAAGCGATGGAAATTACACCTCATGATGGGAATGATATTAGACCCATCATAGAATATGATTTTATAGAGTACATTCTAATAGAAATGATACCTATGTCTAAGGGCTTACATACAACCCGTAAGAGTGAGATTTGAATTTATCTCTAGAGTAAAAGATTCATTCTTTTTATTGGAAAAATTCTCTCTTAACCATGTGGACCTTATTAGAATTACAAATAGGAACAAATTCAAAACTATAGTGATACGTGAATTGACTCCAATAAACCTGAAATGGGTAAAGGATTTTGATTTTATTAACCCAGATCATGTTTAATAGAAACTAAACTCACACTCTCCTTATATAAGTTTTTTAAAATTAAAATTAATTTAAAAAATTTCAAGTTGGAGAGACAAATTTAATCTTTTCAATTCTCTTCCATGATATTTTTTTATATATCTGATAGACTATCCATGCATAATGATGTATCTAAATTAAATATTTTTTAAAGTAAATCAACTAAGGATGAACGTGTCTTCTAAGATTTAAGGATTAAAAAGAAGGAAGCATCTTTCTATTTATTTTAGGTGGCACACTTTACATATCTTTTGATCCTTTTTGATGCACTTCACGCATCATTTGATTTATTTGATGCACTTTGAACATCATTTGATTTCAATGGCACACTTTGTGCTTTTATTTATTTCTTTGGTATACTTCACACATCTTTTGACTCTTATTAATTTTGATAAGAGGCTTCACTTTCTTTAAAACCATAAAATGATTCTTCTATTTTTTTAAAGACAAGATTATATCTCAAGCATAAAAGATTAAAACTTATTCTCTTATGCAAGGAAAAATAATCCTCACACAAGACTAAACTTTTTATAAGAATATCAACTTGACTCAAAAAATTAATGAATAGATTTAAAACATGCAAGAGATGCCTATTAAAATAAAAAAATTGTAAGAATATTGATAAGTATTTCATTTCTAAAGTAAACTTAAGTTTGTTATAGATTTTAATTCAAAGGTAAAACTAATCCACACAAGCCGTGGGTGGGAGGGGCATTTAAATATCTTATGGAGTCGACTACAACTTTCTTTTGTTTATGATTAAAGGTAGGCAAATTTTTATTTAAAAGGATAAATTGATAATCTTGAAAATTTGGACTAGTACACTTAAAAATTGATTTATTTTCCCAAAAAAATTTAAAATCTAGAAGGCAAGACCCTATTAATATGGAATTAAACTCCTATAATATCTTATGGGGGAAAGATTACCTTAGGGACTGCACTATCCCCAGTTGATATTACATTATTTTAATCTAAAGATCAATCATGATAACCTTTCAAAGTTAAATTTTGATGGTATCACTATCTAATAAGATTATAGATTAATTTTACCACCCTAATTACTAGTGACCTTGTAATTATGAAATTTACATCCTGAGTGGTTTCTACACCTCTTCCTCTATACATGACGTAGTGGGGCATATATAGTAATGTGACCTAACATCTTCTAGTGGAGAGGATGGTTATAACCCTCGATTGAGGGCCTATGGCCTATTGATGGTGATTGCTCACTTTTGGCTCTATTAATCTTTTCTATGAGATGATAAAAAGGGGATGGTGGAGATCACACTATTGTTCTCACGGCCTTCCTCCCTTGAGTTATAGGAAGGGGTGGAAATGACTTTCACCAAAGAGGGGGTATGTGTAAGGAATAATGAACTCTCCATTAGTCTAAATTTTGATTTGCTTTAAGGCTTCTAACTAAGTAATCATTCTAGCCTATATAATCTTCTTTTTGACTCTATGGAGGTAGTTCCTCTTCTGGTTCTTGCTAGCAATAGCGGTGATAGAACATGACCCAATCTCAGACATAAATGGTCTCTCATCCATTTTCATTGATTTTTTATTCATATCCTTCTTAATAGAAGGTACAATGGGCAAGTGGACCACAACGACCTCCATTTTGGAGATGGGGGAGTCGACTCCAAGCCCTTGGCAATCTCTATTAAGGGGACATCAATCTGTGTCCCAACAGAAACATCGATAATTCTTTTCCCATTAAAGGTTCGCTTAATGTTATAAAATTTCATTCCAAACTGAATTAAACTTTCATAGGGGGTTTCTTCTACAATCGTGTAACTATTTAGTGAAAGATGACTTTCTCAGCCATTTAAGTTTTTTTTTTTTCATTTTATGAAATTAAGAAAAGGTGATTAGGATTAGCTGATTTTGAAATGGACCTTTAATTATGAGCTTGATTTATTTTATTTAAATTTTAGAACTAAAATTACTATTTTTTCACTTAACATGAGGGTTAACAAAATTGATAAGGAAATTTAAGTGTTGGACTTGACTCTTTCATTCGACCAACTAATTTGGACTGAAATGTCAAAGCCTAGATTTGAAATTGAGTAGATTTTCTTCAAATTTTGAAACTCACTTAGTCATCCAGGTTTACAAAATCGATCTGAAAATTGAATGAATTCAGTTTGATGCTTTTGTTTTGACAATTGACTTGCGGTGAATTGTTAAAGCCTTGATTTTATAAGAGGGTTTTGACTTTTGAAGTTGAAATTGATGGATCTTCTTTAAATTATGAGAATCAATATATTGAGTATCATTCAATTATGCATGTTTATAAAATTGATATGATGATCCTATAATTGGGCTTAACTCTTTTTTTTTGCTAATGAACTTGAGTGTAATGACAAAGCCTGAATTTATTTTAAGGCTTTTGAATTTTTGAATTGAAATTAATAGATCTTCTTCAAATTATTAAACTCCATATATTTAGTTTTATTCAATAATTCATGTTTACAAAATCAACATGAAGATCCCTTGAGTTGCACTTGACTCTTTCATTTTGCTAATTAACTTGGGGTGAAATCTCAATGCCAAGATTTTGTTAGAGGTTTTCTCACTCACCTTCTTATTTTTTTTTTCTTTTTGATGTTGGCCACACATTCCCAAGAAATAAATGGATAGAGGGGCCAACGAAAGGAAGGTAGTGAAATCTACCAATCCAATACAATTTTTATCATTATTTAAGATATATAGAGAGATAAGTCCCGAGTGGATTTGCCTTTTTTATTAAGTATTGAAATGGAGCTTTACTTTCCTATATAAAGAGGCAAAGTAATTAAAATTAATTTCCTTTGGGAAATATGAAATTAAATTTTAAATTTTAATTCTGAAATCAAACAAACTATCAAAAATGATATATCACCTCGAAAGATGGAAATAATATTTCTTATTGGGGTTCTAATTTAAAATTGTAAATTCCATCATGAACATCATAGCAAAATTTAGGAAAGAACTACATATAATCCTGAAGGAACAAAATTATATTCAATTAAGTGTATAACAATGATAATTTTTATATGTTATCATTAGTTTCATATTCAAGGTTATGACAATAAATGACATATCTCCATGAGGGAAGAAATTTTCATCACTTATCAATTATTTGAATGTCACAATATTGATAGTCATTTATTTATTTTTAAATAAATTTAAATATGTTTTAAAAATTAATCTGGGTTCTTAAATCTCTTATGACCATAAGCCTTCATAGTTAATAACATTATAAGAAACCTGAATTTCTACAAATACTATCAATTAAAATAATCATAGAAATTTCATTTTTTGAGATTTTAAGGAGTGATATAAAAGGTGTGTGGCTTAAATTTTCAACTATGATTGGTTCAAATTTGTGCAATTATTTCTGAAGGTCAACCAACAGAGGAGAAGTCGTAGGCTTTTTAGGATTCTAAAGAAGTTTAAGAACTCCTCAGCCTATCCTATGTGTTGGGCTTTAAATTTTTATTTTAAGAGAAATTTTAATTTGAGTAGTCAATTTATTAGAAAATTTGGATTAAATTATCAAAGTTAGGGATAGATGATTTTATGTCCTCCTTAGATCTTAAGTCTAATTTGGGCACTAAATAATAGAAGCCCAAACCAACTAATACAATGCAAATATGGACTTACCCCAACTTGGATTAGTGAGCCAGCTAACTACCTGAGTGCATCAAATCCACGTATCCAATCTTTTATGAAACATGGGTGGGGTATTAATTAAGTTTCAAGGAATTGGGGTCTTTATCTAGAGCATATCCTAATTGGCCCCTTAACTCATATAGGGTGATTGATTCTTGAAAATAAAATATAATTATAATTTTGACTCTTTTTAATTTGTTTCTAATGCAAAGCATACTAATTGACTCTTGAATGCATAAAATTTAAATGAAGCAATTTAAAAAAAAAAAGTCTTAAAAATAGGTCTTCCCTATAGATTACACAACGTCCTCCAGATAAAACAGCACCCTAATAGGTCAGGTGGTCTGCTATTAATATGATGCTTAAGAACTCTCAAAAATCCCGAGCTTACTTCTTAAATTATTTGAGTTTTTATGTGAGCTTGATATTTTTTTATTTAATTTTAGCATAAAAAGTTTTAATATGCCCTCATGATCCTTCAATCAAATTCTGCCTAAAGCAAAGATTGAAATGAATGAAAGAAACCTATAAAAGTATGCAATTTCAATTGCATAATCTTTGAAAATAAAATAAATTAAAAAATTAGATAAATTAAATGTCTATGTGGCAATTGCCACTTAATTAACACCCAGGGTTTGAAGATGTTAAAAGTGGCTGAGTACCACTGACAACAAGTCAAATTCTACTCGTAAAATTAACGTATGTGACATTGAGAATGAGATTTATATCTATCTTCACTTCTTTATCCTTCCGCGAGCTCCTTGGATTTACCAAGTCCAAGTATCCAAATGGAAAGAAATCCTCCCCGAAGGGTTGGTTCTTTCTATTTTGGATTAAAAACCATCTTACCTTGAATTTCCAACTGGAAGGGAACTCTCCCCTAAGGAATGTTTCATTCTATTTGTAATTTCTAATTAGATGTTTAACATCCCATCTCAAAAATCATTTTCATAACACTTGACTTGAATTAAATTACATTAAATCTCAAAAAGAAATAAAAAACTATAAAACATCTTCTTGGTTTTTCTAAATATTATTATTAAAATCAACATTCCAAACAGTTGTATATATATTAATTTCTTAAAATTTAATCATAGCCTTGCTTGGCACTACTCTTTTAATTTTAATGGTGCTTAGCATACTTATCACGTAAAACAAATTGCTAATTTAAATTTAATTTTGCCTCCTTTATTTTTAGCTCTATGTGAGCATGGCTACCTGCAAAAAATTATGTAAGCATTCAGCTCATTCCTAACCTAAGAGTAATCAAATGCCCATCAAATTAATTCATAGATTACATAAACATTTAAATAAAAAATCATATCAAATAATTTTGGTAACCAACATGCAATGAAAACTATGAAAAATTTGACATACAAGCATCATGAAAGTAAATAGTGCCTAGCCTAAAACTAGAGTTAGTTGTCCAAGAAAGCTATCTAAAGTGTGTGGAGTAGGTTGTATGGCTTGGATATGTCCCATGCTAGATAGTTTATTAAAGTTTTCAAGTATTTTGATTTATTAAAAGGCTTAAAGTATTTTAGTTTGAGTTTAAATATTACTATTTTATGTATATTTTATAATGTATTTAAGTGTTAATTATGTAGAAGTCTAGGATCCCTAGTCTATGATTTTGATAATGATAAATATTATTGATTGAATTATTATTTGTTCTCTATGAATATTTGGGATATTCCTTTTGTTTGTGTGCACTAACATTACATGTAAAATATAGACTGCCCAATGCTACTGGAAGCTTAAGACTAGGCAGAATAAGATATCAAGTAAAAGAGTCCATACTTTTAATTTTTTATTTTTTATTTATTGAGTCTGGACACATATGAGTATATGTAATTGGATGAACATGCACACACACATAGGGAGAGTGAAAACGTTTTAATGTTAAAATGTTTTTATACTAATCATGTTGTATGACTTACAATAATATTGTTTGATTAGTAATAAAGAGAATGGGCTTTATAACTAATTGAATAAATTGTTTTAGTGAAATAATTATAATGGATAATCTAGATCATAATATATGATTCATTATGATCTGAAAGCCACCAAATAAATTAAGTTAGATATTCAAATTTTGAATTTTAAACTAAACATACAGTAGGATGTGATTTATAAAAAAAATTGAAATCTTACTTAAATTCTTCCCTTAATTAATCAATTAATTTATAGTTTAATTAATGATAACATATCATATTGCACTAAATTTATCATACCGTACAATTTGTAGAGATGAAATTTGGCCTCCCCAAATATCATAACAAATGATACCATTATTTTTGTACTAATCGTATTATATGATATTCATATCATATTGGATGATCAACTTGAAATAAACTAATCATATTATACGATTAGAGTAGTACAAGGAGATTAACAAAGATGATTTCCAAACATTCCAAGAATTATCATGTACAAATAAAGAGAAAGCAAATGGATCGTAATGGATGATCTTTGGATCTTGATGTATGATGTATTTGAAAATTTGAATAGTTCATATAAATGACTATTCATATCATACTAGACAAGTCTAGTTTTAAACTGATCAAAGTGTATAAATTTCAATCATACTTTACAAACAATGATGACTAATTTTAATTTTTACGTATTCTAGAAGCCTAATACTTAAGCAATGTTTTTAGAATCTCTTAAAAAAAAGATAATTATGTGATTGTTGAAGGAATTCTAAGAGAGGTTCTTTTAAGAAAAAAACTAAGGTTTGAGAGGAAGAATAAGGCGAGGATGAGCATGATGGAGGAGTGTGAGGGGATCACACAGTTACTCCGGGGTAGCTACTCCCTTACTCCTCCTATGACCTTAATGAGTCCTTGAAGCCTCCCATCGGAGAGAGGATTCTAAGTAAAGTCCTCGAGGTACTCTGCCTTTCCCAAGAGAGAGAAAAATATTTAAGGTACTTTGCCTTCTATAGGAGAGAGAAAAAGATTAGAGGTGCACTGCCTTCTTTAAAAGGGAGAAAGGCTTTAGGTTCTCTTCATTCTCTAGGAAAGAGAAAAATTATTTAAGGTCTGTTGCCATCACTAGGGAAGGTGACATAGCTTCCAACACTCCACAACATCAGGTTTAATGAAAGTGAGTCTGTAAGGGCTTTTCCTTAATTAAGAGAAAAGGATAGTCATTTAATACCCAAAGCGGAGGACTCTAGGTGAAAGTTCGTTAAGGATGTTAAGCCCTATAGAACTGGCCCAAGATAACCAAGAGGGGGGGGGGGGGGTGAATTGGTATTTTAAAATTTCTTTTCACAAAAAATAAAAATTGCATAAACCAAAATCACTCCACAAAACTAAATGCAGAATTAAAAGTGCGGAAGCAAAAAATAAGAACACAGAAATTTATAGTGGTTCGGTCAATTCGACCTACGTCCACTCCTTGGAGGCACCCTCTAAGTATTGCACTACAAAACGTGACTCTCCTTTAGCCCCCACGGCTAGGCGGAGAAGCCCTCACAAGAACCTCCTTTTTGCCACCCTGGCAAGGCAGAGAACCTACCTCCTTTTGCTTCCTCCTGAAGCTGGCAGACAACCACAACCAAAAGCTAACTCCTTACCTCTACCGACCCTTCCACGAACGAGAAACTCTAGACGAAGAACAAGCAGAGCGATCGTTGAGGCAACCCTTGTGAATCACCTCACAAGCTCCCCATCAAAAGATCCTCTCTCTCTCTCCCTCTCTCTCTTTCTCTCCTCAAGGTCTTCTCAGGTCAAGGCAATAGCCAAAGGTTTTTCAAAACGTTGAACATGAGATCTTAAATAGAAGAGCTTCAAAAGAGCTCATTAATTGCAAGTTGCCGACTTTATCATCCAGGCCGATATGGACATCGGCCTGGCCGATCAGTACAAAACTCAGAAGATCGGCCAGAGCATCGCCCTGGATACACTACTGGACGATTGAAATTTGGCTTGATCGTCCAGGCCGATCTCACGATCGTCCAGGCCGATCAGTTCAAATCAGAGGAAAATCATCCTGAGAATAGCCCTGTATACGAGCTGGCCAATATTTATCGTCCTGAAGTAACTTAAGATTTTTGACTGGATCATCCTGGCCGATCCTATGATCGTCCAGGACGATATGATCGTATCAATCATCCTTAATTACTCCCTTGATTTCCTGATCAATTAAGGCATAATTTGTAAATATCGTCTAGGCCGATAAAGGATCGTCCTGGCCGATAATTTAAAAATACAGTATACCTTAATTGTCTATGGCGGCAACTTCTTTCTGTTTTGAGAATATCGTCCTGGACGATACACGTATCGTCCAGGCCGATATGTTAATGACGGCTGCCTTAATTAATAATTCTTATTTAGACTTTCTATTTTAAGCCTGATCGTCCAGGCTGATAAAAAAATCGTCCTGGCCGATATGAGTAAAAACAGAAATTCTAAGTCTCTCAAGTGTGTGTGTGAAGGGTTACTTAGCATCAATCTCTTTGACCATTACAAGTAGACTCAAGAAGTGAAAAACAAAAGTATAGACTGACTCAACCCTAAACATACGCAATCCTGAAATGGCTTCGTCTTGTTCGTCCGATCTTCGATTCCTGAAACGTTAGAAGCAACAAGCATTCCAAGAGAAATAGTGTTTGTCAATCATCAAAACATAAGCCATGAAAATAGATTTGCAACAATCTCCCCCTTTTTGATGATGGCAAACACAAGTAGGAAGAAAAAATCCAAAAAAAGTCCATTAGAATTTCAAAGTTTCAACAACTTTTCCTACCACACCCTACTCCCCCTTTTGTCATCACAAAAAAGAGGGTCCAGATACAAAAGAAAAAACAAACAAAGACTAAAAAGCAAACTACAAAAAAATAGGAAACAAACAACAGAAAGCACAAACTAAAAGAACGAGGGATCCTGATCATCTGATGGAGGTCTGAGCAAAAAGATCCATTATCGGGTATGAGATGTGCGCAGGATTGATGATTCTGGAGACATTTATCCCACACTCTTTGTAACGATGGTAGGCGGCTTCATCTTCTGCTTCCTTGAAACGAGGGTCAATCCTAGCCCTCGAAGAACTCCCAGAAGTTTGTCGGATACGTTTCCCACCAGCCATAGAGAGGAGTTAGTAAGAAAACACAAGAGGAGAAAGGGTGAAGAGTGAAAAACCATGGCTGGAACGGCCAGAATTTAAAGAAATGGCCATATCGTCCTGACCGATCGCAGAATCGTCCAGGCCGATATGGCTCAATAATTACGTACAGGCCGATTGGTCAAAAAGGCGATCCGATCGTCCGGGCCAATCAGATATCGGCCAGGACGATTAGACACAGGCGATCATCCCGAGGAGTCAGGCCGGACGATCATTGAAAAAGCAGATCATCCAGGCTGATTAGGTGTATTGTCCAGGATGATGCACAATAATTGATCGTACCGGCCGAAGTTAAAACGTTTTAAATCACTGCAACGTGTATCGTCCAGGACGAATAGTGGATCGGCCCGGCCGATTGTCCAATAATGGATTGTCCGGGCCCGAATTTAAAGATTTAAATGTGCTGACACGTGGATCGTCCAGGACAATCCAGTGTATCGGCCAGGACAATGCACAGCGTTCGATCATATCGTCCAGGATGATATAGGATCGTCCAGGACGATGAGTTATTGCAAGCACAGAAAAGTTCAGCAGATGGATTTTGAAGAGAATTTGCCCTATCGTCCAGGAAGATAAAGGTATCGGCCAGGACGATGTGACAATAATTTGAAACATAAAGAAGATGGTGATGATCAAGGCCCTCAAAAATAAAACAAAAGAAAAACAATCAGAAAAACACAGTAAAAGAAAAGCAAAAACTCAAAAAAAAAAAACAAATATTTTTGGATTTTAATTTTTCTAATTTTATTTTTTGTTTTATGGAGGCATCATATGAGAAATTTTCAAAAAGTTATACTTTTAGAGTTCCATAAGATCAAGGAGTTTAGCTAATCTTAATCATACAAAGGAAAGATATCCGATTTTGTTAACCCTAAATCAGACGTTTTTTATGGTATAATTTTTTTTTAAAAAAAAAATAATAATGCATAACTCAGAATAAACCTATTTGGGCAAAAAGAAGATTCAATCAAACTTATTTACAAAAACCATCTCATAAATAATAAAACAAAGTACTTCTTCTCAATCATGGAATTTGAAATCAAGCCTTTGAATTCATCAAATAGTCAATGAGTTCTTCAAGTTTTAAAAGTTTCGAAAAGAGGGGATAGCTTGCTCTTAGTGGGCTCATTTTATGCCTCTTGAATCTTTGATTGGCTCTTTGAGTATATCCTCCAAATATTAGAGAATAGGAGCTCTCTCTCTAACATAGAGAAGAATAAGTCACAAAACAAAATCAAAAGCATGTGATAAAAGCAATGGCAATATTTTAAATAACTCGAAAGATAAGTAAGAGCTTCGGATATTATGAATAAGATAGAAATAATCTTAGTTTTAAAAACCATTGGCTAAAATGAGTTAGACTTTTGTTTAGAGAAGAAAAATTATACCACTAAACAAGGTCAGGAGGAGGGAAACTATCCATGGTGTTTCTCCCTTTAACTAAATTTAGAAAAGCTAAACACAATCTTAAAAACTCCAAAATCTAAAATCTTGAAAAGATTCAACATATGAAAGGCCAATTTTTAAAAACAAAGAGAAGTCAAAACACACACATAAAAAAAACAAACAAACAAAGCGGAAATAAAACACACTAAAACAAAACATATTTCAAGAAATTATTGAAGCAGCAGGTTTGATCACGAATGAGCTGCGAGCCTTCATATGTCCAGTTATCCTATGCCCCCATGAGGTCTTTGGTGAGAGCACTCCTACAAAACTCAACAACAGTCAGATTTAGGAACCCAAATAGGTTTGGGCTCCTTCTTAGGAAAAGTAGAATGCAATGCAGGTAAGGTGTGTTGTGAATTATGCATCTTAGGTCTCCACACCCAATGTGTACTACGGTGAATGGTGCAAGTGTGTAAGATGTGTCCTAGCATGCCACATGAAAAATATCTAACTCCAGGAAAGGGATTTCTTAAGTGGTTTGAGTTATAATGCCTCTTCCTAGGTTTTGGCAATTGATCAAAAGTAGATGTCATCCTAATTTTCTTACATGCTTCTAAATCATTTTGGATCTTCAAATTAGTGCTTTTTAAAACATCATTTTACGTCCTTAAATTTTTCACACTCTCTTTAGGTTTCTTAAGATCAGATTTAAGTGAGGCGTGTGAAACTTTTAATGCATTATTTTCATCAATTAATTCCAAATATTTTTTTTTTAAATCATCAAATTCATCAAGAAGAGCTATGCGATTTGAATCAATCGTTGCATGATCTTTGAGAAAAACTTCATGCACTTTTTGTAAATTCAAAAGTTTTACTTTTAAGCTAGAATATTTCTTCTTAAGTTTTTTGTATGATGCTTGAATATTTTCACAAATTTTAAACAATTCATCATAGGTTGGTTTACATACCTCTTCTTCATCACTTTGCTCAAGATGATCTTCCCCTATTAAGCACAGGTTCGTTGTCTCTTCCTCTGGTTTACTCTCAGAGGAATCAGTACCAGATTCTGCCCAGAATGCCTTTTGGATTCTCTTCTTCTCTTTCTTAAACTTAGATTTTTCCTCAATCTTTTCCTTGCTTGTGTTATCTTGAAGTGTTGGGCAATCGGCTCTCACATGTCCAGATTTCCTGCATTCAAAATAAACAACATCAAAGGATCCTTTAACATGTTTATGATCCTTACCTTTTCTCCAATTTTGATGGTGCTTTTGTTTCTTCCTTAGAAAGCTTTTGAATTGCCCAGTGATGAAGGCAACTTCATCGCTTTCAGACCCGGAAGATTCAGAATCTGATTTGTGCGCCTTCAGTGTAAATGTTTTCTCCTTTTTCTTCTCACCTGCATCAAGATTTCTTTGATTCACCCGTTGCTTATAAGCAATGAGTGAGCCAAGTAAGTTATTAATAGAGTAAGTGTTCAAATCCTTAGATTCAGTGATTGTAGTGATTTTAGCATCATATGACGAAGGCAAGCATCTCAAAATCTTGTTTACTTTTTCATAGTTTGAAAGTTCTTTTCCTAGTGCATGCAGTGAAGTAACTATCTGAATAAACCTAGTGTATATGTCAGAAATCGATTCATGAGGTTTCGTACAAAAAAGTTTGTAGTCATGCAAGAGAATATTTAAACGGGATTGTTTAACCTCATTAGTACCTTCATAGGTGATGCACAAATTATCCCAAATCTTTTTACCAGTTTTGCAAGTTGAGACACACATGTAATCCTCAGATTTTAAAGCACAAAAAAGGCAGTTCAAATATTTTGCATTCAATTGAGCTAAATCTCGTTCATCAAAAGTCCATTCAGTAAAAGAAATTTCAGTTTTCACACCATTAATTTCACGAGAAGGTGGAGAATAACCTTCTTGAATAAGCATCCACATGCGATAATCAGTAGATTGTAAAAACGTTGACATGCGGGTTTTTTTAAAAATCAAAAGGTAGGTTATCGAACATAGGAGGTCGGGTAATAGAATACCCTTCCGTAGTATTACGATTCCCAAAGTTAGCCATGGATCAAGTTCAAAAAGCTTTCAAACTTAAAATTTTGAATCCTGCTCTGATACCACTTGAAAGTTTGTTAAGGATGTTAAGCCCTATAGAACTGGCCCAAACTAACTAAGAGGGGGGGGGGGGGGGGGGTTGAATTGGTATTTTAAAATTTCTTTTCACAAAGAATAAAAATTGCATAAACCAAAATAACTCCACAAAATAAATGCGGAATTAAAAGTGCGGAAGCAAAAAATAAGAACACAGAAATTTATAGTGGTTCGGTCAACTCGACCTACGTCCACTCCTTGGAGGCACCCTCCAAGTATTACACTACAAAACTTGACTCTCCTTTAGCCCCCACGGCTAGGCGGAGAAGCCCTCACAAGAACCTCCTTTTTGCCACCCCGGTAAGGTTGAGAACCTACCTCTTTTTGCTTCCTCCTGAAGCTGGTAGAGAACCACAACCAAAAGCTAACTCCTTACCTCTACCGACCCTTCCACGGACGAGAAACTCTAGACGAAGAACAAGCAGAGCGATCCTTGAAGCAACCCTAGTGAATCCCCTCACAAGCTCCCCCTCACAAGATCCTCTCTCTCTCTCCCTCTCTCTCCCTCTCTTTCAAGGTATTCTCAAGTCAACGCAGCAGCCAAAGGTTTTTCAAAACGTTGAACATGAGCTCTTAAATAGAAGAGCTTCAAAGGAGCTTATTAATTGCAAGTTGCCGACTTTATCATCCAGGCCGATATGGACATCGGCCTGGCCGATCAGTACAAAACTCAGAAGATCGGCCAGAGCATCGCCCTGGATACACTCCTGGACGATTGAAATTTGGCTTGATCGTCCAGGCCGATCTCACGATCGTCCTGGCCGATCAGTTTAAATTAGAGGAAAATTGTCCTGAGAATAGCACTGGATACGAGCTGGCCGATATTTATCGTCCTGAAGTAACTTAAGGTTTTTGACTGGATCGTCCTGGCCGATCCTGCGATCGTCCAGGATGATATGATCATATCAATCATCCTTAATTACTCCCTTGATTTCCTGATCAATTAAGGCATAATTTGTGAATATCGTCCAGGCCGATAAAGGATCGTTATGACCGATAATTTAAAAATACAGTATACCTTAATTGTCTATGGTGGCAACTTCTTTCTGTTTTGAGAATATTGTCCTGGCCGATACACGTATCGTCCAGGCCAATATGTTAATGACGGCTGCCTTAATTAAGAATCCTTATTTATACTTTCTGTTTTATGCCTGATCGTCCAGGTCGATAAAAAAATTGTCCTGGCCGATATGAGTAAAAACAGAAATTCTAAGTCTCTCAAGTGTGTGTGTGAAGAGTTTCTTAGCATCAGTCTCTTTGACCATTACAAGTAGACTCAAGAAGTGAAAAACAAAAGTACAGACTGACTCAACCCTAAACCTACGCAATCCTGAAATGGCTTCGTTTTATTCGTCCGATCTTCGATTCCTGAAATGTTAGAAGCAACAAGAAGTCCAAGAGAAATAGTGTTTGTCAATCATCAAAATATAAGCCATGAAAATAGATTTGCAACACTAGGGAGTGTACATATGTTAAGATTGACCAAAGCACTATAAAATTCCTAGTGTGCTTTTTCAAATTTTTGCATTTTTTTCTAGCAATTTTCTTTATTTACTTGTTGAGTTTATTGATTTCAATCTTATCAATCAATTTCATTAAGTTTAAAACTTTTTGCTATAAGAATATTTACATGTCTTAAAAAAAAAACTTTAATATAAATTGCTTCCACATGTTATTTTGAGTAATCTATATCAATCATGTTTTTAAATTATTTTGTGGCCAAAGCAAAAAAGTAGTATTCCTTCTTAGGAATTTTTTAACATTACCATTGCAACCCCCATCTTGGTTCTCCTTGACATAGTTTTGTGAGGTTTAGCAACCTTCACAAACTTTCAAAAAGTATTAGAGAGGATCTTTAAATTTAGTTTTTAAAATCCTCAAAAACATTAATGGCCAATTATGTAACTGAAATACTGTATAGGGTTATTTGATAATCTTTCCACCTCTGTTTGATAATAAAGCATTTAATTTCTGAAAAAATTGCATGTCTACCTTTTTTCTTTCTATTAATTATCGCATGTATTTTTTAGTATAAGAAGGTTAATCTGCACCATCTCATTTGATAAATGCCATTAAAAATGAATTATTGTTTGTTAAATGAAGCAATGAGGATAAATACTTAGCTTAGTTAAATGTTAAGTGCTTGAACTATTTCTTTGTGCTTTAAAGGTTGAAGATTTTATGCTTATATCAACCTATACTATGGAGAAGGAGATAGGGATAAACTATGCAAAACATACGAAGGAACTAATGAGGTAAAATAGTCTAGTATAAACATCCTACTTCATGACTATGAACTATTTTGCATGAAACCTAGTGAGATAATTTTAGAAATGTACACTAGGTTTACACATATAGTGACATCCCTACATGCATTGGGTAAAGAAATTTTTAATTTGAAAAAGTTAATAAAATCCTATTTTACCTACCTATTGCATATGATGCTAAAATTATTGCAATTACTGAATTTAAGGATTTGATTATTTATTCTATTGACAACATGCTTGGGTCACTCATTTCCTTAGAGTAAGGAGTGAGTTAAAGAAATACTAATGTAGGAGAAAAGATGAAGGAGAAAATAGTAGCACTTAAAGCAAATATCTCTGTAAGTGACAGCTCTATAGATGAAGCAGAGGATGACATCATATTGATGTCACACTACTTTAAAAGCTACCTAAAGAGAGAATAAAGGCATCCTCAGTAGTGGAATAAAGGTAAAATTAACAAAAAAATTTAAAGTGTCAT
This sequence comes from Dendrobium huoshanense, assembly GCA_016618105.1. Taxonomy (NCBI): domain Eukaryota; kingdom Viridiplantae; phylum Streptophyta; class Magnoliopsida; order Asparagales; family Orchidaceae; genus Dendrobium; species Dendrobium huoshanense. The sequence goes on from CM028344.1 coordinate 20,916,080, forward strand.
ATAAAGTTATTTGTTTTGAATGTAGGAAGATGGGACATTTGAAAACAGATTGCCCTAACCTAAAACTCACCTAAATAGGGATAATAGTGAAGAAAGCCAAAGTTCAAGAGGGGAAGCAAAAGAAACATAATGCATTTTTGGCTGACTCCGCCTCAGAATCCTCATAATCAAACGTAAAGGAGAAGGTAATAAACTTGTTTCTTATGGCTAATAAAAATCTTTATCAATCAGATTAAGCTGAGGTTGGTTATCTTTCTTATAATGAATTGTTTATTATTTTTGAAAAAAATTGAGATTCATATAGGAAATTAAAAAAGATATATGCTTGTATGAATACTGATTTTAGTTCGTTACAAAAGGAGCATGCTAGTTTGGTAAGAGAGCATTCTACTTTCGATAGCAATCATATGGCTTTACTAGATGAATTTGATGCATTTAATAAAAAGTATACAAACCTATCTAATTCATATGGCTACTTAAAAACATCACATATTGAATTAGAGAAAGCATTGGAGAATTTCTTCATCAACTATGGGAGTTTCCTTACGCACAAGATGATTAAGGGTGATATCACTCTTTTTTTTTTCTGATCTATTTATACTAAATCTTCTATTTTAGCTTTATATTTTTTTGTGTTAGTATTTTTTGTCTAGGTGTAGTGGTTTACAGGTGGATTTGTAGATGGCAGTGCTCAAGGTTTTTTGTAGAAAGATTACATTTCATGGGTTTATCTATATTTTTCTTTTTTGGATGCTTGACTTTAGCATCTTTAGATTGTACCTAGGTTATCTTATACTTTGGATTAGTGGGGACTATCGACTTGTAGGTTTTCTTTTACTTCGTTTTGTAGCTTTTTTGAATATTAGTGAGCTGACGGTTCCCCTCAAGGACCTTGTAATTGCTTTTTATATTAATGCGTAGGCCCCCTTGCAGGCTTTAATTAAAATAAAATTGAATTAAAGAAATCATACAAAGGATTATAAACATGCATAATGAAATAGATGGTAAGGACCATTCATTAAAAATTAAAACATCAATTCTTGAAAATGTAAACAAATTTTTAGAAGCAAAACTAACTACACTTGAGAATAATAAATCACCGCCTACCTTAGAACAAATTAATAACTCATTACCATAGCATGTATTATTTAAACCTAGAAAAAGGCACAATAATCCACATAGACTAGTGAGTCCATTTTTGGGTGTTAGGTGTTACTCCTATGTAATGCTAGGTTACATGGTCCGCACTTGCACAATCTTCCATAGAACACATCTAGTGTGGAGAAAAAATTGTAATGATCACAGTATAACATGCATTTATCTCATTCATTCAAGTATAAGGTGGAACCCAAATTAACTCGGGTTCCTAAATCAATCCTTTTGAATGACTTTGTAGTGAGATCATTTGGTACCTGGATAGTGGATGCTCGAGGCACATGACTTTTGATATGAAGCAATTCATCACACTAGAGGCCAGGTAAGGAGGCAAGGTAACATTAGGAGACAACATCACTAGGAAAGTGGTGTCCTCATGTATAATAGACAATGCTAAAAGTTTTATTACTGAGAATGTTATATTATTAGATTTTTTAAAGCATAATTTACTGTGCATTAGTCAACTATGAGATAAAAGGCTTTGACATCAAATTTTTTTCTAAGAAAAGCATAATTAGTTTAAATGGAAAACTTATTATAGAAGAAAAATACATAAATAATATTTACATTCTAGAATTAAACTATATTGAATATTTTAATTTCATATGTTTCAAATTAATTATTAATGATTCCTTGCTATGACATAGGAGCCTATGTCATGCGAGCATGAAAACTCTTAGGAAGATTACCCAAAAAGATCTAGTTAGAGGCATCCCTAAGTTAAACATTATTAAGGACCACATATGAGATGCCTGGCAACTAGGAAAAAAAGTTAGGTCTTCATTTCATTCAATTAAGGACATCAATACCTCTAAGCCATTAGAATTCTTCATATGGACCTATTTGGACATACTAGTATAGCCTACCTGGGAGTGAGGATATATAGATTTGTAATAGTATAAGATTTCTCTAGATTTACTTGAGTTAGATTCTTAACACATTAGAGTGAGTCATTTGAAATCTTTCTCCACCTAGATTTTAAGGAAATTAGGATGTGAAATTTCAACCATACATAGTGATCAACAAAAATAACAACATCATCAAGCTTTTGTCCCACTATATGGGGTTGGCGACATGAATCCTTTTTCTCCATTATGTCTCGTTAAAAGTTAAATTCTCATTTAAATGTAATAAAGAAAGATCATTTCTAATATTTTCTAACAAATTCCTTTTTGGTCTACCTCTACGTTTCTTAACATAAGTCAAACCTAATACCTCTACTTTCCAAACCGGGTCATTAGAAGGATGTTGTTTTATATGAAAAAAACCATCTAAGGTGTGACTCTCTATAATCTTATATCCACTGGTGCTACTCAAACCTTTCCATGTTTATTCTTTTTTTGTATCCTAACTGTAAGGGTAAACCCACTCGTCCACCTAAGCATCCTACTTTCTACAACACTTCACTTAGTATTATGCTTCTCTTTTAATGGCCAACCTTCAGCACCAAAAAGCATTACAGGCTCACCACCATCATATAGAATTTTTTCTTAAGTTTGAGGAGTACTTTTCTGTCAGACAACAAGCTTGATGCATTCCTCCATTTCAACCATCCAACTCAAATTTTGTTAATAATTTCCCCATCTCTTTCACCCTCACTTTGAACAATTGATCCAATATATCTAAAACATGTTCTCTTATTAATGACTTGATAGACCAAAGTCACAATCCCCTCACTATGTATATTACTATTAAAATTAAACTCCATATATTAAGTTTTAGATCTACTTAAGAGAAAACCTTTATACTCTAACGTTGACCTCCATAATTCAAGTTTACCTTCAACTCCATCTCTAGTCTTATCAACAAGAATAATATCATCTACAAAAAGCATACACTATGGTACATCCTCTTACAAATGTATAGTGAGAACATCAATGACTAATGCGAAAAGATATGAGCTTAAGGCTGATCCTTGATGTAATCCAATTGAAATAGGAAAATACTTGGTCAAAAAACCTTGTGTTTAAGCACAAGTAATAGCTCCTTCATATATAACTTTTATGTGTTGAATATAAGTATTATTAACCCCTTTCTTTTCAAGAACTCTCCATAACACTTCTCTTGGAATGTTATCATATACTTTCTCTAAATCAATAAATATTGTATGTAGATTCTCCTTATTCTATCTATATTTCTTTGCCAAACTTCTCAATAAATGTTTGGCTTCTATAGTAGACCTACCAGCCATGAATCCAAATTAATTTTGAGAAAAAAATAATATCACACTGCAACCTACGCTCCATAACTCACTCTCATAGTTTTAAAGTATGACACATTAACTTAATTCCTCTATAATTTACACAATCTTGTGCAAAACCTTTATTCTTAAAAATATGAATTAACATACTCATTCTTAACTCATTTGGCTTCTTATTAGACTTCAAAACAGTATAAAAAAGTTTAGTGAGCCATGAAATTCCCTTACTTTCTAAGCATTTCCACACCTCTATTGGGAAATCATAAGGTTCAACTACTTTTCCACACTTCATTTTCCTTAAAAGCATCATTAACTTCTATTTTACTAATACACCGATAAAAATAAAATATGTAGTTTCATTTAGTGTGCTAAGGTCACCAAATTCAATTGTATTTTCATAATCTACATTAAAAAGTTTAGCAAAATATCTCATCCACCTTTGTTGAATATCATCTTCTAAGAAAATGATTTTTTTTATCTTCATCCTAAATACACTTCATTTGAGCTACATCCATGCTACTCCCATATCTTTTTTTTTTTTTGACTAATTTATACATATATGTTTCTCTCTTCTTAGTATCTAATATATTATATAAATCATTAAAATCTATGATATTTGCATCACATATTGCTTTCTTAAATTGCTTACGTGCCTTATTTTAACTATCCCAATTATCAAAATTTTTACATCTAAACCAATTTTTAAAACAAATATTCTTATTTTTTATCTTTTCTTGCACATTTGGATTCCACCACTAATTATTTTTACTATTAGGAGCTTTTTTCCTTTGATACTCCAAACATATCTTTTACAAATATATTAATATCACTAGTCACTTTTTCCCACATAACATTGACATCCTCATGCATAGACAAAATATTAAAATTAAAATTTTACTCAAAAAAATATTTTTATTAATATTATTTAAATTGCCCCATCAAATCCTAGTTTATTATTTAACTTTATTTTTTATTTTATATCCCTTTATTTTAAAGTAAAAAACTAATAATCGATGCTGGGTACTTAAATTTTCACTCAAAAAAACTTTGCAATCTAAATGATCTAATTTTCTTATAAGAAAACAATCAATCTGAGTTTTACTATAACTATTTTTATAAGGTATTAATAGTTAAAAAAATCATAAGCTAAAGAAAAATTTAAAATGGTCTTGTAACCTTCATTTTTTATTCCAAACTCATGGCCACCCTAAATACTTTTAGAATCATCTACCTCTCTACCAACATGTCTATTTAATTCTCCTTCAATAAAAACTCTTCCTTTAAGAATTTTTTTTTTGTATTAATTCTTCCAAGTCATTCCATAATTCTTCTAACCATTCATAGTTAGCATGGTGAAGAATTTGAAAATGATTAGTTTGAATCTTTCTATTAAGAGAAAGGTATAGAACATAACTTCTCCTGCCCCTAGGACCCCTCAGCAGAATGGAATAGCTAGAAGGAAGAATAGATCCTAAGTAAAAGTTTATAGATCCGTACTAGCAAAATACTCACTCCCTAGATTTTTTTGAGCAGAAGAAGTAAATATTATTTGTGATATTTTAAATTGGGTGGATGTTGGATCGAAGCCAAATAAGACATCCTATGAACTCCTTAAGGGTAGGACACCCAATGTTTCTCACTTGCATGTTTTGGGGTGTAAATTCTTTATCTTGATCAATGGTAAATCACCCTTAGTAAAATTTGATCCAAAATCTAATGAAAGAATCTTCTTAGGTTATTTATCTGTAAGGAAAGACGATAAAATCTTCAATAAGAAGTGCTTGGAAGTAAAAGGGTCAACCCATATTGTATCTGATGAATCAGATAGTACCTAAAAATCTAAACATAAAGAAGAAGAAGCTTAGGTCATTCAAGGGGTAGAAACCATTGTTATAGGATATTAAGTATAACATTAGAAACCACCACCTAGAGAGTGGAGATATTCTTCTAATCATCCTAAAGAACGTATCTTTGGAGGTCCATATGAAAGTGTTAGAATTAGTCATGGACTTAGGAAGGAAGTTAGTCATTCTGATTTTATCTTTATGAAAGAATATCCCTAGGTGATGAATTTTGCATCCTATTAATACAAGATGTGCTAAATCAATTTAATAAAATTGATATATGGAAACTAGTCAAAAGACCAAAGGATTAGAGTGTGGTTAGAACAAAGTGGGTGTGCAAAAATAAGATGAATGACTCTATAATAGTTTTATGAAATAAGGCCAGAATAGTTGTTAAGGAGTACAATCAAATTGAAGGAATCAATTTTGAGGAAATATTTATCCCTGTAACTAACTAGAAGCCTTCAGGATAATACTAGGTTTTACTTTAGAGGATTTAAAATGTATCAAATAGATGTTAGGAGTGCATTCCTAATCGGGGTGATTAAATAAGATGTTATGTAGAATAACCCCTAGGATTTGAAAATTAACAATTTCTAAATCATGTGTTCAAGTTAAAGAAGGCATTATATGGACTAAAATAAATACCTAGAACATGGTATGAAAGAATAAGCACATTGTACTAGATTGAGCCTTTGCTAAGGGTAGCATAGACACCACCCTATTCTAAAAAGGTAGGAGAATAATTACTCATTATCAAAAATTTATGTTCAAGACATCCTATTTGGAACCTTAGCTTAAAACCTGTGATCAATTTTCATAAATAATGAGTAGAGAGTTTGAGATTAGTATGATGGCAGAGATGAACTATTTTCTTTGATTTAGTCTAAAGTAGATGGATGATGTAAACTTCCTTAGACCATCTAAATACATTGATAACATTCTTAAGAAATATGAAATTAACAATGCGAAGGTAATAAACACTCTTATGAGCACTACCATACAGTTATAATTAGCCAAATGGAAAGTTAGTAGATCAAAAATTGCATAGTGGGATAATTGGATCACTTCTCTATTTGAATACTAGTAGATCATATATAATTTTTAGTGTGTGTTTGTGCTAGATTTTAAGATGATCCAAAAGAATCTCACATGATTGCTATTAAGAGAATCCTTAAATACCTCTAGAATAGTTTATACTTTGAAATTATAGGATAATAAGATTCTAATTTTGTATGATGTAAGGTAGATATGAAAGGTACATCTAGAACCAATCAGTTAAATGTCCAATCATTTGTTTCTTGGTCCTGTAGAAAGGAAAACTCAGTAGACCTTTTCATCATTTAGGCAAAATATATTATTGAAGTAAGTTGTGTTGCTCAAGTCTTATAGTTAAAGAAACAAATCTTAGATCTTTGACTGCTGATAGGCACCCATCCAATCATGTGTTAAAATACTAGTGCCATTTACATATAATAAAATCCAACTCAACACTCCCGCATAAAACATATAGATATTAGGCATCACTTCATAAGCGATCATGTATCTAAGATAGATATATAGTTGCATCATATAGTTACTATAGACTAATTGGCAGACATCTTAACTAAATGTCTAGCTTATAACACCTTTAATATACTGGTGTTATAGTCATTCATGCTTAACTTGGAATAAATCAAATTTTGTTATCATTTGAAATCAACAATTAGAATTGGTTACATTATATGAGTTTTTTTTTTTAATTTATGTGTTATAATTTTTACATATTTTTTTATTTTATTTTAAAGGTGTTTTCTGATCATCACACACAATATTCACTAGATAAAAAAAACCAACAACCAAAATTTTATCATACTGTATAATCCATATTCGTAATTTATGATATGACCATTGATGTATAAATCAAAATCATTAGCTAAATCAATAGCCCATATGAGTTCAATTATTAGTGCTCATGCTGTCTAAACTATCCTTTGTATTGCATGATACACGTGTTAGAATCTGTCATGATGAATTTAATTCAGTCGATACGATCATAAATGCATTTCATAGTATATAAACAACCCTTCATACTGTACGATCCACAAGTTATAATCTATTAGAACTAAGTCAATTCAGCTAGTACAATCATAATTGCACTTTATACTGTATAAATACATGTTTGTACAATATGATGTATTTAGTTAAAAGTCATTCAGACAATTCCTTAGGATAAACACAATTTCTTAAGATCAACTAGTATGACACTAATAATACAATAATATTTAATAACCTTTTTTGACAAATTGTCCAGACAATTTAACTCTCCTGCTCATAATGTATGATCTCTAATTATACTATATGATCAGCTCAAAATCTATAAATTTAAAGGTTTCTAAGATTTCAATCCATTCAAATCTTTCTTTATGTATATTCCTAAATTCATATCCTAAGATTCTCAATGGCTGGTGGAAGTAAATGCGATTGAATGACCCAAGGGAGCTCCTCCTCCTCTTATCACTTCAATGATTGATTGCTTTCTACTAGAGATGAAAATGTGTATTATAAATTTAAGGAGGTTGAAATCACCCCCCCAAAATACTCAATCATCCTCCTATAAACTTTGAGGTATTAAACTTATTTTTTTCTAAAACTCTCCAATTACTACTCTCTCTGCATTTCCTTTTAATTTTGAACTGCTCTAAAAATTCCTAGCCAACCTTGAAATCAATGAAAAAACTTTCACCGTAACCTCTTATATATGTCGACAACTTATAAAAACATATAAGAAAGATATATGGGAGTTTGTCGGTCTTTCTACTATAATCCATGGCCTCTAAAATTGATTTTTAATGGAGTACTATAAACCTAGCCATTCAGAATGTCTTTAAATCAACATCAACCCTTAGTTCACTCTCTAAATCAAAATACCCAAAATATCCAGCATATTCTTCGAATGTTAGTTATAGCAAAAGCTGGTAATTATGTCAATATCACACCATTTCTTTCCTTAGTCACCTATTATATAATCTTAAATACTAAATTTGATGAAGCTTAGATGATTATTTATTATATCCAAAACATGACTCTAATTTGACATCCAACTACCATAAGAAAGCAAAATGTTGCACTAGGAAACTCCATAATCTATATCTTAGATAAGAAATACAAAATCAACTTCCCTACTCATCCTCATAATCTTCCCATTTTCTATATGGATGCTTCCTTCCATATTCTTTTTTATCAGGGGTAAGTGCATGATGTGCTAGATTTTGATGAAGAAGGAGAAGCTGCTCCTACAGGTGGACCTGCACCACCACATGTACTTGCCTACCCTAACTACCCTAACAATGAAATAATTTAAAGGTTTGACCGATTAGAAATCAGGCTGAACTATCACATTCAATAACAACACCAGTAGCATGAGGAAAAAATGGGATGGTTTGGAGAAAACTTTTCCCAAATCGAAGATCAATTCACCTCGATACATATATACTTTCAACAACCACCACCACCACCTAATCAAGATTCGTCTTATTTTTAGTGCTTATTTGTTGTGTTTTATTATTTTTATGTCTTGTAAAGTTCACTTTTTTTATGCTCCTCTTTTTGGTGATGTCAAAAGAGGTAGAAAATGTATGTTTGGTTGTATGTTTTTTTAAACAAAATCTTTTGTGTGTTTTTTTTTTTCTATTTTATTTTTATATCTTTAATTATGCTATTTTATTTCTCTATATTAAAAAATTAAAAAATAAATAATCCCCTAATTTTTAAATCTATCACCTAGTGAGGGGAGCTTAGGAAAAAGAATTTTATTTTACCTCTCAACTAATATTGTTTGGCATCATAAAAAATATGGAGATTGTTGCAATCCAAGATCCCTAGTATGTGATTTTGATAATGATAAACATTATTGATTGAATTGTTATTTTTTCTCAGTGAATATTTTTTATATTTTCTGTGAGCAATAACAATACAGTTAAAATATCCACTACTCAAGGCTACTGTATGCTCAAGACTAGGTTAAATAAGATATGATGTAAAAAGGTTTGTACTTTCATTTATTTTACTTTTTATTTCTTGAGTATAGTCATATAAGAGTATATGTCCATGGGTGACTATATACATATAGGTGGAGTGAGAAAAAATTGAAGTTAAAATGGCATATAATCGTACTGTACGATTAGTTATAGAGAGAATGAGCTTAGTGGAAAATTGAACAATTAGTTTTTTGTGAACTAATCGTACCATATAATCTAGATCATACTATATGATTCATGATATAAAAACCCTAGCTGCCGCATAAATTAAGTAAGATATTCAAAATTTAAACTTTTGAACTAATCATATTATATGAAATGATTCATACTTTATAAAAATATGAAACCTTACTTAAATTAACCCTCATACTTAGTCAATTAAATCATGGTTTAATTAATGATATTATATCATATTGTTTGATATTTATCATGTCGTACGATTGGCATAGATGAAATTTGGTCATCCTAAAGATTGTAACAAATGAAACCATTATTTTTGTTCTAATCATACTATATGATATTCATATCATACTGGATGACCAACATAAAATAAATGAACCATACTGTATGATGACAACAGTAGAAAATAATAAGTAGAGTTTATTGCCAACCGTCTGAGGAATCATCCTATACGAATATATAGAAAAAAAAAGATCGTACTAGATAATGTTTTATCATACTATGTGATATATTCAAAATGTTATACTATTTGATTGAATGACTATTTGCATTGTACTAAACGGGCTAGTTTTTGAACTTATGATATGGTACAAATCCCAATCGTAATATATGAATAGTTATGAAAAACTTAAATTTTTAGGGATTCTTAAAGCCTAATACTTAAACAATGTATTTAGAATCTTTTTAAAAAGAGAGGATTCTATGACTGCTAAAGAAACTCTAAGAGAAGTAATTTAGAGAGAAAACTAGGATTTGAGAGAAAGAAGGAGATGAGGTTGAGCAAGAGGAGGAATGACTATAAGGGGATTACAAGATTGCTCCGGGAAAGCTACACACTTGCTCCTCATATGGCCTTGGTGAGTCCTTGAAGGCTCTCTTAGGGGAGAGGCTTATAAGTCAAGTCCTCGAAATACTCTGCCTTCTCATGGAGGGAGAAAAATATTACATGTACTTTTCCTTCTCTAGAAGGGAGAGAAAGATTGGAGGTATGCTACCTTCTCTAAGTGGGAGAAAAAGCTTTAAGTTTTCTACCTTCTCTTGGAGGGAGAAAAATGATTAAAGGTCCACTGATATCACCAGGGTAGGTGACATAGCTTCCGATACTCCGGCGCATCAGGTTTGGTGAAAGTGAATCTATAACGGCTTCTCCATTTTATTGTCGGAGCAAAAAGAGTCACTTTGTGTTAGTGCAATATGTAGAGTGGATATCTCTAGGGAGTGGATGTAGGTTAAGGTTAATCAAACCACCATAAAACTCCTTGCATACTTTTTACTTTTTTTGCATTTTTATTTTCCTACTTTTTTTTTGCAAGTTGAATTTATTGGTTTCATTATTATCAATCAATTGTACTACTTTTAAAACTTTTTTCTACAAGAATATTTGCATGTATTAAAAAAAAAAACTAAAAACTTATTTATAAATTTCTTCTATATGCTATTTTGAGTAATCTATGTGAATTAAGCTTTTAAGTTGTTTTGTGGCTAAAGTAAAAAGTAGTATTCTTGCATAGGAATTTTTTTAAATTACTAATTTACTCCCCTCTTGGTATGCCTCGAGATATATTTGTGAGGTTTTAATAAACTTCTTGAACTTTTAAAATGATTATTACATTTGTTTATACTAGGGCCAAGAAGTTTATTTCACCTTCCACGGGCCAGGTTACCTGTAGTAACAAGTATGATATATTTAATTTGATTGGTTAGAACTTAAGGAGTTGATAATATTTAATTAAGTTACTTGATGACATATTTAAATATTTTATGTGGTGTTTTTTGGAATTTAAAGTTCATTATTGAATTTAATATATATTTGGAATTATTTAATGTATTTAATTAAGGTATCAAAATTTTACTTTTTTATTTAAATTGAAATCTAAGCTTTTGATATTTTTCTTAAATATCAGACCCTAGTTTGTTTGAATTATATTTTCCTAGATAAAGTTATGAGTTTTATTGTTTTGACTCACATTTGGACTATAATTGACCAAAATGTTAACTTTTGGACTTTGACTATTTTCCTTTGGATTGATACTTTTAATAAATATTAGACCCTAAGAGGAATCTAATATCTTTCAGCTTGTTTAATTTAGAATTTTCTTCAATTAATTAGAAATTTTATATGTTTGAAAGTTTAATTTAGTTTTTAATTGATTAATGGAAAGAGATTTTAATGGTTTTGATCCAAATTGATTCCAAACTTATTAAAATCACTCCCAAGTAATGAACCATTTTAGTGTTTTCAAGTGTTTGAGAATTAGTTAGAAATTTGAATTATTTTTAAATTAATTAAATATTGATTTTTCTTAAAAATTAAATTAAGCTAGAATTGAATTTTGATCAAGGGGCTTTTTTTTTGTTAAGTTAGGGGTTTAATTTTGTCTATTTTATATATTATTTGTATGTAAGTTAAATTTATTGTAATTTTTTGAAGCTTTAGGCCTAATTAATGAACTAATTTTAAGTTAATTAAATATTTATCTTAATGACTTTTAAAATCAGTGAAGTTCACTCTCGGGTAGGAGATATCACTTGGTTTAAGTATTTTGAATTTCATCCTTTTTTCTATGTTTTCATATGTTTCTAAAACATGTCCTTAATTATTATCCTTAAGTGCCTCTTAGTTATGTAGTTTTACAAATCAATGTCATTAATCCTTAGGACAAACATAAGTACATCACATCACATAAATCAAGAAACCTTGAACTAGGTGAATGCGTAATCTTAGAAATTGAAATCAAGAAATGACTTAAATAATTTGGAATTTACTGGATTAAGCAATTATGACATAATTACTCACTAATCACTCCCCATTGAGCCTATTCAATCAAGATCAATCTGTCTCACTATGCTCTCCTTCATCTTAGCTAACATATCTCAGCTCTCTGCTCTGAGGCAATTGAGGCGATTTAGGGCTTTCTCTTCCATCCTCAATTTTCTTTATTTATGGCTAATTTTTCTTTGTTTCTGGCTTGCCTTCATAAAATTCTTATACGTTCCACTCTTTGTTTTTCTTTTCATTTAATTTTCATTAGTTTTCTTTATCGTGAGTTTGGGTTTTGTGGTTTTTTGGGAGATGATGATGCCGTCGTCATCTATCCCTCCTCCAGCTGTGCTTCTGAATGGCAAGTCCTATTCATTTAAAGAAATGTTAGATAGTTCATCTTCTTCTTCCACCAAACTTCCCTTTGTTCACTCTTCTTTCAAAGGATGTCCGGCTTTGTTGCTTGAGGATTCAATCATTTCCTATCTGGATGCACTTTTTGTGCTTACTCTTGTGGGGAAGTTCATGCTTAAGCAACCTAACTTAGATGTCATTCATAAATTCTTTTTTAATCTGAAATTATTTCGATCATTTTAAGAGGGTTTATTATATCCGAAGCATATAGTAATTCAACTGAGCAACGACTTGGACTATAGTCATATCTTCTCTAGGAGGTCCTATTATATATAAAGTTATCAAATGAGATTGCTTAAATGGTCACCTGATTTTGATGTGCATGAAGAATCTCCCATAACCCTTGTGTGGATTTCTTTTCCTAATCTATGTTTACACTTTTTCAACTATCAAGTTTTATCTGGCTTGGCCTTTATTTTTGGTAAACCGTTTCAAACAGATCAAGCTACAACATCCATTTGTGGCCATCTGTATCTTGTGTGTTAGTTGAATTGGACAAATCGAAGAAGCATCCCAACGAGGCTTGGATTGGTTTGAAACTTAATGGCTATTTTTAAAAAGTTGAATTTGAAAATTTACTTATTTTATGTTCTCATTGTAAGATGCATGGGCATGGTTTATCTGCTTGTTACAAATTACACCCCCATCTTCGAAAGGCTAAGGATTCTACAAATCCATCTCATAAAATTGAAATAATTTCAGTTGAATTTGAAACTGTTACTCCTAATCATGATTTTAATGTGGTTAATGTTTCTCAAGTGCAATATCATATTAATGATTCCTTAAATTTTTATTCTGTTTAGGTGGAACCGAATCCTATTATTGTGGATGAGTTGATTCAAGGGAAAGAAGTTAATCATAACTCTATCTCTTCTATAGCTATTGATTCTCATAATGTGATTGACCAAAATATTATTTCTAATCTTAATAGCATTTTCATTTTTTTTGAGCCTCTTTTAGAGGATGGATTGGTTAATAACATTGTTGTGGATGAGGAAATTGTGCAAACTGATGTTACTACAAAGGATACTATCAAAATTGAGGCGGAGAAGATAGGTGGTACTGTTGTGAATAATGAAACCAATGTGGAAGGTGATGCATTGTATGAGGAAAGAGAATTATATCTTTTTAGGAGGCACTTAGGTATGATTAATGAAAGCAAGCTTCCATTGAATGATCAATATCATAGTGATGCTTTCACAGACACTAAGGATATGGATATGTTAGCTAAATGCTTTGATAGAGATGATAATGATACTAGTTTTACCAAGGGTCATGGTAGGAGAGGTAGGAAGCAAAAAGCTATTTTTCTACAATCTCCTCATAACACCTACTTGCATACTTCTCATTAATAATTGTTTTTATGTTTAAGGCTAGTATTTGAAATTTTAGGGGCATTGGTTGCTCTTCTTCTAAGTTTAGAGTGAAAAACTTATGCCGTATTTATAATGTCTCACTTCTTGTATTGCTTGAGCCTCGTATCTCTTGTAATAAGTTACTTAGTGCTACTAAATTTTTGGGTTTTAAACATGCTTTGTCTAATGTGACCAATAAAATTTGGGGTTTTTGGAAAGATTTTGTTAGGGTTGACATAATTCGTGACTTTAATCAAGTTATTCATTGTAATATTGAGAGTTCTAACTTGCAATGTTGTGCTTCCTTTATTTATGCTACTTCCTCACATTATACTAGAAATATTTTATGGGACAAAATTACTAAATTTCATAATTTTTGTAATCTTCCCTAACTTGTTGGAGGAAATTTTAATACCATTGCTAACCCGTCTAAGCATATAGAGGGCTTTCTTCCTATCTATCATTCTATGGAGGATTTTAATAGTATGATTATGAATTATAACCTTATTGATATTAGTTTTTCTGGTGATAATTTTACTTGGCATCGTAGAAATTTATGGAAAATATTATATTAGGTTTTATTTAATGACTATTGGCTGAATTCTTTTGAGTCTATGAATGTTAATCATTTTAGTAGGACCCTCTCCGATCTTTTTCATCTTCTTTTTAAAATCAAGCCTAGACTGAGGGATTTTCCTTCTCAATTTAGATTTCAAAATATGTGGTTACTTCATGATTCTTTTATGTATGTGGTGAAGGATAATTGGCTTGCCCTTTTATATCCGGATAATGCTATTTTTGGTATAAAAAGATTTTGGTATAAGCTGAAAATACTTAAGTTTGTTCTTAATTGGTGGAATCATAATGTTTTTACGAATCTTTTTTCTAACATTTTAATTGCGGAAGATAAGGTGAATTTTTAGGAGACTCAATGCCAATTGGTTCCTTTTAAAGCTAATTTTTGTTTATTGAGAGAGGCTAAAGATGAGCTTTATAAATTAGAAGCTCAGGAGTAAATTTTTTGGAAATAAAAAGTGGTTGTAAAACATCTAGTTGAAGGCAATAATAATGATAAATATTTTCATGTCTTGGTTAAGCGGAAACAATCTATTAATCATATTAAAAAAATTAATCAGGTTGATGGTTCTGTTACCGAGGATGGTGCTGAAATTGCTAATTTAGATGTTCAACACATTCAAAATATTATTTCTACTCTTATTTGTCATGATGATAATGTTTTCTTGTCTAAATCCCCATCTTTTTAGAAAGTTAAAGATACTATTTTTGGTATGAATTATGAGTCGGTGGCTGGGCCGGATGGTTTCATGACTAAGTTTTTGAAGAAAACTTGGCATATTATTTGTAATGATCTCTTTTCTTCTATTATTGATTTCTTTGATGTTAGTTTTATTCCTAAGTTTTTTACTACTACATCTATTGTGCTTATTCCTAAGAATATTTCTATCACTTATTGGAATAATTTTAGACCTATTAGTCGGTGCACCTTTTATTATAATTGATCTCTAAAATTTTGATGAATCATTTAATGATTTTTCTTCCTAAACTAATTTTTCCCTTTCAAATGGGTTTTGTTAAAGGCCGTGCTATTGCTGATAATATCCTTTTGGCTCAAGAATTTTGTCAAGATTTGGACGTTAAAGTTAGAGGTGATAATATGATTTTGAAACTTGATATTGCTAATGCTTATGATAATATTGATTGGAATTTCCTTTATGATATTATGAAGTTATTTGGTTTTGATTTAAACTTTCTCAATCTCATTAAGCTTTGTATTGAAAGCCCTTATTTCTCTATCATTGTTAATGGTAAGACTAATGGTTTTTTTAAGGCTTTTCATGGCCTGAGTTAGGGTGATTCCATCTCTCCGGCTCTTTCATTTTTGTGGCTGAATACCTTTCTAAAGGGCTTGCTGATCTCTTTGAGAAGTATCCTAGCCTTTACTTTAAAACTTTAGGTGGGTTTCATATTTCTCATTTAAGTTTTGCGGATGATTTAATTATTTTTACTAATGCCTTGTTGAATAGGATTCATAGATTGTTGAGGTTTTTTGAACACTTTGAATTGGTAAGTGGCCTGGCTCTTAATAAACATAAATGTGGTTTTATTTATGTTAAGAAAGTTCCTTTGAATTGTATTATGGCTATTAAGAGTTTAATTGGTTTCAATCATGTTTATTTGCCTTTAAAGTACCTTGGTGTGCCTCTTTATAAGGGAAGAAATAAATCCTTTTTTTTTTTATGAATTAATTACGGTTGTGAAAAATAGACTTTTATCTTGGGATTCTAATATTTTAAGCTTTTGTGGTCGGCTAACTCTTATTAAGAGTGTTCTTTGTTTTATCCATGTTTATAGATTTCAAACTTTGCTTCCTACTTAGGTTGTGTGCAATATGATTGATAAATTTTTAATAAGTTTTTGGAAAGGGGCTTGTAGTAGCTCTAAAATCCACAGGTCCTCTTGGAATAAATACTTTGGCACTTTTGATGAAGGGGCTCTGGGTTGTAAGTCATTGAAGGATTTGGCTTATTCTTTTTCTTTTAAGTTATGGTATAATTTATGTGCTAATTCGAGCCTTTGGGATAATTTTATAAATGCTAAATATTATGGGGGGAAGCATCCCATCACGTGTTGTTTTAGTAAAGGTAAAGTTTAGCATCATATTTGCAAAGTGAAATGGGTGGTTGAGCTATCTATCTATATGGGCCTTGGTGGTGTTAATACTTTCTTTTGGCAGGATCGTTGGTTGGGAGGCCAATCAATTTATTCTATTCTTAATACTTCTTCCAATGCTACTGGGAAGGTTTATTATTTTTTCATTGATAATGGTTGGGATGTTGAGAAGCTTTCTAATGTTTTGCTTAATTTTCTTATTGAACAAATTTTGCAAATCCCTTTGAACATTAATTCTCTTGATGTTCAACTTTGTGCCTTGACTAAATATTGTAACTTTAGATTAAAGGATGCCTGGCATTCCTTTAGATCTAAGCAAGAGGCTTCTAAGATTTTCAATATGATATGGCATAAACATATTCCTTGTATAATTTCTATTTTTATTTGGCATATTTTATATAAGCTTATCCCTACGGATGATAATTTGATTAAACGAGATTTAATCCTTCCTTCTAAATGCCAATGTTGCTATCATATGGATAATATGCATCATGTTTTTGTCTTTGGTCCTTGTGCTATGAAGGCTTGGACTTATTTTGATGATATTTTGCACTTAAATTGTTTCAATGCTAATGCTTCTATTAATTCTTTACTTTACTGTTGGTTTGTTAATTCCAAGGGTCATATCAGGAATGTTATTCCTTCTCCTATCCTTTGGTTTTTATGATTGGATAGGAATAATTCTCATTTTAATGGTGTGGTTATGAATCATCATAGAATTTTTCAAAATGTTAAAGATAAGATGATGGCACTTTATTATACTAAGTTACTTTATGCTAAGAATTTCAAAAAGTATCTCATTGCTGTGGTTGACTTTAGGATTAAGCTGGATGTGGATAGTTTTTATAATGTCACTAGAAGTACCTCTTGGATGAAGCCTCCTGTTAATTTTTTTAAGTTAAATATGGATGTTGTTAACATCAATTCTATGGCAGATTGTGGTGGTTTCATTATAGACTCTAACGGTAAATGCATTTTGGGTTTTTGTGGTCCTCTTTATAATTGCGATGTTAATGCTGCTATAACTTTTGCTATCCTTTATAGTTTAAGGCTTTATTTCTCACTTAATTACATTAATATTATGGTGGAGGTTGGTTCTACTTATTGTTTTTAGTCGTTTATTTTGAGGGATGATAATGTTTGTTCTTCTGAGATGTTTTACATGAGGAGGGACATTAAGAATTTTTGACTATGTTAAACAACATGTTTTATGTTATTGATGTTGAGGGAAATGCATGTGCTAATGCCATTGCAAGGTGGGGCTATGGGTTGGATTCCATGGCAGATTTCTTTGGTTCAAATTTGAAAGTTTGTTAGGGATGTTAAGCCCTTATGAACTAGCCCAAGGCTAACCAAGAGAGAGGTGAATTGGTATTTTAAAAATCTTTCAATAAAAACACAAACCAAATCAAAATTCACCACAAAGAAAACATAATATAGAAATTAAATGCATAAATAATAAAAGAAAGAACACACCAGAGTATCTTCTCCCTCTTTCAAACTCCTCGGAGGCACCCTCAGAGTATTGCACTAAACTTAGTGTCTCTCCTTTAGGCCCCACAGCTAGGTGGGTAAGCCTTTACAAAATCACTTCCACCTTTCCCGGTGCAACAAAGTAGCTAGGCCCTTTGACACCAAAGAGATTTTCTTCTTCCCAAAACTTCCCTCAAGACGAGCCTTAAATCTGATGATACTAAGATGCAAACTCGCCGGAGCAACCATGTGGAACCCTTCTTCACACTCCCTTGATACCCCTCTAAGGATCTTCTCACTCTTTCAAACTCCACCCTTTCCTCTCTCCATTTCAAGCTCTCTCTTCAAGTTTCTTCCAGAAGAACGAAGCTTCAAGGACTGCCAAAGACATATACTAAGTGCCTTGTAAAAGTTTAAATAGAAGAGCTCAAAACAAGCTCATTAATTGCAACATACCAATTTTATCATCCAGGCTGATATGAATATCGGCCTGTGCGATTAGTGCAAAATAAGCTCAATCAACCAGAATGATTTGGGATGATCAGAAGAAATTTGTTCATATCGTCCAGGATGATAAGATATCATATCATCCTGGCCGATTAGTACAAATCATGGAATATCATCCTGAACATCACCCTAAATAAGAGCTGTCTGATGTCTAATCATCAAGTGTATCATCCCAAATGATCTTGCAATCGTTCAATCAAATCTTAATTACTTTTCTTAATTTCTAGATTAATTTAGGTATAATTGTGCTACATCGGTCAGGATGATCCAGGACGATGTCCTGGACGATGCCCTGGACGATGTCCAAAAATAACTAATACCTAAATAGATATGGTAGTTAATTCTTTCTATTTTGAGCCTATCGGTTTGGCCGATACAAATATCATCCAGGACGATGAGTTTAAAGACGACTACCTTAACCAGGATGTCCTAATTAGAATTTTTATTTTCAGCTGATCGTTCAGGCCAATGTTGGGTTCATCTCGGACGATGTGAGAAAAAATAGAGAACTCTAAAACAAAAATAAGTTAGCAAGGTTACAAGCAAGCAAACACCCTTACAAACCAAAAACTACATTATTGAAAATTACAAATAGAACATGTTTTGCCAAAACTTGAGACTTGTAAGGTGCACTGTAATCTTGAAATGTTACTAAATATAGAAAGAAAAATATATTGCAAATATAGGTAGATAACAGAAAGTGAGCCATAATATTTATTATTATCAAAAGCATAAACTCATAGGTTTGAGTTACAATAATCTCCCCCTTTTTTATTATGACAAATATTACAAGTTGGATTTGCAAATAAGGAAAAAACATTTTCTCCTAATCTCCCCCTTACTAAAATAAAACTTTAAAAAATAGGGGAAATCAAATATTTTTAATGTTTTTAATTTAAAAAAAAAATTCAAGAAAAGATACAAATACAACAATATGTTCTCCCCCTTTGACATTATCAAAAAGAGAAGGGGCATAAAAAAGTCTAAAAAAAATTAGAAAGTTACCTCTTAATTTTATTCAAAAACTTAGTAAGGAATGGATTGATAACACATAATCCAGAAAAGGTAAGAAATTCAGAAATTGTTAATCCAGGCTCAAGTTCTTTTAAAGGCTCAAAAACGTTTTAATCCAATATCTAAATCAAGGAACAATTTAGGAAAAGAAGCACTAATTTTTTCAAAAAATTCTTTCATAAAATATATCTAATAGAAGATCAATACAAAAATTGGTGAATCATGAATCATGATTTTCAAGCTCAAGTACCAAAAATATCAAGGATTTTCTTAAGTTTTAAGAAGTACAAGAAAGGTAAGCATTACTTTATGTGGGCTCATTTTATGCCTCTTATTAATTTTTGGTGCACTTTGCGCATCTTTTACTTTTTGATATACTTTGTGTATCTTTCTTAATTTGGCGTCATTGCATATCTTTTGATTTGGCGTCATTGGCCATTTTTTTTTATTTTGCATAATTGGCCATTTTTTTAATCAAATATTCTACCTTTATGAAATTTTAGAAACTAAAGCAAACCCATACTATTGACAAAATGAACTACTTGATTAAGAAAAATAATGAGGTGGATTCAACAACTTGCAAAAGATTCCTATGTGATAGATAAAATGTAGGGAGATGAAAAATGTTCAGTTTCAAAATCAAATTTAAAATATGATGAAGATTTTAAATCAAAAGTAGAATAACCTCTTTTAGGAAATAGAGATTGAGAGTCAAAATCATGAGTTTTCTTCCTTTGACTATTTTTAGAGAAGTCAGCCACAACTTACATAAGAATTCAAGAAACATTAGGAGGTAGATTTTTCATTTTTAAATTTTTTTAAAGATTGTGATGTATATATGTTGATCAGAGAAAACGCTACAGAAAAAAAAGTAAAGACAAAATTAAAAATTTAACGAAAAATAGAAGAATGAAAAAAGAATGAAAATGAATAAATCCAAAAAAATAGAAAATACACAAAAATGAACAAAACATGCACATAAACACACAAATAAGGGTCTAAACATCATCTGCTCCTGGTCTGATGATTTAGAAGCTAGGTCTGCCATTTGGGTTTTTTATAGTAAGAGTTCTCAAATTAGGGCACTAATTTTTCATATGTCCAGATTTCCTACATCCAATGCAAATAACATCAAAAATATTCTTAACATTCTTACCATTTTTACCTTTATTTCAATTTTGTTGATGCTTATATTTTAGTGAGCTTTTTAATTTGCTTAATAAGTCATCGCTTTTATCACCAGCTAAGCCACTTTTCTCCATGTCTTCAGCATATAGTACTATCATTTCACTTGTATTCAAAAGTCTTTGACTCAAACTTTTCTCATAGGAAATGAGTGAACTAATCAAATTATCAATAGAATATTCATTCAAATTTTTGGATTCACAAATAACAATAACTTTGGCATCAAATTTATCAAGTAAACAACGTAGAATTTATTGACTTTTTAAAAATTTGAAAATTCCTTAACTAAAGCATGTAATGATGTCACAATTTGAATAAACATTGTATACATGTTTAAGATCATCTCATAATGTTTCATACAAAATAATTCAAAATCATACATTAAAATATTCAATCTGGATTGCTTGATTTCACTAGTGCCTTTGTATAAAGTGTGTAATTTATCCCAAATTTCCTTGCCAGTAGAGCCTATGGATAAAAATATAAAATCATTTGAGCATTGGTTTATTCTTCTCTACTCCATTGATTAAAAGGAATATCAGTTTTAATTCCATCTAAAATACGTGACGGTATAGAATAACCAGTTAAAATCCATTTCCATATTCGAAAATCAGTTGATTGCAAGAAAGTAGACATACGAATTTTTCAAAAATCAAAAGTAATATTTTCAAATAAAGGTGGTCGAGTGATTGAATAACCTTCTGCAATATTATGATTACAAAAATTAGTCATTGATCAAAATTCAAAAAGTTTTCAAACTTATTTTTATGAATCCCGCTTTAATACCACTTGAGAGTTCGTTAGGGATGTTAAGCCCTTATGAACTAGCCCAAGACTAACCAAGAGAGAGGTGAATTAGTATTTTAAAAATCTTTCAATCAAAATACAAATCAAACTAAAATTCACCACAAAGAAAACATAATGCAAAAATTAAATATGAAAATAATAAAGGGAAGAGCACACTAAATTTATAGTGGTTCGGTCAAACCTTGACCTACATCCACCCTTCAGAGGCACCTTCTAAGTATTGCACTAAACTCAGTGTCTCTCTTTTATCCCCACAAGCTAGGTGGAGAAGCCTTTACAAAATCACTTTCACCTTCCCCGATGCGGTGGAGTATCCTGGCCCTTTGACACCAAAGAGATCTTTTTCTTCCCAAAACTTCTCTCAAGACAAGCCTTGAATCCGATGGTACTAAGGTACAAGCTCGCCAGAGCAACCATGTGGAAACTCCCTCCACACTCCCTTGAAACCCCCTCCAAGGATCTTCTCCCTCTCTCAAACTCCACCATTTTCTCTCTCCCTTTCAAGCTCTCTCTTCAAGTTTCCTCCAGAAGAAAGAAGCTTCAGTGGCTTCCAAAGACACATACTAAGTGCCTTATTAAAGTTTAAATAGAAGAGCTCAAAATAAGCTCATTAATTGTAACTTGCTGACTTTATCGTCCAGGCTGATATGTATGATTAGTGCAAAATAAGCTAAATTAGCCCGGACAATTTGGGACAATTAAAAGAAATTTTTTCATATCATCCAGGATGATAAGATATCATCCTAGCTGATTAGTACAAATAATGGAATATCATCTTGAACATCACCATGAATAAGAGCTGTCCGATGTCCAATCATCTAGTGTATCATCCTGGCCGATCCTGCGATCATCTAGGATGATGTGATCTTACAATTAAATCTTAATTTCTTTTCTTAATTACCATATTAATTTAGGCGTAATTATGCTGCATCGGCCAGGCCAATCCAGGATAATGTCCTAGACGATAACCTGGATAATGCCCTGGATGATGTCCAAAAATCACTAATATCTAAATAGATCTAGCAGCCAATTCTTTTTGTTTTGAGCCTATTGGCCTGACTAATAAAAATATCATCCGGGATGATGAGTTTAAAGATGGCTGCCTTAACCAGGATGCCTTAATTAGGGTTTCTATTTTCAGCTGATTATCTAAGCCGATGTTGGGATCGTCCCGGAAGATGAGAGAAAAAATAGAGAACTCTAAAACAGAAATAAGTGAGCAAGGTTATAAGCAAGCAAACACCCTTACAAACTAAAAACTATATTAATGAAAATTATAAATAGAACATATTATGCAAAAACTTGAGCCTTGTAAGGTGCATTATAATCCTGAAATGTTAGTAAACACAGAAAGAAAAATATATTGTAAATACAAGTAGACAACAGAAAGTGAGCCACAATATTTATTATTATCAAAAAAATAAACTCATAGGCTCGAGTTGTAACAAAATTTCCCTCTTCATGTTAGGGGCCTTTTAAATTTGGATAAGATTAGTGTTCCTTGTGTTATTCCTTAAGGTAAATGTGTTTGTTGGGCTTTTCTTAGTTTCCTAGCGGTGTTTTTTTGTAGTTTTTATGTTGCCTGGTTGGTTTGGATCCCTTTCTCGGTTGGCTGGGCTTTTTGCATATCCTTTGGGTTGATTTTGTGTCTGCTCAATTTATGTTGGAGAGTTATGAATCTGGGTGTATTTCATTTTGTCACCATATTATGGCCTTGTGTTTTTGGCGAATTGAGGACAGTTGGTTGTCGGCTTAAGGGTTCTATGAGTTCTCTCATATAGCTTACTAGGAGCTAGATGTTGTGAACCATAATATTGGAGAAGCTATTTACAGTTTTAATGTTTTTATTAACTGGATGGATTGGAAGCCTATTACGGGTGGTTGGACTGTCTTTATTTCCTTTAGGTTTATCTTGTGGCTGATTCGTTTATGTTGGAGCACCCTGAGTTTGGGAGTTCTTTCTTTTGTGTCATGATTTGGGCTTATGTGTTTGGTTTCTTGAGGTTTATTGCTTGTTAGATTCCTGGTTCTACTCTCATTAGGGGCTTTCCCTTTGTTCTTGGAGGTTTGTTGTTGTGGTTTTGGTTGGTTGTTATTATCAAGAATCATCTAGTGTTAGCTTATTGGTTTGGGGTAATTTGTTTGCATGTTTTCTTTAATCTATTTACCAGGGGATTAGTGATATGAACTATATATTGTATTACATGTTTCTGAATTGGTGGCTTATGATACGGTTCCTTCTTGGTTTGGGTTGCTTATCTGTTGGTGGTAATTGGGAATTTTATTGGTGTTGTCACCTGAATCTATATTTTTTTTATTTTTGTTTTTTTTCTTTTCTCTCTATCTATCCCTTTTTGAAGAGTGTTATTATTACTGGAAATCATGGTGTTGA
This sequence comes from Dendrobium huoshanense, assembly GCA_016618105.1. Taxonomy (NCBI): domain Eukaryota; kingdom Viridiplantae; phylum Streptophyta; class Magnoliopsida; order Asparagales; family Orchidaceae; genus Dendrobium; species Dendrobium huoshanense. Next base: position 20,940,077 of record CM028344.1, read on the forward strand.
GATGTTCATGAGAATGCTGGAGCTGAATGCTATTTTTTGTACCTCTATGATTTTTTGGGTGCTTGCTCTTGTGCACCGTATAATGTACCTAGGTCTTTTTTTTTACTTTTTCTTTGTAGATAACTTGAGCTTGTAGGTTTTATTTCTTTTAATTTTGTAGCTCTTCTGAGTAGTAGTGAGCTTGAGATACCTTTAAGGACCTTTTAATCATTTTTTCTATAAATGTATAGGCCCCTCCTTGGGATTCTCCAAAAAAAAATCAAGATCAATCACTTGTTAAAATATCCAAATCTTATATACACACAATGCAAAAGTATTTATAAAATGTAATTAAAATAAAATTTCAAAAATTAAAGGTTAACACATAACCTTCTAGTTAATTTTAAAGATTTATTTGAATTTTAATTCAATACTATTTTGAACTTTATTAAAAATATATTAAAATAGTTTTTTTCAAAATTCTAAATCATTTGGAATTATATTTTATAATTTATTTATTAAAATCCAATTAATAGAAATTTGGATCTATTAAATTATATAAAATATATTTTCTTAAATTTAATTTTAAATGAAAGTACTTAAAATTCTAAGAAAATGATATATTATATTAAATTTTTGGGTAAAAGAAGAATTTTATATTATTTTTTGAAGAAAATGTTAATTAAAATCATTTAAAATAAATTAAATTTATTAAAATTTAAAATGGTGTTGGCAGTGGGTTATGCATTATCGTCTTAGTTGTAGCCGCAATCATAGGCATGATTACGCAGCAACGCAATCATTCCCAATGATTAGGAGGCAGCGCAGCATTGAATCAAGCAACCACTTATCAATGTCAGCTCCATATCTCAATCATTGATCCACGCATAGTCATGACAGATGGTCTTTATTTAGCTAGATGAAAGGAATAACCATCATTTTTTATTTGTGGTTTAGAAATTTAAATAGAGCAACAAGATTTAAACCGTTGATACAAAGATCAATGGTTCAAATAATGAACAATGCATGCATAGCATTACTTAGACCCTAGAAATGAAAATGCATTTGTTCTCTGAATACTCAATCAATGTGAAATTTAAATGGAGATCATGCAAGTTAACAAAAATCATGGGGGTGATATCACAGTAAAAAAAGTACATATTGAAAAGTTAAATAAACTTAAGTGTCCTAGGCTAGCATTTTATTTTTACCTTAATCCAAACATTGGATTCAGGAGTTATTTGATCATTTGAGCTTGTGGAATGTCCTCGTATATTGTCCTTGAAGAAGCTGTGGTTTGAAATGCATTGGTTTGAGTGTTCTTGGGGTTGGAGGAATTGATTTCTAGGGTGGTCGGAGGATTGTTGCCAACAGGCTTTTGATGGTTGAATTTGACTAGGGAAGTGTTGAGGACTTATTTGAGAGCTTGAACAAAATGAAGTTTTAGGAGAGAGAGAGATTGAATGTAGGAAGAGATTGCTCAATTATAATGAGGCGTATTTTTTCCTCTTTGGTCAATTCACATGCCCTGATGAGTATAAATGGTCGGGATTTCTTTGGCAAGATTCTTAGAGGAATAGTAAGTGGATTTAGGTAGTTATACGAGCATGAGAAAGGACCAAGCAAGGATTATGACATGGAAAGCTTTCTTTGTCTTCATATTGGGAGGGGACCACATGGCTTAGCTTAATCTTTAATTCACGGATTAAGATTGATTCAAGAACATTTTAGAGAATGTTTAAGACAATTGGATTAATTAAGAATCGAGTGGAATGGGTTGGAGAGACAGCTTTGACCATTTGAAGCCATTTTAGCCATTTGTTGATGGTTTGACTGGTCAAATTGTCAACCTATGCTTAGGTGGACATGGGAGAAATGTATTAGTGTTGTTGAGGTGGATTGGAGAGCTCCTAAAGCAATAATATGGGGATTGAATAAAAGGACACATATGATTTGAAGTTTGACCATAGATAGAAGTTTCACCAAGTCAAAACCCGCGGTAGTTTGACTCATGATATACTCAAGTGCATTTGAATAATGCATTGGAGTAAGATTGATAGCTTAAAAAGGTTCAATTTGGTTGATTAAATTGAGTTAACCCATTTTTAATTGAGTTGACCATGTATATGGGGTTGACCCATTAAAACATGTTTAACTTAAGTCATCAATGATTTTGATTGCATTTGAACCTTGAGACATAGGTTTGGAGTTTTGATGGAGCTTGAAAAGTTTGATTTGATTAGATGTAAAAGGTTTAACTCATAAGGATCAAGTTGACCCATTATTGGTCCAATTGATCAAGTCAATTATGAGTTTGATTAAAGGGGTCAATGAGGTTCAAATCATTAGGTGAGTTAACTGGAGAGGTCTAGTAAAGTTTGTTTCTTGATGGATTGATTGAATGCACTGAGTTGAGCTGTATGGGCTAACTTTGACTAGTCTTGGGTTCTAGTTGACCAGGTCAATGATTGATTAGGTCAAAGCGACCAGTCAAGCCTAGATCACTTGAGAAAGTATTATTCAACATAAATAGTACTTAATGGTTGGTTTGGTCTACTATAGTTGTGTCAATCAGGTAACATCAGTGTTAAATTCAAGAAGAATAGGTGTCATTTGATCATTAAAGACCAATAAAGGTGATCTCAAGCACTGGATGGTCATATGAGTTAAAATGACCATTTGGACCCTTTAGGGACCATTTGGTCAATCATGTTAGACTAGGGTCTAGGTTTGGCTCCAACAGATTCATAATAACATTTCACACCCAATGGAGATTTTTTTCCATGCAATGGTGAGTACATTTGGATTGAAATGACCATTTAAACCCTTAAACGGCTATTGATTAAAATGAGTTGAGTAGTCAACTAAGGGTCAAATTGGGTCCACCAAAATATTATTTGTTCTCAACATGTCATAAAAATGGCTATGGATATGGTTACAGGTCTTGGGGAAGGTTGCATGGTCAAATTCCATAATGTGCAGGTCTAGTGGTATAGCTTATAAATATTTGAAGGTTTTGTAGTCTTTGGATTTCAATTGAGTTTCTTTTGTTAGAGTTCTCATATTGGAATCAAATATGGAGGGTTAACTTTATTGACATGCTTAATTAATCTAGAGTTTGGATTTGATTTAAATTCTTGATTTAATTTTTTGAATTTGAATTATCCACATCAATCATAATTAAATGGATGATTTAAATTAATTAGACAAGATTGAAGCATGATTGAAAATAGATTTAAAATTGGTAGAGGGTTGGATTAGAGTTTGGTTAAAATCTGGATTGAGATTTGATTGAAGATTGGATTGATGTTTGATTGAAGACTTGATTGAGTTTTGATTGATTGGGGTTTTATTTGAAATCTTGATTTAATGTTTGGATTGATTGAGGTCTAGTTTAAAGTCTGGACTGAATTCTAGATTGTTTAAGGTTTTGATTGATTGAAGTCTGGGTTGAAGTCATGATTGAGGTCAGGATTGATTGAATTCTAAGTTAAAGTTTAGATTGATTAAAGTATTGGTTAAAGTTTAGATTGAGCTTTAGATGATTGACAAATGGGTGATTATCAACCATCAAATCGATAAGCAAGAGTCTGGACATGTTCTAATGACCACATATAGAAATGAGTTTAACATTCTGGTGATAAGGGCAGTAATTAGGTTGCCCCAATTTTCCTATTTCATTCATTTGATTAGGGTCAAGAAGTTTAACTTCTTCAAGAGTATCTTGAAATTTCTTTAATTAGCTTCAATTTTAATTGAATATATTTTATTGATAAGTGATTCAAACTTTTACCTTCTCTCTTACAGAGAGATTAGATTAAGGTTTGAGCTTTTTATTCTGAGGTATACTATACTACTAATACTGGGAAGCAAGAACTGAACTCATTGCGTATAGTTCTATTAGTTGTTTTTGTATTTCAATTATAAATACTAGCCCAGATTTACTTTTAAAGACCTTATGGGGTTTTATCTTTTTAACTATATTGATATATGGTCTTTCAAAAATACAACTGAGATGCTTCATCTTAGATATTATATGCTTTAATAAAAAATTTCTCGAATGCATTTATGATAAACTCTTTTAATGATAATGCTATTGAACCAAATTAAACTTTATATTGGGAGCTCTATAGCATGTTGCTCTATAACAAAGGCACGCACTTGTCCTAAGGTTCCTCTATCTTAAGATGTAATTTACTAGATTCATTCCACGTTTTATTTTTCAATTACCAGATACCTTAATTTAATAGTATGTCTCGCTTAAATAAATCTCTTTACAAATAGTTACTCTAAAATTGCAATGGTAGGGGCGGATGTGTTAGATACCAATTTCATACAACGCTAGATAAGAGGCTTACAAATTTCCTAAACAATCATTGCCCTCACTAAAACAACAAATAGCTATGAAACATGCAAGATATTATTTTACTCATTATCTTCTGAAAAATGCAAGATGATGTAACCCATTATCTTATGATCGTCCCAAATTATCCCAACTTTTTGAGTTATTTTATACTGATCAGCTAGGATGATATTTCTATCGGCCTGGATGATAAAGTCAACAAGTTGCATTAAAGAGCTCATTTTGAGATCTTCTATTTAAGAACTCTTATTCTTCACTTAGTAAGATCTTTTGCTGCTGTATTAAACTGAGAGAGACTAGAGGAGAGAGAGAGAGAGAGAGAGAGAGAGAGAGAGAGAGAGAGAGAGAGAGAGAGAGAGAGAGAGAGAGAGAGAGAGAGAGAGAGAGAGAGAGAGAGAGAGAGAGAGAGAGAGAGGATTTTGTGAGGGGGAGCTTGTGAGGGGGATTCATAAGGGTTGCTCCAAGCATTGTTCCACTTCTTCTTCCACTACAGACTCTTATCCTTGGAAGGGTTGAGAGAGGTGAGCTTCAGCAATTGATCAAGGTTTTTTGCCTGCTTCAAGAGAAAGCAAAAGGAGTTGGGTTCTCTACCTCACCGGGGTTGGCAGAAAGGAGGTTTTGTAAGGGCTTTTCCGCCTTGTTGTGGGAGAAAAAAGAGAGTCATGTTTGTAGTGCAATACCTGGAGGGTGCCTCCAGGGAGTAGACATAGGTCGAGTTGACCGAACCATTATAAATCTCTATGATCTATTTCTACTACTTCCGCATTTATTTTATTTTTTTGCACTATGATTTATATGGTGATTTTGGTTTATGATTTTTGTGCTTTGCTTAAAGAATTTTTAAAATACCAATTCACCCCCTCTTAGTTAGCCTCAGGCTAGTTCTTAAGGGCTTAACATCCCTAATGAACTTTCAAGTGGTATTAGAGTGGGATTCATAAAATCGAATTTAAAAAAATTTTGAATTTTGATCCATGGCAAACAACGGTAATCGTAATAATGGAAGGATATTCTATTACAGGACCAACTTTATTTGACAATCTTCCTTTTGATTTTTGGAAAACTTGCATGTCTACTTTTTTACAATCAATTGATTATCGCATGTGGATGCTTGTTAAGGAAGGGTATTCTCCACCTTCTCGTTAACTTAATGGAATTAAAATTGAAGTACCTTTTACTAAATGGACTTTTAATGAAAGAGATCTTGCGCAACTTAATGCAAAATGTTTGAACCATTTTTTTTAAGCTTTAAAATCTGAAGATTACATGCGTGTTTCCACTTGCTCTACTGGTAAAGAAATTTGGGATAAATTGTGTATCACCTATGAAGGCACAAATGAAGTTAAGCATTCTCGATTGAACTTTCTTTTGCATGATTAGGAACTTTTTCATATGAAACCTTCTGAATCAATTTATGAAATATATATAATGTTTAGTCAGATTGTTACTTCTTAGCATGCCTTAGGAAGAGAACTCACTAATTATGAAAAGGTGAATAAAGTTTTGAGATGCTTACCTTCCTCTTTTGATGCTAAAATCACTGCAATTACTGAATCTAAAGATTTGAATACTTATTTGATTGATAACTTACTTGACTCACTCATTGCTTACGAGCAAGGTGTGAATCAAAGAAATCTTGATGCAGGTGAGAAAAGAAAGGAGAAACCTATTGAATTGAAGGACAATGACACGGACATTTATTCTTCCGGGTCTGAAAGCAATGATGTTGCTTTAATCACAAGGCAATTCAATAGTTTTCTAAGGAGGAAGCAAAAGAACCATCAAAAGTGGAATAAATGTAAGGGAAATAAAAATTTTAAGAGTTATAATGATTTGATTTGCTTTGAATGCAGGAAGCCAGGACATGTTAAATCTAATTGTTATACACTTAAGTCTCACCCAAGCAAGGAAAAGGTTGAGGAGAAACCCAAGTTTAGGAAGGACAAGAAGACATTCCAAAAGACATTCTAGGTAGATTTTCCATCTGATTCATCTAAAAATGAACCTAAAGAGAAGAAAACAAACTTGTGATTAATGGCAGATGATCATCTTGGTCAAGATGACCAAGAATGAAAGTTCGATGGGGATGTTAAGCCCTATGAACTTAGTCCCAAACTAACCAAGAGGGGGGGTGAATTGGTATTTTAAAAACTTCTCTTTAAAATAAAGAAAATAAAGTAACATAAAACCAAATCACACCACGAAAATAATGCGGAATTAAACGTGCGGAAGCAAGAAAAGAAACACAGAGATTTATAGTGGTTCGGTCGACTCGACCTACGTCCACTCCTTGGAGGCACCCTCCAAGTATTGCACTACACAAAAAGTGACTCTCTTTTAGCCCCCGCGGCTAGGTGGAGAAACCCTCACAAGAACCTCCTTTTTGCCACCCCGGCAAGGCAGAGAACCTCTCTCCTTTTGCTTCCTCCTGAAGCTGGCAGAGAACCAGAACCAAAAGCACAACTCCTTACCTCTACCGACCCTTCCACGGACGAGAAACTCTAGACGAAGACGACGCAGAGAGATCCTTGAAGCAACCCTTGTGAAACCCCTCACAAGCTCCCCCTCACAAGATCCTCTCTCTCTCTTCTCTCTCTCTTTCTCTCCTCAAGGTCTTCTCAGGTCAAGGCAGCAGCCAAAGGTCTTTAAAAACGTTGAACAAGAGCTCTTTAAATAGAAGAGCTTCAAAAGAGCTCATTAATTGCAAGTTGCCGACTTTATCGTCCAGGCCGATCTGGACATCGGCCTGGCCGATCAGTACAAATCAATGAAGATCGGCCAGAGCATAGCCCTGGATGCCAGATTGGACGATTGAAAATTAGCTTGATCGTCCGGGCCGATATCACGATCGTCCTGGCCGATCAGTTCAAATCAGACGAAAATCGTCCTGACAATAGCCCTGAATATGGGCTGGCCGATATTGATCGTCCTGAAGTAACTTAAGGTTTTGACTAGATCGGCCTGGCCGATCCTGCGATCGTCCAGGACGATATGATCGTATCAATCATCCTTAATTACTTCCTTAATTTCCTGAACAATTATGGTATAATTTGTTAATATCGTCCAGGCCGATTCGAGGATCGTCCTGGCCGATAATTTAAAGATATGCTATACCATACTTGTCTATGGCGGCTACTTCTTTCTGTTTTGAGCTGATCGTCCTGGCCGATACACGTATCGTCCAGGCCGATCGGTTAACGTTGGCTGCCTTAATCAAGAATCCTTAATTAGACTTTCTATTTTAAGCTGATCGTCCAGGCCGATCCAAGATATCGTCCTGGCCGATATGAGTAAAAACAGAATTTCTAATTCTCTCAAGTGTGTGTGTGAAGGGTTACAAAGTATCAGTCTTTTTTACTATTACAAGTGGACTCAAAAGGTAAAAATAAAAGTACAGACTGACTCAACCCTAGACCTACGCATTCCTGAACTTGGCTCCTTTTTGATTGTCCGATCGTTGATTCCTGAAAAGTTAGAAGCAACAAGCTATCCAAGAAAAGCAGTGTTTGTCAATCATCAAAACATAAGACATGAAAAATAGATTTGCAACAATCTCCCCCTTTTTGATGATGACAAAACACAAGTAGGTAAAAAAAAAAACAAAGGTTACAACATCATCTTTTTCTTACCACACATCCTATCCTACTCCCCCTTTTTGTCATCACAAAAAGAGAGTCCAAAAACAGTAAAAAAGAACAACAAACATCACGAGAGACTACTACAAAAAGACAAGAAACAATAACGCACAAACTAAAAGAACGAGGGATCCTGATCATCAGATGGAGGAGGTGGAGGTGGCTGCTGAAAGTAACTGGCAAGGGTAGTAAACTGAGCATTGAACCAGGCGATGTCCTGGTCATGCTGCTGCTGCTGGTGAGTGAGAAAACTGTCAAAACGAGCTAAGTCTTCGGCGCGATGATGCTCGTAGCGGGCGATGTCCTCAGAGTGTTGCTGCTCTTGGGCAGCAACATATGCATCAAACCTGGTCTCCCAACGATCAAATCTTGCAATCAACTGATCTACCGGTGAATGTTGGTGGAGAGGGACAGGGTCAGGAAAGGGAGCTGGAGCGGGAGCCTCCTCCTCTCTAGCCTCCCGTGGTTCGTCCGGGTGGAGACGAGTGCTGTGAAGGGTGCTGAAGGAATTGTTCGAGTAGAAGAGAGTTGGGAAATTTGGTGGATTGGGATATTGAATTTGGTATTTGGTCTCAAGAACATAGGCTATGATATGTCCTAAGGCTAGATTTGGTTTTCTTCTGTGGCCTGGATCTCGAATTGTTGTAAGGTGATCAATGTAACGAAAAAATAGATCTGCAGTGTTAAATTCCCTATGTGCCATGATGTAGAAGGTAGTGAGGGAAAGTAAAGGGGTAATGTGGACACGGTCGCCGGCTTTTGGAATGACAGAGGTGCGAAGGACATGTTGGATTGTCCTAGCATCTCTGACTAGAGAGCTAGTCTCTCCAACATGGTAACGGGCATTGGTCTGGCGAAGAAAGTGGTTTGCCGTGGACCAGTCAAAATCAGGGTCAGGGGCAATAAGGTGCAGCTTATCTCCGGTGGTGGATAGCTGTAAAAGTTCAACACAGTCCTGATATGTGATTTCGACAGGGCGTCGATTCACATAGGAGGACAGGGCTGTAAAGGTAGAGTTTATGCGGAGGTTTGCAAAGAATTCTAACAGGAACTCAGAATTGAAAGGAAAAATAAGAGATAGGATGAAGCAAAGGGAAGTGTGGGCGAAGAGATCCATTACCGGGTAGGAAATGTGGGTCGGATTGATAATTCTTGAAACAGTAATTCCACATTCCTTATAGCGATGATAAGCGGCTTCATCTTCTGCTTCACGGAACCGAGGGTCAACCCTTGCCCTCGAGGAACTTCCAGAGGTCTGCCGGACGCGCTTCCCACCAGCCATATGAGAGAACTTTAAGCAGAAAATCAAAGGAGAAAGGATGAGTTGTGAGAAAACATGGCTGGATCGGCCTATATTTAAAGAATCGTCCATATCGTCCTGGCCGATCGCGAAATCGTCCAGGCCGATATGTGTCAATTATTACGTACAGGCCGATTGGTCAAAAAGGCGGTCCAATCGTCCGGGCCGATCAGATATCGGCCAGGCCGATTAGACACAGGCTATCGGCCCGAGGAGTCAGTCCGGACGACCGTTGAAAAAGCAGATCGTCCGGGCCGATGAGGTGTATCGTCCAGGACGATGCACAATAATTGATCGTACCGGCCGAAGTTAAAACGTTTTAAATGCTTGCCACGTGTATCGTCCAGGACGAACAGTGGATCGGCCCGGCCGATGGTCCAATAATGGATCGTCCGGGGCCGAATTTAAAGTTCAAAACGTACTGACACGTGGATCGTCCGGGACGGTCCAGTGTATCGGCCAGGACGATGCACATAGAATGCATCGGCCAGACAAATAAACTATCGGCCAGGACTATCATCATGAGTTTTGATCAAATCGTCCAGGACGATAATGTATCGTCCAGGACGATGAATTTCAGAAAGCTCAGAAGAAGGTCAGCAGATGGATTTTGGAAAGAATTAGTCATATCGGCCAGGACGATAACAATATCGGCCAGGACGATGTGACTTGAATTTGAAATTGAGAGGAGAATGGTGATGATCAAGACCCTCAAAAATAAAACAAAAGAAAAGACAGTCAAAGACACACAAAAAATAAAAAATAAAACAAACACCGAATATTTTTGGATTTTAATTTTTCTATTTTTTTTTTTGTTTTATGAAGGCATCATATGAGAATTCTTTTCTTGAATTTAAATTTTTGAAGTTTCTAGGAGATCAAGAGGTTTAACAAAATCCAAATTAGAGGAAGGTAGAAAAACTGATTCCATTAACCCTAGATCAGACATTCTTCAGGGTACAAAAAATCTCTTAAAAATAACAGAGTCCTAACTTGGAATACCACAAGAGGATTTAAGAGATCAATCAAGACTTGTTAACAACTAAAATATCTTATAAATAATAAACCAAAATAGTTTTTCTCAATCATGGAATTTGAAATCAAATCTTTGAACGTATCACATAATCAATGAGTTTTCTAAGTTTTAAGTGTTTTACCAAAGAGATCATAGCTTGCAATTAGTGGGCTAATTTTATGCCTCTTTTTACTTTTATTGGCTCTTTGAGCATCTTTTGATTTTTGATACACTTTTGTGTATTTTTCTTTTCAATTTGGCTTCATTGGCCTCTTTCCTTTTTGTCTTTTGCAAGCTAATAACTCTTTAATATACCCTTAAAGAAAAATACTTAGTTGTGAGTATATCCTCCAAATATTAGAGAATAGGGGCTCTCTCTCTAACATAGGGAAGAACAATTCACAACACAAAATCAGAATCACGTGATGACTGCAATGGTAAGATTTCAAAAGCTTGAATGATATCAAAGAATTTTGACTATTATGCATAAGATGATTTAATGTAGCAAGATTAGAACGATATCTTAAAAAACCATTGGTTAAACTGAGTTTAGACTTTTTGTTTTATAAAAGAAAAATCATGCCACTAAACAAGGTCAGAAGAAGGGAAAACATCAATAGTTTACTCTCTTTAACTAATTTAAAAAAGCTAAACCCTATCTCCCAAAAAAAAAAACTCCAATATTTAAAAGCTTGAAAAGTTTTTTATCATACGGAAGCCAAAAATAAGGACCAAAAATAAAAACAAAAACAAACAATAAGCAAACTAAAGACAACAACAAAGTCAACACAAAAACTAAAAATAAAAGTCACACAAAAACTAACGATTTCAAGCAAGTGATAAAACAACGGATTTTAGCAATTGAGCTGCAAGCCTCCTTATGTTCAGTTATCCTATGCTCCCACGAGGTCTTTGGTGAGAGCACTCCTGCAAGACTCAACAACAGTCAGTTTTAGGAACCCAAACAGATTTGGGCTCCTTCTTAGGAAATATAGAGTGCAATGCAGATGTGGTATGTATTGAATCATGCATCTTAGGTCTCCACACCCAATGTGTACTGCGGTGAACTGTGCAAGTGTGTGAGATGTGTCCTAGCATGCCACATGAAAAACATTGAATTCCAGAAAAAGGTTTTCTTAAATGATTTGAGTAGAGATGCCTCTTCCTAGGTTTTGGCCTTTGATTAAGAGTTGGTGTCATCCTAGCTTTCTTACATGTATCCAAATCATTTTGAATTCTCAAGTTAGTTCTTTTCAATGTATCATTCTCAATCCTCAAATTTTTCTCAATCTCTTTAGATTTCTTAAGATCATCATTAAGTGAGGTGTGTGAAGCTTCTAATGCATTGCTTTTATCAATTAATTCCAAATACTTCTTGTTTAATTCATCAAATTCATCAAGTAGAGCCATGTGATTTGAATCAATCGTTGCATGATCTTTGAGAAAAACTTCATGCTCTTTTTGTAGATTTGAATGTTCTAATTTTAGGCTAGCATGAGTTTTCTTTAATTTCCTATATGATGCATGGATTTTTTCACATATTTCAAACAATTCATCATATGTTGGTTTACATACCTCTTCCTCATCACTTTGGTTTTCTCCCATGAAACACAAGTTTGTTGTTTCTTCCTCTGGTTCAGTCTCAGAGGAATCAGTGCCAGATTCTGCCCAGAAGCCTCTTTGGATTTTCTTCTTGTCCTTCCTAGACTTAGCTTTTTCCTCACCTTTTTCCTTTTCTTTGCTTGAATGTTCTTGAAGTGTAGGACAATCAGATCTTACATGTCCAGGTTTCCTGCATTCAAAACAAATAACATCAGAAGATCCTTTAGTATGTTTATGATCTTTACCTTTTCTCCAATTTTGATGATGCTTTTGTTTCTTCCTTAGAAAGCTTTTGAATTGCCTTGTGATGAAGGCAACTCCATCGCTTTCAGACCCGGAAGATTCAGAATCCGATTTGTGTGCCTTCAATGCAATAGTTTTCTCCTTTTTCTTTTCACCTGCATCAAGATTTCTTTGATTCACCCCTTGCTCGTAAGCAATGAGTGAGCCAAGCAAGTTATCAATAGAATAGGTGTTTAAATCTTTAGATTCAGTAATTGCAGTAATTTTTGCATCATAGGATGAAGGCAAGCATCTCAAAATCTTGTTAACTTTTTCATAGTTCGAAAGTTCTTTTCCTAATGCATGCAATGAAGTAGCAATCTGAGTAAACCTAGTGTACATGTCAGAAATCGATTCATGAGGTTTCATACGAAAAAGTTCGTAGTCATGCAAGAGAATGTTTAAACGGGATTGTTTAACTTCATTAGTGCCTTCATAAGTAATGCACAATTTATCCCAAATTTCTTTACCAGTTTTGCAAGTTGAAACACGCATGTAATCCTCAGATTTTAAAGCACAGAAAAAGCAGTTCAAACATTTCGCATTCAATTGAGCTAAATCTCGTTCATCAAAAGTCCATTCGGTAAAAGCAACTTCAGTTTTAAAACCGTTAATTTCACGAGAAGGTGGAGAATAACCTTCTTGAATAAGCATCCACATGCGATAATCAGTAGATTGTAAAAAAGTTGACATGCGAGTTTTCCAGAAATCAAAAGGTAGGTTATCGAACAGAGGAGGTCGGGTAATAGAATACCCTTCCGTAGTGTTGCGATTCCCAAAGTTAGACATGGATCAAATTCAAAAAGTTTTTAAACTTTAATTTTTGAAACAGGCTCTGATACCACTTGAAAGTTCGATGGGGATGTTAAGCCCTATGAACTTAGTCCCAAACTAACCAAGAGGGGGGGTGAATTGGTATTTTAAAAACTTCTCTTTAAAATAAAGAAAATAAAGTAACATAAAACCAAATCACACCACGAAAATAATGCGGAATTAAACGTGCGGAAGCAAGAAAAGAAACACAGAGATTTATAGTGGTTCGGTCGACTCGACCTACGTCCACTCCTTGGAGGCACCCTCCAAGTATTGCACTACACAAAAAGTGACTCTCCTTTAGCCCCCGCGGCTAGGTGGAGAAACCCTCACAAGAACCTCCTTTTTGCCACCCCGGCAAGGCAGAGAACCTCTCTCCTTTTGCTTCCTCCTGAAGCTGGCAGAGAACCAGAACCAAAAGCACAACTCCTTACCTCTACCGACCCTTCCACGGACGAGAAACTCTAGACGAAGACGACGCAGAGAGATCCTTGAAGCAACCCTTGTGAAACCCCTCACAAGCTCCCCCTCACAAGATCCTCTCTCTCTCTTCTCTCTCTCTTTCTCTCCTCAAGGTCTTCTCAGGTCAAGGCAGCAGCCAAAGGTCTTTAAAAACGTTGAACAAGAGCTCTTTAAATAGAAGAGCTTCAAAAGAGCTCATTAATTGCAAGTTGCCGACTTTATCGTCCAGGCCGATCTGGACATCGGCCTGGCCGATCAGTACAAATCAATGAAGATCGGCCAGAGCATAGCCCTGGATGCCAGATTGGACGATTGAAAATTAGCTTGATCGTCCGGGCCGATATCACGATCGTCCTGGCCGATCAGTTCAAATCAGACGAAAATCGTCCTGACAATAGCCCTGAATATGGGCTGGCCGATATTGATCGTCCTGAAGTAACTTAAGGTTTTGACTAGATCGGCCTGGCCGATCCTGCGATCGTCCAGGACGATATGATCGTATCAATCATCCTTAATTACTTCCTTAATTTCCTGAACAATTATGGTATAATTTGTTAATATCGTCCAGGCCGATTCGAGGATCGTCCTGGCCGATAATTTAAAGATATGCTATACCATACTTGTCTATGGCGGCTACTTCTTTCTGTTTTGAGCTGATCGTCCTGGCCGATACACGTATCGTCCAGGCCGATCGGTTAACGTTGGCTGCCTTAATCAAGAATCCTTAATTAGACTTTCTGTTTTAAGCTGATCGTCCAGGCCGATCCAAGATATCGTCCTGGCCGATATGAGTAAAAACAGAATTTCTAATTCTCTCAAGTGTGTGTGTGAAGGGTAACAAAGTATCAGTCTTTTTTACTATTACAAGTGGACTCAAAAGGTAAAAATAAAAGTACAGACTGACTCAACCCTAGACCTACGCATTCCTGAACTTGGCTCCTTTTTGATTGTCCGATCGTCGATTCCTGAAAAGTTAGAAGCAACAAGCTATCCAAGAAAAGCAGTGTTTGTCAATCATCAAAACATAAGACATGAAAAATAGATTTGCAACAAAGAAGAGGTATGTAAACTAAGCTAAGAGAAACTCCTTGAAGTTTTTGAAAAAATACATGCATCATATAGGAAACTTAAGAAAACTCATGCTAGCTTGAAATTGGAATTTTTTAATTTACAAAAAGTGCATGAAATTTTTCTCAAAGATTATTCAATAATTGATTCAAATCACATTGCTTTACTTGAAGAGTTTGATGCATTAAAAAAAAAAAGTATGCTGAGTTATCTGATTCTCATGATTCTTTAAAATTGTCCCATTCAGAGTTAGAAAAAGAATATAAAAAATTAGAAAATTTAAAAACCTTTGAAAATAAAAAATCTTCATTTCATGCATCGCATAAAAAGCATCACCATAGATTAGTGCATTTTTTCCTGGAGATAGATGTTTTTCATGTGGCATGCTAGAACACATAGCACACACTTGCACCATTCACCATAGTACACATTGGGTTTGGAGACCCAAATTGCATGATTCATAGCATAGCTCACACGCATTGCATTCTACTTTCCATAAGAGAAACCCAAATATGTTTGGGTTCCTAAATCTGACGTTTGATAATTTTGCAAGAGTGCTCTCACAAAAGGCATCATAAGAGCATGTGATACCTGGACAGTGGATGCTCTCGACATATGACTAGCGATGCCAATCAATTCATTTTGCTGGAAACCCTGACAGGAGGCAAGGTTACTCTTGGAAACAACACCACCAGGAAAGTGGTAGGCTCAGGTATAATTAGTAATTCAAAAAACCTTTTGATTAAAAATTTATAGATTGATTAAAATACAACCTGCTCAGTATTAGTCAGCTTTACGACAAGGGATTCATCATAAATATTTGGCAAATTCATGCATTATAAGCTTAAATAACAACACAGTTTTATAGGGAAAGCGGATCAACAATGTTTACATGCTTGATTTAAATAACATTGAATGCGCTGCATCATTTCATTTAAAAACTATTGTTGATGATTCATGGTTGTGGCATAGGAGATTATGTTATACCATTATGAAAACAATTAGGAAAGTGACCCAAAAAGACTTAGTTAGAGGTGTCCCCAAGCTTAAGTTTTCTAAAGACAACCTTTGTGATGTCTGCTAATTAGAAAAGCAAGTACATTCCATTTTTCACCCTATTAAGAACATTAGCACCTCTAGACCTTTATAAGTCCTTCACATAGATTTATTTGGACCCATTAGCACAGCCAGCTTGGGAGGGAAAGTCTATGGTCTTGAATTAGATTTTTGTCACACAAAAATGAGTCTTTTAAGGAGTTTAGAGCTTTTTTTACTTGGATTCAAAAAAAGCTAGGTTATGAGATCTTCACCATCCACAGTGACCATGGGGGAGAGTTTGAAATGAGAGATTTAGAGATTTTTGTGAGGACAAGGGGATTAGCCACAACTTCTCAGCTCCTAGGACCCTTCATCAGAATGGGGTAGCTGGAAGGAAGAATTGGACCTTAGTGGAAGACGCTAGAGCCATGCTTGCTAAGTATTCACTTTCAAAATACTTTTGGGTTAAAGCGGTTAACACAGCTTGTTATGTGTTGAATAGGGTGAATGTTAGAGTGAAATTAGATAAGACCCCCTATGAGATCCTTAAGGGTAGGGCACCCAATCTTTCCCACCTTCATGTCTTTGGTTGTAAGGTTTTCATTCACAATAATGGGAAGTCTCACTTAGGAAAATTTGACCCAAAATCTGATGAAAGAGTTTTCTTAGGATATTCTAGTGTTGGGAAGACTTTTAGGGTGTTTAATAAGAGGACTTTGGTGGTGGAAGAGACTACACATGTAGTGTTTGATGAGTCTGATCCTAGAAAGCCTAGAGTTGAGGATGATGATGATGTTGGAGAGATTGCGACTAGATTAGAAAACTTAGAGAAGGGGGAGAGCACCAAAACACTGAAGGAGTAGGAGAGGTTACCTAAGGAGTAGAAAATAAAGATTTGGAGGAAAGGGTTGAACCTTCACACACTTTGCTTAGAGATTGGAGATACTCTTTGAGTCACCCTAAAGATTTGATCTTAGGAGACCCTTTTAATGGAGTTAGGATTAGACATGGACTTAAAAAGGAAGTGAACTACTCTGCCTTTATCTTAATGACTGAACTCACCAACATAAACCAAGCCTTTTCTGATGAGTTTTGGATATTAGACATGTAGGAGGAGTTGAACCAATTTGTTAGGAATGATGTTTGGGAGCTTATAGAAAGACCTAAGGGACATAGTGTGGTTGGAACCAAGTGGGTCTTTAAGAATAAGGTGAATGATTCAAATGTGGTGGTTAGGAATAAGGCAAGATTGGTGGCTAAGGGGTACAACTAAATTAAAGGGATATATTTTTAGTAGTCCTTTTCCTCTGTAGCTAGATTGGTAGCCATTAGAGAGCTATTAACCTTTGCCAGCTATAAGAGATTTAAGCTTTTTCAAATGGATGTTAGGAGTGCCTTTTAAATTGGGGTAATAAAAGAGGATGTGTTTGTAGAGCAACCCCCAGGTTTTGAGAGTTTCCAATTTCTAAATCAAGTTTTAAAATTAAAAAAGGCCTTATATGGATTAAAGCAGGCACCCAAAGCTTAGTATTAGAGGCTTAGCACATTCCTACAAGAGAGGGAGTTTGTTAAGGGGAGCATAGACACCACCCTTTTTCTAAGGAGAGTAGGAGATGATATACTCATTATTCATATTTATGTATATGATATACTTTTTGGATCTTCTTATAAGAGATTATGTGATAATTTTTCTTAGATAATGAGTAGAGAGTTTGAGATGAGTATGATGGGAGAGTTGTCCTACTTTTTGGGATTTAGCATAAGATAATTAGATGATGGAACCTTTCTAAATCAATCAAAATGCATAAAGGGCATTTTGAAGAAGTATGAGATGGATAAAACCAAGCTAATTAATACTCCCATGACCTCCTGTGTTCAGTTGGATAAGGACCCAAGTGGTAAGTCTATTGATCAGAAGAAGTACAGGGGAATGATTGGATCTTTACTTTACTTGAATACTAGATGACCTGATATAATGTTTAATGTTTATTTTTGTGCTAGATTTCAAGCTGACCCTAAGGAGTCCCACCTGACTGTAGTTAAGGGAATTCTTAGATACCTTTTAGGGACCCAAACTTAGGAATCTAGTACCCTAGGCACAACACTTCTTTTAAGATTATTGGATATTCTCATTCTGATTTTACAGGATATAAGGTGGATAGAAAAAACACTTTTGGAACTTGACAATTCATAGGATAGTCCTTAGTCTCCTGGTCTAGTAGAAAGTAAAACTCTGTTGCACTTTCCACTGCTGAAGCTGAGTACATTACTTTAGGAAGTTATGTGGCCCAAGTCCTTTGGTTAAAATAGCAGGTACTGGATTTAGGATTACCAGTAGGCACCATCTCAATTCTTTGTGACAACACTAGTGCCATATACATTTCTAAGAATTCTATCCAACATTCAATGACTAAGCACATTGACATTAGGCATCACTTTATTAGAGATCATGTGACTAAGGGAGACATTGAGTTACACCATGTGGCAACTGAGAATCAACTGGATGACATATTTACTAAACCATTTGCCTTCGACATTTTCAGCTCTTTAAGGACCAGTGTGATTGACATTAATGCATGAACTTGATTTCTTTTGATTTTTTATCTGCTGATTACTTTGCTGTATTTTTCTAGTTTTTGTTGTTTTTGTTTTGGTTTTGGTACTTTATTTTTTCATATGCCTTGCTTTGTTTTTTCTTTTCAAATCACGCTGAATTGATATCTTATGCCTTATTTTTTATTTTGAAAATTTGCAGTTAATGTTTTACATCTCTTAATCTACTAAACGGTAAAAACACTATTGATTCTGTCTCTTTCTCAAACCTATTTTGGTGGTAAAACTTTCTTTTCTAACCAAAATTCTATCTCAAATTAACAACTGGATTTTGCAATTGAGATATTTTCTACTTTGCTACAGTAATCTAGCTTATAGTTATAATAATCAAAGTTTTTATGTTACTTCAAGATTTCTCGTTATCCTGTCAATGCATCTCTCATATGGTTTTTGATTATGTTTAGTGGTTTGTTCTTCTCTATATTAGAGAGTGAGTGTTCTTCTCTAATATCTAGAAGATATACTCATAACTAAGAATATTTAACAGTTTTTGGAAAAAAAAATCTAGCTTGCAAAACAAAAAAAAAATTGACCAATGATGCCAAAACAAAAAAAATGCGCCAAATAAAAAAGTATACACAAAATGTATAAAAAAAAATTAAAAAATGCGCAAAGTGCGCCATTCAATGGGCAAGAGGCAAAAAATGAGCCCATCAAAAGCAAGCTTTATTTTCTTTGAACTCTTGAAACTTAAAAGAATTCATGTATCGCTTGAGATTTTCAAGGACTTGATTTCAAATTTTGCGATTGTAATAAACTACTTGATACATTATTCTATAAGATATTTTTCTGAAAATAAGTCTTGATTGGATCTCTTTTTCTTATCCAATTGATTTTTCTGAGTTAGGTTTTTTGATTTCAAAAGAAATTTTTTCCCTAAAAGAAGTTCGAACTTAGGGTCAACATGATTGGATTTTTTTACCATTTTTTGGATTTTTTTATGATTGTTAACTCATTAACTTACAAATTTTTAAAATCAATCACATGGAGACTATATCATGTTCATGTCTTGATTTAAAAAAAAAATTATTTCTTGGATAGTTTTTATGGCTTTTTGTGTTTTATCATTGTTGGTGTTTTTGGGACTTCTCTGATCATCTCCATCCTTACTATAATTTCAAATTTTTGCACATCGACCTGGATGACATTTATATTGTCCTAAACGATGTACTCATCCTTCTTCAAAAAAATCCATTTGCTGAATATTTTGGCTATTCTGCTCTTCATCTTTCTAGACGATACATTACCGTCCTGGACAATATGATCGTCCTCTGCAACAATCATCTTGATCATCCTGGCTAATCCAACTTAATCCTGGACAATGCATCTTCTAAAATTGTCACGTCTGATACAACTGATCATCCTAGATGATAAACGTGTTAGTACGTTTAAAATCTTTAAAATCACCCTCGATGATCCATTTTTGGACAATCAGCCCGAATGGCCCACCTATCATCCTGTACAATACACATAGCACATAATTTAAAACATTTTAAATTCGGCCGGTATGATCCATTATTGAGCATCATCCTAGACGATCCACATAATCAGCCTGGACGATATGCTTTTTCAATGGTCGTCCGGCCTGACTCCTTGGGATGATCGCCTGAGTCTAATCATCTCGGATGATATCTGATCAGCCCAGATGATATGACCACCTTTTTGACCAATTGGCCATCAGCAATAATTGCATCGGATTGGCTTGGATGATCCTGCGATCATCCTGGATGATCTGGCTAATTCTTGAAATAGGGTTCAAAATCAACCATTTTTTTTCTTCACCTCTCTCTTTGGCTTTCTACTTGTTATTGCTTACTGTTTTATTGCTTTTTCTTCTAAATGGTTGGTAGAAAGCATGCTAATCAGTTGTCTGACAGCTCCTCGAGGGGCACGCTAGACCCTCATTTTTGAGAGGCAGACCATCAGGATGCCTACCACCATTACAAAGAGTGTAGCATTACTCTATCCCGAACAATCAATCCAGCCTACCTCTCCTATCCGATACTGGATCGTTTCACTCACACCTCTCTTTGGTTTATTCTCACGCTTGTAGTCCCCTTTATTTCTGAACCCCTTTTCAAATTTTATGCAAACCTCCGCATAAATTCTTCCTACACTGCTCCCACCTCTTATGTGAATCGACATCCTGTCGAGATCACATATCAGGATTGTTCTGAACTATTACAGCTGTCCACCATTGGGGAAATGCTGAATACGCTTGTCTCTGATTCTGACTTTGACTGGTCCACTACAAATAACTTTCTTCTCCACACCAATGCACACTTTCATGTTGGAGAGACTAGCTCTTTACTCAAAGATGCTCAGATAATCCAGTATGTCCTTCGCACTTCTATTATTCCAAAAGCTAGGGACCGAGTCCACATCACTCCACTTCTTTCACTTACTACCTTTTACATTCTGGCACATAGAGAGTTCAATGCCACAGACCTGATCTTTCGCCACATTGAGCATTTGACTACAATCCACGATCCAGATCATAGAAGAAAGCCCAATCTTTCTCTAGGACATATCATTACATATGTTTTAGAATCCAAATACAACCTTCAATATCCTGCTCCTCCCAACCTTCTGCCACCCTTCTACTCAAATAATTACTTCAATGTCCTTCACAGTACTTGTCTCTACCCATGGGATGGGGAAGCTCAGGGGGCCGAAGAGGAGGAGACTCCCGCTCCTATTCCTGAACCTGTTCCTCTCCGCCAGCACTCTCAGCTAGATCAGTTGGTGGAGAGATTTGATCAGTGGGAGACCCATTTTAAGACTTTCATAGCACACCAGTAGCAGCAACATGCTGAGGATGTGGCCCGGGTCGATACCTATATTGCACACCAGTAGCAACAACACGACCAGGACATGGTCTGGATTGGGGCATAGTTTTCTACATTTCCTAGTTTCATCCAACAGCCACCACCACCCCCACCTCCTCCTCCGTCTAATGATAAGGGTCACTCATTTTACTAGTTTTAGTTTCTATTTTTTGTAGTTTATTTTTTCTCTTATGGTTGTTTTTAGTTTATGTTCTATTTTTTTTTAGTACCCTCCCCCTTTTTGTGATGTCAAAAGGGGGAGTAGTCTGATGTATCTTGTAATTTGATTTCTGGAATTTAGTGAGCTATTTTTTCATCACATTTTTTTTACTAAGTTGCTTGAACTTTTTTGGGTGTGTTTGTCATCATCAAAAAGGGGGTGATTGTTGCAAATATGAGTTTATTGATTAAACTTTTGATGATAGCAAACATTCATGATTTCCTATGACTGACTTGCCTACTAACTTATCAGGTCTAAAAGATCGAATGCAACTCAAGCCAGTGCAAGATCGGGTAGATTTAGGTTGAGTCAAGTCTATATTTTTTCCTTTCTTGAGTCAATTGCTGAAGTGTTTCATGATGCTAAGTAACCTTGCACACACACACTTGAGGTTTTTTCTGTTGTTTTCTATTTTGAGAACATCGGCCTGGACAATGACAATATCGGCTAGGACGATTAGGCAAAAAATAAAAACCCTAATTAAGGCATCTCATTAAGGCAGTCATCATTAAGAAGATCGTTTTGGATGATCCCTATAATGGCCAGGACGATAGGCTCAGTTAAGAAAGAATTAGCTGCTATGATCAATTTAGGTATTCTTTATTTTAGGAATTTGTCTAGGACGATCACAACATCGGCTTGGATGATGAAGCACAATTATGCCTAAATTAATCTGGTAATTATGGAAAGCAATTAAGGCTAATTGATATGATTACATCAGCCAGGCCGATCATAGGATCGACCAGGACAATGGACTGGATGATTGACATCAGCCAGAATCTATTCAGGGTGATGTTCTGGATGATTTTTCTCATATTTTAACTAATCATCCAGGATGATATGGTATTGGCTTGGATGATGTAACCAATTTTCTTCTTATCATTCCGACAGTTTGATCTTATTTTGTACTGATCGGCCAGGATGATATTTCTATCAGCCTGGACAATAAAGTCGACAAGTTGTATGAGCTTGTTTTGTGATCTTCTATTTAAGAACTCTTGTTCTTCACTTCGTAAGATCTTTTGCTGTTGTCTTAACCTGAGAGAGCCTAGATGAGAGAGGGAGTTAGAGAGAATTTTTTGAGGGGGAGCTTGTGAGGGGGATTCACAAGGGTCATGTTCCACTTCTTCTTCAACTAAGTCTCTTGTCCTTGGAAGGGCTGAGAGAGGTGAGCTTCAGCAATCGATTAAGGTTCTCTGCCTACTTCAGGAGAAAGTAAAAGGAGTTAGGTTCTCTGCCTTGTCGGGGTTGGCGGAAAGGAGGTTTTGTAAGGGCTTCTCTGCCTTGCTGTGGGAGCAAAAAGAGAGTAACATTTGTAGTGTAATACCTGGAGGGCACCTCCATGGAGTGGACGTAGGTCAACTTGACCGAACCACAATAAATTTTTGTTATCTATTTCTATTGCTTCCTTGTTTATTCATTTTTCCGCACTTTGATTTCTATGGTGATTTTGGTTTATGATTGTTGTGCTTTGCTTAAAGAATTTTTAAAATACCAATTCACCCCCCCCCCCCCCCCCCCCCCTCTTAGTTAGCCTTGGGCTAGTTCTTAAGGGCTTAACATCCCTAACAAACTTTCAGATTGCAGTAGGTAGTTCTCTTGATGTTTTTAATGATTTTTGGTTGTTATATAAGTGTTTCAATAAATGGCCTACATTTGTCACGATACCAAAATGTAATAGTATGATTGTGGATAAATTCATCATGGATGGTGCATGGAATAAAGAGGAGCTTCAAAATTATTTTGGGGAGGAGTTGATTTTGTGGATGTTTCAAGTTTAGATTGTTCTAGAATTAATAGAATATTAATTGGGACTTATCAACCAGAACTATTGGTGATTCATTGTTTTTATATCTTTAGATTCTTTGGTAAAACATCCTATTGAAAATGTACATTGGATCTTGACTAAGAAGGTAAATCTTAATCCTTGAGTGGAAGTTTTTTGGTGTTGTCTTTTTCATAATGTTATTCCTACTTATCAATTCCTCGTGCATAGGAGGTTGATGGAAGGTGAATTATGTCGTAGATGCTATTTAGTTTTAGAAGATTTTGATCATGTAGATGTGAGTTATGTGAAACTTATTCAGGTAATTTAGATTTTGAATAAAGAGGGGTTTGGTATTCCTTCTTTTGTCTCATTTCATGAATGTTGCACTTGGTTGGAGGTTTGTGCATCCAAGAACAAATTTTTGGTTAACATGTACAATTTTTCTATTTTTCTAAGTTTGAAATCCATTAATAATGTTGTGTATGGTGGCAGAGAGGATAGTAGTATTTTTATTGCCATGATTTTAGTTATCTTTGCTTCTTTATCATCCTCAGTTTGATGTGTGGTAAGGTCGCACTACTAGGATGCTAATCAGCTGGATAGGTTATTTAAAAAATGTTTGCAATCTCCTCCTCCTTATTAGATTAAAGTGAATATAGAATCTTCCTTTTTATCTTCTTATCAGGAGGGGGTTTGGGGGGGGGGGGGGGGGGGGGGGGGTATTCCAGGACCATACGAAGAGGTTTCTAATGGCTTTTAGTTTCAGTGGTGTACATTGGGATGTATATAGATTTGAAATGCTCCTTGAATTCTATTATGAAAGATTGGATGTTGCATTACAAGTGAATAAAAATAGATGGAGATAATGTTAATGTTACCAAGTTTCTTCAGGAAGTTTTAAAGAAGATGAGTGGTAATATGGCCAACTATCCATGGAACATCTTTTGTTCCTTAAATAATTTCATGATGTTATTTTTAATTATGTAGAACAAGATTGTAATAAGTTAGTTGATGTTTGTGCTAACCTTACTCTTAGTTATAGTTTTCTTTGGGATGATATTAGTATGGATAATATTCTACCTCATTTTCTTCATGTGTTAAAGGAGGAATGTGATTTTATTGGTATGTTATAGTTGGTCTTTTTTTTAATAATATTGCTTCTGCATTTTTCCAAAAAAAAAAAAAAAGATAACATTGAATTGCTAATCGACTTATGATATATCTAAACCACAAAACTTTGCTTGATAGGAGAACTAATTCTAGTCTAAATTAGAGTTGTTTATTCACTTAGTTTCTCCTGTTATATTATGATATTGTTATGGTGGATTTCTGATGATGTGATTATTTACTTTCATTACACTCTATGATGTCATGTAGATGATTTTTTTATAAATTGTACATTACACATACACAAGTTTTTACTCTAATCTATATTTGGAGAAGAGTCCCAAATGCAAATATAAATTTGTAAAGGGTTATAAAGTGTAAAGAGTTGTGAAAATCTAAATAAAAATTTATTATAGAGTATTAAAGTCCAAAAGAATGTTCTTCTTACATTGAATAGCATCTCTTTAAGAATTTTATACATTGTACATACAAAGACTAGAAGATTAGAATATAATAAAGGCATTTATATAAATGATTAACTATTTTAAATACTTATTACATTATATTGGTGAAGAAATCCAAGCTTGTTGTTGGTGGAGCTTGGCCACATTTACTTTTATGGAATACCTTGGTTTATATATTATGGAATTTTCCATTTATTTCCTTACACTGCTTTATCTACATACACATATTACACATTCATGCATTCTTTTTTTTTTTTTAAAATGCCATAAGCAAATTTTTATTCATCAACTAATTACAAGAAAGTTCCTCCTTCAACAAATCTAGAAAAAGAGGGGAACTTTATCCCTAGAGAAATCATCCCAATAGAATGATGCAAATAAAGCATAGTTAGCACAAAAATTGGCTAACTTATTACAATTTCTATTAGCAAAAGAAAAAAATGAAATGCTTAAACTTTGAAAGAAAATCTAAATCCTTAGGCTTTAGAAATTCTTCATCAAATACCGGCTTTGTGAATGAGTTTTGAAAAATCTTAATGACATTTAAATTGTCACCCTCAATCACAATGCCTTTAACTTCAAGAATCCAATCTTGAATATAATCTCTTATTGCCAAAATAGCAAATACCTCCATTTGTGAAGAATCCCAATGAAGACATTGAAATCCGAAAGCAACTAAAGCACGTCCTTTACAATCCCTGAAAATGCCTCCAATGGCAGCTTTGTTAATAGGAAGAACTGAAGCATCAATGTTCACCTTGATCCAACCCAGAGGAGGAGGATGCCAAGAAGATTGTGACAGCTTATTCAGCTGATTAGCATCCCAGTTTTCCCGGATTAAATAAGAATCAAAAGATGAAACAGTTTGAATAATAGAATTTGAAGTAATGGTAGAACAACTGTCTTCCTTCCCTTCATGAACTAGTTTATTTCTACTCTTCCAGCAATAAAATACCACCGAGCAAAGCAGATTTCCAAGAAATGGGTTAGAAGTAGCCAATTTCCTTAGAACCTGATAACATCCAGCTAACGAATCAAATGCTGGAATATTAAAATTCTAATTAGCAAGCATATTCAATACCCTTTTGATCAAGTAGCATTTTGAAACCAAGTGCTCTGTATCTTCCATCTCCTTACAACCTCTCGGGCAATCTCCAAAATCAGCAAGCCTCCTATACAAAAGAAAACCAAACGTAGGGATAGCATTCTTGCATAACCTCCACCAAAACATATCAATCTTTGGCTTTAACTTAAATTTCTTTCTCCAGATTAATGTATCATCTTCCATGTCATCATCAAATATTTTCTCATATGTAGTTGCTGCTATAGATTTACTGGGGAACTTCTTGATAAATTCGAGCTTGTCTTCATTAAATTCATAATGAATTGGAATTGAGGTAATCAGTTCAATCAGGAACTGACCAAAACAGATCTTCAATTTATATCCCATATCCCATTAAAGTAAAAGATGAAACCTGACCAAATTCGAGATTTAAGACAGTTACAAAAGTAGGCCACTTATCAATTGTCTTATCCAGAATCCAAATATCTTTAAAAGTATCTACATTCTCACCATTAGATATCCTCCACCTCATAACAGGATGTAAATAATCAGCACCATTAAGGATGATTTTCCAGGTAGCAGAGCAACAACATCTATCAGTATCACTCCATAAAACATTACCATACTTGGCTCTTAAAACTCTATTGAGAAGAGAGTTGGGCTTTTTAATGAAATTCAGCGCAAATTTAGATCTCAAAGGTCCCAATTTCTCCACCATAGATTGTAAACCATAGCCTCCTTTATTTTTTGGTTTACACAAGGTGTTCCAAGCAACATAATGCATACCATAATTTCCATCTCTTTTATTCCAAAGAAAGTCTCTACACATTTTATCCACTTCATACAAAACTCCCAATGGAATTAGAGAATGAGTGGAAAGATAAATAGGAAAAGAGAGAATTGAAGCATTGATTAAAGTAGCTTTACCCGCAAGAGAGATAAAATTTGTACCCCAAAGGTTCATTTTTGTAGTAGTTTTCATAATGAGACTATTGAAATATGATTTGACCAATCTTCTAAGAGCAATCCTTACTCCCAAATAATCCATCTCTTTTACCATTTTTATCTTGATAATCTTGAGAAGAGATCTACAATCTTTCCTTTTCACAGTTTTACTAAAAAGAACCGCTGATTTAAGCAAGTTTAACTTCTGGCCTATCCACTTACAATAGTTCTTCAAGATTTTCTCAATCTTCTTTAAGCATTTCTTGTTTTCTATAGTGAATATCACAATGTCATCAGCATACATTCAATGAGAAATCATAGGGCCGTTTGGATAACTTTAACACCAATCCTTTTTCCTCTACATCCCAATTCTTCCAGCAATAATTGGGAGTTTATGATAAAAAGGAAAGGAGACAATGGGCACCCTTGCCTAAATCCACATTCGACCTTTATCCACTTAGAACTTTCACCATTAATCAAAATAGAGTATTTGGGATTAACAACACATTCCATAATTAACTTTGAAAAAAACTTAGGAAACCCAAACCAATCCATAACTTTTTCCAATGTTGACCAACACATGCTGTCATAGGCCTGTTCCATATCAACTTTGATTGCCACCAATCCTTTCTTAGCATTAGAATGTCTAAACTTGCTAAACAATTCTTGAGCTAATAAAATTTGATCTGACATTGTTCTTCCTTTAATGAAAGCATTATGTTCTTCAGAAATAATTTTAGGAAAAATGAAATTCATCTTGTTTAAGATCATCCTAGCCACAATTTTATAAATAGCATTACACAAGCTAATGGGACGATAGTTAGCAGGAATCAAGGGAGTGTCAACTTTGGGAATTAATACCACATTTGCCTCTTTCCAATCGGGAAAAAGAGAACTAGTAATAAAGAAATCATTGAAAGTAGCCCATACCTCAGGTTTAATGATTGGCCAATAAGATTTAATAAATGAAAACGTAATGCCATCAATACCTGGAGATCTGTTGGATCCCAAGTTAGTAATAACCTCCTCAAGCTCATCATTTAAGAAATCCATGCATAGAACTTTGCAATCCTCATCACTCAGCTTATTGGAAGGTTGCAGCCATCCTTCAAGTTTACAAATCCTGGATTTCTATTTACAATAGAAGAATTTGATAAAAGCTTCTTCAATACTCTTCTTATTTTTACAGAACACAGAACAAACCTTCTACATTTTTGACACCATTAATCCTATTAGAATTTCTTCTTGTCATTGCAAAAGCATGGAAGAACTTGGAATTTGAGTCACCATCTTTCAACCATTGAATTTTTTCCCTCTGCTTCCACCACATACTAAGTCTGCCCAACGTGGCATTGAATTCATCAATTTTGGCTCTCAAACAGCAAAGTTTCAGTTCTGATAATCCTCCCAAATTTACTTCTTCTCCTTGTAATTTCAGAATCTCTCTTTTCAGCTTATCTTTTTCTTCAACTATATTTTTTTGTTTTTCCTTACTCCAAAAGAATAAGGACCTCAAAGTTCTTTTAAACTTAGTATTAAGGATGTCTGCAGAAGAACCTCTAGCTCGTTTGCTCCAAGAAGCTAGAACCACTGAATGATATGCTTTGTAAGATAACCAGGTATCTTCAAACATGAAATTTCTCCACTTTAATATATTGGAACCCAAGATTTTAATAGAAATTGGACAATGGTCTAATGATATTATAGCTACATGCCTTACCACTGCCGTCTGGAGAAGATTCAAAGCAGCCCAATTAAGAAAACATCGGTCTAATCTCTCCAAGATTCTTCCTCCTCCATTTTTATTATTACACCAACTGTATTTAGGACCCAAGAAGAAAACTTCATGAAGGTCTCCCTTACTCATGAACGAGAGAATATCTTGAGAACCTTGATTTTGTACAAACTTCTTACTTCCTCTCTTCTTATTTTGGGAAATTATACAATTAAAATTTCCCCCTATAATCCATGGAATGCTCCAAAGAAGCTTCCTAGTACTGTTCTCCCTACTCCCATAGACCGTTGCTATTATCCAGCTTTGGTTGTTTTTGATTTTAAGCTTTCCCACCAGCACTTGATCATTGGCTTCTATTACATCAAATGATACTAAGTCATGCCTCCAACAAACCAAATTTCCACCAGAGAGACCAACTGCAGGATGCATAAAAGAGTTCCACGAATCACCAATAAATTTTCTTACTTCCACAGAATTCGTAGAAGAAACTTTTGTTTCCATCAGTCCCACAAACAAATCTTTAGTATCTTTAACAATTTCTTTCAAATACCTGGAGGCCTCCACCTTCTTAGCCCCCCTACAATTCCAAAAGATAAGGGAACTCATTTTTTCTTTGTAGTGGGATTAAACCCACCACAATTTCCCTTTGTTTCACCCTTCCTAGTTTTAGATTTCAATGAATTATTCCTTATAGACTTAAGTTCTTTTTGGTAGTTTGATTAACTTCACCATGCCAAGGAATCTCCACAAAATCCTTAGTGTCATTCATAATTTTAACAGTCATTTTATCAATCTCCTGCTCACCTTCTTCTATGTCAATCACTGAATTCTCTTTAGTAGAGCCAGCCTTATCTTCATCAATTTCTATCTGAAGAATAGAAAAAATGTTCTCACTTACAATATCTTTTTGAACTTTCACAACAGAAATATGTTCTGCCAATAATTCAGTAGAATTCTTCTCCAAAATAATAGGATTTTTTGCAGCAGCTTCTTTATCTATTTCCAAAATAGAAGAGCTGTTGACAATGGTCACTTGTTCTAACTGCTCTACCACTTGCTCTTTAACATCTTTTTGAAGCTTTAAATCAGTATTTAGATAGGTAGTACTGGAGTTCACAGGTAATCCCTTAGGATTTACCTGAGTTTGCAAGAAACCCTTCCCATTTTTGTTGTTATAAACTTCCTGAGAAAGACCAGAGCTAATAAAATTTTCTTTCAACAACAAATTCTGTTCCAATTGAACATTATTTTGTTTCATTTTCTCCCCTATATCCCCTTCCAAATTAATCTCACCTTCTTCTAGTTGGAAAGAAATATCACTTGGTCTTCCTGGGAGCTCCTCGATAGATTCTTTGCCAATGCCAACTTCCTTTGCAATTCGAGCTTCTTTCACAGCTGCCACTGGAATAGAAAGTTTTCTAACATATCTGGAAGAGTTAGAATTATTCAACATGTTGCTCTATTTTGAATACCTCTTTTTCTTATTATTAACCAAGATCCAAGGACCATAGGTAGGTTCTTAAAGAACAACCTGTTTCCTTCCCTCACCTTTTCCTTCAACACTTTCTTCCACAACCTCCATGATTTTTTGAACTTTATCTATAGGAACACATTCCTTATCCACATGTCCAATCTTCCCACATACAAAGCAAAAGTTTGAAACCTTTTCATATTCCACTTGTTGAAAGAACCTTCCAGCCATGCTATCAACCCAAACACCTAAAGGAAGAGGTTGATCAAGTTTGATTCTCACACAAACTCTAGCAAATTCTCTTCTTCCCCAATGAAACATATTACCATCTAGCATAAGTGGTATACCAATCCTTGAAGCAATGCAAGCTACATTCTTCTCATCCCAACATTGCAAGGGTAAGTGTGGCATTCTAATCCAAATAGGAGAAGAAAGGCCCTTAATAGATGCAGTATTAAATTCTGGAGACCACTTCTCCATACCTACAACATGTTCATTTATAAACCAAGGTCCTCAGGAATGAGTAGCTTCTACCATCTCTTCCAATGAGAAAGAGCATAAAAACCATCCTCTTCCCAATGTAGTAAAGTGGAATTGTCCAAATTGTATCCATTGTTTCCTTAACTCCCATGCCACCATATGGGAAGGTAAATCTTTTCCAAAAACCTTCACAACCAAAGAATTTGACAATTTTTTTGAATTTTTTTCCTCCAATTCCATATTAAGCTTAACTGCCTTTCCATCTTCAGATAAAACCACCTCATCTTCTTTGAAATCCAATTTAATGTAAGGTTTGTTACTCCAAGGATTCACTTTAACAAAACCTACCGATTTAGGCATATCTTCAGTCATCTTAATTCCTTCCGATACCTTTTCCTTTTCCAGAATAGAATGAGAATTATTGTTAACCATTTTCAGTGAATTTTCATTTATCACGCTGCGACATAGTTCAGGGATTGGATTCAAATTCACGAATCGATTAACAAAATTTTTCATTTCGGAAGTAGAATCAGTGATATCATATGGAATTTCAGATGATTTCAAACTGTTTGGAGTAACCATATCCACCATATCAAAAATAGCTTTGCCTTTACCTTCCACATGTTTAATTAACTTGGGCAACGCTTCTGAAGCTTCCTTGATCACCAAAGTTCATTGACATTTCATCAAATGAATTTTAATACTCTGCTTAGCATTCAAAATTTAAAATCCATCTCCATTCTCCCTAGTTTTTGAATTACCTGCAACCAAACGAGAATTCGACGACAAAGATTACTGTAGATTTTCAAATTCTGAATACTGACCTTGTCGAAGGCAATTTAGCACCCTCGTCATCATCGGATCCTCAGAAGAAGAACCCCGATAATCCTTGGGACAATCACCAGCAGAAAGCCGGCGATCATCCGCCGCCATCAGAGCCATCGAACATTACCGCCTAACAGATTTTCAAAATTTTGTTTCTCTCTCTAGATTCTCAGACCTTCTCTCTCTAGATTTTATCTGATTCAGTCAAACAAAAAATTCCACATACATGCATTCACAATAAATATTTGCAATTAGAAACTACTTTCCTTTCCTAGATTTCTTAGCATTGCATATTCTTTTACCTGGACATAATGAGCTCCTATGAAGTATTTATTCTTTCTACTTTCAAACAACAACACTTTATGCTTTTGTGAGTATATCATGCATTTTAATTTTGTAATATGTGCACTATATCCACACATGTTAGTTGCAAGGCATGGGTGGTATAATCAATAGGGTTCTCCAACTATTATTTTTTATTTTTTCTTAGGATCATTAAGATTTAAGATATTTCTTAGAAGGTCAATCATTTAGTGTGCATTAGTAACATTTAAAAATATTAGAGTTATGGTAAAATTTACTTCAAATTATATTAAAATGGTTTATTTGAGCACTTAACATCTTAAAATCCCTAATTAAATTCTAAACATAAACCATTGATTTCTATCTAATCAAGAGCTATCTACCTTAATTACATTAGGCCTAAAAATTGTTTTATAAAAATGTGATAAGGTGATAAGCTTGTCTACTCAAGGCTGACGTAAGTCAAGATTACATTTTTGCCCCATTCCTTCATTTCTTCCCAGAGAGGGTTATCCAATCATCAAAATATACTAACTCCTGATCTAAATCTATATAGTCAAATCTTAGAATTGGTTAAAGTTATTTTTTTTTTTTGGGTTTTTTTAAAATATCAAACAATCTCTATCTTTTAGAGAGCGAAAGACCCATTTTTTCAAACTTCCTGCATTCCCGGTTTTTTTGGATTTGGTGCAGCAGCTTGGGGATGGCGGTGGATCATCGCTGACCGTCGATCGTGATGTATGAGGTAACACATGAAGATAAGTGAAAGATTGATCAAGGGGTAGGGGAGTCAGTACATAATGTTGGTGTTCTGGTTGGAGGTAAAGAATGGTTGGCTAGAAGAAGATCTTCAGAGGCTCTTTTCATCAATGAAGGAGTAGTTCTAGTTTCTTAGAAGAATGTATTTATGGAAGGAAAAGGTAAGTCAACTTCTACTGTCGTTGATTGTAAAATGCCGAATTTGGTGAAATCTTCTATTTCATCTCCATTAAAGAATTTCGATAATGGAGCTTCATCTTCAGAGATGAGTCTTATTGTTATTAGATTTGGCAATTCAAATGCAATCCCTGTTGGCAGTGTGATAAATGCAAATTCCAAGTCATATGCTAACATTAATTTTTGTAATTCTATTGATGAAGTTCTAAATGGAGTTAGGATTGACTCCGGTTTGGTAGAGGGAGAAAATGCATAGTAGGTGTTTGATAAATTGTCTAAGGAGGATGGGATTATGTTTAACCCATGGAGGAAGAAACCTCACATTAAATTGATTTTTAAAGAAATTGATAGTATCTTATCAGAGGACGGTATGGCTATAAAATTGGATGGTGTTATTGAGGATTTAAATGCTAAAAGGCTTCACAATTCACTGGTAGTAAAAGTCTTTGGGAAGGATATCCCTTCTCATATAGTGGCTTGGGAGTTGAGGAGGCAATGGGCTCAATATGGCCAGTTTCATTTTACTACCCTAGGTATGGGGTGGTTTTTATGTTCATTAAAAAAAGAAGAAGCAGTAGAAGAAATTATATCAGGTGGCCCTTGGTTTGTTAATTGGCACATTATTAGTATGGAGAGATGGACCCTGGGGTTTTCTCCATCATCATTGAAAGGTCTAACCTCCCCAATCTGGATTAGACTACCTCAATTTCCTTTGCAATGTTGGGATGATGTGAATGTGGCAAGGATAGATTCTATAGTAGGAGTTCCAATGATGCTTGATGGTAATACATTTCAATGGGGAAGAAGGGAATTTGCGAGAATCTGTGTTCGTGTGAAGTTGGATAAACCTCTGCCATTAGGAGTTTGGGTGGAAAGTATGGCGGGAAGAATTTTTCAATGGGTTTAGTATGAAAAAATCTCTTCATTTTGCTTTGAGTGTGGCATGATAGGGCATCTGAAGATGGAATGCAAGAAGTCTATGAATAATGATCTGGTGACTGAAGGTATCAATGATGAGGCAGTGAATCAAGAGAAAAAAGGGGCAAACACGAATAGCAACTCTACCCATGGGCCGTGGATCCATGTCAATTACAAAAGAAACAAAAAGGGATATAAAGGAGTTGTAAATAAGTTCCCTGCTCAGAGAATGGCCAACAAGAAGAAGATGGATAATGTAGATACAAAAGAGGCAGAAATCTTGGTTGGGATGGTAAAGAAGGTGTTAGATAACAGTATGAATGTGAAGACTGTGGAAGTGATTCCTTCTGAATTGATGGGCAAATCTGATGAATAAAGTATAAGGCAGGGAATGGAAGAGGTGGAACCATTGGTTCTGGAGAGCAATCACAACAAAGCTGTTGAACATGGAGCAGTTTTGACCTTGGTGGGAGAACCTGGAGTACTCGAGAAGGAAAATATGTTCTTAATTCTTCAAATAGTAGATGAGGTTGGAAAGGAGGATAGTTCTGAAGGCAACTAAATGGTAGATAAAGAAGAAGGTGAGCTGGAGGATGATGAAATAAAGGAGACGGAAGAGGATGTCCCAAAAGATTTGAAGAATGTCAATGGTCAAGGTGAGGTTAAGTTCAAATTACAAAAAGAACTCAAAGCATTGGTAATACATCATTGAAGTTTAAAACTAGGAGGGGTGAAATAAAGGTGGTTTGTGGTGGGTCTAATCCCACTTCAAAAAAAAAGATGAGTTCCCTTATCTTTTGGAATTGTAGGGGGTCAAAGAAGGTGGAAGCCTCCAGGTATTTGAAAGAGATTGTTAAAGATAGTGAAGCTTTGTTTGTGGGCCTGGTGGAAATAAAAATTTCAACTATGGATCCAATGGAAGTTAATTAGTTCATTGATGAAGGGTGGGAGTTTTTTATGTTTCCTGTAGCAGGTTTGTCAGGTGGTATTTTGGTATGTTGGAGGGCTGATTTGGTAGCTTTTAAGTTGTTGAAGACAATAACTAGGTTGTGATGGGTGAGCTTAAAATTTAAAATCGCTTAAGCTAGATGATAGCAACGGTTTATGGGAGTAGGGAGAGTTGTGAAAGAAGGCTCCTTTGGAGTAAGTTGGAGAATCTTTATGACAATGAATTACCATTGATTATTGGGGGAGATTTTAATTGTATATTATCCCAAAGTGAGAAAAAAGGAGGGAAGAAATTTGTTCTTTCCCAAGGACCTCAAGACATGCTTTCATTTATGAGGAATTGCGACCTTCATGACATTGGGTTTTTGGGTTCTAAATACACTTGGTGTAATAATAAAAATGGAGGAGGAAGGATCCTAGAAAGATTATACCGGTGTCTTCTTAATTCTGCTACTTTGGACATCCTCCAAACTGCGGTGGTGAGGCATTTAGCAAGAATAGCTTTGGACCACTATCCAATCCCCATTAATATCATTGCTTCAAGAATTATGAAGAGGAGAAATTTTATGTTTGAAGATATCTAGTTGTCTTACAAAGCCTCTCATTCTGTGGTGCAAGCATCGTGAAATAAGAAAGTGGGTGGTAATTCTGTGGATATCTTAAACATTAAATTAAAATGAACTTTGAGATCCTTATTCTTTTTTAGTAAGGCTAAGCATAGGAACCTGGTTGATGAAAGAAATAAGTTAAAAAGGGAAATTCTAGATATGCAAGAGGAGGAAGGAAATTCTGGAGGGTTATCGGAGCTAAAGCTTTATTGTTTGAGGTCCAAGGTTGCAAAATTTAATTCCACTCTCGATCGGCTTAGTTTGTGGTGGAAGCAGCGGGCTAAAGTACAATGGTTGAAATAAGGAGACTCAAACTCCAAGTACTTCCATGCATATGCTACGGCTAGAAGGAACGGTAATAGGATTAATGGTGTTAAAAATGATGAAGGTTTGATCTGTGAAGACCAGCAGAATATTGAAGAGATTTTTCTTAATTTCTTTAAAAGCAAATGGAGATCAAGGAAATGAAGCTTGGGAGGATGGCTGCCCGCTTCTAAAGAACTTAATGAGGAGGATTGCAGACTTCTCTATAAGGAATTCTCTAAGAAGGATTTGGAAGAAGTCATAACAAATTTCGGAGCCAATAAATCACCAGGTATTGATAGTATCACTTATTCTTTTATTAAGTCTTATTGGTCAATTATTAAGCAAGAGGTATGGATAGCAACAAAGGATTTTTTTGTATATGGTTCTCTTTGTCCTGGTTGGAAAGATACCAATGTGGTATTAATTCCTAAATTTGAATCTCCTATGGTGCCTTCTAACTACCGTCCCATAAGCTTGTGTAATGTCATTTATAAGATTGGGGCTAGAATGATCTTAAACAGGATGATTTTTTTCCAAGTTAATCTCTAAAGTGCAAAATGCTTTCATTAAGGGCCGTTCAATGTCTAATCAAATTTTGCTTGCTCAAGAATTGTTTAGCAAGTTTAGACATTCTAAATAAAAGAAGGGTTTGGTGGCTATCAAAGTTGATATGGAATAGGCCTATGACAGTATGTGTTGGACAACATTGGAGAAGGTGCTTGATTGGTTTGGGTTTCCAAATAAATTTTCAAAACTGGTTATGGAATGTGTTACCGATCCTAAATATTCTATTATGATCAATGGGAAAAATTCCAAGTGGGTAGAGGCCAAATGTGTGTTTAGACAAGGATGCTCATTATCTCCTTACCTTTTTATCTTGTGCTCCCAATTACTGTCTGAAGAATTTGATCGAAGAGAAAGAGGTATTAGTGTCAAAATTAATCCTAATGCTCCTATGGTTTCTCACATTATGTATGCGAATGACATTTTGATCTTAACCAAAGCTAATAGAAAGTGCTTGAAGAAAGAGGACAAAAATCTGAAGAATTATTGTAACTGGACCGGTCAGAAAAAAAATTTCTCAAGTCGGCTATGCTTTTTGGCAAATCTGTCAAAAAGAGGAAAGGTAGATCTCTAGCTAAGATTCTCAAGGTGAAAGTGGTAAATGAGATGGAATATTTGGGAGTTAAGATTGCTCTTAGAAGATTGGTCAAAGCTGATTTTAACAACCTCATTGTGAAAACTGCAGGTAGAATGAATCTTTGGGGTTCCAAATTTATTTCTCTTGCAGGAAGAATTACCTTAATAAATGCTTCAACTCTTTCACTTCCTATTTACCTTTCTAAACATTCACGGATTTCGTTGGGGGTTTTGAATGAAGTGGAGAAAATGTGTAGAGATTTTCTTTGGAATAAAAGGGATGGAAGCTATGTGTTGCACTATGTTACATGGGACATCATGTGCAAACTGAAGAACAAAGGAGGCTGTGGTTCACAATCGCTGGTGGAGAAAATGGGACCTTTGAGGTCTAAGTTTGCTCTTAATTTTATTATAAAACACAAACTCTCTTCTCAATAGAGTTTTAAGGTCCAATTATGGGAATGATTTATGGAATGTAGCTTCCAAGAGTTATTATTCTGCAACCTAGAAAATTATTATGAATGGAGCAGATTTTTTGCATCCAATTATGAGGTCAAGAATTTTTAATGGTAAGAATGTGGGTACTTTTAAAGACACTTGGATCCTGGATAAGTCCATTGATAAGTGGCCAGCTTTTGTAGCAGTTTTAAATCCTGAATTCTATAATACATCAATTTTTATTTCTGATGGAAGGTGGGATATGAACAAGATAAAACTCTATTTTGGACAGCAGCTCATTGAGGTGATAATTTCAATTCCAATTTATACTGAAGCAGGTGAAGACAAGTTGGAATGTATTAGTAGATTTTCTGGTAAATCTATAGCAGCTATTGCATATGAGAAAAAATTTGAATATGATAAGGAAGATGAGACGTGGTTTTGGAGAAAGAAACTGAAGCTGAGGCCGAAGATTGAAATTTTTTGGTGGAGATTATGCAAAAATGTAATTCCAACTTTTGGTTTTCTATTGCATAGGAGGCTGGCTGAGTTTGGAGGATGTTCGAGAGGATGTATGGGGATGGAAGATGTAGAACATGTGGTTGTACAATGCTATATGATTAGAAGAATAATGGAACTACTTGTTGTTTGGAATTTTATCATTCCAAAGTTTGATTCTATGAATGAATGCTATCGATTATTGAATAACCTTGTTGAACCAAATTCCTTCCTTGGAAATTTACTCTGTTCAGTGGTATACTTTTGCTGGAAAAGCATAAATAAACTTGTTCATGGAGGGTCAAAAGACAGCTATTTTACTATTGCTTCAAACTCTATTATTCAGGCGGTAACATCTTTTGATACTTGTTTCTTCCAGGATAACTTGGATGCTAATCAGCTGTATAAGCTATCTCAATATTCTTGGCATCCTCCTCCTCCTAGTTGGATCAAGGTGAATGTAGATGCTTCAGTGCTCTCTAATAACAAAGCAGGCATAGGAGGAGTATTCAGGGATTGTAATGGGCGTGGATTAGCTTCTTTCGGCTTTGGTTGTCTACATTGGGACTGCTTTCAAATGGAGTCTTTAGCCATTCTAGAATTGAGGGAGTACATCCAAGAATGGATGCTAGATGAAAAAGGCATTGTGATTGAGGGTGACAACTATAATGTCATCAAAATCTTTCAAAATTCTTTGAAAAAGCTAGTAATTGATGAAGATTTTCTAAAGCCTAAGGATTTATATTTTCTTTCTAATTTTAAGCAATTTATTTTCTCTTTCTCTAAGAGAAAATGTAATAAGTTAGCTGATTTATGCACAAAATATGCTCTTTTTTTATCCTTTTATTGGGAAGATTTCTCAACGAATAAAGTTCCTCCTTCCTTTCTAAATTTAATAAAGAAGGAATCTTCTTGTAAGTAGTAAAGTGAATAAAAATTGCTTATTTCACTTAAAAAAAAAAAAAACAATCTCTATCTTTCTTCCTTTGACTTAGTAAAGGAGTGTTCAAGCTTAAAACCAGTCCTAATTAGTAGGTTGAATTCAAATCTTGATTAAAACTTTATAAATCTAAAGAAGTTTACATACCACTTTAACCTAGAGTTTTCTCTATGTTCAACATGGGATGTAATTAACTACAGCGGCTTGCCTCTATAAGAAACCTAGAACCTCATAAAAAAATAAATCCTTCTTTAGTTCACTAAATGAGGGGGGAAATCTTTAGGCATAGAAAAAGTTTTATCCCTTGTTAATTTAATTTTTCAGAATGATATTTGAATGTCATTTTATCTACTTAGATGTGTACATATTCTCTATACTGAGTTTGGTTATGAAATTAAATCTTATTTATATTTTAAAAATTATAGTCAAACACAATTTTTTTTTCGAGATGATATGATGTTAGCTCTGAGGATTTGATTATAGAAATACAAATTTAAATCCCTTGGCACAATATATTTTAAAACTCCACTAGGAATTAGTTTCACTTTCCATCTTTAGTGGGGACTAAGCATTTGATTAGTAGTACCCTTGTTTTGATAGTAGATTTAATATATCTTTCTTTCATTTCTCATTTCTACCTTGAGTGGAAGTATTCAACATTAAATCATTAACCAACCTTAAATTGAATTTAGCCTAAATTATACCATTTTCCTCAAAACCTAATTTCAAACATTTCTTAGTTCATCCATCTAAATTATAATTCCCCATCTAGTTCTTTGGGTTATCTCGACTATTTTGAGTTCACTCATTCAAAATTCTAAATTTAAAATTAATATTTAATCAATTTTTTATCTTGAATCTAAATTCCCATTTCAATCCTTCTCCTATTCTTGAGTAATTCATGTTAGTTACATAGAAACTAAATTGGGGTTCTCCCTTTTAGAAATTTTGGATTAAAATCAATTTCAAAAAAGTTTAAGTTGGAAAAAAAATTTTGATCTTTTCAATTCTCTTGCATAAGAATTTTCTATCTGATAGAAAATTTCGAGCATGATGAAGAATCTGGATTCAAGATTTTTTAATGTTAAGTAATTAAAGGTAATTAGGTTTTCTTTTGTGATTTAAATATTTAAGGAGAAGAAATCCTCTATCTTTTTCCTAGTGGTGCTCATTGCACATCTTTTTTTTTCTTGCGAACTTTGCGCATCTTTTGATTTATTTTTTATTTTGATAAGAGGGTTCATTTTATTTAAAACCTTAATATGGTTACTCTTTCAAAAGCTAAGATTATCTCTCAAGTTAAAGGGAAGAGAGGTCTTTCTTTTTTACAAGGAAGTATAATCTTTAAGGCAAACCCAACCTTTTTATAGGAATATCATCATGACTAGGAAAATAAATGAATAAATTTTAGACATGCGAGAAATGTCTAATAAGTTTGAAATTGCTAGAGGATTGATATGATTTTCCTTTTTGGAGTCAGCTTAAGTTTAATATAAAATTTAATTCAAAAGTAAATTAACCCACGTGAGCGGTGGGAGGGAGGGGAATTTAACATGTGGTGGAGTCAACTACAACTCTCTCCTACTTAAGATATAAGGTAGAGATGAATTTTCATTAAAAAGATGAATCAACTATCTTGAAAATTTGAATCATGTACACTTGAGAAATTGTATGTTTTTTCTTTAAAGATACAAGTCTAGGTGGCAAGATATTATCAATATAAAATTATATTCCTACAATCTTATTGTAGGGAGAGACTATTATGGGTTCTGCACTATCCAAAGTTAATGTAACATCATTTTAATCAAAAGATTTATCGTGATAGGACCCCCTTTAAAAGTAAAATTTCAAACGTATCACTATCTTATATAATATTAGATTAATTCTTCATTATTACTAGTGGCCTAGTACTTAGGAGAGTGGCACCCTGAGTGATTTCAACACCACTTCCTCTACGGATGCTGTAATGGGGCATATGTAGTAATGTGACCTAACATCATCTAATAGAGTGGATGGGTCATAACCTTCAACTAGGGGTCTATGGCCAATTTCTAGTATATGCTCAATTCTGATTTGATTGATCTCTTTTATGCTATAGTCAAAAGATCATTGTGGAGATCGTGCTACACTTCTCACAACCTCCCTTCTTCGGGAAAAAGGAGGGTGGAAATGGTTTCCACCAAGCAGAGGGTATGTGTAAGGAGCAACAGATTCTTGATTGGCCTCATATTTGACTTGCTTTAAGGCTTCTGACTCAGCTATTTTTTTAGCCTTAACGGCCTTCTTTCTAACTCTTCAAAGGTAATTCTTCTTCTAGTTCTTGCTAACAAAGGTGGTGCTAGAACTTGAACCAATCTCAGACATAGATGACCTCTCATCCATCATCACTATTTCTATTTCTTATCCTCCATAGTAGAGGATATAGTGGGCAAGGGGGTGACAGCAACCTCCATTTTAGAGATTGGGGAGTCAGATCCCAACCCTAAGGTAATCTCTATTAAAGGGAAATCCTTTTGTATCCCATCAATTAAATTCAGGATTCTTTCTTCATAAATTGAAAGTTTGATGTTTGAAACTCCACTCCAAACAGAATTTTACTACGACAGATGATTTCTTCTATAGTCAAGTTCCTATCCAGGGAGAATATAAGTTTCCCAGTCATTTGAGTATACTTGATTTTTTGAAAATTAAAATAAGGTAGCATGAATTAGTTTATTTTGAAATAGAATTTAAATTTGAGTTTGATTGATTATTTTCAAATTTAAGAACTCAACATATTAAGTTTTCACTCAGCGTGAGGGTTCACAAAATTAACATGGAAGTTTTGAGAATTATGCTTTAACTCTTTTGTTCCACTGGTTTATTTGGGCTAAAATGACAAACCCTAGATTTTGTTGAAGGATTTAGAATTTTTAAATTGATATTGAGGGATCAATTGACCTACTTATTTGAGGGCAATGTTCCCTAAACCGATTCTTAGTTAGCTCCTCGTAGCCTAGTGTAGGCGTCATCTTTAGGATTTCCCTTAGGTGGATACCCACTAATGTAGTGCTGACTCAATTATATTATTCAATTTGAGCCAAAGCTAATTTAATCCAAATCTAATGAAATTCCATATTTAATAATCTAATCTAACACCATTGATCCTAGTTGGCTTCGATTGGACTTCAATCTAAACTCGACGAGTTCGACAAACCCTATTTCTAATTAAATTTAATCAAGAATTTACCTAAATAAAATGTTAAATTCAATTAATATAAATTTCAAATGAATATATTTTTAATCAAGAAATTCTAATATAATAAACTTACAAAAAATAAATTAAATTATTTGATAAATTTTAGGAGTTTTTAATAAAGCAATCAGAACAAATCCTTAACAAATAAATTAAACTAAATAAATTTTAAATCTTAATTGAAGTTGTTTAAAGCATCAAGAACAGTTAGGTTAGAGCAAAATAGACCCTTGATCTCTCTCCCTCTCTCTATTCAAAAAACTACCCCCACTACTTGTTATTCATTCGCAAAATGGAACCCTTCCTACGGCACATTTGCACGAACCCTCTCCCTTGTCTCCCTCTCGTATGCACGCCTCCTTTAAGAATGAAGCCCCATCTACATCTCATCTCTCTCTCACGTGGTTGACCCAGACAAGAGTCTCCACCAAAGCCACCCATCTACATTCCCTCAAGTTTATATTACATTAAATGACATTCTATGTTTTGTTTTATAAAACAAAAGAAGAGAGATCAAGAATTAAAATGTTTGATTTAGTTCATTGCTCTAGATGGATGGACTGTTGCTTTAGATATGCATAAGATACTACATTGGTTCTTATTCAGTAAGTGTTATATGAAGGTTTCTTCAAGAAATTAATGAATTTAGATAGATGTTGATAAATTAATTAGGTTAGTTGAAGAGCTTTTTTTTTCTGAACCCATAGACTTTTTTAGCAAAATTAATGTCAATTGGAGATTACATATTTACATGTATCTTGCTTCATGTTGTGTTTGGGAAAGAGAGGTGATGGAATCTTGGTGAGCAAACATAAAAAGAAGCAAATGTTTGCTAAGGGAAAAGTATTTGTTGGAAAGTAAAGGGTGTTAGAAAGTAAAGCGTGCATACATATTTTGGAATGTAAAGTACATTTACATTTTGAAAAATGAAGTGATTTTAAAAGATGAAGTGTTTAAAATTTGAAAAGGTAAATTGTATGTATGCTTTGAACGATGAAGTGTATTGATTTTGAAATGGTAAATTTTATATATGATTTGAAAGATGAAGGGTATAGATTGTGAAAAGGTGTATGCATAGGAAGAAAAAGTGTATGAAAAGTGTTTGTGAGAAGTGTACGTGTTTTGGGAAAGTGTTATGTGTATGTCTTGAAAGGCAAAATATGTGCATAATTTGGAGAGGTAAGGCATGTATTTTGGAAATCAAAATGTAAAAAAGTATGTAACTTTGGAAGGTGATTTGTGTATATTTTGAAATGTGAAATACTTTGAAAAGAAAATTGTGTGGTTTTTAAAGATAAAGAGTTTGATGAATGAGTGTATGTTGAGTAGTATAGTGAACTATAAAATATGTGGAAATTGTGTGTGGGTTTAAAAGTGGGACTTGAGGGGCATGAAAAGTGGGAAGTGGAGATTGTATGTTTTAAAGGTCGAAGTGTAGGTCGGAAAAGTATTGTGTGGGAAAGGAGAAAAGTAAGGTGTTTGGATTTTCAAAAGTTATTTGTATGTTTTGAGAAGTAGAAAGTGTTTGTTTTGTGAAAAGTGAAAGTGTTGGCGTTGAAAAGAAAAGTGTCTTGAAAAGAAAACTGTTTTGAAAAGTGTTTGTGTGGGATAATGAAATGTTTCAAAAAGTGTTTGAGTTAAAAGAGAGGTGTATGTTTTTGAAAGGTAAAAGTGAGTGACCTTTCGGAAGTTAAGTGGAAATAAGTGTATGGTTTGAAAGGTAAAGAGTTTTAATGAGTATGTGTTTCGAAAGGTGGTTTGTTTATGTTTTGGTAAGGGAGTTGAAAGTGTGGGTGTTGAATAGTAAAGCGTGTTATTGTTGAAGGTTGAGGTGCTTTGGAGAGAAGAGGTATGTGGATTTTGAAGAATGAGTTATTTGGGAGATTGTTGAAAAGTGAAAGCTCACTTTCTGTCTCTACCTCTCTTTCTCTTTCTTCTTCTTCCCTTTTCTTTTGTCTTGGGGTGAATTTTGGAGAAATGTAAAGTATTTTTTCAAAAGTGTAAGGTTTAAAAGGCAAACAACTGAACTGGCGTGCAAGCCTAAATAAAGATATGTTTGGATTTAGAGAAGAATTTTTAATTATTTCAATTCCAATTATTAAATGTGCACATAATCCCTATTTTATTTTCTCTGATTCCATGAATTATGAGGAATGGTATCAATTAAGTGAACAAAAAAGAAATGGACTAAATGTGTCAGTCGCCTCTATCCAACCTGGTAGAGGTGCTACGGTCGAATATCACCAGACATTAGCTCTGATGTATGTGAGTACTCTAAAAACTTATAAAGCCTTAAGGCCCATAACTCTTGTTGTGTTTTGTGATCTCCCAACCATAGGGCCATGTAGAAACCATAGTTTTTATTTTGTTATGCATTTTATGATTCAATATTTAATTTACAAGTTACTTTAATTCTTCTATTTAGAATTTTATTCTATTATTTAAAACTTAACAACCATTAGTTTACATTCATGCATATGTCCAAAGGGTTAGTAAGAGTGATTAAGATTCTACAAAATAGTAGAGTCATTTAAGGACAATAATTAAGGACACGTCTTAGAAAACCTAGATTAAGTTTAGCATTCATATCTCTTTAGCAGGGAAACATTAAACATAGAAAACTTAGTAATGCCTCACCCTAGGATTAAATTATTAAACGTAACCTCAATCAAACTTAAACATTAATTAATTAATCATCAAACCCTCTTTAAGAATTACAAACTCCAGCAAATCAAAACACTAAGTAATTCTAATAATTTATTTTATATAGGATATATCCAAACTACACAGCTTACTACACTCACTAAGATTTGTTTGTTAGGACACCAACTCTAGCTTTAGGTTAGGTCGGAGTTTAC
The DNA here is from genome assembly GCA_016618105.1 of Dendrobium huoshanense. Taxonomy (NCBI): domain Eukaryota; kingdom Viridiplantae; phylum Streptophyta; class Magnoliopsida; order Asparagales; family Orchidaceae; genus Dendrobium; species Dendrobium huoshanense. Next base: position 20,984,281 of record CM028344.1, read on the forward strand.
TTTCTTTCTATTGTGTGATGGGTTATCTTGTAGTTTTCACTGCATGTTGGTTGTAATTGTTAAAGTGTTTGTTTATTTATTTATTCCTCCAATTTGAGAATTAATATAATGGTCTATAGATTTCCCCTAGGATAAGAACAATATGGATGCTCATAGAATTTTTTGTAGGTGGCCATACTCATGTAAAGCTAAATTAAAGCGAGCGAATTAAAGATTTAAATTGACATAATTTTTTGCAGGTGCAAAATTTTAAGCCCCTTTAAAATTAAAAGAGCATGGTCAAGTGTGACTGGTGAATTTAAATAAATGCAAATATATAACTACTTGATATGATTTTATTATAACTACTTATGATAACCTTGTAGGTGGTCTAGATTTTCTTTTATGTGGATATGTAATATAAATGTGTTTGAAAAGAGTTATAATATGAAAGTGACTTGAAATTGGGATATCGCATCCAACTTGGAATCTAAAAAGAATAGACTATCCCTTAGGGCAATGTTCTCTTCTATTTGAAAAGTCAAGTTAGGATAACTTTAATATCCAAAGGGAAAAGAAAATACCCCTTCGGGGATGAGTTTCTTTTCATTTAGATATATAGACCTAGAAAATTCAAGGAGCTCAAAGAAGGAAAGAAAATAAAGGAGAAAAGATGAAGAAATGAAGTAAAAAAGAAATATCCTATTTCAAAGTCACTTGTGTCAGTCTTAGGATTAGCATCCGGGTTTGTTGTTAGTGGCACTCGACCACTTTTCTTTTTAGCAATTATGGGTTGTAAATAAAGTAACACTTGCCATATGGACTTTGGACATTATATTTTTGATAATTTAATTTGAGTGTTTACATTGCCTTTATAGTACAAATTGTTTAACTTTCTAGGTTTCTTACATGTCATGTTTATTTTTTAGTCTAGATACAATCAGAGTTTTGTGAGGGTATGATTTAAGTCTTTTATACTTAAAACTTTAATAAAATTTTGTAGGATCACATAGAAACTCTAAAAATCTAAGAAGTAAGCTCAGGACTACCGAAAATCAGCATATAAGCATATTATTTCCTTATCTTCCTTGTTAGACACCTCCTCGCATGGGGTTTTAGCAAAATAGTCGGTCTATTAGCATGCAATTATCAAGGGAATGTTGTGCAATCTCTAGGGAAAAGTATATTCTCTATGCCTCATTTTAAAATTGCTTCATAATCATTTTATGCTTCAAGTAAATTAGCATGTATTATATTAGATAAAAATTAAAAGAGTCCAAAATTTTAATTAGATTTTACTCTCATGCATCATTTACCCTACATAAATTTTAATTCCTTAAAATTAAAGAACGTCCTTACCCATCTTTCAATTAAAGATCAGAGACATGCTTTTAAAAACACCTAGCTGGTTAGTTGGCTCCCCAATCTGAACTGGGGTAAGTCCAGATTTGCACATCATTAGATAAGTTTGGGTCACTTCTTTGTAGTACCCAAATTAGACTTAAGATATGGGGCATATCTAAAATAATAAGACCACACAATTTATAAATATAATCTCATATTTCTAATAAAATGTAAACCTAAACATGAAATTTCTCTCTTAAAATGTGAAGCCCAATGCAGGGTAGACTGAGGTTACCTCTAAGCATCTCAAAATTTGTTACCTCTTACTTTTTCCTCTTAGAATCACTAAGAATTATTCCTTTTTTTTTTGAAAAGAAATGCAACTATGCATTAAAATAACATAAAGAGAGCTTATTACAAACTACTCAAACCAGTCCTAAAGAATCACATTCCTCCTTCAAGATGAACAACAAAGAAGGAGGAATATTTACATCATTAAGATCATTCCAAATAAAACTCTTTTGTAAAGCCAAATTAGCATAAACATCTGCTAATTTATTACAACCTCTATGTATGAATGCCATTTCCTCTCAATTCTTCCCTTATTTCTCCATTTCTTCAAAGCTAATTGAAGAGCCTTGATGATGTTGAAGTTGTCTCCTTCTATAATCACACCTTGGGCGTCAAACATCCAATCCCGCACAATGTTTTTTAAATTAAATAACAAACAACCATCAATTCTACTTGAGCAATATCCCAATGCAAATATTGGGCTCCAAATGTAGTCAAAAATCTTCCTCTATCATCCCTCACCACACCTCCAATCCATGCCATGCTATTACTTTTTAATGAAGCATCAACGTTAATCTTTATCCATCCGGGTGGAGGAGGATGCTAAGAAGAGAACAGCTTGCGCTAGTTGACATCCCAGTTGTCAAGAGAGAAATTTATAATGTTGCTAACTTTAGCCATAGAAACAGAGTTAGCTGCAATTGCATTATCCGAGTCTTATGTTCCTCTGTTAACCATCTTACTACTACTTTTCCAAACAAGGAATGCAGCTGTACAATAAATATTTGCAATTAGAGAGTTAGTACCTGACCATCTCTCTAAATCGTCCAAGCATGCTGGAAGGTCTTCAAACAATGGGACTTGAAATCCCCATTTGTTAAGCAGGATGATAACCTTCCAAAGTTTTAAACATCTTCCAGCAATATGGCTATTATTCTCCTCTTCAGCACATCCTCTTGGGCAACCTGAGAAGTTGATTAATCTTCTGTTCAATAGGAAATTATTAAAGGGGATTGCTTCATTGTATAGTCTCTACCAAAAGAGCTCTACACACAGTCTCAATTTTAATTTTTTCATCCATATCCAGTGACAACCATCTGAATTGTGATCCATCACCGCTTCTAGGGACAGAGCAGAGATTGATTTCCCTATAGCCTTTGATTTTAGCTCGATTTGGTCTGTTCTCCAACCAGCTTCAAATGGAATCTATAGAATAAGGTCCACCAGCCGCTTCCCAAAGAAAATTTGAAGCTGATTCACATTCCACTCTCCCTCCAAGATGAAGAAGCTTAGATTGTAATTCATTACTTCCAAGTTATTTATAAAATTAGGCCATTTAGAAATGTATTTATCTAAAATCCATGAATCATGCATCCAATTAATATAATTATCATTATAAACTTTCCATCTAGCAATGTTTCTATGATAATTAGCCCTATTGGTAATAATTTTCCATGAAGAAGAACATCCTTTTTTAACCAGAAGAGTCCATAGATCACAGCCATATTTGCCTCTAAGAATCCGGTTGAGCTTTCTCCATTGAAAATTCCTACTTATTTCCTTATATTTTACTTTGTAATCAAAGGATATAAAATTATTGCTTTAGTTAAGAGTTTTCTAAAGAACACCCCTCCTAGGATGTAATTAACTATAGGGACTTGCCCCTATAGGGATTTGAGAACTCTAGATTAAAACAAACCTTATTTTATCCCTATAAAACAAGGGAAAAATCTCTATCACATATGTCTTTTTAAAAAAAAAAAAAAAACTCATTTCTAATTCTAAACATACTTGTAGAATGTTATTATCATCTTTTCAAATAACATAAAATTCTTCTTATTCTATTCAATTTTAGAAATGATGAATTTTATATAACCCATTCTTATTTTTAGATGTCTTGAAGAATGTTATGTTCGTCTTTTAAGATGATATAAGATTTCTCCTTGTTATATCTAACAAAAACAATGGATGGATTTTCAAAACCCTATTTTTATTTTCAAGCACACTCTATAAAATTGCATATTCATCTTTCAAGATGATATGTTATTCTCTGAATTATGTTTGATCATAGAAATATCATTTTCTAATAATCGATTTTTATATTAAATCCATTGTAAAATTTTGTGTTAGTCTCCTGAAACTATACTTTATTCTTAATACAATATTTGATTACAAAATAAGAGAAGTCATGGCAACGTTAATTTTTTTCCATAGTTTTTTTTTCTGCTGACTCCGTTGGGGATTAATCCTCTCTCCATATTTAGAAAAGATTTATACCCTTACATTGGTAGTATACATATGCTTTCCATAGGTTGTAACTACCATTCTTCTACCGATTATATTATTCATTTCATTCTTGCACAATTTGATCGACATCTTGAAAACTTATAAAATGAGGTCTTATAGAACCCCCCCCCCCCCCCCCCCCCATTAATTATTGACGAGATGTTTTCTTTATGCCTCTTCATAAAACTACTTCTTAAAAAAAATCACTTTGCCCAATCTTTAGTAGTATGTACAGTTACTTCTTTTAGTTTCAAAAGATATTATTTGGATTGGGTTCGAAAAAAAAAATAATCAAAATTTTAAACTTCTCCATGTCCTAGCTAACAACATGTTGTAGTTATATATTTTTGTAACTCAATATGTGGCATGATAAATCTTAAAAAAATTTGAGTTCTAAATCAATGTTTTCCCCTTATGTAGACCAATATGTTACAGTTATATATTCTTATATAGCTTAATATATGTGGTAGGATAGGGTCCAAATGTTAAAACCTTCAAATCAAAATTTTCTATTTATACTAATAATATATTATAATTGCATGTCATCTGTAGCTTGATATGTTTCTAGGATAGGGTCCATAATCTGATATTTGTAACATTTTTAAGATTAAAGTCTATTTAATTTGAGAATAATTTGAAGGCTCAAATACAAGTCAAACTTATAAAAATAATTTTGTTAGAGAAAAGAGCAGGTTGATTTCTCTTAAAAAATTATTTCTATTTTCTTTAAATCATAACAAAAAGTTCATTGTGGATGACTCCTCTAAACACTTAAATAATAAGGCCTATGGTTATCAATGCAAAAAAGAAAAGTATGTTCCCTCCCTCCCACCACTTATGTAGATTGACGCCTGAGATGAAGATATATTTAATCTCATTTTCTTTTGAAAACTCAAAGCACAAAAGTTTAGCTAATTTCACTAGGTTTCTTTTAATCATCTAAATTAAATTTAAATATATTTCCAATTTTTATATTCAACTAGGTTATGATTTTTCTAATCTTAGGAATGTATAATTATTGGCTGATGTATTGAAGTTTGAAAATCATTTTAAATTCTCTCATCCGTAACCTTCTTGTAGTCAAGAGTTTAGAATGTTTTTAAATCTTATTTCCTAAGGTTACTACATGGATATGATGAATTATCCTCTGCCATGTCGTTTAACTCTAATAGAAAATAGATCTTAAGGCATGTAATAAATATAAATGACCTAATTAAATATAAAAAAGCCTTTTTTCATCATCTAAAGTCTTCTCTCATGGTGATATTTGTAAACCAAATCTTAGCTAAAATTATTATTAGCTTTATCACTCCATTTTAGAGAACTCAAGAGCAATTCTTATTAAGATTGATCATCTGATATTCTCATTTAAGTTAACAACCTAGGATAATTCAAGGTTCATTATTATGTTAATCCATGATATGGTTAATATTTCATATATCATGTGGTTTCCCCTCAAATTTAATTGATGTTTTTTGAATTGATCTGAGTCAACTTCATAGTATCTCTAATAATTTCCTTCTTCAGTGGTGATAAAAATAATTATCATATTTGAGCTAATAATAAATCCACTATAATATCCATATGTATTTTCTTTTGAATTAAGATCTCTGTCAAATTAAAATTAGACAAAATGAAAGTCTTATTCATTTCCTTGTTGTTATACATCTCACAGGCATATTGCAAGTTGATGAACCTATTCACAATCAATTAAGTTATTTATTCCTACCATAGAATTGGGTCTGATTTATAGATACATCATCATTATATAAGAGAGTTAATTTTCTATTTTTTATTCTTAAAAGATTATTTTTCAAATGAAATAATCATTTCAAGATTTGAGTAATGAAAGCCTCAAAAAAATAAAAGGAAAAAAAAGAGACACGTTCATTAAATGTGTAACAAAAAAAAGATGGCTTCCCTTTCTAAATCTTGAATATCATAGGACCCAATTATCCTTCAGTAATTTAACACTTGAATTTTAGACTTCCAAATTTTGGTTCATCATTAAGCTTTGATGTTCTATTGGATGTAAAATATATAACATCCAAAAGACTTAGAAAGATTTGATTTCTAGCTCCAATTTAATTCTCTTTGGAATAATTCTTAATTCAAAAAGAAGAAAAAGATGAAGAAGGAAACATAAATTTAGTTTATAGGAAAACATTGATCTGGGTTAAAGAAATCTAAATCTCAATACCTCTCTAGTTTGCAACTTGAGTGGGTTAGTTCATCTCTTCAAATCATTATCAAGAAAAATCACAGAGATGATCAATCTAATTAGAATTATAATGGTGATGGTTTTGCATTACTTAGTTGAGATACATAAACAAACCATTATCCAAATATCTTCAACTTTATTTTGAACATCTCCTAATTTGAATGAGATTCTAGACATCGTCCTAATGCTCGAGGATTTATAGTGATATTTATGAATATAAAAACCACTTTATGAAACCTATAATTTTTAAAACTGAACTAAGGGACACCTTAGTTAGTTTTGAGATGTTTGTCTAGTATTCTCATTCATCATGAGTAGATGTCACATCAAAATTTAAATCTATCATTGACTGAACTAGGATGTTAGAACATGAAGGGTTCTATCCTCATTGATGTCGACGATATCTTTGTTTAAATCTTTATCAAACTTCAAACCAAAATCAAGTCATAATTCAACCTACTTAATGATTGACTAATCTTCGATGTTAGAATTGGAAGGATTCTATTCTCAATAAAGTTTAGGATGGCTTCATCAAATTGATAGAACATTTAATTAAAGTTTAGAGTCTAAACAACTCTATACCCATTAAAGAATCTTTCTATAGCATTAAAATTCAAAATATTTAAAACTACAATTCTATTTAAGGAAGATTGTTTGGTTTTTGGCTATTTGATTAAAATTTATTTTGGTTATATTAAAACTATTTAATTTAGATGGAGTTAACCCATCCTTCATTGAGTTTTTGAATATTTTCCCACCTGTCATTTTCATTGTGTTAAGTTGATTAAAACTTAAAGAGATCACTTTCAAATATTATAAAAAAATTCTCAAATGAAAACAAAGCTTTCACTCTTTGATGAAAATCAAAATTTTCTCAATTATTGTGAGTATTTGATATTCCTTGGTGCTTTCACTATAAAGGATACTAAAATATGCTCCTTATTTTTTAACAACTCATGCAAAAGTTAAAATTTTTCTAAGAAAATTTTATCATGTTGCATTTTGTTCTCTTAGAACAGGAAATGAGAACACTTAAAAAACATTTAGATTATTTTCTTTGAGTTACTCAAGAAAAATTCAATTATGGATCAAATCTTTAATCAAGATCTTGCATTCCTCCTCCAGTGGTCGAGATGCTTTGATAAACTTTTCCTTATAAAAGATAGTCGAACTACTCACCTTCTTTCTCCTTTTATTTTCTTTATATATGATGATCTGATATAAAAAGAAAATAACTAGTGGAATATTTGTAAGTTATAAAGATCATTTGTAATGGAGGAGAAAATAAATTTTTAATCCAAAGAATTTTAAGACTATTATTGTTCTAAATATTTTCCCTTCCCTTCAAAAAAGTGGAATATACAAAAGCTTTTGATCTCTAGTAGAGTATTTACGAGTTGTTAATGTCATTTATGATGGAGGGAAAAGATCCAATTCTTTAAAGAAAATAAATATACATTAAATTTAAAAACCTGATTAAATCTATCTTTAGGTATACGTCCTCTCTTATCGCATCTTATAGACATCTGGCATAAGTTTGGTCTTATAACAGCCAACATGCTTAAAGTTATCTTTAGATTTAAGCCCGTTTTTATGATATCCTATTGAATTCTAGCATAAGTCATCTTTTATGGCAGCAAACCTGTTTAAATATGTCTTCAGGTCTAAGCCGACTTTTATGACATCCTATTGACTTCTTGCATAAGTCTGCCTTTATGGCAGCTAACCTACTTAAATCTGTCTTAAGATATATGTCCCCTCTTATGACATCCAATAAACATCTGAAATAAGTCTACTCTTATGACAACCAAGCTATTTATATATATTTTTAGGCCTTAGTTTGATCTTAAAGCATCCTATAGATATCTAGCAAAAGTCCACGCTTACAGCAACCAACCTATTTAAATATGTCTTTAAGTTTAAGCCCACTTTTATAGCATCCTATTGACTTCTGGCATAAGTGTTCTTTTATGATAGCCAACCTGATTAAATTTATCGTTAAGTCTAAGTCTTCTCTTATAACATCCTATAGACATCTGGCATAAGTCTGCTCTTATAACAACCAACCTATTTAAATCTATCTTTAAGTTTAAGCCCGCTTTTATGGCATCTTATTGACTTCTGGCATAAGTAGGCTTTTTAATAGCCAACATGTTTAAATCTTTATTCAGGTCTAAGCCCACCTTTATGAAATTCTATTGATATCTTTGAAGTTAGGTATAAGTACCCAATTGGTGGCATCCTAATCTTCATCCCGAAGTGAAGTATAAGTACCCCAAATGTCATCTTCCCTTCATTAAATTTTTAAATATGTAAATTTGATCCTCTATGGTTTGGTATGAGTCCCCACATTTAGGCTTCGTTTCCATATGTTCATCTGATCCTTTGAGGTTAGGTGTGAGCCCTCACACGTAGGCTTCCTTTTCTTATGATCATCTACTAGTCGTGTAGAATGCCCCTCGTGGCACCATCCTAGATTAAATATATAAATTTGATCCTCTGTAATTAGGTATGAGTCCCCACACTTAGTCTTCCTTTCCATATGATCATCCAATCCTCTAAGGTTAGGTGTGAGTCCCCTCACTTAGGCTTCATTTCCTCATGATCATCCGCTAGTGGTGGAGAACACCCATCGTGGCACCATCCAAGTTTAAATATATAAATATGATGCTCTATGGTTAAGTGTGAGTCTCCACGCTTAAGCTTCATTTCCATATGATCATCTGATCCTCTGAGGTTAGTTGTGAGACCCCACACTTAGGCTACCTATCATCACGATTATCTGCTAGTGATAGACAATGCTCCTAGTGGCACCATCCTTGTAAAACTTAAAGTTTAAACCTTCCAATATTAAATTAAATTCATTCCATATGTTGCCCTCTTTTCTTAGAAGATGCACTCTAGTTTGTTGAGTTGTGAGTAATTACCCAATTAGTGGCATCTTTCCTCTTTAACTAGAAAGAAGACTTTAGTCTTATTAATATCACATACAAACTTTAACATTAATGTTAAACCATATTCAAATCACTATACTCAATTTTTTGTACATTGGCTTTACTAAATGGTGTTAATCTCATTAGTTATTTGTTAAATCCATCATTTACTTTAAATTCATTCAATTAACTCAGATCTCTTTACAAACTTTTCATTCTGATTATCTATCAAAGCACAAAATCATTTCATTTCTAATACTCTAATCTTCCAGTTCAATTTTTGGATTTAGTTGATTATTTTGATCAACACCAATATACCTGATAAACTTTGGCAAGTTTATCATACCTATTGGGGGTCTATTTATTAACCTCATTATTTGAGGTCAACTTTCCATATATTGATTCTTAGTGACTAGGTACTTGTAGCCAAGTGTAGGCATCATCTTTAGGATTTCTCTTAGGTGGATACCCACTTATGTAGCGCTGACTCAGTCCTATTATTCAATCTGAAGAAAAACCACTTTAATCAAAATCTAATGTAATTCTGGATATATTAATCTAATTGAATGTCGTCGAGCCTAGTTGGGTTCATTTTGAGTTCAATCCAAACTCAACGAGTTCGGCCAAACCCTATTAAAATCTGCTTTATATTTCTTCACTAATTAAATTTAATCAAGAATTTACCTTAATAAAATATTAAATTCAATTAAAATAATTTTCAAATAAATATATATTTAATCAAGAAATTCTAATATAATAGATTTACTAAAAATAATTAAATTATTTGATAAAATTTAGGAATATTTAATAAAACAAATAGATTAAATTCATAACAAATAAATTAAACTAAATAAACTTTAACTATTAATAGAAGTTTTTTCAATCATCATGAAGAGTTAGGTTAGAACAAAACTAACACATGATCTCTCTCCCTCTCTCTATTTAAAAGACTACCCCCACTACCTCCTATTCATTCACAAAACTGAACCCATCCTCCAACTCATTCGCACGAACCCCCTACCCTGTCACCCTGTAATTCATATGCCTCCTCTAGGATTGAAGCCCCATCTCCCTCTCATATCTCTCTCTCTCTTGCATGGCTAACCCAGGTGAGAGTCCCCATCAAAGCCACCTGATGACCTCCTGCCCTAATCAATCCATCCAATTGGTTCACAAGCCCTAATTGAAGTTGTCACCTCCTATAGTCAACCATCTCTCGCATGCAAATTTTATCTAATTTCTTTCATCAAGATAAAAGAAAGTGCTAGAATCTTCTTGAGAGAACATCAAGGTAATGATTTCATACTTTTTGTTTACTAAGATTTAAAATTTGTAAGGTGTTTTTGTTGGATTATCTTTCCCTTAATTTTTGCATGTGAGAATAAAGTGTGCTAAAATTTACTTTCTGAGAGATGAATATGTTGGAATTATTTCTATTTTAGATTTCCTTCTTAAGGAATTAAGGGGTGTGGTTATCCTTCAAGACAAGGGAAGAAGAACATCAAATTTCTTTGGTTAGATTTGTTTGTTTTAGCAATGCAATATATCTTCCACCTCACAATTTGTTAACTCATTATGTGAAAATATTTTGATTAGAGTTTGAGGCTAAAATGAATACTTAAGTTAATTTATTAGGTACTTTCATGAAATTGCAACGCATAATGTTGAAGTTATCTTGCGATTAAAATTTGCTTTCATGGAATTATAGTGTGGAGTGCTGAGATTGAACATCTACATATTGTTTAATCATAAAAGAAAATATAAAAAGTTAAGTTTCATTCCCTTGAGTTTTGATTATATTGAATGTTGTTCTATGTTTTGTTTTATAAGAAAAAAGAAAGAGAATAAGAAGTGAACTATTTAATATAGTTCATTTGTCTAGATGCATGACTTATTGTTTGAGATATACATAAGATACTAAATTGGATCTTGTTTAGTAAGTGTTATATGCATGTTTCAGCAAGAAATCAATTTCTTGTGATAGATGTTGAAATATTAATGAGGCAAGTAGAAAAGCATTTTTTTCTGAATGTTTTTCAATAGCATTTTTTAGCAAAATTAATGTCAATTGGAGATTACATCTTTATAGGTAACTTGTTTCATGTTGTGTTTGGGAAAGATAGGTGATGGAATCTTGTTGTTCATGCATAAAAAGAAGCAAATATTTTCTAAGAGAAAAGTGTTTGTTAGAAAGTAAAGTGTGTATATGGATTTTGGAATGTAAAGTGTGTGTACATTTTGAAAAATGAAGTGATTCTGAAAAATGTGTGTGGATTTTGAAAGATGAAGTGTATGGATTTGGAAATGGTAAATTGTATGTATTCTTTGAAAGGTGAAGTGTATGGATTGTGAAAAGGTAAATTGTTTGTATGCTTTTGAAGAAAAAGTGTTTGAAAAATATTTTTGAGAAGTGTATGTGTTTTGGGAAAGTGTTATGTGTATGTCTTCAATGGAAAAATATGTGTATAATTTGGAGAAGTAGGGAAAGTATTTTGGAAAGCAAAATGTATAAAAGTATGTAATTTTGGAAAGTGATTTGTGTATATTTATAAATGTGAAATACTTTGAAAACAAAATTGTGTGGTTCTGAAAGATAAAGATTTTGATGAATGTGTGTATGTTGAGTAGAATAGTGAAGCATAAAATATGTGGAAAGTATGTGTGAGTTGAAAAGTGGAACTTGAGGGGTGTCAAAAGCAGGAAGTGGATATTGTATATTTTAGTGGTGGAAATGTAGGTTCAAAAAGTATTGCATGGAAAAGGAGAAAGGTAAAGTGTTTGGATTTTGAAAAGTGATTTGCATGTTTTCAGAAGTGGAAAAAAGTGTGTTTTATAAAAAGTGAAATGTTTGAAGGAAAAGTGTTTCGAAAAGTGTCTTAAAAAAAGAAGTGTTTTGAAAGTGTTTGTGTGGAAAAATAAAATGTTTTGAAAAGTATATGTGTTAAAAGAGTGGTGTATATTTTTGAAAGGTAAAAGTGTGTGACCTTTGGGAAGTTACATGGAAATAAGTGTATGGTTTGAAAGGTAAAGAGTTTTGATGAGTATGAGTTTCGAAAGGTGGCTTGTTTGTGTTTTAGAAAGCAAATTGAAAGTGTGAGTGTTGAATAGTAAAGCATCTGATTGTTGAAGGTTGAAGTGTTTTAGAGAGATGAGGTATGTGGATTTTGGAGAATGAGATATTTGGGTGATTGTTAAAAAGTGAAAGCTCTTTTTCTCTCTCTACCTCTCTCTTTCTCCTTTTTCATCTTCCCTTTTATTGTGCCTTGGGGTGAATTTTAAAAAATTCAAAGTATGCTTTCAAAAATAAAAAGTTCAAAAGGTAATCAACCGAATCGGTGTGCAAGCCCGAAAAAAGGTACATTTAGATTTAAATAATTTTTTTAATTATTTTAATTCTAATAATTAAATGTGTTTCTAATCCATATTTTATTTCCCTTTATTGCATGAACTACGAGGAATGATACCGATCAAGTGAACAAAAAAGTGTTTGAATAGTTGCTATTTGAATGATTTATATTTGTGCAACTTATGTAGTTTTGATGATTCCAAACATTATTGTTCAAATGTATAGTTATCTCCTAACAATTTTAGAAGATTTGCATTTGCTCTTGTGTGTACTAACATTTCAGGAAAATCAGACTCCAGACTACGATAACTTCAAATCAAATTCAACATGAGATATTTTGTTTATTTGAAGTTTGCATTTTCTTTGAATTAATTTTAAAAGGGAGTGATTGTAATTGAGTGAATAAAATCTCACACACACAAATAAGGAGATCTTAAAATTCTATACTGATTGTACAGGACGATATTTATCGTACTGGACGATCTGTCAGTTATCTCCTATTGAGCACTTGGAACGAATAGGAACTTGCTCGAGAAAATTTTTTTCTAAGTCCTATTCATCCAGGACAAATTTTATTATCGTCTCGGACGATGGGTTCTCTATAAAATTTTCGTCCAAACGAATTTTTCTATCGTACGAGGCGACCGGTCCTCTGGAAAATTTTCGTACAGACGAAATTAATTATCGTCCAGGACGATCGGGTCTCTGGAAATTTTTCGTCCAGACGAAAACAAATTATCGTCCGTGGCGATGGGTTCTCTGGAAAATTTTCGTCCAGACGAAATAAATAATCGTCCAGGACGATCGGCTCTCTGGAAAATTTTCGTCCAGACGAACATATTTTCGTCCAAATGATTAACCGACTTAGAACAGTTTTCAGCAGTTTCTAGAACCGACCTTGTAATAACCGTTCGTACTGGACGAACCTAGTTCGTACAGTACGATTCACTGTACGAAGTCATTTCGTACACATATACAAATTGGGTCGTTTCAGATCGTTTAAGTAAAATTGTCCAGGACGATCCAGGATCGTACAGGACGATCCACTGCGTACAGAATTGGAAACTTGCAGTTTTTGGGCGGTTTTTCATGTCTTTTGTATAAATAGTCCAAATTAGACTGCCACCCAATCTTTTTGTCATTTGATCTTCGTGCCTCTTGAGAGAATAGCCAAGGAGAGAGTGGAAGAGAGCATTCAAAGGAGAATTCCTACCATTGGAGCGAGAAGGCTTCACTTGGATTACTAAGATAAGAGTCTCTACTTGTGAAATTGGATTTCTTCACTATTTTCTTTCTTCCTTCTAGATTCTTGTGAGAAGATCAGTCAAGCAGATCCGGTTCTCTGCCGACACTTGGAGAGTGTGAACAGCCGTAGGGTTCTCTGCCCACACTAGGAGAGTGTAAAAGGACGACGGTTCTCTGCCAGCACTGTAGATTGTGTAAAAGGACGAAGGTTCTCTGCCTACACTTGGAGAGTGTGAACAGCCGTAGGGTTCTCTGCCCACACTAGGAGAGTGTAAAAGGACGACGGTTCTCTGGCAGCTCTGTGGATTGTGTAAAAGGATGAAGGTTCTCTGCCTACACTTGGAGAGTGTGAACAGCCGTAGGGTTCTCTGCCCACACTAGGAGAGTGTAAAAGGACGACGGTTCTCTGCCAGCACTGTGGATTGTGTAAAAGGACGACGGTTCTCTGCCGCACCGGGTAGTGGTGAAAAGAGTGTTTTGTACAGGCTTCTCCGCCTTGCTGTGGGTGCTAAAGGAGAGTCACTTTGTGGTATTAGTGCAATACTCAGAGGGTGCCTCTGAGGAGTGGATGTAGGTCTGGTTATAGACCGAACCACTATAAATCTGGTGTCATTTACTTTATTGCTTTTACGTTTCCGCACTTTAAATTTCAGTTTTAACAACTTTGTGGTTGAAAAACATTTTTCTACAAACTTTAAAAGAAAATTTTATTTCGGTTCAACTTTATCAATAAGAGGGTTTAAAATTTTTAAAACTACCAATTCACTCCCCTCTTGGTAGCCGTGGGACATTTACTTAGGCTTAATAACCTAATTACTGGACTCAACAAGTGGTATCAGAGCATAGTTTCAAAATCATAAGTTTGAACTACTTTTTGATTAACATAGATGGCCACATTTGGAAACCGAAACACACCTGAGGGTTACTCTATCACTAGACCTCCACTGTTTGACAATAGTCCTTTTGATTTTTGGAAAACACGCATGTCTACTTTCTTACAGTCACTTGATTATCGCATGTGGATGCTAGTCCAGGAAGGTTACTCAAAACCAACTAGATTAGTTGATGGAATTAGGGTAGATACACCCTATGCAGATTGGACTATAGAAGAACATGACTTAGCACAATTAAATGCGAAATGTTTAAATAGTTTCTTTTGTGCTTTAAAATCTGAAGACTACATGCGAGTTTCCACTTGTAAAAGCGGAAAAGACATATGGGATAGACTTTGTATTACTTATGAAGGGACAAATGAGGTTAAGCAATCAAGACTCAATATCTTGTTACATGACTACGAATTATTTCGCATGAAACCTAATGAATCTATATCTGACATGTACACAAGATTCACTCAAATTGTCACCTCTTTGCATGCACTTGGTAGGGAATTAACAAATGCTGAAATGGTTAATAAGATTCTTCATTGTTTACCTACTGCATATGATGCTAAAATTACTGCAATTACAGAGTCTAAAGATCTGAACATTTATTCAATTAACAATCTTCTTGGTTCACTCATTGCTTACGAGCAAGGAGTAAGTCAAAGAAAGATTGATGCAGGTGAACCAAGAAAGGACAAGAATATTGCACTAAATGTGGAAGAGTCAGAAAGTGAACACTCACAACCTGAGGATGAAGACGATATAGCACTGATGACTAGATAATTCAGAAGCTTTTTAAAGAGGAAGCAGAAGAGACGCCAGCAATGGAATAGAGGTAAGTATAACAGAAATGACAAGGTTTCTAATAAAGTGATTTGTTATGAATGCAGGAAACCAGGTCATATAAAGACTGATTGTCCAAATCTCAAAGCCACTCCTAGCAAGGAGAAGGTAGAGGAGAAACCAATGGTAAAGAAGGGCAAGAAGAAGTTTAAAAGGCTTTTTGGGAGGACTCAGCTTCAGACTCATCTAAGACTGAAAAAGAAGAAGAAGTCACCAACCTTTGCTTGATGGCAGATAAAGCTGAACAATCAGATCAAGAAGAGGTATGTGATTTAACCTATAATGAATTGTTTGAAGTTTCTGAACACATGCATGACGCATATAGGAAAATGAAAAGGATGCATGCTAGTGTAGTTTTAGAATTAGAAAAGCTTAATAAGGAACACGAAATCCTTAGGAAAGATCATGCTTTAATTGATAGCAACCACATGAAACTACTAAATGAATATAATGACTTGAATAAAAATTTTGAGAATTTAAAATCATCCTATGCTGAACTTGAAAAAGAATTTAAGAAATTTATGGATGAATCTGAGAGCAAGACATATAGAATCAATTATACCAATCAAATCTTGGAGGATATGAATTCATTTTACAAACTCACTATAAGAGCTCTCGAGGATAATAGGAACCCCCCTAAACTTGAAGATTTTACAAATCCTAAATATTATCCTAAATTCATGAAATCCCTTAGAAGACAATCATATGAAAGAAAACATAGGAATATTTTTCCTAATGTTAAATGTAACAATTGTGGATTTTTGGGACATATATCTCACACCTGCACTTTAAAGATGAAACCTAATTTGGTGTGGAGAACTAAGATGCATAAACCTAGACATATCATACATACATCTGATTATAAATTTCATAAAGGTGAACCCAAACTAGTTTGGATTCCCAGGTCTAACATTTGAGAATTTTGCAGGAATGCTCTCACACAAGACCTCGTGAGAGTATATGGTACCTGGACAGCGGATGTTCAAAGCACATGACTGGAGATACTGCTCAATTCATAACGCTGGAAGCCAGGATTGGAGGTAAGGTTATACTTGGAGATAATACCACAAAGAAAGTGGTTGGATCAGGTATGATTGGAAATTTGAAAAACTTTTTCATAGACAATGTTTTATTAGTTGAAGGCTTAAAACATAATTTGCTTAGCATAAGTCAGATATGTGATAAGGGCTATAATGTAAAATTTTTACCTACTAGCTGCATAATTAGCCTAAATGGAAAAATTATTTTAAATGGAAAAAGGGTAAACAATGTCTACATGCTAGATTTAAATTGTATTCAATCTCCTACTACTTTTTGTTTGAAAACTGTTTCTGATGAATCATGGCTTTGGCATAGGAGACTTTGTCATTCTAGTATGAAAAATCTTAGAAGAATTACCCAAAAGAATTTGGTGAGAGGAATACCTAAACTAGACTTTACTAAGGACCATCTTTGTGATGCATGTCAATTAGGAAAACAAGTGAAGTCCTCTTTTAAGTCCAATAAAGATCTTAGGACCAGTAAACCTTTAAAAATTCTTCACATGGATCTTTTTGGACCTGTAAGCACTGTTAGTCTAATAGGAAAGGTATATGGATTTATTATAGTAGATGATTTTTCAAGATTCACCTGGGTTAAATTTCTTTTTCATAAGAGTGAATCATTTGAGGAATTCAGAAATTTTTCAACTTGGATACAAAGAAAACTAGGATGTGAAATAATTTCTATACAAAGTGATCATGGAGGAGAATTTGAAAATGAAAGATTTGAAGATTTCTGTAAAGAAAAGGGGATTGATCACAATTTTTCTGCACCTAGAACTCCTCAACAAAATGGAGTAGTTGAAAGAAAGAACAGAACATTAATAGAAGCCGCCCGAGCAATGTTAGCAGAATACTCGCTTCCTAGATATTTTTGGGCTGAGGCGGTTAGCACTGCATGCTATGTTCTGAATAGGGTGAATGTGAGATCAAATTTGAATAAAACACCCTATGAGTTGCTAAAAGGTAGAACACCAAATTTGTCTCATTTACATGTATTTGGTTGCAAGGTGTTCATACAAAATAATGGAAAATCTGCCTTAGGAAAATTTGATCCAAAATCATATGAAGGAATTTTTGTTGATATTCAAGTGTTGGAAAATCTTATAGAGTATTCAACAAAAGAACTTTAGTCATTGAGGAAACCACACATGTTGTTTTTGATGAAAATGGAAACATGGAAGAGCCAAAAGTTGTTGAAGAAGAAATTGAAGAAAACTCCCAAAAGATTGATAGATTAAATTTGGAAGAAAATGTGAAAGAAAATTTAGAAAGAGAAGACCCTTTGCCTAGAGATTTGAGATTTTCTAAAAACCACCCAAAGAATTGATTATAGGTGAACCAAGTGAAGGTATTAGAACTAGGCGTGGATTAAACAAGGAAGTCAATCATTCAACCTTTATTTCAACTATTGAACCCACTAACATTGATCAAGCACTTTCAGATGAATTTTGGATATTGGCCATGCAAGAAGAGTTAAATCAATTTGTAAGAAATAAAGTTTGGGAACTGACTATAAGGCCAAAAGATCAAAGTGTTGTTGGAACCAAGTGGGTGTTCAAAAATAAAATGAATGACTCAGGAGTAGTCATTAGAAATAAGGCTAGATTAGTAGCTAAGGGGTAAAATCAAATTGAAGGAATTGATTTTGAGGAAACTTTTGCCCCTGTAGCTAGACTTGAAGCAATTAGGGTTTTACTAGCCTTTGCCTGTTTTAAAGGTTTTAAATTGTTTCAAATGGATGTCAAAAGTGCCTTTTTAAATGGGGTAATTGAAAATTCTAAAGTATGGATTGAAACAGGCACCTAGGGCTTGGTATGAGAGGTTAAGCACCTTCCTACTTGAAAGATCTTTTGAAAAAGGAAGTGTGGATACAACTCTCTTTTTAAGGAAAATTGGAAAGGATATACTTATTGTTCAAATTTATGTGGATGACATCATCTTTGGATCTTCAAATAAACATCTTTGTGATGATTTTTCTAAAACAATGAGTAGTGAATTTGAAATGAGTCTAATGGGAGATTTAAATTACTTTCTAGAATTTAGCATTAAGCAACTTGAGGAAGGTACTTTTCTTAGTCAAACCAAATATATTAAGGACATCCTCAAAAAATATGAAATAGACAATGCTAAACCTGTTAGTACACCAATGAGTTCTTCAGTTCAGTTGGATAAAGACCTTAAGGGAAAATCTGTTGATCAAAAGAAATTTAGAGGGATAATTGGATCTTTACTTTACTTGACTGCTAGCCGACCAGATATTATGTTTAGTGTTTGCTTATGTGCTAGATTTCAATCAGATCCAAAAGAATCACATTTGACAGTAGTGAAAAGGATTTTAAGATATCTACTAGGAACTCAAAACTTAGGATTTTGGTATCCTAAGTTTAGCTCTTCATTTGAAATTATTGGTTACTCAGATTCTGACTTTGCAGGCTGTAGAGTGGATAGGAAAAGCACTTCTGGAACATGTCAATTCATTGGAAATTCATTAGTTTCATGGTCTAGTAGAAAACAAAATTCAGTGGCACTATCTACTGCAGAAGCAGAATACATTGCATTAGGAAGTTGTGTGGCACAAGTACTTTGGTTAAAACAACAGTTGATTGATTTAGGATTAACTATAGGCACTATTCTAATTTATTGTGACAATACTAGTGCTATTTGCATTTCCAAAAATCCTATTCAACATTCTAGAACCAAACACATTGATATAAGGCATCATTTCATAAGGGATCATGTATCCAAAGTAGAAATTGAACTCATACATGTTTCAACTGAAAATCAACTTGCAGACATTTTTACAAAACCTTTAGCCTTTGATACCTTCAGTACTTTAAGAACAAGGCTTGGTGTTATTGATTTGAATGCTTAACCAAAATGTCTTTGCAACATTGATACTTGTTGTGTTTTGTTTTTGTGATTTTGTGAATTTTGTGTGTTTTGAATGAATTGTTTTTGGATTTATGATTTTGTTTTATGTTTTCTGTGTTTTTGAATGTTTTTGTTGATTTTCTTAATTTAAAAAATCAAAATTAAAATTTTTTTTGGAGGAAATCGTCCAGGACAAAATTGGTTTCGTACGGGACGATGTGTGAAGGAACAGTTTGCGCGAATTTAAACCGTTTTGAGAGCAGTTTTTAATTAGATCGTCTGTACGATATGTGATCGTCCAGGACAAATTTTTTCTCTCTCAAACGTCGGGACGATTGAATGCAGCGGTTGAGTGGATAAGACAGTTTTTAATACGAACTTCGTTTGTACGAAATTTTCGTTCGTCCAGACGAACATGTGTCGGTTCATTGTAGGGGACGGTTTTAAAAAGTCATTAAAACGATTCACTTTTTGATCGTCTGTACGAAATTTTTTCGTCTGTATGATCGGTCAAGTCAAAAAGCCTGTACGAAGGGACGCATCGTAAGTTGTGTTGAATACGAAAAGCCGTTACATTTTGGACGAATTGGATCGTCTGTACGAAATTACTTCGTCCAGACGAACGATAATTTTTCGTCCAGGACGAACGTATCATTTTTCTTTAAATATGAAGGCTTTCAAACTTGACAATCACACTTTCAAACTTCTTTTTAAATCCCTTTCTACATCAAATCAACAATGGCCTCCTCTAGCAAAAGACAAAAGGTTTTGGTGAGGAAACCAAATAGGAATGCCCCAGACAACTTTCTTTCCAAGGCAAATGAGGAATCTTTTCCTCGTTTTGCATCCGCAAAAATCACTCCGTCTCGCATTCTTATCCAAACAGAGTTGAAATTTCGGGTATTGCACCTCTTCGCCTCAACCCAATTTCAGTTCATTCTTTCTCTCGCCCACATCTACAATAAGCAAACCTATCATTACTTTCTAGCTAACATGAGTTTCAATTCTGACCACTCCAAAATCAGTTCTTTTGTTTTTAAACAAAAAGTTGAGATCACCAAGCACGACCTTGGTGCATTTTTAAACTTAAGAACTGAGGGATATAGAGCCCACACCCTAATGTCAGAAACCTCCTTCAAATGGTTTCAAATCAATAGGGTAATTAGAGAAAATGCTATTGACAATCATGTTGCTAGAGTCTCCGGTATGACCCAAGATGCCCGAATCATCCAGCATATCCTTAGATCCTCAATAATTCCTAAAGCTGGTGATAGGATTAACATTACTCCTCTTCTTTCTTGTCTAACTTTTTTAATCATGCAAGGACATCCTATTGACGAAGCCCAACTTATCATAGACCATATCTATGGGCTTTCAGAAATAGGACATGCATATCAGAAGAGGAAGAAGAACATTTCATTAAGACACTTAATTACTCATATTTTGGAAAAGAAGTACAATATAGTGCATCCTAATGAAGAATATGAAGAGCCAGTTTACTATAACGATGCATCATTCAGATTGCTCTTCAAGGAGGAAAAAGAAAAAGAAAAAGCACATGCCAGTGCTTCAGAAGAAGAAGAAGAAGAAGGAGTGCAAGCTTCTGCTTCTCAATCAGATTACCAGAATCTGATTGAGAGATTTGATAGACTAGAGACTCACATTGATCAAAGGTTTGATCAATTTGATGCTCAACTTACGCAGCAGCAACATGACATTGGTAATATTAAAGATGAAGTTCATGAAATTAATACCAATGTAATGTTGATGGCCTCCTACTTCAACCTCTTTGGCGGCATTCCTCCTCCTCCTCCAGAACAGTAGAATTTTTTTTTATGTCTGTTTCTGTTGTATTTTCTTTTTTGTTTGTTTTGTTTTTATCTTATCTGTTTTATTGTGATTGTTTTTATGTTTTTAAGTTCAATGTATTTTTTATGTGTAATCCGTTCCTTTAATTTCAATAAAAGTTTGTTTTTATTAGATTTGTTTTGAAATGTGGTTAATGTTTATGAATTTCATTAATATTATTTAATCTACATAGTGCTTAAATTCGATTGTAATTTGAGATTATCTATATTAGAAAAATCTAGACTTTCTTAATTTATAAGTTGTTTATAACTTGTTGTAATTAGAACTTTTAAATTCATGTCTATTCATTTAGACTACATAAAAGTTAATATTACTATTGCAATTTAGATATTTTCTTATTTTGTATTTCTATGCTCAAGTGATATTTATGCACCTAGAAATATTTGAAATTTTAGATTATAGATTTTGGAAAGAATTGGTCAAATTACTCTTGAACATTGTACAAACGTACAAAAATCAAAAGGAATTCGCAAAAATTTGCAAAGTGAAAAAGAGGCACAAAATAAGCCCAACCAAAGAAAAATGCACAAAAATGTGCTCCCAAACTTTGAAAAGATGCGCAAAGCGCCACATGAGGTAAATCTCTTCTTTCCAAATTCATTCAATCTCTTAATTCAAATTGATCTTATGTTCATTTATATTCTATTGAACTTTGAAATATAGAATTTTTTATACATCTCTCTTGTAATGATTTTCAATAGTCAAATGTCTAAATTGAATCATGTCTTTGATAAATTTTTCTTACTTACAATGTTATATCACTTCTTAAATTTTATGAATTTCTATGATTGATCTAATATCTTTAGTTTAAAATTGCATACCCTATGTCAAATCACAATTTAGATTAAATTTTAAAAATGAATTTCATATAATTATTTATATTTCTTGTCTTTTTCTTCTTCACTTTTTGTTGCTGTCAAAAAGGGGGAGAAATTATTATGTTTGTCTTTTGTGTTTTTGTGTTTTGTGTTTTCTATTTTTGATTGTTCTGTTTGCAAGTTTTTTGTTTGTGTTAAAATTTTTGAAAAACAAAAATATTGTTCTTTAATGCCTCCTTATTTTAATGTACTCATAAATTCAGGGGGAGTTTAGGAGATAAGAGATTTGTTTTAACTTGAAACCATACAAATAATAATTGTTTTGCCATCATCAAAAAGGGGGAGATTGTTTGAATAGTTGCTATTTGAATGATTTATATTTGTGCAACTTATGTAGTTTTGATGATTCCAAACATTATTGTTCAAATGTATAGTTATCTCCTAACAATTTTAGAAGATTTGCATTTGCTCTTGTGTGTACTAACATTTCAGGAAAATCAGACTCCAGACTACGATAACTTCAAATCAAATTCAACATGAGATATTTTGTTTATTTGAAGTTTGCATTTTCTTTGAATTAATTTTGAAAGGGAGTGATTGTAATTGAGTGAATAAAATCTCACACACACAAATAAGGAGATCTTAAAATTCTATACTGATCGTACAGGACGATATTTATCGTACTGGACGATCTGTCAGTTATCTCCTATTGAGCACTTGGAACGAATAGGAACTTGCTCGAGAAAATTTTTTTCTAAGTCCTATTCGTCCAGGAAGAATTTTATTATCGTCCCGGACGATGGGTTCTCTGTAAAATTTTCGTCCAAACGAATTTTTCTATCGTACGAGGCGACCGGTCCTCTGGAAAATTTTCGTACAGACGAAATTAATTATCGTCCAGGACGATCGGGTCTCTGGAAATTTTTCGTCCAGACGAAAACAAATTATCGTCCGTGGCGATGGGTTCTCTGGAAAATTTTCGTCCAGACGAAATAAATAATCATCAAGGATGATCGGCTCTCTGGAAAATTTTCGTCCAGACGAACATATTTTCGTCCAAACGATTAACCGACTTAGAACAGTTTTCAGCAGTTTCTAGAACCGACCTTGTAATAACCGTTCGTACTGGACGAACCTAGTTCGTACAGTACAATCCGCTGTACGAAGTCATTTCGTACACATATACAAATTGGGTCGTTTCAGATCGTTTAAGTAAAATCGTCCAGGACGATCCAGGATCGTACAGGATGATCCACTGCGTACAGAATTGGAAACTTGCAGTTTTTTGGCGGTTTTTCATGTCTTTTGTATAAATAGTCCAAATTAGACTGCCACCCAATCTTTTTGTCATTTGATCTTCGTGCCTCTTGAGAGAATAGCCAAGGAGAGAGTGGAAGAGAGCATTCAAAGGAGGATTCCTACCATTGGAGCGAGAAGGCTTCACTTGGATTACTAAGGTAAGAGTCTCTACTTGTGAAATTGGATTTCTTCACTCTTTTCTTTCTTCCTTCTAGATTCTTGTGAGAAGATCAGTCAAGGAGATCCGGTTCTCTGCCGACACTTGGAGAGTGTGAACAGCCGTAGGGTTCTCTGCCCACACTAGGAGAGTGTAAAAGGACGACGGTTCTCTGCCAGCACTGTAGATTGTGTAAAAGGACGAAGGTTCTCTGCCTACACTTGGAGAGTGTGAACAGCCGTAGGGTTCTCTTCCCACACTAGGAGAGTGTAAAAGGACGACGGTTCTCTGGCAGTTCTGTGGATTGTGTAAAAGGACGAAGGTTCTCTGCCTACACTTGGAGAGTGTGAACAGCCGTAGGGTTCTCTGCCCACACTAGGAGAGTGTAAATGGACGACGGTTCTCTGCCAGCACTGTGGATTGTGTAAAAGGATGACGGTTCTCTGCCGCACCGGGTAGTGGTGAAAAGAGTGTTTTGTACAGGCTTCTCCGCCTTGTTGTGGGTGCTAAAGGAGAGTCACTTTGTGGTATTAGTGCAATACTCAGAGGGTGCCTCTGAGGAGTGGATGTAGGTCTGGTTATAGACCGAACCACTATAAATCTGGTGTCATTTACTTTATTGCTTTTACATTTCCGCACTTTAAATTTCAGTTTTAACAACTATGTGGTTGAAAAACATTTTTCTACAAACTTTAAAAGAAAATTTTATTTCGGTTCAACTTTATCATTAAGAGGGTTTAAAATTTTTAAAACTACCAATTCACCCCCCTCTTGGTAGCCGTGGGACATTTACTTAGGCTTAACAACCTAATTACTGGACTCAACAAGAAGAAATAGACTAAAGGTGTCAATCATCTCTATCCAACCAAGTAGAGGTGCTACAATTAGATATCATCGGATATTGGCTCCATTGTATGTGATTATTATTAAAACTTAGATAGCCTTAAGGATCAAAACCCTTGTTGTGTTTTGCAATCTCCAAACCATAGGGTCTTATAAAGACCATAGTTTTTATTTCATCATGCATTTTATAATTAAATATTTAATTTACATGTTATTTTTATTCTTCAATTTAGATTTTTATTCTATCATTTAGAACCCAAAATCCATTAGTTTACATTCATGCATATGTCTGAAGGGTTAGTCACAGTGATTATAATCCTACAAAATAGTAGCGACAATTAAGGATAATAGTTAAAGACAAGTCTTAGAAAACTTATATTAAGTTTATGATTGATATACCCTTTAGGAGGGAAACATTAAAAATAGAAAATGTAGTGATGCCTCACCCTAGGATTAGTATACATTATTTATGTAACCTCAATCTAACTAAAACATTAATCAATTAATCTTTGAACCCTCTTCAAGAATTAAAAACTCTAGTAAATCAAAACACTAAGTAATGCTAATAATTTATTCTATATAGGACATATCCAAACCACACAGCTTATAATACGCACTTAGATTTGTTTGTTAGCTCAATCGACTCTAGCTTTAGGTTAGGTCAGTGTTTACTTTCTTGTTGTTCTGAGATGGGCTTTTTCAAGGTTTTCACTACATATTGGTTGTAATGGTCAAAGTGTTTATTTATTTACTTATTTCAGTAATATGAGAATTGATGTGATGGGCAAAAAATTACCACTAGGATATGAACAATTTGGATGCTCAAAGAATTTTATGTAGGTGGTCATGCTCATGCAGGGCGAAATTAAAGAGGGTAAATTGTAGATTTAAACTGACATAATTTTTTGTAGGTTCAAAATGTTAAGCCCTTTTAAAATTAAAAGAGCATGCCAAAGTGTAGCTGATGAATTTAAATTAAATACAAATATATAACTGCTTGAAATGATTTTATAATGATAAATTAGGATAACCTTGCAGGTGGTCTAGATTTTTTTTATATTGATATGTAATATAAAAGTGTTTGAAAAGCGTTTTAATGTAAAAGTGACTTGAAATTAGGATATCACATCCAAAATGGATCCATAAAGGAGAGAATATCCCTTATGGGAATGTTCTCTTCTATTTGGAAAGTCAAGTTAGGATAACTTTAATATCCAGAGGGAAAGGAAAATACCTATTTGGGGATGAGTTTCTTTTCATTTGTATATTCAGACCCAGTGAAATCAATAAGCTCGCATAAGGAAAGCAAATCAAGGAGAAAACATGAAGATGTGAAGAAAAGAAAAGATGTCCCATTTCAAAGTGACTTGTGTTAGTCATAAGATTAGAATCTTTGTTTGTTGTTATTGGCACCTGGCCACTTTACTTTCTAGAAAATTCTGGGTTGTAAATAAAGTGGCACTTGCCATAATGACTTTACACATTATTTATTGGATAATTCAATTTGATTGTTTAAATTGTTTGTATAGTAGAAATTACATATTTTTTTAGGTTTCGTATATGCTGTGTTTTGTTTTAGCCAGGATACGATGGGAGTTTTGTGAGGGTATAAATAAAGTCTTTTATACTTGAAACTTAAATAAAATTTTTAGGCTCACATAGAAACTCAAACAATCTAAGAAGTAAGCTCGGGACCATCGAGAGTCAGCATATATGCATATTGAAAGTTCATGAGAATTGTGAAACAATAAAGAACTAGACCCAAAGATAACCAAGAGGGGGAGTGAATTAGTTTTTTTAAAAAAACATTTAACCACAAAGAAAAATCCTATTTTTAAAGCTTTTTTATCTTCTAAAAATATATAATTTTATCCCTTGATGCTGAAGAAAAGTAATTTCAAAATAATAGAAAATTAGATATTTTCAACCATGCAGTTAATATAAAAATAAATGCATAAAATTAAGTATGGAAAAATAAAATTCAAGAACAAACACACCAGAGATTTATAGTGATTTGGTCAACCTAACCAACATCGACTCCTTAGAGACTCACTCTCAAACTATTGCACTAAACCTTTAGTGACTCTCCTTTAGCCCCCAGAACTAAGCTTATAAGCCCTTACAAAATCTCTTTCACCAACCCAGTGAGGTAGAGGATTGTAATCCTTTCACAGGCAGAGTGCCTTAACTCCTTTTCACCCTCCTTGTGAGACAGAGAACTTTGACTCCTTTTCACCCTCTTGATGAGGAAGAGAACCTGGAATTATTTTCACCTTCCTTGGGGGGCGGAGCAGCCGAGTTCTTTAACACCAAAGAAATCTTTTTCTTTCCAAAACTTCCCTCAAGAAAAATCTTCAAAATGATGGTACTAAGATACAAGCTTGCTAGAGAAATTGTGTGAAAACCCCTCCACAATCCCTTGAAGCTCACAAGGATTTTCTCCCTCTCAAAGTCCACCCTTTCCTCTCTCCCTTTAAAGGCTCTCTCTTCAAGTTTTCTCTAGAAGAATAGAGACTCAATGCATGCCAAAGGCACTTATAATGACTTTAGAGAAAGCTTAAATAGAGGGCTTCAAAAACCCTAAAAAATCATTTCAGCCCTCAAAGATCATACAATATGATCCTATGATCATCCTGTTTTATTAGTACAAAATAGCCCTTTTACCCAGTACGATCAGTATTGCCTTGTACAATTAGTTCAAGTATTTGAAGAGATCATCCAGTGCAATTATGTGATCATCCAAAATGATTTGTTTAATCAAAATGTTGCTCATCCAGGATGAACCATGGGATGACAAAATTCATCTCTCTTGATTATACAGTATGATTTTGTTCGTACAGTACGATTAGAATATCAAAATTAAGAAGATTCAATTTACTAATCACAAGATCAATTTAGGCATGATTGTCATAAATTGTCAAGTATGATATACATTATCCTGGGTGATTATAACAAAATATGAAATTTAAAATCTTGCCTAAATTATGATTGGGGACTATTTTCATGATCATAAATAATCATCCTAGAGAGCTAAACCATCTAGTATGATTAGTTAGATGAGCTGATAGCATGATATAATATAAATCATTCTGTATGATTAGTTTAAAATTTGAACATCTAGATTTGACTTAATGTCACTCCCCTGAGTGTATGTGTGTATGGTCACCAATCTAGCATAAACCCTTATAGGACATGACTGAAGAAATAAAAAATACATCAATGAATATTATAAAAATCTTTACAGCATAATCTATTCTGCCTAATCTAAAGCCTTAAATTTTAGTTGGATGGTGCATGATGCTCCTGAAATATTAGTACATACAAAAACTATTTATTGCAAATATATGTAGACATAAGGATGTGAGCCATAATGTTTGTTATCATAAAAAATATAAACTTGTGAGATAAAGTTTTAACACATATTATTTCTTTCTCTTCCATGTTAGGCACCTCCTCGCTTGCGAGTTTTGGTAGACCACTTGGCTTATTAGGTACAGTTTTGTTAAGGAGATGTGTGCAATCTCTAGGAAAAATTATATTTTCTAAACTTGATTTTAAAACTACTTCATAATTATTTTTTGTATTTGAGTCAATTAGCATATATTAATAGATACAGATTAAAAGAGTAAAATTTTAATTGCATTTTACCATCAAGCATCATTTACCCTATATAAGTTGAGGGGCTAATTAGGAATATTCTTAGATGTTGGCCCCTAATTCCTCAAAACCTAAAAAAATATCCCTACCCATCTTTCATAAAAAGACCAGACACATAGTTTTAAAGAACATAGGTGGTTAGCTGGCTCACCAATCCAGGCAGGGGTAAGTCTAGATTTGCACCTGATTACATAAGTTTAGGTCACTACTTTAAAGTACCCAAATTAGACTTAGGATCCAGGGTAGAACTAAAAAACATAAGTCCCCACCATTCAAAAATATAATCACATATTTCTAATAGAATGTCAACATAAATATGAAAATTCTCTCTAAAAATGTAAAGCCTAACATAGGGTAGTACTACATGAAAATCGCACATTAATGATAGAATTTTCAGCGGACTCCCGGCGAATGAATTTCTAACTAATTTTTTTAATGGATTTCCAACATATTCTTTAGAAATATTTCTTACAAATTTTCAAGCAGATTTTTCAATGGCGTTTCTGGCAGATATATTTCCAGCAAATTTTTTGTAGAGTCTAAAAATATTTGAAAATATAATTTACTCATAACTTAATTCATTAATAATTTTATAGTTTATTTTAATTATTTTTAATTTAATAAATATTTTAATTAAATATTAATTTAATAATATATTTTAATTAAATATTAATTTAATAATATAGTTTAATTAATTGATACTTAAATAACTTATTTTTGTTGAGTCCAGTAATTAGGTTGTTAAGCCTAAGTAAATGTCCCACGGCTACCAAGAGAGGGGTGAATTGGTAGTTTTAAAAATTTTAAACCCTCTTAATGATAAAGTTGAACCGAAATAAAATTTTCTTTTAAAGTTTGTAGAAAAATGTTTTTCAACCCCAGAGTTGTTAAAACTGAAATTTAAAGTGCGGAAACGTAAAAGCAATAAAGTAAATGACACCAGATTTATAGTGGTTCGGTCTATAACCAGACCTACATCCACTCCTTAGAGGCACCCTCTGAGTATTGCACTAATACCACAAAGTGACTCTCCTTTAGCACCCATAGCAAGGCGGAGAAGCCTGTACAAAACACTCTTTTCACCACTACCCGGTGCGGCAGAGAACCGTCGTCCTTTTACACAATCCACAGTGCTGGCAGAGAACCGTCGTCCTTTTACACTCTCCTAGTGTGGGCAGAGAACCCTACGGCTGTTCACACTCTCCAAGTGTAGGCAGAGAACCTTCGTCCTTTTACACTCTCCTAGTGTGGGCAGAGAACCCTTCGTCTGTTCACACTCTCCAAGTGTCGGCAGAGAACCGGATCTCCTTGACTGATCTTCTCACAAGAATCTAGAAGGAAGAAGGAAAAGAGTGAAGAAATCCAATTTCACAAGTAGAGACTCTTACCTTAGTAATCCAAGTGAAGCCTTCTCGCTCCAGTGGTAGGAATCCTCCTTTGAATGCTCTCTTCCACTCTCTCCTTGGCTATTCTCTCAAGAGGCACGAAGATCAAATGACAAAAAGATTGGGTGGCAGTCTAATTTGGACTATTTATATAAAAGATAAGAGAAACCGCCCAAAAACTACAAATTTCCAATTCTGTACGCAGTGGATCGTCCTGTACGATCCTAGATCGTCCTGGACGATATTACTTAAACGATCTGAAACGACCCAATTTGTATATGTGTACAAAATGACTTCGTACAGCTGATCGTCCTGTACGAACTAGGTTCGTCCAGTACGAACGGTTATTACAAGGTCGGTTCTAGAAACTGCTGAAAACTGTTCTAAGTCGGTTTATCGTTTGGACGAAAATATGTTCGTCTGGACGAAAATTTTCCAGAGAGCCGATCGTCCTGGACGATTATTTATTTCGTCTGGACGAAAATTTTCCAGAGAACCAATCGCCGCGGACGATAATTTGTTTTCATCTGGACGAAAATTTTCCAGAGAGCTGATCGTCTTGTACGATATTTATTTTCGTCAGGACAAAAATTTTCCAGAGGACTGGTCGCCTCGTACGATGATAAAATTCGTCTGGACGAAAATTTTACAGAGAACCCATCGTTCGGGATGATAATAAAATTCGTCCTGGACGAATAGGACTTAGAAAAATTTTTCCAAGCAAGTTCCTATTCGTTCCAAGTGCTCTATAGGAGATAACTGACAGATCGTCCAGTACGATAAATATCGTCCTGTACGATCAGTATAGAATTTCAAGATCTCCTTATTTGTGTGTGTGAGATTTTATTCACTCAATTACAATCACTCCCTTTCAAAATTAATTCAAAGAAAAGACAAACTTCAAATAAACGAAATATCTCATGTTGAATTTGATTTGAAGTTTTCGTAGTCTGGAGTCTGATTTTCCTGAAATGTTAGTACACACAAGAGCAAGTGCAAATCTTCTGAAATTATTAGGAGATAACTATACATTTGAACAATAATGTTTGGAATCATCAAAACTACATAAGTTGCACAAATATAAATCATTCAAATAGCAACTATTCAAACAATCTCCCCCTTTTTGATGATGGCAAAACAATTATTATTTGTAAGGTTTCAAGTTAAACAATTTTCCTATCTCCTAAACTCCCCCTGAATTGATGAGACATTAAAATAAGGAGGCATTAAAGAACAATATTTTTGTTTTTTCAAAAATTTTAACACAAACAAAAACTTGCAAACAGAAATCAAAAATAGAAAACAAAAATAGAAAACACAAACACAATAATTTCTCCCCCTTTTTGACAGCAACAAAAAGTGAAGAAGAAATAGACAAGAAATGTAAGTAATTATATGAAATTCATTTTTAAAAATTAATCTAAATGGTGATTGACATAGGGTATGCAATTTTAAACTAAAGATATTAGGTCAATCATAGAAATTCATAAAATTTAAGAAATGATATAACATTGTAAGTAAGAAGAATTTATCAAAGACATGATTCAATTTAGACATTTTGACTATTGAAAATCATTACAAGAGAGATGTAAAAAAAAATTCTATATTTCAAAGTTCAATAGAATATAAATGAACATAAGATTAATTTGAATTAAGAGATTTAACGAATTTGGAAAGAAGAGAATTACCTCATGTGGCGCTTTGCGCATCTTTTCAAAGTTTTGGAGCACATTTTTGTGCATTTTTCTTTGGTTGGGCTTATTTTGTGCCTCTTTTTCACTTTGCAAATTTTTGCGAATTCCTTTTGATTTTTGTACATTTGTACAATGTTCAAGATTAATTTGACCAATTCTTTCCAAAATCTATAATCTAAAATTTCAAATATTTCTAGGTGCATAAATATCATTTGAGCATAGAAATACAAAATAAGAAAACATCAAAATTGCAATAATAATTTTAACTTTTATGTAGTCTAAATGAATAGACATGAATTTAAAAGTTCTAATTACAACAAGTTATAAACAAATTATAAATTTAGAAAGTCTGGATTTTCTAATATAGATAATCTAAAATTACAATCGAATTTAAGCACTATGTTGATTAAATAATACTAATGAAATTCACCAACATTAACCACATTTCAAAACAAATCTAATAGAAACAAACTTTCATTGATATTAAAGAAACAGATTACAGGAAAAAAAATACATTGAACTTAAAAACATAAAAACAAACACATTACAATAAAACAGATAAGATAAAAACAAAACAAACAAAAAACAAACAAAAATAAAAATACAACAGACACAGACATAAAAACAATTTCTACTGTTCTGGAGGAGGAGGAGGAATGCCGCCAAAGAGGTTGAAGTAGGAGGCCATCAACATTACATTGGTATTTATTTCATGAACTTCATCTTTAATATTACCAATGTCATATTGCTGCTGCGTAAGTTGAGCATCAAATTGATCAAACCTTTGATCAATGTGAGTCTCTAGTCTATCAAATCTCTCAATCAGATTCTGGTAATCTGATTGAGAAGCAGAAGCTTGCACTTCTTCTTCTTCTTCTTCTGAAGCACTAGCATGTGCTTTTTCTTTTTCCTCCTTGAAGAGCAATCTGAATGATGCATCGTTATAGTAAACTGGCTCTTCATATTCTTCATCAGGATGCACTATATTGTACTTCTTCTCCAAAATATAATTAATTAAGTGCCCTAATGAGATGTTCTTCTTCCTCTTCTGATCAGCATGTCCTATTTCTGAAAGCCCATAGATATGATCTATGATGAGTTGGGCTTCATCAATAGGATGTCTTTGCATGATTAAAAAGGTTAGACAAGAAAGGAGAGGAGTAATGTTAATCCTATCACCAGCTTTAGGAATAATTGAGGATCTAAGGATATGCTGGATGATTCGGGCATCTTGGGTCATACCGGAGACTCTAGCAACATGATTGTCAATCGCATTTCCTCTAATTACCCTATTGATTTGAAACCATTTGAAGGAGGTTTCTGACATTAGGGTGTGGGCTCTATATCCCTCAGTTCTTAAGTTTAAAAATGCACCAAGGTCGTGCTTGGTGATCTCAACTTTTTTCTTAAAAACAAAAGAACTAATGGTGGAATGGTCAGAATTGAAACTCATGTTTGCTAGAAAGTAATGGTAGGTTTGCTTATTGTAGAAGTGGGCGAGAGAAAGAATGAACTGAAATTGGGTTGAGGCGAAGAGGTGCAATACCCGAAATTTCAACTCTGTTTGGATAAGAATGCGAGATGGAGTGATTTTTGCGGATGCAAAAGGAGGAAAAGATTCCTCATTTGCCTTGGAAAGAAAGTTGTCTGGGGCATTCCTGTTTGGTTTCTTCACCAAAACTTTTTGTCTTTTGCTAGAGGAGGCCATAGTTGATTTGATGTAGAAAGGGATTGAAAAAGAAGTTTGAAAGTGTAATTGTCAAGTTTGAAAGCCTTCATATTTAAAGAAAAACGATACGTTCGTCCTGGACGAAAATATTCGTCCTGGACGAAAAATTATCGTTCGTCTGGACGATATCATTTCGTACAGACGATCCGATTCGTCCAAAATGTAACGGCTTTTCGTAATCAACACAACTTACGATGCGTCCCTTCGTACAGGCTTTTTGACTTGACCGATCGTACAGACGAAAAAATTTCGTACAGACGATCGAAAAGTGAATCGTTTTAATGACTCTTGAAAACCGTCCCCTACAATGAACCGACACATGTTCGTCTGGACGAACGAAAATTTCGTACAGACGAAGTTCGTATTAAAAACTGTCTTATCCACTCAACCGCTGCATTCAATCGTCCCGACGTTTGAGAGAAAAAAAAAATTCGTCCTGGACGATCACATATCGTACAGACGATCCAATTAAAAACTGCTCTCAAATCGGATTTAAATTCACGCAAACTGTTCCTTTACACATCGTCCCGTACGAAACCAATTTCGTCCTGGACGATTTCCTCCAAAAAAAAATTTAATTTTGAATTTTTTAAATTAAGAAAATCAACAAAAACAATCAAAACACAGAAAACATAAAACAAAATCATAAATCCAAAAAACAATTCATTCAAAAACACACAAAATTCACAAAATCACAAAAACAAAACACAACAAGTATCAATGTTGCAAAGACATTTTGGTTAAGCATTCAAATCAATAACACCAAGCCTTGTTCTTAAAGTACTGAAGGTATCAAAGGCTAAAGGTTTTATAAAAATGTCTGCAAGTTGATTTTCAGTTGAAACATGTATGAGTTCAATTTCTCCTTTGGATACATGATCCCTTATGAAATGATGCCTTATATCAATGTGTTTGGTTCTAGAATGTTGAATAGGATTTTTGGAAATACAAATAGCACTAGTATTGTCACAATAAATTAGAATAGTGCCTATAGTTAATCCTAAGTCAATCAACTGTTGTTTTAACCAAAGTACTTGTGCCACACAACTTCCTAATGCAATGTATTCTGCTTCTGCAGTAGATAGTGCCACTGAATTTTGTTTTCTACTAGACCATGAAACTAATGAATTTCCAATGAATTGACATGTTCCAGAAGTGCTTTTCCTATCCACTCTATAGCCTGCAAAGTCAGAATCTGAGTAACCAATAATTTCAAATGAAGAGCTAAACTTAGGATACCAAATTCCTAAGTTTTGAGTTCCTAGTAGATATCTTAAAATCCTTTTCACTGCTGTCAAATGTGATTCTTTTGGATCTGATTGAAATCTAGCACATAAGCAAACACTAAACATAATATCTGGTCGGCTAGCAGTCAAGTAAAGTAAAGATCCAATTATCCCTCTAAATTTCTTTTGATCAACAGATTTTCCCTTAAGGTCTTTATCCAACTGAACTGAAGAACTCATTGGTGTACTAACAGGTTTAGCATTGTCCATTTCATATTTTTTGAGGATGTCCTTAATATATTTGGTTTGACTAAGAAAAGTACCTTCCTCAAGTTGCTTAATGCTAAATCCTAGAAAGTAATTTAAATCTCCCATTAGACTCATTTCAAATTCACTACTCATTGTTTTAGAAAAATCATCACAAAGATGTTTATTTGAAGATCCAAAGATGATGTCATCCACATAAATTTGAACAATAAGTATATCCTTTCCAATTTTCCTTAAAAAGAGAGTTGTATCCACACTTCCTTTTTCAAAAGATCTTTCAAGTAGGAAGGTGCTTAACCTCTCATACCAAGCCCTAGGTGCCTGTTTCAATCCATATAATGCCTTTTTTAATTTGAAAACATGATTTGGAAATTTAGAATTTTCAAAACCTGGAGGTTGTTCTACAAAAACATCTTCCTCAATTACCCCATTTAAAAAGGCACTTTTGACATCCATTTGAAACAATTTAAAACCTTTAAAACAGGCAAAGGCTAGTAAAACCCTAATTGCTTCAAGTCTAGCTACAGGGGCAAAAGTTTCCTCAAAATCAATTCCTTCAATTTGATTATACCCCTTAGCTACTAATCTAGCCTTATTTCTAATGACTACTCCTGAGTCATTCATTTTATTTTTGAACACCCACTTGGTTCCAACAACACTTTGATCTTTTGGCCTTGTAGTTAGTTCCCAAACTTTATTTCTTACAAATTGATTTAACTCTTCTTGCATGGCCAATATCCAAAATTCATCTGAAAGTGCTTGATCAATGTTAGTGGGTTCAATAGTTGAAATAAAGGCTGAATGATTGACTTCCTTGTTTAATCCACGCCTAGTTCTAACACCCTCACTTGGTTCACCTATAATCAATTCCTTTGGATGGTTTTTAGAAAATCTCAAATCTCTAGGCAAAGGGTCTTCTCTTTCTAAATTTTCTTCCACATTTTCTTCCAAATTTAATCTATCAATCTTTTGGGAGTTTTCTTCAATTTCTTCTTCAACAACTTTTGGCTCTTCCATGTTTCCATTTTCATCAAAAACAACATGTGTGGTTTCTTCAATGACTAAAGTTTTTTTGTTGAATACTCTATAAGATTTTCCAACACTTGAATATCCAACAAAAATTCCTTCATCTGATTTTGGATCAAATTTTCCTAAGGCAGATTTTCCATTATTATGTATGAACACCTTGCAACCAAATACATGCAAATGAGACAAATTTGGTGTTCTACCTTTTAGCAACTCATAGGGTGTTTTATTCAAATTTGATCTCACATTCACCCTATTCAGAACATAGCATGCAGTGCTAACCGCCTCAGCCCAAAAATATCTAGGAAGCGAGTATTCTGCTAACATTGCTCGGGCGGCTTCTATTAATGTTCTGTTCTTTCTTTCAACTACTCCATTTTGTTGAGGAGTTCTAGGTGCAGAAAAATTGTGATCAATCCCCTTTTCTTTACAGAAATCTTCAAATCTTTCATTTTCAAATTCTCCTCCATGATCACTTTGTATAGAAATTATTTCACATCCTAGTTTTCTTTGTATCCAAGTTGAAAAATTTCTGAATTCCTCAAATGATTCACTCTTATGAAAAAGAAATTTAACCCAGGTGAATCTTGAAAAATCATCTACTATAACAAATCCATATACCTTTCCTCCTAGACTTACCGTGCTTACAGGTCCAAAAAGATCCATGTGAAGAATTTCTAATGGTTTACTGGTCCTAAGATCTTTATTGGACTTAAAAGAGGACTTCACTTGTTTTCCTAGTTGACATGCATCACATAGATGGTCCTTAGTAAAGTCTAGTTTAGGTATTCCTCTCACCAAATTCTTTTGGGTAATTTTTCTAAGATTTTTCATACTAGAATGACAAAGTCTCCTATGCCAAAGCCATGATTCATCAGAAACAGTTTTCAAACAAAAAGCAGTAGGAGATTGAATACAATTTAAATCTAGCATGTAGACATTGTTCACCCTTTTTCCATTTAAAACAATTTTCCCATTTAGGCTAATTATGCAGCTAGTAGGTAAAAATTTTACATTATAGCCCTTATCACATAGCTGACTTATGCTAAGCAAATTATGTTTTAAGCCTTCAACTAATAAAACATTGTCTATGAAAAAGTTTTTCAAATTTCCAATCATACCTGATCCAACCACTTTCTTTGTGGTATTATCTCCAAGTGTAACCTTGCCTCCACTCCTGGCTTCCAGCGTTATGAATTGAGCAGTATCTCCAGTCATGTGCTTAGAACATCCGCTGTCCAGGTACCATATACTCTCACGAGGTCTTGTGTGAGAGTATTCCTGCAAAATTCTCAAATGTTAGACCTGGGAACCCAAACTAGTTTGGGTTCACCTTTATGAAATTTATAATCAGATGCATGTGTGATATGTCTAGGTTTATGCATCTTAGTTCTCCACACCAAATTAGGTTTCATCTTTAAAGTGCATGTGTGAGATATATGTCCCAAAAATCCACAATTGTTACATTTAACATTAGGAAAAATATTCCTATGTTTTCTTTCATATGATTGTCTTCTAAGGGATTTCATGAATTTAGGATAATATTTAGGATTTGTAAAATCTTCAAGTTTAGAGGGGTTCCTATTATCCTCGAGAGCTCTTATAGTAAGTTTGTAAAATGAATTCATATCCTCCAAGATTCGATTTGTATAATTGATTCTATATGTCTTGCTCTCAGATTCATCCTTAAATTTCTTAAATTCTTTTTCAAGTTCAGCATAGGATGATTTTAAATTGTCAAAATTTTTATTCAAGTCATCATATTCATCAAGTAGTTTCATGTGGTTGCTATCAATTAAAGCATGATCTTTCCTAAGGATTTCGTGTTCCTTATTAAGCTCTTCCAATTCTAAAACTAAACTAGCATGCATCTTTTTCGTTTTCCTATATGCATCATGTATGTGTTCAGAAACTTCAAACAATTCATTATAAGTTAAATCACATACCTCTTCTTGATCTGATTATTCAGATTTATCTGCCATCAAGCAAAGGTTGGTGACTTCTTCTTCTTTTTCAGTCTCAGATGAGTCTGAAGCTGAGTCCGCCCAAAAAGCCTTTTGAAACTTCTTCTTGCCCTTCTTTACCATTGGTTTCTCCTCTACCTTCTCCTTGCTAGGAGTGGCTTTGAGTTTTGGACAATCAGTCTTTATATGACCTGGTTTCCTACATTCATAACAAATCACTTCATTAGAAACCTTGCCATTTCTGTTATACTTACCTCTATTCCATTGCTGGCGTCTCTTCTGCTTCCTCTTTAAAAAGCTTCTGAATTGTCTAGTCATCAGTGCAATATCGTCTTCATCCTCAGGTTGTGAGTATTCACTTTCTGACTCTTCCACATTTAGTGCAATATTCTTTTCCTTTCTTAGTTCACCTGCATCAATCTTTCTTTGACTTACTCCTTGCTCGTAAGCAATGAGTGAACCAAGAAGATTGTCAATTGAATAAATGTTCAGATCTTTAGACTCTGTAATTGCAGTAATTTTAGCATCATATGCAGTAGGTAAACAACGAAGAATCTTATTAACCATTTCAGCATTTGTTAATTCCCTACCAAGTGCATGTAAAGAGGTGACAATTTGAGTGAATCTTGTGTACATGTCAGATATAGATTCATTAGGTTTCATGCGAAATAATTCATAGTCATGTAACAAGATATTGAGTCTTGATTGCTTAACCTCATTTGTCCCTTCATAAGTAATACAAAGTCTATCCCATATGTCTTTTCCGCTTTTACAAGTGGAAACTCGCATGTAGTCTTCAGATTTTAAAGCACAAAAGAAACTATTTAAACATTTCGCATTTAATTGTGCTAAGTCACGTTCTTCTATAGTCCAATCTGCATAAGGTGTTTCTACCCTAATTCCATCAACTAATCTAGTTGGTTTTGTGTAACCTTCCTGGACTAGCATCCACATGCGATAATCAAGTGACTGTAAGAAAGTAGACATGCGTGTTTTCCAAAAATTAAAAGGAATATTGTCAAACAGTGGAGGTCTAGTGATAGAGTAACCCTCAGGTGTGTTTCGGTTTCCAAATGTAGCCATCTACGTTAATCAAAAAGTAGTTCAAACTTATGATTTTGAAACAAAGCTCTGATACCACTTGTTGAGTCCAGTAATTAGGTTGTTAAGCCTAAGTAAATGTCCCACGGCTACCAAGAGGGGGGTGAATTGGTAGTTTTAAAAATTTTAAACCCTCTTAATGATAAAGTTGAACCGAAATAAAATTTTCTTTTAAAGTTTGTAGAAAAATGTTTTTCAACCACAGAGTTGTTAAAACTGAAATTTAAAGTGCGGAAACGTAAAAAAAATAAAGTAAATGACACCAGATTTATAGTGGTTCGGTCTATAACCAGACTTACATCCACTCCTCAGAGGCACCCTCTGAGTATTGCACTAATACCACAAAGTGACTCTCCTTTAGCACCCACAGCAAGGCGGAGAAGCCTGTACAAAACACTCTTTTCACCACTACCCGGTGCGGCAGAGAAC
The DNA here is from genome assembly GCA_016618105.1 of Dendrobium huoshanense. Taxonomy (NCBI): domain Eukaryota; kingdom Viridiplantae; phylum Streptophyta; class Magnoliopsida; order Asparagales; family Orchidaceae; genus Dendrobium; species Dendrobium huoshanense. Next base: position 21,023,028 of record CM028344.1, read on the forward strand.
CGTCGTCCTTTTACACAATCCACAGTGCTGGCAGAGAACCGTCGTCCTTTTACACTCTCCTAGTGTGGGCAGAGAACCCTACGACTGTTCACACTCTCCAAGTGTAGGCAGAGAACCTTCATCCTTTTACACTCTCCTAGTGTGGGCAGAGAACCCTTCGTCTGTTCACACTCTCCAAGTGTCGGCAGAGAACCAGATTTTCTTGACTGATCTTCTCACAAGAATCTAGAAGGAAGAAGGAAAAGAGTGAAGAAATCTAATTTCACAAGTAGAGACTCTTACCTTAGTAATCCAAGTGAAGCCTTCTCGCTCCAGTGGTAGGAATCCTCCTTTGAATGCTCTCTTCCACTCTCTCCTTGGCTATTCTCTCAAGAGGCACGAAGATCAAATGACAAAAAGATTGGGTGGCAGTCTAATTTGGACTATTTATATAAAAGACAAGAGAAACCGCCCAAAAACTGCAAATTTCCAATTCTGTACGCAGTGGATCGTCCTGTACGATCCTGGATCGTCCTGGACGATATTACTTAAACGATCTGAAACGACCCAATTTGTATATGTGTACGAAATGACTTCGTACAGCTGATCGTTCTGTACGAACTAGGTTTGTCCAGTACGAACAGTTATTACAAGGTCGGTTCTAGAAACTGCTGAAAACTGTTCTAAGTCGGTTTATCGTTTGGACGAAAATATGTTCGTCTGGACGAAAATTTTCCAGAGAGCCGATCGTCCTGGACGATTCTTTATTTCGTTTGGACGAAAATGTTCCAGAGAACCAATCGCCGCGGATGGTAATTTGTTTTCGTTTGGACGAAAATTTTCCAGAGAGCTGATCGTCCTGTACGATATTTATTTTCGTCTGGACGAAAATTTTCCAGAGGACTGGTCGCCTCGTACGATGATAAAATTCGTCTGGACGAAAATTTTAGAGAGAACCCATCGTCCGGGACGATAATAAAATTCGTCCTGGACGAATAGGACTTAGAAAAATTTTTCCAAGCAAGTTCCTATTCGTTCCAAGTGCTCTATAGGAGATAACTAACAGATCGTCCAATACAATAAATATCATCCTATACGATCAGTATAGAATTTCAAGATCTCCTTATTTGTGTGTGTGAGATTTTATGCACTCAATTACAATCACTTCCTTTCAAAGAAAAGACAAACTTCAAATAAACGAAATATCTCATGTTGAATTTGATTTGAAGTTTTCGTAGTCTGGAGTCTGATTTTCCTGAAATGTTAGTACACACAAGAGCAAGTGCAAATCTTCTGAAATTGTTAGGAGATAACTATACATTTGAATAATAATGTTTGGAATCATCAAAACTACATAAGTTGCACAAATATAAATCATTCAAATAGCAACTATTCAAACAATTTTGATCATCAATTAAAATAACAAACTTAAATTAATTAGTTTTACTTATAATATTGTATGGGTTTAATATAAATAAATAAAATTAACTATTAAAATACTTTTACAGGAACGGCATAGTGGTCAGACTAGCGCGCCATCAGGAGTGCGGGAGGTCCTCAGTTAGATTCTCAAGATAGACATGTGCATTCCTAGGCGTGGTATGCGTGCCCATTGGCACAGATGGGAGCGGGCTCCCCTAGGCCAGGGCATGAAAAGAAGGACCGCTATGCATGGGTTGCGGAGCGGGCTCCTCTGGGAACGAGATGCAGGCTTATTGGTGCAGATGAGAGTAGCTTGGGTGTGCTTTCGATGCATGTAGCGGGAGGGAGCAGGCTTGTGCATCCATAGGATGTAGCGAACTGGGGTGTGATCGCAGGATGTGGGCCCATCGAGGAATTATTTTCTTAAAAAACCATTTTATTCATAACAATGGTTCTTTTCTGTCAGAAAAAAGTTCCAATGGATTTTTTTTGCCAGAAAAAATTTTTAGCGGATTTTTTTAACAGAAAATTTTTCTGATGTTCAATTTACCGTCAAGGGCATTTTTGTCAAAAATCAACCAAAAATTTTCTAAATTTGTAGGAATCTTCAGAATTTTTCACCAAAACTTTTGTACAAAATATGCAACTTTCCTATAGTGTCGATTGAGGTTTGAAAGTTTGAGTAAGTTGTTAGACCTAATATAACTTTCCTAAGGCTAACTAAGTGGGGGGTGAATTAGTAATTTAAAAATTCTCTTGAATTTAAAAAAAAAACAAATTTAAGATATTTGACACAATGATAAATTTTCACAAAATATTTTTCAACCATAATAATTTAAATTGTAGAAAAAAAATATAATAAAACTTAAAAGAACATAAGAACACCAAATCTTATACTATTTATGTCTAATTAGACCTACATCTAACTCTTGAAGACTCCTTATTTAGGTATTACACTAATTCAAAAGTGACTCTCCTTTTTCTCCCATAGTAAGGCAAAAAAACCCTTACAAAACCTCTCTTCCGCCAACCCAATGTGGTAGAGTACTGATGTCCTTTCTCACCATCCTCGTGATGGCAGAGTACCAACGTCCTTTCTTATCCTCCTGGTGATGGTAGAGTACCAACATCCTTTCTTACCCTCTTGGTGATGGCAGAGTACCATATGATCTTCTTTAAAATTCTTCCCTCAAGAGCCTTCAAGGAAGTAAGGAGAATCTTGAAAAATAAATAAGAGATCCTTATCTTTGGGAAACCCTATTAATCCCCTTAGAATTTCCTCCCAAAATATATCTAACTCTTCACTCCTAAAACTATCTCCCAAAATTCTCCTTATCCACTCTCAAGTGAAATTCACAGCAAGATATTAGAGTGTCAGTTTTTCAAGACACTTATATGTGAAAGACAAGAAAAACATGAAAGTTCAACAGGGATGTTAAGCCCTTATGAGCTAGTCTCGAGGCTAACAAAGAAGGGGGTGAATTAGATATTTAAAAACTTCTTTAACTAAAAGAAAAAAAATCTTTTTATATCTTGCAATAGAAACAAAATAAATTAATAATAAAAAGATTAATAAAACATTTCACCCAAGCAGTTAATCGTAATAAAAATAAAGTGCAGAAATAACAAAGGAAAGAACACACAAGATTTATAGTGGTTCGATCCAACTTGACCTACATCCACTCCTCGGAGGCACCCTCCAAGTATTGCACTAAACCTTTAGTGGCTCTCCTTTATCCCCCCACAACTAGGCAGAGAAACCCTTACAAAATCACTTTCACCTTCCCCGGTGCAGCGGAGTAGCCGGGTCCTTTGACACCAAAGATATCTTCTTCTTTCCAAAACTTCCCTCAAGAAGAACCTTGAATCAGATGGTACAAAGGTGAAAGCTTGCCAGAGAAACCGTGTGAAACCCCCTCCACACTCTCTTAAAACTCCATCCAAGGATCTTCTCCCTCTCTAAAACTCCACCCTTTCCTTTCTCCCTTTCAAGTTCTCTCTTAAAGTTTTCTACAGAAGAACGAAGCTTCAATGGCTACCAAAGTCACTTTTTAAAGTCTTTAACGAAGTTTAAATAAAAGAACTCTAAATTGTCACTTAATTACAATAAATCGACATTATCATCTTGTACGATTAGTATAAATATAGCTCAATCAGCCATGATGATTTTGGACGATCAGAAGGTCTTTTATTCATATCGTCCAGGATGATAGGATATCATCCTGTATGATTAGTACAAGTTGTTGAATAACATCAAAGCATCACCCTAAATAGAACTAGGTAGATGT